>JANRMT010062809.1:11025849-11088229 GCA_026402145.1 Polypterus bichir lapradei
CTCGCTTCTAATTGTTTCGCTGCCTTCTTAATTATATAATGCATGTTTTCTAAAGCGCGTTTTGTAGCTCTTCCTGGCTTTCTACGTAATGCGTGATTACGTGAGAGGCGTGATGATGTCATATGAACTCCGCCCCTCCACCTGAACTCCATTACAGTAAATGGAGAAAAACAGCTTCCAGTTATGACCATTACGCGTAGAATTTCGAAATGAAACCTGCCCAACTTTTGTAAGGAAGCTGTAAGGAATAAGCCTGCCAAATTTCAGCCTTCTACCTACACGGGAAGTTGGAGAATTAGTGATGAGTGAGTGAGTGAGTGAGTGAGTGAGGGCTTTGCCGTTTATTAGTATAGATATATATATAGTTTTACTGTCAAATAATGCAAAGAGTACGCGACACGTGTTTCACCCTTTATGTTGTGCCACGGCGTGTGGTTAATTTATTTGACAGCATGTAGATCGGGGTAATTACATTCATGGCATTCGTAGTCTGAATCACAATCTGATTGTATGGGTGGTTACCTACAAGGTAACGTTTGTGTCAGCAAACATCCGTCACGGTGCCCTCTTCAGTTGCGAGAAGCAGATCATAGAATGTTGCAAAGTTTTACTGTCAAATAATGTAAAGAGTACACGATACGTGTTTCGCCCTAATTCTGGGCTCATCAGGCATACACACTCACTGCATCCCCTCTCGGGAATCAAACCTCGTAAGTCAGCATCAGAGGCGAAGCCACGGTGTGTGGTTTGTTTATTTGACAGCATATAGATCGGTGTAATTACATTCATGGCATTCGTAGTCTGAATCACAATCTGATTGTATGGGTGCATGTGGGATGACCATTGTGTTAGAAAAAAAGAGATCTCAGACTGGCCACCCTGTATGTCAATCAAGTGGCAAATGCCATAGGGAGGATATATGATAGACTAACGTTTAAAAAAAAATTTTTTTGAATGCAACGCGATCTACCTGATCAGATACTGATACACTTTTTTTAAACAACGCCCGTGTTTGCCATTGCTCTGAAACAATGCCATTTCAACTTTTACTGATGCATCCAGTTTCTCGTCATCATTCTGTGATGGCAAGTTTCTTGGCACAGATAATGCAGATGCAGCAGACTGACTTGCATTGCAATTTCAAGTTGCTGTTCAAAGCTGTTGTCTGACAGATGTCAATGAAGTCTGCCCTGTCCCGGCATTCGTGAGCTGCAGAGTGCAGACTCTTCCCAGTCCATTGTACTCAGTCTTAGTCGGAGCCGGGAGACTGACGACTGCTGCTGGCTGACTGAATCAATCTGCAACACACTACACCGTGAGCCAAAAAACCGTGCCACTTAATTATTTTCAACTATAACTTTGTTATTTCTTGATCGATTTGTACACACTATATATGCGAGCTTGGCCATTCCCGGTTTCCCGGGAATTACAGCAGTTTCATTCCCAGGAATGCGGGAATGAAAAATGTCCGGGAATCTGGTAATCAATTTAGATAAGACCTACAGAGCTTATCAACAAATTTCAATGAATTTGCCCTTAATATCTATGGGCATGATGGGGAAGGAATTTTTCAATTAAAATTTTAAAAAATGAATGGGATTCATTCTTAAAATACATTCTAATTACTATTCTACAAACCATAATTCATGTAAAAACTGTTTTAGGTTGCATATTTTGGTGATATTCTTAGGTAGCCTTGGACCTAAAATTACTACTAACATTTTGAGCAAATACCAAATATGATAACATTATAACATCCTATACCACACTACTTGAACAAAGACTAATATTTTGCTCAACTGGAATATTCTGAATCCACCCTTTACAATTCAGAGGAAAAATGTAGCTTTCAGAATATGGCATTAACTCATTACCATAAAGTAATCATGCCAGGCCTCTGCTGAAATTTATTTGCTGTTTAACTGTACATGACAAACTTCTTTAGATATGGATCTCTTGTTGTATAATTGTTTAAGTTAGCTGGGGTTGAGTGCTGTTTTTTGTTTTATGGATTATCTTTGAAACATGTTATTGTACTTGCTAGGATTTCTCTTTTGTGATTAGATTCAAGTTTTGTTATTGCTTTTAGTTGTTCAGAAATAAAAAAAGATGAATGTGTATATGCAGATATAAATCTATGCACTGATATAGTATACACAGTACATGTGACTACCTGCAAAATTAATTACTTAATCTTTTATTCTCTGCACATTATGATATGCACAGCTTATATTTTCCCATGGTTTTCACTTAAACTTATTTAAAATGACACTAAATATAAAACACACTTGCTATTAGAGACCTAGAAATTACACTGTCTTCAGTAATGCATCAGTGTTTGGCTTAATTTTCAGAAAGGGCAAAGACCAAATCAAAACCACCACAATTAAATAATTAACATACTTATTTTATTAAGGCACGCCATTAACAATATTTGCTTCTTTATTTTTTTCTTACGCAGGTATTTTACATGCATTCATTTTAATGAGGTTGCTTTTTAAAGATTTACATTTCATTAAAATTTCTGCTATTTGCTTTTAATTGTGTTAGTACATAGTATTAAGTTAACAACAGTTTATGTTTTTAATGAAAACCTGTATTTATTCTATAAAGTAGGTTGGGTCTTCTAAATCCTTTATAACATTATGTTATTGCATCACAAGATATACAATGTTTATTGATAATTGGGGCAACAATGAATAAATTAAAACATTAGGTTACCTTTATTGCAGCTCTGAGTTCATTGACATCATAGAGAACTGGAGGTGTCATTAAGCCAACAATTATAGTTTCAAATTTTCCACCCAGTTCAGACTTCAAATTATCAACCAGATCCTATATGAAAAGTAAATCCACATATTGTAAATTAAACACACATATGGACCTTATTTTATATACAAGCTTCTTAATATATACAATATAAAAAATCAACACGCCAACAGTTTACATTTCACACTTAAATTTGAAGACTTAGACTTTTTAAAATCTTATTCCCCTTCCTAGTGATATGCTGTGTAATATTTCTTTCTTTGTACAAGACTTTAATGCATATATTTGAAAATGTAATCATTTATATATGCATAAGGAAATCCAGATACAATATTTAAGTCAATATGGTTTGCACAGCTTCACATCATCAAATTTAAAATATTTTCTGCTAAAGTTGCTTAGTTTTAATTAATCATAAAGTAATTTTCTGTACTTTAATGCAATATTTCTCAATGACTGGATCACAACCAGCTTTTGGGTTGTGGGCTGCTGATTGTCTATTGTTTTTTGTGTAGAAGCCTGTGAAGTAGATCACTTTGGGTCTGGAGTGGGTTTCCTCACAGACGGCTATGCTCGATTCTGACCCCACTCTTTTGATCATGCTGGAATCATTAAGGGAACACCTCCCCCAAACCACCGCAATGATTGCATAGACAATATGGGAAACATGGGGAAAAAGTGGGTCATAACATCAAAAATTTTGAGATACAGTGCTTTAATGCATCTTGAGTAAGGCATTAAAAACAGCATTGAATTTCCAAACAACAGACAGTTGTCTGAAACAGTGGATGGAAAACCCAAGCAAAGGAAGGTTCCAAATACTGAAACTAACATTTGGACACGGGGGCAAAAAAAAGAGGTAAAGCAAAAATAGATGACAACAAACAGAGTGAAAAACTAGGCAAGAGCAAGTTGTTAATAAAACCAAAGAATCATGAAAAAATGTAGAATCATAGACACAAAAGCCAAGAGTAATAAACAGAAGACAGAAACACGCACACCCTGCAAAATGAGGAATGGAAAGAATGTGAATGGGTGCACACTTAGTCTTGAATGAATGAATGAATGATTACATTTCAATGTTGAATTTAAATTCACAAAGGTAAATTCATAATCAGCAGTACCCTTGAGTTTCAAAACCACATGCTGTCTATGTGGAGTGCACAAATTATCTCTGTGTCTACATGGTTTTCTCTCTGGGTTCTTTGTTCATCTCCCCTTATTCCATAGGTTAATATTCCATTATTCTATGGTTATATTCCATAGGGCTATAGGTTAACGCTTATTCAATATTGGATCTGTGGGTAAGAGACTTTAAAAACTATAATTTTCCCTGCCATAAAAAAGCAACAACATATTTCTAACATATATATTACTGTGGAAAGCATAAAATTACTAATAATAAACTACTTCAATTATGAAGAAGTAAAACAAAAACATTTGCATCTGGTTTAATTTTCCATCAATGATCTCAATCATCTTTTTATGAACAAATGCTTAATAAAGAAAAAAATTTAAAGAATAAAATAAGTAAATAAAACATGCAAAGTGCAATATTTAACTAGGCTGGACTTTTAAACATAGTTTAGATTGAAAAGTTTAAATTATCATTCAATAAAATTTCCCTTCCCAAATCTGCAACTCTCTAGTTAATACCTTGCCATATAAATTCTTATAGGTTGCTGCAATCTGCTGTCGCTGGGTATTGCTCCTGGCTGTCAAAAGCTGTAGTATAGTGTCTTCATCAGTACCTGTACAAACACAAAAAAATCATGCAGTCATAATTATGAACTAGACAGCCTGCTGTCCAAGAACTTTATTATCACGAATTGCTGATTATACAAACAAGAAATTTTAATGCCTAAAATAAACACAAATAGTAACATTTTGAGAGGTTTGCTAAATTTATCATGGGCACATGCTGTATCTTTTAGAATTTAATTAAAACCAACATCTTATTCAACTGTTAATTGTTGACCTACGAAAATATTAAACTTGTTAGTTACAGTAAACAGGTACATATTTTACTGGATTTTACAATTGTCTCATTAGTTGTTCAGTTTGAAACTAATCACTGATCATTACATAAAAAGGAAAGCAGGTCATTCAGTTTAAGTTAGAAATAAATTACATTACAAAATGAGAACAAGTTTGACGAGAACAGGCTTTTCAGCCCAACAAAGCCTGTCTATAATATTCAGCTAATGTCTCTATACTAATACCATGTTTAGTTTTAATGGTGCCCAAAGTAACTACTATTTACCATACTTCAATACATGGTAATTTTCTTGCAAAATTCACCCTTAAGTTTCCCTCAAAAGGCCTTATTTTAAAGGAATAACCAGGATTCACCACACTAACTTCCTTTACAATAAATATTCCTGTAAATATTTCTGTCATGTCTCCTCTTAATCTACATTTGATTAAATAGAAAATGTTTGACACCTTCCGTTTTTCTTCATAGCTTCTCATAGCACTTTGCAGTGTTAGAATTGGCCAAGTAGGTCTTCTGTGGACTGATCCGTGCTACCATGTATTTTTTGTAATTTGGACATTAAAACCACACACAGTACTCCAGATCAGGTCTCACGAGTACATTATGTACCCTAGAAATAACCCTCCTTGACTTTTACAACACATATAGGGCTTTACAACCTAACACCTTATTAGCTTTCTTAATCGATAATAATAATAAAATTTATACTAAGATTCATTTTTTCTGCTCCTCCTTTCCATCCAGGACAGCAAAACCTGGTCTTATGACCCCTCATTCTTTCAGCATACTAAAACCCTTGTTAAAAATACAAATGCACAACTGCCAATAAAAAGGGAGAAGTAACAAATACTACGAATATTATTCTGACATATGGGACACAAGAAGATAAAATGGTGATTTCTTTATTATTTAAAATATTAAAATTCAATTATGCAATCTACTATTGTGCATTATTCCTTTTTTAAAATTTTTTTATAGGTTTACTATTTGTGGCAACAAAAGCTGCCCAGGAGGGAATAAAGTGCAGTTGTGAACACTAAAGTCTTTGGGAGGTAAAAAATTGGCCCAAAATAATAATAATAATAAACAAACACAAAATTTTACTGACTAAACACATTGTGGGAACCAACTTTGCATACATGTGCCGAGTTCAAATAATGCATCCTAAGGGCAATACAGGTGAGATCACTAAATAACATTCACCTTGGAGAAAATTTTTAAAGTAAAATATAGCCTTATGGTTTTCTCCTGTACAAATGGGGATACAATATAAAATTTGCCAGACATATGTTTAAATGTGAGGATTTCCATATTGGACAAAAACAAAGATGTACAAGCACATGTTTAACTTTATAAAGCATATAATATATTTGACTGTATAAATGTGTTGAACTATTACACTAAAAAGAAAAAAAAAAAACTACTCGATTCATCACACATCTTTGTGGAACTTGAGCTTCAAATATTTTAGCGGTCTGAAATCAGACTGTAAGTACTTAGTTTTGTTGCATAATAGTCTAGATTTAGTTTGGGGTAAGTTCTTAAATGATTGATATGTTGGTAATAGAGATTACAATGTTTCATATTTAAACATCTAGAAGTCACTGATTAAACTGAGGAAATTTTGTTGATTTAACATGCTCCAAGATTGGTCTAGATTTCACCACCTTCATGTGCAATGATTCTAATGCCAGAATGCTTCTGAAGCAATATGATCAAAAGAGCCTTTAATTATCTTTTGTGTTAACTTATTGGTATTTATAAGTATTTAGTTAGTTTAATTTTGTCTGAACTACTTTAAAATACCTATACTGATTGTGAAGCATTTGACATAAGTGTATTCTTAACTTATTTATAGTTAAAGCAGTGTGACAATATTTGAAATCACTTAGCTTACAAACAGCACCATGTTGGTTAATAACTTACTCATACACATACTACCCAATAGTTTAATAACTAAACTAAATAATATCACACCTGCTGAAGGCATTTTATTTATTATTGATTTACTGAAAGTCAAAATTAGCATTCAGCTGATAAAAATGAAAATTATGATTATAGTTATTAAAAAAGTTATTTCTGCACTACTGTATTGCACCCAGGAATAAACTAAACTTCAGGCACTCACCAAGTCCTTTCATCGCACCATATAGGGCTTCTGCATCTTGTTTGGCATCAAACTGAGCAAAGGGCTTCACAGACTGTAAGGTAAGGAGTAAAAAGTTTCCTTATAATAAAAACAGAGCACAATATGTACTTTTAACACTTTAATTAGTCCAGTTCAGGGTTAACTTATAGTTTAATAGGTATAGAATAAATGATCTACTTTTACTTAACACAGGAAATTTGAATCACCTATAATTAATATAGACTAAGGAAAAAACTTCATTTCAATGTGTATCACCGGCCAGAAGAATTCTTGGTATGATTAATTTCTGAACATAAAGTATTACAAGCTGTAATAGTATCAATAACTAAGAATCACTACACTGTTTATTTGTCAGAATTATCATGTCCCTTTCTCCAGTACCTAAAACAGATCAAGAATTAAGGACCTGTACCTCAGTTACTTGGAAATTCTTTAATAAGTCTGTATTATGTAGATTTTCATTTACTACAGGTTATTATACAATATACTTACAACTTATTTTTTTATAGCTCTCACCATAGAATGCAGGTGCGGAGTGTTGTGAACAAATTCTCAGGTAAAATGCAAGTACACATATTTAATACAGAATTAGTTCATATAATAATACACATTTGTTAATACACAAATGGAAACCAACAATATATCTCCAACAATTAAGTGACAAATTATGACCAGTTGACAAAAAAGGTGAGTAAAATTATAAAAGAGAAAGTCAAATACAAATTCAACAATAGTCAGAGCTTGGAGACCTTGGCCAACTAGTCATCAACCCTCTCCTGTGCATTTTACGTATAATAGAGTCTGTGCTGGGCTGTGTCTGACAGATACAAGTCCTGAAAAAGCCACTCTGTGACCAGAAATGCTGTGCATCTACATTTTCCCTTGTTTACAATTTGTAATTGCTTGTCTTGAGTTCTGTGTGCTGCACTGGAATATTTAACTGCTGCAATCAAGATGTACAGAGTTCTAAGAAAATGTGTTCAGTTAGAAACACTTTTCACTCACATTCCATTTTTCTAATCTGCTTACTCTTTGCTGGAGTATGTAGTGCTAATACTAAATTGAAGAAAGATTACAAAATAAAAGTAATGCAAAATCAAGCCAGTAAATCTCAGTGCAACACTGACCAATTACCTTTTCTTTATATATTGCCTTCAGGAGAAATCATTACACAGAAAACATTATTTTCCACTTCTCTTCTAATGGCTAATTGAAAACAAAAAGACAATAAAACAAAATATGCCTATAAGACACTCTATTCTCAGATCAAAGTATTCATGTGCTAAGTACTTCACATTTGATCATTAGATCTCCAAGCTGCCATTATACACATCCTTTGTACAGTGCATTTTAAAGAAAGAATCAGCTTATTTTTGGTCTACCCACAAGTTAGGGGTAATAAATATGGTTTGGTTAGTTGATTTTATACAGTAAAAGTATCTTGTCTAATCTGTCTATTGCACCTGAATAACATTTAAATATCCTTCAGCAAAATATATGCTGAATTTGTAAGAACTAAGTGGTTCTGATTATTGATTTAAATAGAAAGTGGCTGACAAGTCTCTACAGTTAATTGTACTGTTCAATATTAAAACAGGAAAATGATGCCTTCATATCAGGGGTTTAAAAAGTTCTAATGCCCTTAAGGTGCTTAACAAAAGACAAAAACAGTTCCAATTTCTTAAAAGTGCATAAAATATTGACAAAAAAGAATTGTGAGTATGAATGAAAACAGCATTCCAGACAGAGCTTTCTTATTGCTCTTAATGGCAATTGCATTCATTCAAAGTGAATGCAACCACTGTACAGTTTCCACAGAAAGTACAGTATTCTTTTTTAACGTGGCACAATAGGGGGTAATATAGCAAGCAAAAAATGACGCTCATTAAATTAGCTACATTTCCATTTGCACGTAAATTTAAATACCGCTCTACTATAGATAATAATGAAAATATACTCCAAATATCTCATGTATATTTCTCTTCTGGTTCGTCCTGCTTCCACTTCAAATCTAGTCCCGCCCACACAGCATTTCTCGCTTCCTATTCGTCCTCTTCCAAACCCTTCCCCACACTGCATGCGGCTCCTCTTCAAAACCGGTCCCGCCCACTTGCAGCCGACACGGCATTTCTCGATTCCTATTTATCCTCTTCCAAACCCTTCCCCACGCTGCCAGCGGCCTCCCATACACCTTGCTATTTTTGTTATACTGCGACGGTTCTTTCCTAAGCCTTTGTTATAAAATGAACGACAGTATCTTCTCTGTCGACAGGTTTTTGTACAATGTCGTCTCTATTCCGGGATCCGGCAACTGTCGTCTCCAGCAAAACACCTATTCACAACTTCACAGGGAGCCAGAGGAGTTGAGATAAAGTAGGTATAATATGTCCAGTGGATTTAGAACAGCAGGTTATTATCCTGGCAGCAGAATTTTGAGTAAGTTGTAAACGATGGATAAGTTTTTGTGGGATGCCAGTTGGAATAGCATTACAGTAATCTATATGTGAGGTGACTCGGGAATTAACCAATACATAAGAACAGGACGAAGTCTAGAAATGTTTCGGAGATGGAAGAAGGCAGTCCGAGAAATGTTACTTATATGGGAGGAATTATTTAATAATAATAATAATTATTATTATTTAATAATTGCCATTATTAGTGTATAAATGGATATAAATAATTGCATGTAAACGATTTGCCACAATCTGTTGTATGTAAACGATACTGTTTTATACGATATTATTTTTTCTTAAAAAAAGCCAGTTTCCACATCTACCTATATTAGCTTAAATGGCACTTTTGCCACTCGCAATAGGGCGGACGCGCTGACGTATCGTGTCAACTGGGCAACACAGTGAATGCAGCGTCTATCTATATATGTCTATGCTCTCCACCGTTGGCATTGGTTTCGCTCCTTGCTATTTTCGTTATACTGTGACAGTTGTTTCCTAAGCCTTTGTTATAAAATGAACAACAGTATCTTCTCTGTCGTCGGGTTTTTGTACAACGTCATCTCTATTCCGGGATCCGGCAACTACCTGTTCCTATTAGTGGGTTATTTCTTGACACAAATCGCCTCCAGCAAAACACCTATTCACAACTGCGTCTTTCAAGAACTATTCCTTTCTTCTTGATTTCTGAATTCCTTTCTCACCCTTTTCCGTTTCTAGTCTTACACTGCCATATGCTATGGCAGGCGTCGGCTAGTGCTCATTAATGCCTTTCAAACAAAAAACTGATTGTTGATGTTCAGTTAAAAATGAGCTTATAATGCAGTCGATGAAAAATATTAATAAAGTTTAACATATTTAAATAATAATTATATTCTTATATCATTTCCATATACTGTATATGTTGTGATGTTGGGTCACAATCTTGCATAAGAGTGAAGGAGGCGAGTCCAGGTTTCTGGCAAAATCAGCTTTATTGTTGTCTTAAAGTTATACAAACAGAAGCTGTCTCTTAAGCACACACAAAAGTTCAGCCCACATGTAATGATGCTGATGTCATCCTGTGTTTGCCCATTCTCAGATTAAAAGAGTAAACAGACTTCTAGCACAAGTGAGGAGACAGCTGTCTCACA
Organism: Polypterus bichir lapradei; assembly: GCA_026402145.1. Classification (NCBI taxonomy): domain Eukaryota; kingdom Metazoa; phylum Chordata; class Cladistia; order Polypteriformes; family Polypteridae; genus Polypterus; species Polypterus bichir. The sequence goes on from JANRMT010062809.1 coordinate 11,036,347, forward strand.
CAGCTGTTTCATGACACGAGACATAAAGGGCATAGCCTGGTCAGTTTAAATTGTGTGTGGAATGCCAAAACGAGTAAACACTTCCTGACAGAGCATTAGCAACAGTCTGCACAGTAACATTAGAAACCCTGAATCCTTACACTGGCTCCCAGTTAAGTTTAGGGCAGATTTCAAAATCCTCCTTTTAACATATAAAGCATTAAATGGCCAAGGTCCGGCTTACTTGTCTGAACTTATCATGACTTACAAACCACAGCGCACATTAAGATCTCAAGATGCCGGTCTGCTTATGATTCCAAGAATTAATAAAATAACAGTGGGAGTTCGAGCTTTTAGTTATGGGGCCCCTAAACTGTGGAATGGTCTTCCTGCTACTATAAGAGGTGCCTCTTTGGTTTCAGCTTTTAAATCCCGGCTGAATACTCACTACTTCAGTTTAGCATATCCTGACTTGAGCTGCTGATTAACTGTACAAACTGCCTCTCTGTTGTTAGTCATTAGCACTACAACATAAGTAACAGGATAGTTATAATTTGATACTAACCTTCACCTATTCTGTTTCTCTTCTCGGTACTCAAATGTGGCACTTGGTGCCATGGCCCACCAGCCAAGTTGTTTTCCCTGCCTAAGGTAAAGTCATCCCTGATGGAGGATCGCAGGAATCGTGGGAAAGAGGGGTCCTTTAAACTGATTAGCACTATTTCGGCTGTGGAATGGCCAAATGGGGGAGGCAGCTTGATGGATGAGGTCTCCAGGACTCTAAACAAATCCAAATCATATTATGTGATATAATCTACTGTTAAAGTCTACTCCATCCTTCTAAAAGTTTTATTTTTTACACTGTATTGAGGATTTGTTCTGTTCTGTGTATTGTACTGTATTGTACTGACCCCCTTCTTTTTGATACCCACTGCACGCCCAACCTACTTGGAAAGGGGTCTCTCTTTGAACTGCCTTTACCAAGGTTTCTTCCATTTTTTCCCTACAAGGGTTTTTTTTGGGAGTTTTTTCTTGTTTTCTTAGAGAGTTAAGGCTGGGGGGCTGTCAAGAGGCAGGGCCTGTTAAAGCCCATTGTGGCACTTCTTGTGTGATTTTGGGCTACACAAAAAATAAATTGTATTGTATTGCATACGAAAAAAGACGTTAATGCCGGGCCATCTTAAATTCCCTCACACCTCCTCATCAGTGTCTTTGTTTTGCAAATGTGTCAATCCGCACTGGCTGCAAGCAACCTGCTATCCCATCACCCACCTACGCAGCTTATGTTGCACAAAAAGTTCTCCCAGCTCAAGTTTGTTTATCTGGGTGTGAGGTGTTTGGAATTGTATAGGGTGAATAATTTATTACTATTTGGAACAAATGCATTTCATGTGTGTTCCATGTCTACAATGATCTGAATGTAGGGTGACAGGAATGATAAGAAAAGAGATAAGAAATGTTGAACACATAACTAAAATAGAAACTTTTTTTCATGTTATGGTATTAATGACAAAATGTTCACATGAACTGTAAAATATCTGAAGACTGAAGTCCAAATATCATATAAACATTTTCACAAAAGCTATAACAAAACAAGTGAGCTTTTATTCAAGAATATAACCAAAGAAAAAGAAATTGGGTTAGGGTACAATGTTGCCATGGCTGGTGCAAAGGTAGTAACTGCTGCCTCATAATCAAGAGGTTGCAGTTTTGATTCCAGGTCCTTCCTGCATTTACCGTCTACTGAGTAGTGAACTGCTCTTACTGTTACTATCATAGAATAAAAACATACATTTGATTTGAGTCTTTAACAGCCGGCGTAAATGTATGGTACTTGTAAAGGTTAGCATTTTTTTTTATTATTCAATTTTATACTCCCAGTCACATTCATGATCCCCCAATCTGATACTGGTAGTTTTCAAATAAAGATATGGTATAACAGAGGTGAACTCAGATGAGGATGAAGGTTCTACATCGGAGAAAGATAACAGACGCCCTTCCCGCTAGAAACATCCAGTCACACATAAGAACAATGCAGCTGCACCAGGCATAAAGGTGAAAGATGCAGCAAGAGGTTGGGCGTCACACTACCAGTGAACCTGCCACACACGTCCTTCAATAAAAGAGCAGGGCCTACAGAGCTCGCCAAGGTATTGTGCAAAGTTCAAATTGTGATTTATGTTTTTTGATGGTCTTTATATAAAAAACATTTATATGTTACTTATATAAAAGCCACATTGAATGTTGTTTACTTATATTTATTTACTTATCTTCCTACAGCCTAAAGTCACAAGTAGACTGCAGAAGTTCCTGTATTTGTTCGACATAGGCATGCTGACCAAGTAAGGTGGCCATGCATTACAACCTTTTACGTAGGCTTCAGGGATTCTAGTGTTAACCTTCTTCAAAACTGCCACCTCAGTACATCCTGTGGCACAATCAATCAACACGAGCATATACCGATAACCATTCTTACTTTTGGGAAGTAGACCAAAAATGTCTAACTTGACTCTACTGAAAGGGACGTCTAATATAGGCATCAACAACAGCACTTCAACAGCACTTTCTCCACTTGTATAAATGTTTATACAGATAATTTTAATTAATGTCACATTACTACAATTCAAAACAGACGGATTTAACACGTGTCTTATTTTTGGCAAATTCTGCTAAGCACTAGACAGTCAGTGGATTGTACTTTATCTGGTAGGATTTTGGGATGCCCCTTATTTTTGTCCCTCTAGACACTAAAAAAAAAATCTTTATTTTCAGGCCATTTTTAAGACCATTTTTTATACAGTCTTATGATAAAGAGTAAACTAATAGGTGCTTTAGCAAAAATGATTAGAAGGATTTAAAGCTGTGCATGCCATATCAACCAACCCCATAGGTTACTTCAAAAAACCAGGGATTGATAATAGGCATTTGGAGTGGTGTTTAATTTTAGTTTTGTGGTTGCTGATAATAAATATGATAATACTTTTGATATTTGATTCTTCACCACTGGTCCCAGTCCACTAAGAGCCAGTTCCTGAAGGTTAATAATGGCAGATTTAAAAAATAAGCATGTGGGGTATCATTTTAGACTGTACCCAGATCAGTGATTCCATATATGATGATATCTTGTATTAATGATCCTTTATTAGGGATCTAGCCTCTATGGACTCCTATTAAAGGATGAAAATGATATATTTCCATAAAAACAGAGAACGATTTTGGAAATTTTAACTGATGCACACATTTTAAAATTTTAAATATTTGACACATGTATATTTATTCTTCTACCTTATAAAGTAAATCATTTCTTATGAACACCCAAAACTAGAGCAATTTACATTAATCCAGAATATTTATCCATCCATCCTTCATCCAACCCGCTATATAGTTCAAATTCACACATCACTGATTGATTATGGATTTATCTATAATCCTAATGCAAACTTAAATACTTGTATTTAGATCATAATTATATGCTATGTATATGCGTTATGATATTTTAAATAGATATTTAATCAATTTCAGCCTGGTCCTAAAAATATACTAGTTTATTACTCTGTTATAGATTAAACATAAAATACAGAGAAAATAAAAACTGAAATTTACTGGGTAACTAGTATGGCTGCTTTGACTTCAGTCTTGTCCATTATTGAAGAGAAATATTGTTTCAGTCTTCAAAAACTGAAAAATGCTGTAAAAGTATAGATTAATTAAAAATAATGATTATCCTACCTGTGGCTCAAGGTTACAGTTATTTCAAAGACCAAAATAAACTATAAAGGTGACAGCTGTCTCACCATTGTGCTAGATAACTTTCAAATTTACCTTTTTAGATTGATGCAACACAATCACGGTTTTTCAATTAAAGACATATAATTTTAAAAATAACATAAAATATATTACACACTTAATTGAGTGAAAGAAACCTATGTTCAGTGCTTACCAATACCAGCTAATAACAAACCCATACTTATTCTTTCTCATCCCAATAAAAGAATCCTCCAGAGATTATCCCTACTACTGTTTGCACAGCATTCTAGATCAGATCCCTATGGTAACAAGTAAACACTCTAGCATCCTATATGCCCCAACTTGGCAGCTTGCAGGCCACAGCTGAATCAGACTCTCTAAGCATCAAACACCTGGTTACCTCAAAGTAAACACAAGCTGATAAACAATTCCTGCTTGTGTAAGAAGAAATGTCCATCTGCTTAGCAGCTAAAATGCAGTTATTTACTCTTTAATTAAACATTACATTTTAGTCATATCTTTAATGCCTTCTCAATAAAACTTGTCTAATTTATAAAATGTTTATAGGTGCATATATTCATCTGAAAAGTCCTGCCTACAAGGAACTATTATACAATTCATTGTGCATGTACATAAAATGCTATTATATATTATAATAAAACATTTCATTTATATGTCATCATGCTCAAAGCACTTGATATTAATGAATCTCAAAATGCTCTAAAAACAACTCTGAACTCCAGCAGCAAATCATATAAAAAAGCAACACTTCTATATGCCATAACATTATTCTCCTTTGTCTATCATCAGCAACAATCTGAAAGACTAACATTTATGAGCATTACCACATATTATATAAAATATCAAAGTATGAAATGGACAACAATGTAGCTGCAAAGGATCCTTCATTTTCCCTAGGGTATGAAATTTATGTGATGTGGAGAAGAAGAAAAAAAAAACAAGAAGTGGTTCACAATACAATACAATTTCCCAAGAAGAAAAATTCTAAGTATCAGTGTTTCTGTAAATAAAATATACTAAGAATACATTATATATAATGTTGGGCTGTGCATTAATTGTAGAAACATCCATCCATCCATTATCCAACCAGCTATATCCCAGGGTCAGAACAACGTAAACTTGTACATCCTTTTATTGATGATGTGTTATTCAACCTGACAATAAACTAAAGAACAAGTTAACATTGTTAATACAATTTATGCAACTAGAAAGTTGTCCTGAATGTTCAAACACATATACAGTCATTTATTAACCTAACACCTACATTTGCTAGTAAAATGTACCTAAACTGTAAACATTAAACAAACTACATATAGAATATGTGTTTTAGCCTTACTTTTTCCTCACTGTAACTTAGACAAGAAAATTGAATTCTGCAAAACCCTTATGGTAAGCATATTATTCTTTAATACTGATCCCTAAAATTACTAGTTTAGTTATCCATGATGTTGGGTGTAACTCATTATTATAATCAGACATGGAGCCAGGATGGGCAGGGACATGCATGCTATTCATTCAGTAAATACAGAGAAAACAAAGACTAAAAACGGATCTGGAAAAAATGAATCCTTTCTCACATGACTATGAGTAACTGCAAGAAAACTTTCCACTACATTTTTAAGCAAGGGTGTTCCTTAAACATCTGGTGGTGCAGTAGGATAGTACTCTTTACTGGAGAAAATGTTTAAGATAAATGTTTAAGTGTTAGATTTTTGTAGGACTGCTCAAGCATTTTATATATCTGAGTTGCACAGATCACACAAACAGAATAGAAAGCACAGCATTTTCTAAAAACCTGTCCTCATGTTTAGAGGATGCCGAAATTAGCCAGAAATACAGTGATGTGTAAATGGTAGTCACGCAGACTGAGTAGGCTGTCAGCAAAAAAAAAAACAAACAAACGCAAATAACACCTTGGAAGACAGTGAATGGGAAAAGGCAGAAAACTGGAGAAACAAAAGTTACAACTACAGTCCGTAAAGAAAGGGAAGGGTCAGAGAAAATATAGAAAACCATCCATCTTTCTATTTTCTACAACTGCATGTCCTATTTAGTGACATTTTGAGACAGATATAGTACAGCTCTGCAAAAGAAAGGTCGGCTAAAGTTAGAAAATATTTGGGGACAAAGCTCTCACTTTCCTTATTGCTTTACTTTCTTGTGTAGCTACATGTGACAAAAATTAACTTACCGCTCCTTTAGTTGCCATTTCCTTGCGTACAAAGCCTTACCTAAAGAAGAAAAAAATGTAATATTAAAAGGAGCATCGTCTGAAATTATCTTTTTAACAGCTTTAACGAGAGTAATGACTTTTTTGCCACCATCGTAGGCTTTTGCTTACTCCCTGACAAATCAGTTGAGTAATGATTTCCTCATGAACTTGAGCTGCATTAATCACGATATACAAACAAGAAGAATAAAGGGGTTGTGGATGCTCATTAAACTGCTAATAAAGAAAAGTTTTTTGAGTATGTACACCTTTAAAAATAAAAAAAATAAATAAATAAAAACTTTATACTTACAAAGTAGAAGTTTTTCAAGGGCAGTCAAAAGAGCAGCCTGAGCTCTTCTCGAAAGCTACCAGCTACGAAGTGAGAGAGAAAGGAGCAACTTGCGAGAGTTGGTGCCACACCCGGTCTGAAGCCGTGTGCAAAAGCTGAGAAGGAAAAAGGCAGTGGGGGCGGCTGTGGCTCCGGGAGGCTCTGCCAAGTAGTGTGGGGACTGGAGAAACCATGAAGTAGTTGCTGATTTAAAACACACACATACACAGCAACAACTAAATGTTAAAGTAGAGAAATACGGTACACTTTAGACCTAAGTTGATAAAGGGCGCTCTTACTGGCAGCGTGGCCGGTAGGACAGCTTCGAGGATGTTAGAGTGTTTGGTTTTGTTTTTCCTTCACTATAAATTTGCAGTTTTCAGTCAGTAGAGCAATACTTGTTCAAAATAGACTCACCGTGATCACAACACTAAAATCAAAAACTATTTTAAGTTTTCACAGCTTATGGGTGTTTGTGTCAATTTCGCCGGAAACTCTGATTTTCTTCCCCAATCCAATTTGTTCGTAATGATTGCGTGTGCACAAACCATCAGGCGGCGCCCCGTCCAAGTGAGGATCCTGTCTTGTAGACGAGAAGTGCTTTACTTCCCAGCGGCCTTGAACGTTGCCTGAGGACAGTCCGGAGAATAGATCTGAGATTTTTCACCCCAGCAATATTAACAAGACGTAACGCAGAAATACTATCTAATATAGAAAGCTTTCCCGTGCTACATGCCTACAAAGCACCACACCCAGAGCCGTCTTGACAGCATCATAAGCCTCCCGGACAAAACAGTACGCCATGTCCCCTGTTCCTATAGCAAAACAGAAACATGCATAGGCATCAGACACATCGTGGGCCCTTGCGCTCCTGGTGCCCCCAGCTAGAGCCAGTACCAGTACTTTAAGACAGCATTGTCTGCAGACATGCTCAGGTTCCAGTTTAAACTGTGAATATACTCTTATGTGGGGCGGTGCAACATAGACCCAGGAGGTTCAAATCCCAACCTGGACACTATCTGATGAAGTAAGGTGCCCAGTGCTACGGGGAGAAGTGATCCCCAGAAGAAGTATTAAAATCTCAACCTTCCCACATAATAATAATAAGCTTTGGCAATACTGATGAATATTATCCAACAATGATACAATAAACTCTCTTATTCAACCTAAGTGTACCGGGAGTTGTCACATTGGGGAACAGATATTAAATAGTAGTAGTCAGGCATGACAAGTAATTTAATTAATGTCACCAGACCTCCACAGGCTAGTAGCGTAGGAGTCCTCAACAGTATATTACCCTAGATGTGGCATCAAGGTGGGGTATAATGCAGATTCAACCCCACATCCCCTGGGGGCCTCTTTTAGCTTTGCATTGGTAGATGAGTCAGGGCAAGTACTCAGCACAAGGAGAAGTTAAGATCTGGCAAAAAGGGAGAGGTGACAGGAGGAGTGCTTGATACATACAGAGTCGGCTAAGTGAGCAGCCTAACAGGCAGAAAAGGGTTTGCTTGTTTATTTAACGCTAGACAGGCAGCAGATGTTTTTTCCATTTATGTTTGTTTGCTTTGTACTGTATTATGTTTAACCTTTATGTTTATCCCTTCTTATTTAACCAATAATATTTAATTTTTTGATTATTTGGAAGTAATTTTAGTTATGGAAACAGTTTGAGAGCACCCACAGTATTTTACACTGTACGGAGTGTACATATCAATCCAGTGAGTGTGTGCGTGAGCGTGTGTGTGCGTGAGCATGTGTGCCTGTGTGGGTATGTGTTTGACACATAGTTTAGTTTAACTGATGAATCAAAATTGGCTCCATATGAGTGAGAATGTCCTACAATGAGTGGCCTCATGCCTAATGGTGCCTGGATATTTCCTAGACTAAATGCTAAAATTGATTAAAAGGATTCAAAATGGATAGATTTTTCCATGAATATTTTCTGTGGAATATTCAGATATCTCTCATCATCCCTTTTTCATTACCATTTATCCTCTTTCTCAACCTGCTTATACTAATGTCAAATTTATTGGCATACTTTAGCTGGCTTTATTTTTTTTCTCATTTTATTATAAACCATGAAACATTAATCCATTTGGTATAACACAGGCCAGGTTCCAAACACAAGACATAAATTTAATTTGAATAAAACACATTTTGGTCATATACTGTACATACAGAACTACAGTAGACCAATTTCAAGTCAGTCAATTAGCCAGTCTAAAGGCATGTCGTTTTAATGTGGCAGGTAACCTACTTAAGACTACTTAACCTACTTATGACAACAGGCATACTCCATACAGAAGATATCCCAGCATGCAGTGGATTCAAGCACTGTAAGACAGTAATGTTACTTGTTTTGCTGCTATATCACTTAAAATAATTTTGCATACTTTCTACTTGCCTGATATGTATATCAATTTCTAATTATCTACTGAATGTATGCTTTAGATAAGTCTAGTGTTTTTATATATCAGGGCACACATTTTTAGTGGTATGGATGTAGAGATTGGTGTGTTTTTACTGCCACACATATTTTTCCTCTCTTGAGCTTTATTAATTTAAATTTTTCTTGAAAAAAGTCAGAATTAATTATAGCTGCGGATTTCTTTTTACAGGTAGTGACATTTATTTATATACTGTAAAAGCTTGTGTGAAAAGTGTTTAAACATAGTCTCTCTTTAAAAGAAAAAGTTATTTGGCAAACTGTAAATTAATGTCCCTAGTGGGTAATGCTACATAAAACATTTGGAAAGCAAGAGGAAAACATTTAATCCATTAATCTCATCTGATTAGTTAATAGATAAGCTGTTTAGAACTTCATCCACATACTGTACATTTTCCTATGTCTTATGTCACCAGGTTTCGTGCACTTATTTCCTGCCTAGAGCAGGTATCAGAGAGGGAAATTTAGTCATAATCCTTGTCATGCATGCACATCTGAGAACCACCTTGCCAGCTCTAATGCAGGGCAAGAGGGGGTGCTGTCGCTGTCTTTTCACTTCCCTCCACAGTTCAGAGAAGACAGCCCATTTCTTTTTTTCCTTTTTTATATTTCCTTGATTTGTCCTGTATCAACATTAAATACATCCAGACCTTCCCTGTTATGCCTCTGAAATTCCACAGTGAATTTTTGTAAAACGTGGTATGTTCATGTTATTAAATAACTGCTGGTCAGTGATAAAAGTCACATAGATTGGTACTGTAACCTACAGTATGCATTAATGCTTTCAAATGTAGCAGAGTATAGCCATAAAGTATCAGACTAACTATGTTTGTAACTTTCAGTAGTTTTAATACTCAGTGTGTGTCAGTGGGCAGAATATTTACAGGAGGAACAGATGACACCAGCAATTAAAGAATTGCCTTGACTCTGTAGGCCACAGCACAGGTATTATATATACCAGCGTACACAATATTCTTTTTCAAGAAGGAAACATAATCCCTGGCCTACTAAAAGCTGTTTGCAATTCATCTAATCTATATGGACCTAGAGTGGATGTATTATGAATAATATATACCAATACAAAGATTAACCTTGTTAACAAATAAGGAATATACACAGTTTCAGGATCCACCTTATTCTGACATTTGAATTAAACAGGTACTCTCCTTTTCATCTAACATCGGTTTTTATTTTTTAAACGACAACTGTCAAATATACTACTTAGTTCTTAAGTTCCCAATCATTTGATCTTTTAAGGATCACATTCAGTCTTGTGTTTCTTCATGGATTTTCCGATCTATACACAACACACTTACTTGCATTTCATTCATTTGGCTGACACCTTTAGCCAAGGAGACTTACAACATTTGAGATACAATTGGTTGCATTTCTTTTGTTTGTCCAGTTGGAGCACAAGCACTTGCTTTTGGGCATACAGTGTCAGTAGCAGGATTTGAAACTATAGCCTTAGGGTTTGAAGTCCAAAATCTTAACCCCTACACTCAACTACCTGCTTGCTTTGCATCACCTCAACTTTGCACAAGTAAAGTACGTAAATCAAATTTATCAACAGAAAAGCACACTGCAAGTTACTTTATTTTAAAACACACATCATTATAAGGTAATGTTCATAGCCCATGCTGGTTGAACCATTAATACTGTTATAATCTATAATCTAGATCAAAGGTTATTGGCCAAAATGTGCAGTATTCATGCAGGAATTTGAATCAAATAGTCTAAATTATCTGGGTAAAACCATCTCATTCACTTTGCTGCTATATCTGTTAAATTTAATTATTTAGCAAAGATAACAACCATAAGCCATCTCAAAAGAAAAGACTTACTTTGACATACTACTTGCAGCAAAATTCAGTTCAAAACAAGCTGCCTTAAATTGTTGTCTGGTGACATTAAAGTGCTTAGGTGGTTTTAGTTCTCGTCTACTTAAACAAAGAAGAGTACTCTTTTTTATTTTGATTAAGTTGCTTGTCCCTGTTGAACAAACCTTGCCTGTATAAGTAAGTCTTTTGCACACTTCATGAAAATTAAAATCTGTGTTTTTCCTCATTGTAAGACAGTAGAAAATTTCCTGAAAATTCCAGTTCCATGTCTGATGACTGTGGATCTGATGTAGGTAAAGTTGAATGGCACACCTTTACTTGACCAAAAGTTTAAAATGAACATTTTTGTTTTGTTTGTAGTTATTTTTGATGCAGTTAAAGCTTGTAGTGTTCTAAATTGAGACCTTAAAGCTCCCCCTTTCTTCCCACAGAAGATGATACTTTTATAAATTGTGATAGTTCAACTTCACTCACACTGATGTCACAGATAATCTGATAAGGAAAGGAAATTAATGTTTGCCAAAGTTTCTTAAAATTCTAGATTTAGAGTTTTAATTTTAAATGTGCACTATTAATTCTTTCATTCCGTGTTTATTCATTTAGTACAGAATACCAGTGAAAAGCATAGTCCATAATATTCTACACATCTATACCAGAACTCAAACCTAATGTGCGACCACTGTTATAATGTGAAACACTTCCAGTTCCTTTCTTTATTTATTTTTTTTTGTTGTGTTTTGTGTAAAGTTCATTTGTGCTGTACTGGTAATAAATTCATATTTTTTCATGATGTTTGGGTTCTTTAATTTTGCATATCAATTTTCATGATATACTATGCATTATTCACAGTAAACGTAAACGTTAACATTATGCAAAGTAATTGTCTGTTTTACCTGCATTTTTATCACTCTTTAATTTAATACTGTCATTTATCAGTATGCTGCTGCTGGAGTATGTGAATTTCCCCTTGGGATTAATCTATCTATCTATCTATTGTGGAGCCGACCCGGACACAGACAGGCGGACATGTTGTTCAATACCACCACACGTTTTAATTTTACAAATATATACAATAATAATGGTCACTCAGACCCAGAAAACAGTGCACAAACCCCAACTCTCAGTCCTGGCCACTCAAATGCCTTTCTTCGGGCCGCCTCCACTCTCCTCTCTTGCCTCGTCCTCTTCCACCCGACTCTAGCCCTGAATGAAGGGAGATGGCCCCTTTTATATGCTCCCGGATGAGCTCCAGGTGGTTTCCGACACTCCCCCATTGACCACGCCCCAGCGTGGCAGAAGTGCCGGCTGTTCTCCCAGCAGCTCTCCGGGCGCCCTTTTAATTCTTCCCCCCAGCACTTCCTGGTGTGGCGGAAGTGCTGAGGTAACAGGTCCCCAAGGCATTGGGGCGCCTCCTGGCGGTGACCACGGGCCCCTACAGGGTAGGGCTTCCATGCCTTCAACCCGTGGCGCCCAAAGCAACCAGGAAGGCGGCCCCCACGTGATCCAGGGTGGGCGCAGACCCACATCCAGTCCCTCACGGCGTCCCCGCCGGGTCGTTGCCCCTGGCATCCCTGACACTATCTATCTATCTATCTAGTATGTTATTGCCACATGTATAGTGTACTGCAAAGTAATTCATTGCTATAAAAATAATACTCATTCAAAGTGGATTTTGTTTATTTTTATTAAAATGCTTCAAGAAAACTGGCTCATTTAGAATCAAAGTTAAAGTCAATATTAAAAGATCTTTATGTAAATATTTTAAAAAGGGCATCCTCAGGCTTTTTGTGTCTGGAGTAGTTAAAATCTAGATGCTGATACTGACTGTGAGAATCGAAAATTTTCCACTTGTCTGAATGGGATTTTAATGGAGTTTTCCACCCACATCTCAGCTGTGCAGATCTCTTTTTGGGCCAATCTAAGTTAGCCCTGTATGAGTGAGTGTGTGTCTGTTTTTGTGCCACATAATGAACTAGCTTCCTGTCTAGTAAAGGCATAGCCTGTATTTTACTTATTTTACGTATATGACGTAACCCTTTAAATCCTGGAAAGGTCACTTCATGCAATTTTGCAGATTTTAAATCGAAAAATTTGATTATCTGAGAAATGTTTTTAAAGTTGTACAAAAACATTTCAGCAATTCTGAAAGCTGAACTAAAAAAGGACATTTAAAATGAATAATCTACCATATGATAAGGAGTCTACCTCTAACTTCCCACTCATGATACACATTCGTAACAGATTCAATATGACCACAATTCACGAATGCAAATTGTTATACCAGCTACTTTAGCTCTAGGCCAAACTATACGCTAACTCTCACATTCTGCAAGTAGAACCGTTTCTTCCTTCTCCCCCTGTTCTTTTGAAGCCCAATGTTCTGTTGTCTTTCAGTCAGCTAGCACCTCACCTTACTCTGGCTAATCTCTACTCTCCATTTCACCCACCATCCAACCAGAAAATTGCTACTACCTCCACTTGGTCTTTCGCTTATATCCACATTTTCAGAATGGAACAGTCTGCTTCATTGACTCTTTTAAACCTTCCCACCACTACTAATCCTTCATCTATTTCCCCCAATGACTTTCCCTGATTTATCACTTCTAAGGTTAAGGTCCAGAAAAAAACTTCAAAAATTCAGATGAATTATATCCCATCATTTGCTATAACTTGTCTGTTATGGTATAGTTTTCTTTTCTGTAATCTATCTGTTTCTTAATTAATTTTTGTAAATATTGCTATTGAGTATGTTGGTTTTAATTGGTTTTATTAATTTATTAATTAATTGGTTCATCTAATATTAATTGGTTTTATTAATGATTGTGTGAATATGAAATTATTATGTTAATATTTATGTGACTTACATGCTTTTTGATAAATTAGGTTTTTCAAATCAAAGTTGTTTCTTCACAATTAAAGTGAAGCATCTTATATATAAACATCTATATATAAGTGCGAGGCTACAGCATGAAGCTCAAAGAGCCGGCACGGCGGCCCCAAGGTAATGAGTTGGAAGAAGAAAGACATAAGAGGCTACAGCATGAAGCTGAAAGAAAGCAACTCTGTTGCCAAAGTGAAACCACAGAGGAAAGACAAACGAGAGAGAAACTCGCTTAGCAGCTGATAGACAAGGGAGGCAAGCACATCTGCAAAACAAAACCACCGACTCTGCATTTGCATTTTTTTTCTGACGATTTCTAGTATCTAGGAATAGTTTCTAGGACCCCGGGCTTTTTACAGTATGTGCTAACACAGCTATTTTTTTTTATACATTTTAAAAATACCTTGACTGTTTTTGCAATTTACAATGGGGCTATTGGGTACCAAGGCCCAAAGTGGCCCTAAAGAATATGTGAGTGTGTGTTTTTGCCTTGTGATAGACAGGTGCCCTGTCTGGAGATTGTTCTTGCCTTTCATCAAATCAATAATTTCTTGGGTAGGCACCAGCTAATACTAAAATATTTTCTATCATTGTTAAATATAATTGTGTACCTTTGCATAGTTTGTTATTTGTAATGTGTTTGGTTCTATTGTTTGTTTTAAATATTCTATTGTTTAATACTTATTTGTTATATATGTATTATGTTAACATTTTGTTCATGAATTTATGTGCATTATGTGCTTTGACAGGCAATCCTGCCTGCCTGGTGTTGTAATGCATCTAGTTTAGTCTTCTAAATGAGTTACTGCATGCAAAGATGCCTTTAATCTCCCATTTTTAGCTCCTGCTACTGTCCACCCCAGAGTTTAGAAAGCATAGTACGTATGTCTTCCATGATCAGTATGGACCTCTCCTTCACCAAGACTGCTATCATGCTTCCTTGTGATAATCAACAATAACAGGTTTTCTGACACCAGGCTGAATTGGAAGAAGATCTCTGAGCAGTAGTGGGTCTAAGATGTAGGATGGTAATCCCTACAATTAATTGCCATCTACTGCCCCACTGCTGTGTGAGCTAGATCTTTGGTGCTGTGGCTACTGGAGACAACCTTGAAGGAAAAATCTGTGAGTGAGGATCTACATTAGACAGCTACCAACAGATAGGTTCTCTGGCAATCCTCTGCCACTGGAAATTTTCAGGATATAGTCAGTGTAGTCAGACCCAGGCCTGCACACCCTGTCTCTCACTTACATCTACTCCTTGTGCAGACCCTTGACCTCTTACCTAGTTATGCCCCACAGTGACTGAGGAAGGAGGAGAAAATAGGTCAAGAAGATGACTGGAAGCATCCAACGCAAGTCCAAGGTGTGGGAGACATAGATTCAGGAGCAGTATTCCAGCAGATCTACAAGTGACTGAGAAGCCCTGCTCTGCTATGCTCAATGTGTGAAGTGAATAATCTAGAATAGGTGTTTGAAACATAGCCTGTTCCATCCTACCCTTGGGGGGCTTGTCATAACCAATGGGTCATCCAAACTGAGGTCGATATAAGAATAAATTAAGTAAAGTAACCTCCAGATAGCACCTTGAAGTATTATGCTCAATACTTGACACACAAAATCTCCACACTGCCCTTGTAGAAGAGCTACCCTGACAGCTCATGAACTACACAAATAAAACTTTGACAGCTTTGAGCAAAATATATTTCCATGTTGATGATTCATTATTCAAAGTTGGGGAAGGCTACACATTCTTTTGAAAATGTTTACCTGAGGGGTTCCATCACCTACATGATGTTACCATTAAAACTCAGCTTCTCAAAAGCATTCCTGAATCATCAGTTGACATCAGTAAAATGATGATGATATGACACAGCACACTTAATACAAAAAGACATCTCATTTCAGTGCATACTTTAGATTCAAGCAAGCAGACCAAGGATGAATTCTTTTCTGCCATCTACGATGTCATAATGTGAAAGTACTGCAAGCAGATAAGCTATTCCTTCTTGATGAACTCAATGCAAGAGTGGAAACAGATATTGGATATATTGGACAAACATAGAACCTGAAATCTTAATAGCAACAGCATTCGTCGTTTAATACTCTGTGCTGAACACCATCTGGGTGTGATTCAACTCCTTCTTCCAACTTAAAGGTAAACATTAGACATTATGGCAGCATCATTATTCAAAACACTGGCACCTTCCTCATTATGTCATTGTGAGGCAGGAAGAAAAGAAGGACATTGTTTTGTCTAGAGTTATGCATGATGCAGACTGATGCACTGACCACTGAATGATCAGAGCAAAGCTGCACATGAGATTCAACCATGCAGACAAAGGAAACCTAAAAAGAGAAGAATAAACATGGCACTACTGCACACACCCACACCACCGGCCAACTGTGGACACAACTCGCAATGAATCTCTCAAGCATTCCTGAAGTAACCTCCCAGTCAGATGTCATTTACTCCAGGGATTCTCTGAAATCAACCATCTAACAGGCTGCAGTGGACTCTCTTAAATGACACAAAGATTGGTCCAATCAAAATGCATCAGAGGTCCACCATCTACTTTATTCAAAACATGTAGCTCTGGCAGCATACATTGTCAGCCTACTATTTGCAACTCTCAAAGCATGTCTCTTCTCCCTCAGAGTAGAAATCCAAACAACTTAGTGGAAAAGAAACAGTGGATTACGAAGACTAATGAAATACAACAATACACTGACACCAACAACATCCATAGCTTCTGCAACACAATAAATTCCATCGACAGTTAAACAAGACAAAACTTTACCCTATTGAGATCAACAGATGGCACAACTCTGCTCAAAGACAGAGACAGCATCCTCCAAAAATGTGCCAAACACTTCAGAACCTTTTTACACTGAAAATAAAACATCTGTCTTTACATTCTAATTACCTTAATGAGCCTACAACCAGTTCAGAATCTTGATATACCACTTGTAACATCTCTTGTAAAGCATGCAATTAAAGGCCTCAAACATCATAAAAGTGCAGGCCCTTAAGAAATACCTGCAGAGGTCTTTTAATATAGTTGGTAACCTCTCATATCCTGTCTATTAACTGCTGCCTGGTCCTCCAAAGTCATCTCCCAAGAAAGATGCTAATATTATCACAATCTATAGAAGGGGAAGAGTTTGAAGTATGACAAGAGCTGAGGAGAATTTGTACTGGTTGTAGCAGGCAAAATTCTTGCTCGTATAATTTTTTCCACTTCACACAACACTTAAAAATATTAATTCTGAAAGTCAACGGACCTCCTGGCATGATAAAAAACACACTTGGCATGATTTTTCTGGCTTGACAGATCCAAGAGAGATGCAGGAAACAAAATCAAGGCCTTTCTAGCCTTCATTACTTTTCTTCTCTCTGTACACTTAAGCTAATCCAGTACAGAATCTATGATTCTAAGTACAGTGTTTGAGTAGTTATTCTATGTTATATGGCATAACTCACTTGGAAATCTTCCAAAGGTGTGCCTCAAGAAATGGTACTGAGCACTCTTCTGTTAACATTAATTTCATAGGCACTGATTTTTATAGCTCATCCATGCTGCCCAAATCTGCATGTCATTTCCTACTTTAGACTATGCCATATGCATTTCATCATTGATTAATGGACATTTTTTATGAACTTAACATTTCAGATTGTGATATTTCATACTGACCATTTGCTTGTCCTTCTTTTAATTGCCCCATATATTGCTATGGTAAGCCACTGGGGAGTTTTTGTTACTTGTAATTCATTGATAACTCTAAGCTTAAGAGCACAGGCCTCTATGGCAAATAAATGTATATACCAAAATCATGAGAAAGTAATTGACTATAAAATACCAAATATATTCTTTCACATAACTTTATATGAATACTTTTTCAATAGATTTCCTTCATGGATCAAGATTTTCACTTCTTGCTTTAAATCATCAGATTAGACCATTCCTTACTTTGATACTCAAGCTATTGGCCATACCCTTTTTTTTCCTTCAATTCAACAACTTGCAATCTCTTTGATGAGGACTCCCAGCAACCTCCATTTCACTTCCCCAGCTTGTCCAGAATGAAGATTCCCAACTGGCTTCTAACTACACATAAAATTTAGTTCAAAACTCTTACCCTTATCAAAGATCCCAGAGTCATTCTGATCCCAAATCCATCTAGCCTCTGGTCCTCCATCTGTCCCTGTTGTTGTCTAGTCTGCTTCTTGCTTTTTATCTTTCTTGCCAGGCACAGTAAAAGTGAATGCTGTTTTTGCACAATTCTTCGTTCCATTTGGCAGATGTTCAGGAGACTCTTGAAGATGCACCTGTTTATAAAGCACCCTGGGATTACTTTGACTTTCTAATTTACTGCTGTCATACTGCTTCAGTCCTAGATACATGCAGCTGCCTGATCAACCAATAGGCACATTTAGCTTTTCTGAGTACTAGTTTTCAGCTTGGCTTCAGTCTAACTCAGTAAATGAAATACTTTAAATTAATCAGGGGTCTACTACTGCTCCAGTTCTGGCTGAACACAGAGATTTGAAAGAACTTTGTTTTCTTCATTTATGAGTGAAGTTAGGCTAAACCAAATGTCAATACTGTACTTAAGGTAATTGAGTGCTGTGAAACAATTAGCTACAGCACCCTTCTGACACAGACCATCTTTGCAGCTCTAGTTAGTTGAGAGGACGGAAAGTAGAAGCATTCCATGTCTAAGTGTCTTCTTTTTCTTCTTTCAGCTGCTCCTGTTAGGGGTTGCCACAGCGGATCATCTTCTTCCATATCTTATTCCATGTCTAAGGTGTAATGGACAGCCGGGTCCCATGCCCGGTCAGGATGACCCTGCTGTATATGGTCCGGGGGAGCAGCCATGGGCTCCTCAGTACCTCCCCCGGGACGCTTGGTGGCAGCCTCCCTGGTTGATGTTGCCTCAGTTTCCCGCAGGGTTTCATGGGAAATGGAGTTCTCCCCAACCCTGTGGGGACCCGGGATGGCCACCAGGGGGCAAGGCAGAGATCGTTAAGCTCAGCTGGTTTAATCATCTGCCCCACACGAGAGTGCAATTGGGAGCAGGTGAGCAAGCACCAGGAGCACTCCTGGGAGGGCCATAAAAGAAGCCAGCAACCACCACTCTGGGCCAGAATCGGGAGGAAGAGGACGAGGTTGCCTGAGAGGAGTGATGGTGCCAGCAGAAGGATTGCTGTATTTAAAGTAAGGTGCTTTGGGACTGTGTTATACCTGTGGGGTTCACGGGGAAGACGTGCCCCACAGGGGAAGAGTGTTTGGACTGTGTAAGTGTTTGGGACTGTGTTGGGCCTGTGGGACACGGGGAAGACGTGCCCCACGGCTGAAGAGAAAATAAAAAGATTTCTGTTCAATTTACACGTGCCTCAGTGTGAATCAGTGCCGGGTCGGGCGCTTATATAGCGCCTTATTCACAAAGTGTAATTGGCTAAAAATAAAAGGAAATGCTTTAATAACTTTTTTTCTGAATTTGTATTTAGACATATTTTCTCACAAACTCGGTAATTTGTACTGAATAATGCAGTAATATATTAATGGACAATAATCGGCATCAAATGATTTATAATACTGTAATATGCTCTTAAAGTTTTTGTTTTAAAGTACTCTTCCTATTCTTAATTTGAATTTTTTGTGGATCCAAATGGTTAATTAGTGGGATCATATTCCCACCTGAAACCCCTGTACATTGCACCTTGGTCTGATTGTAGAACTATGTATACGTTTTGTGCTCTAGTGCTAACAAAAGCAAATGCTAAACTTTAAACAAAGAAACAAAATTTTGTAATCTTGCCAAAAAGTGACAAAACGTCAATGAATAATTTTGTTTATTCTTAATCCATTCATTTTTTAAACTACTCTTGTCAGTGTTGCAAGGAGTCAGTCTAGCTCTGTAGTCACAAATATCATGTCAGTCAATGTTGGGGCATATACATGCCCATGTTCACACTGGCCAAACTGCAGTCAATCAACTGAACAGCAAATGTTTGGACTGTAAGTAACAATTCCAATGAACATAGAACATGCAGATACCACAAGATGACCCCAGTTGGAAATCAGTTTAGGAATTTAGTACAGTGAGGAAGTAAGAGTACTACATGTGTCACTGTGCCACCCTTACAGTAAACTTAAATTCTCGGTTCAAGGTTTTGTTCCTATGGAGCTCTTGGTGAATTGCAATGAGGATATTAAGAGAAATATTCCTTTCTCTGCTAGAGGTGGAGTGATTTAGAAAGGTGTTGGACTAGTAGATAAAACATAGTTGAAAAACAAAGCAAAGCCAAGAATGGGAAGATAAAGATTCTATTGTTGTACCCAAAATCTAAATCAAAAATTTTTGCCAAAATTTCAAAGTCAAAGATTGGAAACTGGGGAATTTTTAAACAGAGAGCTGCCAGCAAAAGGTAGTTTCTATCCTTAAATCTTAAATAGCAAATGGAAGTCACATGTAACCTCTTAACCTGTTGCATAAAAGTCATGAACTCAAAGATCAAGCACCTGGCAACTTGGTGAAATAATGGAACAGCAAACAGAGATCGAATATATGGATGTGACAGAAGTATGTAGATATTGTTTGGCATTAAACTTTAAGTTGGAGACGTGTAGATCGTCTAATTCGTGTTGCCATCAGGGAAAAGTAGTGTTTCTTCCCAATGAAGAGGCCTATCTGCAAGAATTAAAAGATTTGTTGTCTGGTGAAAGTGAAATCCACATACGCGAGTGGCAGAGAGGCAAAGTGGCTGGCACGCAGCACAGACCGGGGGGTTGGCAAGCAAAGCAAGCAGGGACAAAGCCCCTTAGTATTTTTAAATTATTCTATTACAGGTGATGTGCTTAATTAATAGAACCACTTCATAACAATACAGCTCTAAAAAAATGTAGAAATACTCAGAAGTATTCTCTATGCTAATGCAAAATATTTCTGCAAGTTTAACAAATAATTGACATGATTGGAACTTTCATATATATCATATTTCACAACTAAGCTGAAGAAAGCTTTGCAAAGTCATGCATTGGCAATTACAGTTTCCTGTCTAGAGAGAAGTACACCTAACGTTTCACATGACATAAAACAGAAGACTATATGGAAATCCTTAACAACAGAAAAAAAATCATTATCCTTGAACTTTCCTACTCCACTCCAGGAGGTCATTCTCACTTTGTCCCAGGATATTATGTGTCAAATAGAACAAAAGGATTATTAGCAAGAATGCCACAATGGTGTACTTTCTGAGGATCCTTGATCTCCAAACGTGTTTTTTTTTTCAGAGGTATATTATAAATAGATATTGTGGATGGAAAGAAAACAGTTATTGCGTTATTGTCTTTTGCTTCTGTTTATTGAAGGAGTGCCTCCTAGGAGCTGCCTCTACCTGAAATAAAAACACAAAAAGAGTACAAATTATTAAAAAATAAAAATAAAAGTGAACCAAGTTGGGAGTGAATCAAGAGAAAAATACAACATGATAGATGTACAAAGGCCCCATCACATATCTCTTTGAATCTTCTTTTTGTTTTTGAGTTTGTAAACTCACATGGACGCTGATATGGCTATGTCAGGCTCTAACTCAACCTGCTGCCATACAATAGTCCACACTTATACTATTCCCAGCTACACTATATTTATTTCTTGAGAACTTCCATTGTACTTGAATTTTTCATAAAATTACTAGTATGCTCAGACCTCTGCTTTACACTTTAATTTGCTCTGACCTCTGGTTTATGTTTTAATCCAGTCTCCGAATCCGATAAAAAAATTCTAAGCGCATACAAAGCAGACTGCTCACGGTCGTACTGTTTTTTGTGGTTGATTTTTAAAATTCTTTAGACTGTAGTTATCTAGAAAAATTAATTTCCTGAAAATTAGTGAACATTCTATCTTCTAATCTTGATTGGTTAATAACTCATTAAGTTGCCTCAATTTCACCAAGAAGCTTTGAAGTCTTTCAACATTTCTCTTTACACTACATGGCTTGGAGGTATGTTTCAGATTCCCATAACCATGTTTGAAGTTAGTCATTTTCTAACCCACTTTGATCCTGAAGTGGTTTGCGGGATCTGCCGGAGCCAGTGCCAACTAGCATAGGGCCTAAGGCAGGAAAAAATCCTGAACAGGATGTCAGTCCATTGTAGTGCGAAAATACACACACACTCACACACACATATCCACATACACCCCACAACCACACACTAGGGCCAGTTTAGAATCACCAGTTCACCTAACCTGCATGTCTTTGTACTGTGGGAGGAAACCAAAACAGCCAGACGGAACCCAAGCAGACAAACGGAGAACATGCAGACTTTACATAGGGAGTACCTGGGACATGAACCCTGGTCTCTTTACTGTGAGGTGGAAGCCCCCAACCAACCATGTGTGAACTGCTTACTGGATTCATTCATGCATTTCAATCACATTTTCATTAGTGTTCCAATGCAAGACTTATTAATCTCTCAATTTGATTTTTGAATAGGCATATACTTAGTTGTCATACCTGATAAACCAAGCTTGAAATTCCGAGGGCCATTTCTTAGAAATGGATGCTAGGTATTAACATTAGCATTTGTGAATTATGAAGTAGAGGGGTAACTGACAGAGCTCAGCTTTAAAGTGCTGTTTATTGAAAGTAGACTTATATATGGTCTGCAGATAAACAAACCTACCGCAGAACAGTATAAGGTGGCATCAACACAGGTCACAAAATGTTGAGGTTTGATTTTGGAAATTGTTTCTACACTTTGGAACCTGCAATTATGATGAAAAGATTCCAGTAAAGCATTTCAAAATCTTTTTGTTAATTTTTTTAGGTGTTTAAGTTTAAAATGTTCATTGATATGTTTAGGCAATTTTTGGAGATCATTCCATTGGCCTAGCAAAATACAGTATT
The DNA here is from genome assembly GCA_026402145.1 of Polypterus bichir lapradei. Lineage (NCBI taxonomy): Eukaryota > Metazoa > Chordata > Cladistia > Polypteriformes > Polypteridae > Polypterus > Polypterus bichir. Next base: position 11,058,716 of record JANRMT010062809.1, read on the forward strand.
TGCTGAAATTATCTGCATTAAGACATTATGTATTTCAGAGAAGAGCCCAGAATGCCTGGCCTTTTTATAGGCAGAAAATGCAGGTCATGTTTCATGTAAACAGTTTATTTTTTTTGTTTGTTTTTTAAACAAGGAGAGTAGATTTTAGAGATTCAAAAACTGCATAGATTTTTTTTAAACAAAGGCAGCTGGAAGATATTGAAGATGAGTTGGTTTAGAGTCTGGTTTTGCTGCAATGTTATGCCTTACTGAATAATGTTTATATTGTATTATGTAACAGTTAAAGGAGTTTGAGGAAAATAAGCCAACGGAAAATAAGCCAATCTGTAACCAATTGGATTTTTTTTTTTTTTGCTTTTTGTCCAGAGAAAAGCACTGAGATCTTGATAACCAGGATTTCTGTTTTATGGTTTAAAAAAAGTGAGCAACAAGGTTTGATTTTCAACCTTTTCAATAAGTTAAAAGGTATCCGAATTCCATGAAGTAGGCGGGGATTCTATTTATTGTTGCTTTGTACCTAATACTGCCAGGAAAGAGTGTCACTCTTCCAACCTTCTGCAAAAAGGCAATTTAAAAAAAGGTGAATTCACTACTAATGTTTTAACACTGTAATGTAAAATGAAATTGTTGTAACAAGTCTGAGAAACATATAAATGTATGCCTTATGTTCACCTTCCATAAAAAAAGTATTTTTTTCTGTCAGATATTTTTTCAGGTACTGTAGTTTGCACATTTAACCTAGAGCTCACAGTAGTAGCTTTATAATTTTAGAAAACCAAGCTTTTAAAAGGACATAATCACTTTGATCTCTCCTAGAACTACTTATCCAATAGATCAAACATTTCTAGCATAGTGAGTATTTAAAATAATAAATAAATAAAAAGTCCTTCAAATTGCTTTGATTAGTTAATAGCTACATTAGCCCAGTGTCTTTGTGAGATGTTTCTTTAAGGATTTCAGGTCATGAACTTCAATCTAGTTTCATCCAGATTTCTCTAACATTGTTTAAAGTGCCTGCTTCCCTTCTTGTAAGCATTTCCCCTTAATTTTCAATTTCATCAGGCCTCATGTTTCAGTATTTAGCTATAAGAGTCTGCTGGATGGGCGCCATTGTGCAGTCATTTGCACTGCTGCATCTATGCTCCAGACTCATAGGTTTTAATGCCACCTTGGTCACTGTGTGGAGTCAGTTTGCATATTTTCAGTATCTCCTTGGCTATTTCTTCCAGGTCACCCAGTTTACTTTCCATGTGTAAAAGCTGTCCATGTTAGGTTAGCCAACAATTTTCCTTTTATGAGCATATGGTAATGTGAGTATAAGTGTCTTTCAAAGGAATGGCACCCTGTCAAGAGCAACTTTCTGTCTTTTGCAAATGTTGCTCAGATAGGCTCTGGCCTCTGTGAATATGAATGAGACTAAGAGGGTTCAAAAATGATGTTGTATGCTTAAAGGTGCAGCTAGTTGAAAAGGCATTGATTAATTAAAATGTCAACTTTATTTTACTCAAATCTGCAGTCATTATGCTTCTAAACTGAAATTAAATTAACTACTCTCTTGCCAGAATCTGTTACATTGCAATTTGTAGTTGACTATAATATTGTTAATGTGCCAACAGTATAAAAAGTAGGGAACTGCTTTAAAAGAACTTAATGAAAGTGCAATGGAATGTTTAAGTAAATTCTCCAATCCACATATGATTGAACCCTTTCAATTTTTAACTTACACTTTATTTACATTAAAAGTGTAAATACAGTACATTTTATACCAACCTACACACATTTTATAATAAAAATTCACTCAAACTCACCTGATGCAGGCTAAACAATGTAAATTATTTGACAACATTTTTTAAAACTGTAAGGTCTTTCCTATAAATGAAAACAGGAGCTGGATTATGGAGGATCTAAAATATTGCAACCAAAAATACCTAAGAGTCACATCCACCCACCCACTATATTTCTTTGATCATTCAAAGGGCTAGGAACCACAAAGTCACATGAGGGTTCCATTTTTTTATTTTTGGATATCCACATAAGAACATCATAGCTGGTGAATAGTGTGATCTCATTTCAGTAATTGCAAAGACCTTTCTCTTCACTTCTATATTTTGCTGTTTGAGATAATTTCTCAGAAAAGCACAGGAAATTTCACAAGGAACAACTTGAATCTACTCAATTGTCTCTCATACATTAACCACCCACCAGGCTCCAACTAAAGAAAGTCAGGTGTCATTTGCAAGGGTAAAGGTCACTATATGGTGAATAGGTGGCAAAGCCAGTATTTGCATTTGTTTTGGATTTTTCTTTACTTATCACCACAGCAAAAAAATGTAAAGCAGGTACATTGTGATCATGTAAATACAAATTTACTTTCCAATCTTAACTCTCACTATGATAACCAGTCCTTGGCATTGACATAATAAACTGGGACAACTTCAAGCATCTAAAATTCATTGCAAGAGTCTTCTCTATCAAACCATGAATACAGAAGCAACTGAGATCAACAGTAATATTTCTATAATCGGTATTATCATCAGTTTCTAATTTTGACTTTAAGTATTCTACACCACTAAAGCATGAAATGTGTGAATATAATTCAATATTCTATTAATAATATAAAAAACTTATTCATGTTAATTAATGTTTATACCAGTGCTACTTGCAGCAACTTGTCTTAAAGAACATCAGTTACATGAATAAAGACAAGTGAAATATTCATAGACTTCAGCAGTTAGTATACAGTACATCTCATTTTAAATTTCTAAATGATAGAATACACAGTCATTATTTTACATAACAGCTTGTATATCATATTAAAATACACCTAATGACCCCATGCTAACACTTTTGACTGATTACTGGATTAAGGAGTACCACTCTGTACCTCATCCCTTGTGATGCATGTTTCTGCTATGATGATGGTGTCACCCTCAGTGTGCCATTACATTCTCTTCTTCCCATATCTTTCTAGCAGTGTAAAAGATGTATGCTGATAATTATCCAAATAGAAACCTAAATTGAGAGAATCTAGTAAAATACAGCAGCATCTCTCTAATACTCTATGCACATGACAACATTTCAACTACGGGGGACAAAGCAAGTGCTTCATTCTGCTTTAATCACCTTAACACTCATTTTAATATGTTGCAGTTCCCACCTAGTAACCAGTCATTCTGCAAATAAGCAAGCAGCTGAAGCACAGCTAAAAAGTCTGTGGGCCAGAAAGAGCAGGGACCACAAAAAGAAGCCAAAAACAATGGATTCAGCTGATATTACTGTAACCCAAAAACAGACCTACATGAATTTACACATCCTTATTGCAACTTTACTGCAACTGCAGTGTCCTTTCAACTATACCTTACAGACATATACACATTTTGTGAATCCTGTAGTATGTTCGACATAGTTGGTAGCAAATATACAATATATGTGCTGGGCTACCTTTAGGTCTTTGTTAGAAATTAGTAGAAAAAATAGTGATACCACACTTTCACAGAGATCTTTGATTTAGCCTCAGTCTCTGACCCTAACATTAACCAATGAACACTTTGACTCTGCTTCACTGTGATTTTTGATCCAGAGATACAGTGTTATACTGGAAAAATTTATGTTTGACAGCATACTGTATGCTATCTGAAAGAATCTGTCCTTATTTTGGCCAATTACCTAATCCTCCAACACATACTTCTCAAAACAGGTGACAGAAAGACAAAGAGGTCAAATTGCAGAAAAACAGCGCTTAGTTTCAAGTTTCAAAAACAGCTACCAAGGCACAAGATAGCACGATCTAAATGAAAGTCTCTGATCAAATAGTGAAAACACGAATGCAGGAGTTTGTCTTTTGAGAGTTATTGGCTCTTCATCTGTCTACACTGTAACTAAATTCTGAAAAAAACCCTAAGACTAAAAAGTTTGAAGAATTCCAGCAAGGCAGAATTCAAATTTTAAACTGCTGTGACAGATAGACAGAAGACAAAACAGTCAGCAGCTGGATGATTTAAGCAAATTTTGTCAACTTATTCAAACATTTTGCAAATCTGTTCCAATAAATGATGCAGTCGTTGCTATAAACACTACAGGACTCTACTTCTCTCTGCTAAAAGACATCTGTTTATGCCTAAGAATCTTGTGCCCAACATTTAGTTTAATATGTTTGAATGTTTACACTTTAAAAGGTCTTCTATAATAAAACATGTATTGTCCAATATGCCTAGTATATGCCAATCACAGTATGTTCAATTGCCAGCTAAATACAGATTACTATGCATTTTATATTCCTAGATAAATTAGCTTGTCTTTAAGGAACTGATGATAAGTTTTTTAATCTGTAAGACATTAACATGAATTTCATAGAAGAAGATATTCTAAAATAGACCAACTTGGTGTGGAAGTTATTTAGAGTCATCCTTAATGTTGTTTGTATGAACCGATATCCTTAAATGAAAACCCTGTATATAGCCTGCCCTTGTGGTTTTGTCAGAAACTTGTACATTTGTTGGTAACATTACCCAAATAAATGGATTGCAGGATTGCTTTGTTCTACAGTATAGAAATCTCAAAAATGGCAGGAGGTCCAAGAACCATCTACTGGCACACAGATTCAGCTCCTTGTATCTGGCTAGCCATTGCAGGAGTGCATGGTCAGTGACTAGAATGAATTCTCAGAAGAGAAGGTAGTACCTCAGCTTATGTATTGACCACTTGGACACCAAACATTACTCTCCAGCATTCACATACCTTATCCCCCCATCCAATAGTTTCCTGCTTAGGTACATCATGGAGTATTCAGCACTATTAAGCACGATTATTTCAAGCACTTTCAGCTACATTTTTTTGTATGAAAATGTGCTATATAAATAAATGTTGTTGTTGTTGTTGTTGTTGTTAACGTTTTAGCTAAGTATAGGGAAAATGAACACTTGCACTGAGTCTACTCCCTTTTAAAGGACACCAGCAATTGCTGTAACTGCAAATGTATGTCAACAAGAGGATGTGACGTGATGTCCCTGGGTGGAGGTTCTGACCTTAATGTCTCTGCTTATGCTCCTATAAAGGTGTTGCAGATAGACACAGAGTCATCTACTGTATCATACTGGGAGACTGCATCATCTCTCTCTCTCTCTCGATTAGAAGGGGAACACTGCATGGAGACAACTTGAAATGGGTATTCCTCATCTATAGCCATACCCATAGATTTAACAGGCAGTAACTGGAACTGTCCACTTTTCCTTTCTGACCAATCCTGCCTGAGTATGGCTGGGTATGATGGACAGCAGATTACAGCCACCGTGATGGATCGAGTTTCATGGGTAGACCTATACCACCTGGTTTGTCTGTGATTGTAGGTAACACTGGTCTTTTCAGTTTTCCATTGTTGAGGAAGTACATATTGGCAAGTAACAAAAGAAATGTTACTCCTGGAATCTATTACAGTAAAGCAATGACTTTATATACATTCACCACTACTGTACCTATATGTGGAAGAGAATGGGGGTTAACAATCATCATTCCACAGTACCTTCCTCCCTGTGCCCATTCACAGTCCATAGGTTTATAAAAGCAAGGACAGTTCAGGATGATTTTTCCCACCTATCTGTTTTTGAAATAGTACACCAGAGGGAGTGATCGTTCTTTAGGATGGGTTTCATGTTCTGAATTTCGTCAAGGGAGCCTCTGTTCGCTGTGGGCATTCTGTCCAAGGCTTACAGTAGTCTTTGGGCTTCTCCGACCTCTCAGAAGGTATAGCTGCCCTATGTCACTACAGTGTCTCAATAAGGGTATCCATATTCTTCCAGGATTGGTGGCAGACCTGTCGGATGAAAAACAGTTAATCAAATAATTGCAGGCAATAATTACTATGACTTTTTCAGGGGTGTTTTTACCCACTTTAAGCCATCAAGTACGGTTATGCAATAGGTTGAAAGCTTTTGAGTATGGTGGCCACTCAAAGCACCACACTCTGCAGTGTCGTACTTGTTGATTCACAGTCACATTGTTCCTGGAAAGAATTTTAGCTTTCAGGCAATCTTAGTTAGCAGTGGCTTGCTCATCAAGGACATAGTAGGCCTTCTGTGCCTCCCTTTCAGGAATAGTGCTATGATGTGTGCCCAGTCATTCTTTTCCCAGCAGTGCTGGATAGTCAACTTCTCAAAGATTAGGAGGAACACCTCAGTTTCCTCTTTAGGGCAAAGTGCTAAACGTACTTGCAAGTATTCCAGAAGAGCCTCTGGTTCCGCACATCAGGTTTCCACATCCACAAAGTTGGTCTGTTGTCTGGCTACCTGTATTTGGAGAGTCTGTAGTTGTTCAGATAAGCCTGCAACCACTGCAGTGAGGTGTTCTGGTTCCATCAACCCAGTAAATTTCTGTCAACTTTGCCTTGGTAAGAAAAACAATCAAGATCAATAAAGAGCTGGGGCACTGGATGGTGAACCCTGTATAACTGGGAGATTTTGGGCAAAGAAAAATGACAAAAATGTTGAATGAGTGGCAGCCAGTACTGCAGAATGCCAAACAGCTCTTTTGGTAGTAGCAGCTTTTTATATTGTTCCAGGAGGAAGGGGCGAGTTCAAATAACAGAAGTGACATCAAAGGCTCTCGTGCTGTTGATCTTCTACTTTCGATACAAGAAAGGAGGAAGGACATGAATGACAGAGCCCACCTCTGACTTGGGGTGAAATTACCAGCAGCCATTAAGTCCCCAAAGTTGTCTGCCAAACATGGGTGTGACAGTAACTATCAACAGGAGTGCACAGGGGCTGTCATAAGGGGGTCTTAATTGGTGAACACTTTAAAGAGAATGAGCATTCAGATCGAATGGATTAGAGAAGAGCAGCAGCAGTGTGTCACCAATCATGTAAGCGTGTTTGTTTCCCAAAAAGTGACTACTTTCTGCTGATGCTTGTTAGAAGTACAAAATCTCATAGTTCTTGTTTGCAAAATGTGAATATGTATAGGAAGTGTTTAGTTTACTTAATAGAGACATTTTGTTTCACATATTTGGAAACAGTTTTACAATAAACAGAATAATGGTCGAACAAAAAGGTTGATACAATTGTTGGGAGTTATATTATTATAAACCAATCAAGGTTTTCATTTAAAAAAGAGACTTGACTTTTATAGAAAAGACAAGAGATTTATATTAACTCCTTAGAAAAAAGGAACATGAAGTCACATTTCAAATTGTCAGTAAAAACAATAACAGATGTTTAGCATGACACTGACTTCAGATCAGTATATTTAAGTACAAACACAGCAAATAACAAAATTCCAGGATTGTTTGTAATTGTCTAATACAATCAGGGATGATCAATCAAACTAAACTTTTCCATGCACTTGAATTATACAGAATACATGAAAATGTTTTAAACACAAGTTACTACTTTGTGCTTGAAAGATGCCCATTTTAGATCCCATTCTTCATAACTTTAATAGGCATAATTAGGACTGGCAGTAGAAACTACTGTGTTTAACACATTCAAGTACTTTCCCAATTTCTATTTTTGGTAGAACCCCTATTTTTAATTCATGATATATTACAAAAATGGAAATTTTTATATTCCACTGTTGTTGCATGCTCCATTTGACAACGATGACTTCTGTATAATCTTGAATTTTGAATCACTCCATCTTATATTTCGGAATGTCTGACACCTTACATTCCAAATCGTAACCTTAGATCTTCAAATGAGTGTCTGCTTAGAATTCCAAGAGCTAAACTTAAAAGAAGTGGTGAGGCGGCATTCTGCTGTTATGCACCTAAAATCTGGAATAGCCTGCCAATAGGAATTCGCCAGGCTAATACGGTGGAGCACTTTACAAAACTGCTAAAAACACATTACTTTAACATGGCTTTCTCATAACTTCATTTTAGTTTAATCCTGATGCTCTGTATATTCAGTTAATTATCATAACTATTCCTGGTGGCTCCAAAATCCGTACTAACCCCTACTCTCGCTTCTCTTTTTCTGGTTTTCTGTGGTGGAGAAAGGCGCCACAACCACCTAATCAAAGCACCATGATGTCCCTACATTGATGAATTAAAGGCCAGAAGTCCACGTGACCATCATCATCAAGACCTTCCATGAAAACCCTGAATACAATGAGGACTAATCATTTATGTTAGGTAGAATGCCTAAAGGGGGCTGGGCGGTCTCATGGCCTGGAACCCCTGCAGATTTTATTTTTTCTCCAGCTGTCTGGAGTTTTTTTTTTTTTTTTTTCTGTCCTCCCTGGCCATCGGACCTTACTATTATTCTATGTTAATTAGTGTTGTCTTATTTTAATTCTTACTTTGTCTTTTTTTTCTTTCTTCATCATGTAAAGCACTTTGAGCTACATTATTTGTATGAACATGTGCTATATAAATAAATGTTGTTGTTGAATTTGATTGAATAAGACTGGTCCTACATTTCTCAAAGGGAATAATTGACTGGGATAGAATAAAAGGTACCCAGCAAGTTGCCATCTAATAACTGTGTGGTCACATCTGCCCTGTGCAATCAGAAGGAACCCTGTACATTTCTTTTAGTGAATAAGGACCCCAACACACCTATACCTGGGGATTTCCAATTCCTTACACCCTTCTACCAATTCTTTACACCCTTTCAGCAGCACAATTCAATGTCACCTCCTTCAGTGATATGGCACAAGAATGTAACAGCTAAGTCATTTAAAACAGGGGTCGCCAAGACCGGTCCTGGTGGACCACCGTGGCTGGAGGTTTTCATTCTAACCCTTTTTTTAATGAGTGCCATGTTTGTGCTGCTAATTTAACTTCTCGTGAATTAATTTTAATTGAATTGCTTTTTTAAGATTTGTTCCCCTGAATTGCTTCATTTCTTTCCTTAAATGGCACCCAAACAGAAATGAAATGTGAAGTGAGGGAGCCAACAGAAGACCAACCTAAGTCAGGGCCTCAAACTCCAACCAATTTCACTCCAATCAGCTACTTAATGAGGTGCCAATTCTAGTCATTAATTAAACAAGTTCTTTAATTCCGTAGCTTGTTGCTGCTCTCGTGGTGCATTAGCAGACATTTCTGAAATTGACGATTTTCTCTTTCTAAGAGCACTGTTAAAATGTTTTGGGGACCTGAGCAGACCAACATTCCTGAGACCTTCATCGTTCTTTATTTTCAGATATTGTATGATGGACACCAGTTGTTTTGGCTCATTTTGTATCTCATTACAGTTTGACTGCTAATTAAGGAAAAAGAAACAATTAAGGGGGCTGAGACTTAAAGAGCAAGTCAATTAAAATTTCTTCAAAAGAACTTAATTAGCAGCAAAAGCAGGTCACTCATTATGAAAAGGGTTAGAATAAAAACCTGCAGCCATGGTGATCCTTCAGGACCAGAGTTGGCGACCCCTGATTTAAATTGTCAAACCAACCTCATCTCCAGTTGGTTGAAAGCCCATCCTCTGGTGGTGGGGTGTTTGGCATTAAAAAGTTTTGTCCGATATCTTCAGCACAATTGCATTTCTTGAAATAAAGAACCCAACGCAGGGTCACATTTTTGAGATCTAAGATATTCATTACAGAGCATAAGCAGTACTCCTCAAATTGTACTCTACACAGTGAATACACCAGTTCTACATCAACATAATATTTTAGATATGAAGGGCACATAGTAACCAATGGATGCCTATTATGTGAGCTATTTTCTTAAACGTACTTTGTATGAATTTCTTTACTAGACAAGGGAAGGAACAAAAATTCCTGGAATCGCTTAATAGTGCAAGAGTAGAGTGCAGATGCCAAATATACCCCTAGGTATCTTGTTGCCTACAAGTGTGGCTAATTGATCTGTCAGATGGTATTGAACTGAGTTGACTGAGTGCATATTTTTGGTGCTTATTCTCCAACCAGGCAAGCAGATGGCTTGTGACAAATCTTGCACCAGTTTTGAAAAGCACCACTGTTTACCATTTGCTGTTCACAATTCTGTGTCATAGGGGAAAAAAGCACTTAAAACTCAAGACATTATGGACACATTAACTTAGAAAAAAAAGTCTTTGCTATGTTCCTCAGACCATTGCTGAACTTTGGTAGTGTGGCAGGCTGCATTATCCTGCTGAAAGAGACTACTATCATCAGGGAATACAGATTTTCAAGACACAATGACGGTCACATTTTTGGATACCAATGGACTTGTTAATAAACTATTTGCTTCCTGTGAACAGACTGGCAATCACTGACATTGTACTTAACTACTGAGTTGTCTACAGGAACGCATCAGCAAAAACTGTTTGGAATAGTGGTGCATGTAAAATTGCATTTTGCACCCTGATAGCACCACTGCACACACCATGTTGTCAGCCAGAGATTTTTGACTTAAAAACAATGTGGTTTCTGCTTCACAACCCCAAGTATTCACACGGTCATGCACCCTGTGACTTCTTTTTGTTCCTGAATTTAAAATGGACACTGAAGGGAAGAAAATTTGCTACCATTTTAGAAATACAGGATTAAAATGCTGGAGGTTGTAGACACAGTATGAAAAATGAGTACAGGCAATGTTAACAGGAATGGAAGAAGCACTGAGACAAGTATATTGCATCTCGGAGAGTATTTTGAAGGTGACTAAAGGGGAATTCGTGTTCATTATATAACAAAGTTTTTGTTTTGGTTTTTTTTTTTTGTTTTTTTTAATAATTCCAGGGCTGTATGGGTCTCTGCTCAGATATCATTATGACATCTAAAATAAACAAATTAGAGCTAGATCAATGCCTTTTGTGATGAGTGCCAAGAGTGTTCCTAAGTTGGGTGACTAATAAACTAATAAGGTAAATCTGTGACGCTATAGCCTCACCGGGATGCTAATACAGTATACAGATACTAAATAGCAAGATTCTCAATAAGCTTTAGGTATGAACCACAATGAGCAATATGACAGCGAGTGTACAACGTGGAAAAAAATACAGTGTTTCCCCAAAAATAAGACCTACTCCGAAAATAAGCCCTAACACGATTTTCAGGCTGCTCTGTAATATAAGCTGTACCCCAAAAATGAGTCCTAGTCAAGATTGTCAGCTGAAAAGTAAGGCACCTAAGGCCAGGTTTATACTTCACGCAATGTGACACGTGTGCCTGAAACATCCATTAAATTCCGAGGACACCTTGCCACAATATCTCTGAAAAGGATGTTTAATAATTATATCCATCAATTCGGGGATGTGCCTATTCCAGCAGTATCTGCGCAAGACAGAAACAAAATCCATGGAAGGGGCATCAGCTCATCGCAAGGTGAACACAAGCACACACATACAGTGGAGTCATTGTAGCTTCACCAAATCCCCAAACCTTCATGTCTTTGGATGGAAAACCTAGCCCACTGTGGAAATCCACCAGGAAAAACATGCAAATTCCAGGCAGGGAACACAAGGGACGTGACTCCCTTCAAGACATCAGCGCTACCGCTCTGCAACTGTGCCACCCCATAAGTGTAACTATTAGCAGTATTCATTATTTAAACAAAGTTAACGATTTACCTGTAAAATGTAACATACATATTTTAATGCATTTCGTCATGAAAGTGATATCAAGTATAAATCTAAGAATTCTAAATGTGCAGAGAGCTGGAATATCATAAATGTAATGTGCTCTGTGGGGCGATTGCTGCTGTCAGTTCAAGAGGAAGCCCCAGAAGCATGTAGCGATTTAACAACTTGGTCGGTTTTAAGATGACGTTTACAACGGTCTGCTTTAATAATAAAGTAAAATATGAGGTTAAAGTGGACATTTCGAGGTTAAAGCCGAAATTTTTACTTTAATCACAAAATAGACATTTTCATTATGTCCTTATTTTCTTCTCTGTGGCTCAAATACGCTGCCGTACATTCTGACGGTATTGTAAAGGTGCAAAAAAAAAGACGACACAGTAGATGATATGTGAGACTTTTAAAATATATCGTGCCATTACCTTGGGGAATATGAGACGCTTGAATATAAAAGTACCACGAATGCATTTGTGTGTCAGCATTTTGCTTCACCACATCGAACCATTCATCAAACGTACAATGATCCTGGAGGAGCAAGAAATTCAGGCTGAAATTAAGGGTTTGAATGTGGAGATAACATGACTGTATTTGGATATACTGTATGTATATTGTTGTACATGAATAAATATAAGACATTACCTGACAATAAGCCCTAGTGCATCTTGCGGAGCAAAAATGAATAAGACCCTGTCTTATTTTCGGGGAAACACGGTACTTAACAAGGTTTTTGGACTTTCCGTCAGATTGCTTCTTTCATGGTTTTTTATTTGTTTATTTATTTTGTTATTTTTCAGATGTTCCACCATTTGTTTCGGGTACAAGCCTTGCGCGTAATTTTCTACATTTGCCGACCAGTGTTTTAAAGGTGGCGCCAAAGCAAAACACAGTCACGGGTGCCTGGGAAAGTCGAAAGACAGCTATAGGGAAGTCCATTTTTAATTAGTAGTGTACGTGTGCCATAATGTTTCCATTTGTATCTTGGTAACCTCGAGTTTAGGTTCAAATTTTTTTGTTGTTTTGTTATTTACTATTTTATTATGTATATTTTGATGTTGAATACTTAGATTTTTGCTCGAAGTATATGATTTTTCTGGCGGGCCCAAAATGGTTTCTCCCTATGTTTAGGCGAGCTGACCATGGGAATTGAGAAGGCTTTATAAGTACAGTTGTAGCCACAAGAAGGGGAGCCACAGTTGTAGCCACAAGAAGGGGAGCGAACATTCGGAGAGATTTAGAAGAAGGGTTAGGTTGTTCGAGGCACGCCAGGCTAAGAGGGGCCATGTGGGTAACCTGTTCATTGATGTTAAGTAGCCATTTAGACCCCTGAGAACCAAAACAGCTCCTGAGATTGTTTTTGTGGAGGAGTTGTATTTATGATATAGACTGAAGCAGAGTCCAGTTTTGTTTTATTTTAAGGCTGCAAATACCCTTACGTGAACTAAAAGTGACTGTATATATATCAGGGTAAGAGCATCTGTGTTTTACGTATTTTGTTTTTCTTCTTTGCATTTTCATGATCAGATTTGTTTAGTCACAGGATTATATATTTTTTTGTGCAACCGTTTACTTCAATAACTGCTTTGAACATCTGCCTCTCTTACTGCCCTGTCAGTCCTGGTCACTCCCAGACTACTAACAGGCCATCAGCTTTAGTAGATGGCTTGTGACAAATCTTACACCAGTTTTGAAAAGCACCACTGTTTACCATTTGCTGTTCAAAATTCTGTGTCATAGGGGAAAAAAGTACTTAAAACTCAAGACATTATGGACAAATTAACTTAGAAAAAAAAGTCTTTGCTATGTTCCTCAGACCATTGCTGAATTTTGGTAGTGTGGCAGGCTGCATTATCCTGCTGAAAGAGACTACTATCATCTGGGAATACAGTTGCCATAAAAGTGTATACAGTCAGAAATTTACATACACTTGGGATAAATTCTTTAAAATTCACTGTAAATCCACCCATAGATTTTGTACTACCAAACTATAAAGATGGCAAAAGGAATTTTTCCAACAATGCTCACAGACAGAGTATTTCACTTTTTATTAATTACATCAAGTGGGTCACAAGTTTAAATACACTTTGTTACTTTTTGGTAGTATTGTCTTTTAAATTGTCTAACTTGAGCTTCTTACAATAAGTTGCTGGAATTTCTGCCCATTCCTCCAGACAGAACTGGTGTAACTGGGACAGGTTCATAGGCCCCTTTTGTGAGCAAAACCGAAAAACCACGTGGAAGCAAATTTTCAAATGGATTGACATCAGGGCTTTGGGATGACAATTCCAGCACCTTGACCTTGTTGACCTTAGGTCATTTTGACACTATTTTGGAGATATTCTTGGGGTCATTGTCTGTTTGGAAGTCCCATTTGCAACTGCGGTTCAACTTCCTTGCTTAACTCTTGAGATGTTGCAGCAGTATTTCTTCATAATTTTACTTCCTCATGATGCCATCTATTTTGTGAAGTGCACCAATCCCACCTGCAGCAAAACACCCCCACAACATGATGCTCCCTCCCGTTAGGATGGTTTTCTTTGGTTTTTCCTCCAAATAGAACGATGGTCTTTATGGCCATTTTGATCTTGGATTCATCAGACCAGAACACATTTCTCCAGAAGGTAAGATTTTTATCCCCATGTGCAATTGCAAACTGCCATCTGGTTTTTTATGGTGGCTTTGGGACAGTGGCTTCTTCCTTGCTGAGCAGCCTTTCAGGTTATGTTGATATTAGACTCGTTTTTCTGTGGATATAGATACTTGTCTCCCTGTTTCATGCCAAGGTACGATCTTCTCTAGGAGATTGAATGCATCTCCTCCCTGAGCAGTATGACAACTGTGTGGTCCCATGGTGTATATACCTGCGAATTATTATTTGAAAATACAGTATCAAAGTGAAAAACTTTATGCATTGGGAAACTGTTCCCAAAAATGAACCAGATTTGTGGAGGTCCACATTTTTTTCAAAAGGTCTTGGCTGATTTCTTTGGATTTTCACATTTTGTCAAGCAAACAGGCAGCAAGTTTGATGTTAGGCTTTAACATACAGTACATCTATGTGTTGACTCCAGTTAGGCTAATTGGCAATCAGAAGCTAATTGTCTAATTGCCTAAAGGCTTGACATCATTTTCTGGAAATTTACAAGTTGTTTTAAGGCACAGTTAACAAAGTGTATATAAACTGGTGACCCAGTGGTCACTTGGTTGCAATACAGTATGTGTGTACTTAACCCCTCTGTCAATAGCTGTTTCACTGCTGTCTCCTCCAGGAAGGGAAAATGAATTCATTTTAAAACAATGCAAAACTGCATTCTTAACCAGTGTTTTATGAATGTTAACATTTATTACAATGGAACAAGCATTTGGCTGAAAATGCTTGAAAACTGCTGCATGCAGGAGTTTTCTAAACTGTTCACTGCTAAATTGCTTAGGTGTGAATAGTGTCACTGAAACAATTGCAAATAAATTTACAAATGGTTTAGAAGTGCTTGGGACTTGCACTAAAATGCTAGAAAAACACTTAGGTGTGAATGGACCTTTATTAGAATATTAGAATAGTCTGGACAAAAACAGGCCATTGAGCCCCACAAAGCTCACCAGTCCTATCCACCTAATTCTTCCAAAATAATGTGAAGTCTAGCTTTAAAACTCCCCAAACTCCTACTATCTACTAAGTTCCTGGGCAATTTATCCCATGTGTCAGTTGTTCTCTGTGTGAAGAAATATTTCCCAATGATTGTGCCTAACCATCTTGATCCACTGTACTAATTCCCTTCATAATTTTAAACACTTCAATCATGTCTCCTCTTAATCTTCTTTTGCTTAAACTGACCCTTGAAGGACACCGCTCTTAACATCACCAAATTCAGATAAGGTTCCTTACCCCTGCTGCCTGTGTTTGAACAACACCCTGAACTCCCACTTCTTTTATTCAGATGTCCATCCACTCATGTGGCACTTTATCAAATGCATTCTAAAGTCCAGATAAATAATTTCATATGCTCCACTTTGATTATATCCTTTACTTACCTCTGGACAGAATTCCAACAGGTTAGTAAAACACAACCTCTTTCATCTGAACCCATGCTGAATTTTAGTAAAACTCCTTCTCTTGCTATGTGTTGTTTAATCTTTACCTTAATAATTCCTTCCATTCATTTATCTGTGATGCACATTAACCATGTTATACTTTACCAATGATGGGATGTAGCAGCTGGACTCAAAGAAGAAAGGGATAAAGATGTATCTGATGCCTTTAAGGGTGCAGTGAGCTCAGTAGCATTAAAACAAACTGATTAATTCAATAAAACTAGGAACTAAGAGCATATGGCTGATTTTGGTAGTGAGAAGTCTTACTCCCTGGTGGTAGGTCAATATATTGTCTGGGCAGTCTAATGGTCTGGAATCTCTACAGATTTTATTTTTTTCTCCAGCCGTCTGGAGTTTTTTTTTTTTTGTTTTTTTCTGTCCACCCTAGCCATTGGACCTTACTCTTATTCTATGTTAATTAATGTTGACTTATTTTCTTACTGTGTCTTTTATTTTTCTATTCTTCATTATGTAAAGCACTTTGAGCTACTTTTTGTATGAAAATGTGCTATATAAATAAATGTTGTTGTTGTTGTTGTTGTTGTTATGTAAAGGTTTGCTCATGCAAATCATTAGCTGGAGCTCCTTTATCCTATGACATTTGCAAAAACAACTACGGCTACAAGGCAAAATCCTTATATAACAGTGTAATCTAATAGGACTATATGCATAGGCTGTCACCCTATACCACATACTGAAGATCTCAAATCTACAAGGAACATAAAGGTTTTTTTTTATATACTTTTAGAATTTGGATAAATGGATTAGAGACCCTCTCAATTATTGGACTATATCCTTACTTTATTCACCTACCCCATCCTATCCATGCATTCAAGTCACTCTGCAAAACCAGTCCATGTCAGGGAAGTACGTTTCTTCTAATGGAAGAATGCCATCCAGGAAACTTTACACAGTGTTGTTGGGAAAAGCTACAGCTTTCTATAGCTTCAGAAAACTGATGTATAGGGGAGGGAAACAAAAGGAAATAGTTACTTTCCTTCAATGTGAATTTATTGTTCAGGAAGTCTGACTATGGATCACCTCAATAAATATTAATAAACCCACTTATTACAAATCCCCTTGAAACTAATCAAGAAAAATAGAGCTGAGTTGTAGATGTCAGGTTGTCTAAAAACATTACGTCAGCTCAAACACCTGTTGTAAAAACTTTTGCCTAAACTGTCATTTGTATATTGGGCTTCAAAGAAAAAAACAAAAAGTAACACAAGGCTGCATTGTACAGTATGCATTTATTAACAAAAGAAAAATATTTTAAAAAAGGAGAGGAAACAAATGTAGCAAAATGCACCATCTGTTCAGATAAAAAATCTTTAATATTCTGCATAGGTCTAAATATACAAATTCAGTGGTCACCTCTGAGGGCAATTAATCTGTTCACCTTCTTCCCAAAAGCAAAAAGCCTCCCAGTCTTTATTTTCAGTATCAAGCAGCATGTTATACAGAGCCAGTCCTTAGTGAGCACTCCTTCCCTGTGCTTTTGAAGATGTAGAGAGCTATATGATTTTTTAAAAATTTTTTGAATTTATTTAAACCATGTAACATTCAATACAATCTAGTCAAACTTAACAAAACTGAATTCAATTCAACCCCCACACATGAAAAAGAGGGAAAGGCTAACAGCCAGAGTAAAACTTTTGAGAGTAGTATAGAGGGAAAGGAGTCTTTCTCCCCAATATAAGTGCTTATTGTAAAATATTATTGATTAGATCCTGCCAGGATTTAAATAGGTTTTGAATTAGATTTTTCCAATTTCAAATAGTATATAATAGTGATGGCGAACCTTTTAGAGACCGAGTGCCCAAACTGTAATTCAAAACCCACTTATTTATTGCAAAGTGCCAACACAGCAATCTGAATACTGAGGTTTCAGTTTAGAAAAAACAACTTGTACATTAACATCTTTTGTCTTAAAAGAAAAACACAATAACAAAGCTTTCAATGATACAAACAACTTTTTATTGAAAGGTAAAAGTTTGTATTTGGCATGCTTTTGAACAATTAATGTGATTTCTGCTGTTGTATGCATGCTGATAATTTGTCTAACCTTGGCTCACACTTTGTAAGTTTGAGAGCAACACATGCAGCACTCAGGTCATCAGTCTGTTTCTGGTGTCAGATCTGATATAATTCAAAGCTGAAAATAGCTGCTCACAGGCATAAGATGATCCAAACAAAGTAAGGAAAGCAGTCCCAAGTGCTTTCATTGACTTTATTTGGCAGAGAATTCCACACTTCATTTTCAGAACTAACTGTGCTGTCCTTTGTCATCCCTTCTATCTTATCAAGTGTTTCATGCAGGTCTTCCCCCTTAACCTCCGCTCCTGTTTTCTCTCTCTGTTTTTTTTCCCCTTTCCATCCGCATCAGGCTTCTATTATATATTACGGGGACGTGGATCAGGTGTGGCGATTAGCAGCTCCCGGCAATAATTACAGATGCAGATGACTCCTTACCTGTGTTCTTAAGCAAGGACCACCCGCATCACGAAACTCCCGGGAACCGCTCTGCCCACACTGCCACGCCCCCCTCTAAGCCACGAGTGCGGCAACTATCTATTAAAACGGGCCTTTTCAATTTTGAGCTGTGGACCTGCTATACCACATCCCCTCCAACCTAGCTCCTCTCTAACCCCACGATGGGAATCGCCTTCACCACAGACTCAACAGGCTGCAGTCCACGCCGCATGTGAGCTGCCTGCCTTACCCCAGACAGAGAAGGGAGGAAGCGCTCCCATTTGGCTGCTGGGCAGAGGGGCAGGTGATATGAGAAATGTCCTCAGGCGCGCGTGGAGAGGGGGAGGGGAGCAGTCCGGCCCCGGTCCCCTCTGGCTTTCTAGTAACGAACTGTGTGCTGTGGCAACGGTGCGCGTGCCCACAGAAAGGGTTCTGAGTGCCCCCTCTGGCACGCGTGCCATAGGTTCGCCACCACTGGTATATAACATCAGTTACCCATTGACTTAAAAGAGGTGGGTTTGGATTCTTCCAGATGAGCAAGATAAGTGTACATGCTAATAATGAAGTAATGAAACTACAGTTTGTTTGTTCTTCTCCACTTCAAGTCCATCTGAGAGTACACCAAACACAGCTGTTAATAGGTTGTAGCGGGGCCACATAGTTAGTGTTAAATGTCAGTCCTGAGTGCGTCTCGTTTCATTGTCCCGTTTGCTGTTTGTATGTGTAGCAGTTAACGCCGTCCCCGTAAAGGAGGACAGATGATGGAAGGAGACCACAGCCACAAACCTGGAAAACACATGTTCTTAATTAATCAATCACAGCCGTCACAGACTATTTAAGTAATCGGGAGAGAGAGAGAGGACCATTTTGTTTCAACCACTTTTCAACTTGCTTGCTGTTTTTTTTCACATCGCGCCTTTTCACCAGTTTGCTTTTCATTTTGCCGGATTGTTTTTCAACCTCCATCTACTGAGACCCCGGGGTCGATTCACTATCCACCATACGCCGAGGAATCACGGTGAGGTTGCTCCAATCGCCGGGAAAATCAAACAACGCATTTACCACTAGTTCAGTCATCCGTTTTCAAGACAGTTTTATAATCGGACTCAAGTTCACAATAATTCAGTTTATCAGTCATTTTGTTATTCGTGTTGTGTGTTATGTGTTACAGGGGCAAGGGAGGGTTTTGGTTGTATTTATATTTGGTGGTGTCTTGTTGTTGCTAGGGTGGAGGGATATTTATATCTGTTTTTTTTTTTTTTTGCATGTCTTGTTTCATTTAATACATTTAATCCGTTTAATTTTACATCCTGCTTTTGTGTACTCATATTTACACCGTCGATTGTGGGGAAAAGTTTAATTGGTTAGAAGTACGGCTTGATAGGTAGATTATTTCTCAGTAAATTATCCAGGCCACAGGTCTTGGAGGTGTAGCTACCAGCTGGGTAAAGGGGTCGGCCGTTACAAGGTTAGGAGTGATTGTGACGCCAAGGCTGTCAGATAGGCATTTAAAAAATTTTGTCCGGAAAGATGTTAAGTTGGTACACACCCAAAACATGTGGCCAAGTGATGAATTATTTTTTAACTGGCCCATATGAACATCAAGGGACTCACTCAATGTTATATTGCTCCATTTTCTCTTGCAGTCACAAAACCATGAATGTTGGAAGCATGTTAAATCCTTATTTTGGAATCATCATATTAAATAGAATAGAGACTAATTCATATTTCAAGCAGGTTTTCTACCAAGCAGATACCCTATGAAATGATGGTAAAAGCCCTGTGTATCTCTGGCTACTTTAGCTCCACCCAATTCTGTGCTCAGTTTGTCAAATAGCATTACAGACAACAGAAAAGAGACAATTATAGGCCCAGCTCAATCACCACTCTCTGACAAGGTCACTTTCCCAGCATGCTTCATCATGGTCTCAAAGTTATGAGCTCCTTTGTCAGTATGGTCTCTAAACATTTGACTATAAAAATTGGCATGATTTCACACATCAGCATTGTCCTGAGTAGTGGGGGAATGCCAAGATCAGGGGTCCTCAGATATGATGCGGAAGGCCACAGTAGCTGCAATTTTATAATTAAACACCAGGCCAAATAGATAATCCATCCATCCATTATCGAACCCGCTATATCCTAACTACAGGGTCACGGGAGTCTGCTGGAGCCAATCCCAGCCAACACAGGACGCAAGGCAGGAAATAAACCCCGGGCAGGGCGCCAGCCCATCGCAACTAATAGATAATGAATCTTGATATTTAATTATATGACCTGTTAGTGCTTTCATTTTTCCAAGACAATTCTTTATTGCATTATAGATTTTCATTTTCTGAGAACATTATCCATGTGTATTGTGGTTCAGAACAAAATTGTACTTCATGGTCATTATTTTCTCTCTCATTTGTTACAAAACATTTTATAACTGCAAATACTTCATGATGCAAGTACACAGGTTTACATGGAAGCACGTTAATTGGAGAGCTGGTGGTTCCTTTGGCATTTCTTTATTAACTGATGGCTGGTTAAGAAAACAGACAACAGTGAAAACCTTAAGATGACTGTTTAAAGCTAAAATAAGCAATTAAGGGATCTAAGTCATACTAAGCAAACTAACTAAAACTAAGTTCCAAAAAGCATATTGATTTAGTATTAAATAGTTTCTGATTAAGACATTGTTTAAAGAGAAAACCTGTAGCCACTATGGCTCACCAGGATGTGATTCAGGAGACCTGACTAAGAGCATCACCAACTCCAAAGGCAAGTCCTTTATAACTAGTGTTCATAACTGTTAAGGGAGTTCCAATAACTGTGATGACGATTTGAGAATTTGCTTTAAGTGTCTTCCAAGAATTAGGGGAAGAAACAGGAGGAAAAGCCAGACAAATATCCACAACAATGAAGCACAAAAAGCTTACCACCATAAACCCTATACAAACGGCCAGACCTGTCCCTACTCCAGGTCTGGGCCCAGTGGATTGCTCACACTCCACAGCCCCAAACTCAACAGGCAGGCTTTAAATGCAAGCAGGGATCAAAAGGCAGAAGATTCTAACAAAATACAAAAATCAAGAAACATTATTCCAAAGAAAAATGCAATGCTGACGCTATTGATCGCTTGGGTCCAATACCTCAGCTACCTAATTAGGTGTTTCTGCCTCTTTAAGTTCCATGGTCAGGAGGCTGGGCCCATAACAAAAAACACTATGTATATTCCTGAAATAACACAAAATGGCAAAATTAATAATAAAAACAAATAAAATCATAATGTTAAATAACTCAACATGAAACCAAAAATGGAGTAACAAAACATGAAAACATATTTAAATACAGTAACAAAAAAAGTATTAAACAAACAAGACATAAACTTGGGCCAGAGTAGCAACTGTGGCTGTAATCTAACATTTAAAATCAGAGATTAAAGGGATGAAGTACTCAGAAGCATTAATAATAAACTGATTAATTAACTTAAAGAGGAAATTGAGCATGTTTTTGTGTTTGGCTGTAAGAAGTCTTCGGATCTTTAATACAGTGAGGTAAAGTCTGGATGAACCCTTTTCTTAATAGGCAATATTTGGTCATGTAAATTATTAGCTAGGGCTACTTCAGCCTGTGTCATCTGCAAAGATTGTATGGCAGAAACTTTTTGTAAGCTTGTATGACAGTATGCATAGGCTGCTGCTGCAAAAATCCTTTTCCACTGGATGTATGTTTTATTTTTTCTTATCACTCAAATTTAGTCTTACATGGAATGTCTATAAAAAGTTTTACATTGATTGGGTGTAGGTGTAGATATCCTTTGGTTTTTTCAAGATGTTTGCCTGTTAAGTCATTTCAAGAAATCATTGGATATACAGTACTATCTGGTTTCATCTTTGTCTGCCTTCCTTTCCCTACTTCCTCTACCTGATGTTTTCATCTCCTGTTGCTTTATGACTTGTCACTTTCTTCCCCTTACACCTCTATATCTGCTTTTCTGCAGGTCCCTCAAAAAAAAAAAATATTGCATGCAATGAGCCAGGCACAATTCTAACCTTCCAAGTGCAGTTTTTTTAGATGTCAGTGGGATGCATCTAAACAAGCAAGAAATCCATGTCTCAGCTAATATGTATGAGATTCCAATCTCTATGTCTATATTTAAACTGTTTTTGGAACATTTGTAGAAAAAACTGTTACTAATACAAATACAGAAAGAATGTTTTTACATGCAGAACTTTATAGGCCAATGTCTGTTATGTTTAAATTGTTACTATATTTTATCCATACACACCATCAACCTTCACTTAATGAAATGATATTTAATTGGGTCCAAAAACATATTAATTTATGACCAGGCCACTGCAGACTTGTTAGTTAACAGGAAAGCAGAAGGAAACCACCATACAAAATTTCGTTATATATAAAATGTTCACATAGTCTGATCTACAATAATCTACTTGAGTGTGGTGGCACAGTAGCTAACATTGCAGCCTCATAACTGCAGCAATCTTAGATCTATTTCTAGTTCATTCACCAAACTGGTAGCAGTTGCACATTTTTTCCAGTTTTGTGGGTACTCCAGTTTTCATTTATACAACCATCTACTGCATCTCCAAACAAATGCATTTAAAAGCAAAGAGACTACTTAACTCTCATTATCTGCCCTGTTGGACAGCTAGAATGACTCCACTGCCGGCTAAATAGGATTTTTTTTATTTACTGAATTCCAATTCCTAGTAAAACAAACTCCACATAATAATTCATGCATACCTTGGTGCATCTGAAGAAAAGCCTTGGACACCTTACGATCAACACAAAATATCTATCTATCTATCTGCAAATCAGAAAAGCACAGCTGGTGTGAGGACAAAGGACAAAGAGATACTGAAATATCAAAGGATAAATAATAATAATAATAATGATGATTAATAATTAATAAAGTGAGAGGATAGGACAGGGTTGTTACAGCCACACTTTTTATGTTAGTGTTTATTGTCACACACCTGCGAGTAGGAGGCAGCTGAAGGGCTTATATAATCGTAACAACTTATTTGACCAGGGGGCGGAGGGGTGCACGGACTCTCTTTCTCAGTTCTCTGCAGACCGTTCCCGGGAAATCCCACCAGGTGCCGAAGCCCGGAACAAGACACTTTCGGTCACTGCCCCGAGAGTGATATCACTTCCGGTCCCGGCCCCAAGGGCGACATCACTTCCAGTCAACTCTCCATAAAAGCTGCTCCTCTTCCTCTGGTGATCAGTTCGGTCTTGGACTCAGTAGTGTAAACTACTCAGTGATAAACTTGATACAACTACCTTTTGCAGCCTGGAATATAATATACGGGTGGCCGTCCTAAACCTTCTTGCGATGTCTGGAGTCTTTTATTGTTGCAGTGGCATAGCCGGCAGGATCTTGTCCCAGAAGAAACTGGGACAGGGCCTAAAAATCAGCCAGGTAGGAAAGTACCAGAGCAGAGTTTCTGGATGGGGAGTGCATCCAACGGTCAGGAAAGACTCGGTGCAGGCTCTGCTCCAAAAGTACTGTTCCTGGCTTAGTACACCTCAAAAGGAGAATGTAGAGGGAACCCACAGATGTGGGCTGGTCTCTGGGGCTGAAACGGAAAGGGCTTATTATATTCTCTCAGGCGAGAGAGCTGAGCCGCCCATGGGGACCAAGGTCCCAGTTAAGGATGGGCTATCCCCAGTCTTGCAGGTGAAAAAATTACAACACTGGAAATTTAATCCAGAGGGGCCGGTCCTGGAGCAGGCTATGGCTCTCTGGACACAGGTGGCGTTGTGGCTACGGCGATGTGAGCTCACCACCTACCAAGTTGTGCAGCAGGTTGCCTACTATTTCTTTTTGCAGCGTCACCCCAACACTTTCATCCAGCCGGACTGGGCAGACTTCCACTCCATGAACGAGCTGAAAAGACCAATGTCAGCTTCAAAGTCTGGGAAAGTGGACAGGTCCTCTAGTGGAGTCCCTAGAGAGTATATCCCACATGTTAAGTCTCTTCTACATAAACCAGAGCCTGTCCCGAAGTCCCCGGCCTGCTTTGCATGCAACCTGTCTGGGAAAGAGGCGGGACGTAGGTGGACGGAGGGAGATCATTGGTGTGCCCTTACTAACCCCATGACGGTTACAAATACGGAAGTAGTGCTTCTTAATGGGCATAAACTCACGGCGTTGTTTGACTCCAGCAGTAACGTTACTATCGTTGTTCACCAATATGTCTTACCGTGACCGTGGATTAAGCAAAAGACCAGTGTTAAATGCATACATGGAGAAGTCCATAACTATAAAACCGCCCTATGCTACATCTATCTGGACGGAGAAAGCTCCACGTGGCAGTCCACCCCAACCTACCTTTTCCTGTAGTTCTAGGGCGAGACTGGTCAGAGATTAAAAACGGTAGACTGCTGACTGTTCCCGGTCAAACATTGGGCCTAGTTGTAGAGGAGGGTGACTCGTCTCAAGCTGCCTCCACGCCATGTAGTATGCTGGCCAAGAGCGAGATGGAAGGCCTAGAGGGGGCCAGAGAAACTCCAGGCCCATCACAGGCATCTATGTCATCCACCCACGCAACGACAAGTTGGGAGGAGTCTCAGCCCCATGAGGTCAGACCGGATCCTCTGTCTGAGATGCAGGTTCAATTTAGAATAACGCCGTCTTATTACAAGAGAGAACAGTGGAATGACGACTCTCTGAAACATGTTTAAAATGCAGTGGTTTGTCGTTAATGGCCAACGCACACATCGGCCCATGCCACAGGGACCCCACTTTGTTATCAAAAATGATCTATTATATCGGGTCGCAGAACATGGAGGCGAGGTCCGGAAATAATTGTTAATCCCACGAATTTACCAATGGCAGGTTTGTGAGTTAGCACGTGCCCACCTCTTTGGAGGCCATTTAGGCCCTGAAAAGACTGTAGAGCGTATCAAGCTCCATTTTTACTGGCCTGGAATCAACAAGGAGGTTCGCCATTTTTGCATATCTTGCCTGGAGTGTCAACTGCGGCAAATTCCCAAGAGGGGCCGTGCTCCTCTCGTTCCCCTTCCCCTAATTGACATATCCTTTGTGAAAATCGGGGTCAATATAGTGAGGCCCTTAGAGCCTTCAGCCCGAGGACACAAGTATATAGTAGTCCTCGTGGATTATGCGACCCGATATCCAGAGGCTGTTCCTTTGTGCTCGGCTACAACTAAAGCAATCTCACGGGAACTAGAAGAAGAAGTAGTCCTTATGGATCAGGGGATGCTGTTCACCTCAGAAACGTTCGAGGAAACGGCGAAGTTACTTAAAATAAAGCATTTAAAGACCACGGTATACCATCCTCAAACCGACGGTTTAGTGGAGAGGTTTAATCAGACTCTCAAACAGATGCTTCGCAAGGTGGTCAGCTGGGACAGGTTGAATTGGCACCAACTCCCCCCCCGTTCTCTTTGCCTTCCGGGAAGTCCCACAGGCCTCTGCGTGGTTCTCACCATTTGAATTGTTGTACGGAAGACAACCCCGGGGTATATTAGACATTTTAATGGAAGGCTGGGAAGGAGAGGCTTTTCTCTCAACAAATATACTAGAATATATTGCACAATTAAGCACAATTACGGGATGGATTTGGTAAGATCAGACCCATTTTAAAAAGTCACATGGAGGAAGCGCAAGCAGTACAGGCCCATTATTATGACTGTGGCACGACTCTCCAAGAGTTCCATCCTGGGGATCGCTTCATGGTATTGGTTCCCCCCTCTCATTCCAAATTGCTTGCCCATTGGCAAGGCTCTTATGAAATTAAGGAGAGGAAAGGTTTGGTTGATTATTTGGTGAAACAACCTAATCATCAACCAAGCAAGCGAGTCTATCATGTGAACTTGCTAAAACCATGGAAGGGAAGGGACCCCGATCCCTCCTCCGGTCAGCCCTGCTTATTTTTTGCTCAGACAGACACCCTTAATTTCGGCAAGGAATTAACTTCCAGACAGAGGCAGGAGCTGGAAACAGCAATCTGGTCCATCCCACAGGTGGTGAGTGTAAAGCCCAGCCGGACCTCTCTGATTGCACATGACATGGTGACTGAACCGGGGGTTGTAGTCCGAGAGTGACCCTATAGACTCCTGGAGGCAAAGAAAGCTGAAGTGGAACTGGAAATCAACCAAATGCTGGAACTAGGAGTGATCGAGGAGAGCTTTAGTCCCTGGTCCAGTCCCATCATCTTGGTTAGTAAGCTGGACGGCAGTTGGAGGTTTTGCAACGACTTCCGTCAGCTTAAACAGGTTTCCCAGTTCGATGCTGATCCTATGCCGCTCATGGACGACCTCCTCGAGAAGCTGGGTCAGGCAAACTTCCTGACCACACTTGACATGACCAAGAGCTACTGGCAGATTCCTTTAACGAACTCCACGAAGGTCAATACCGTGTTTAGCACCCCTAGCGGACACTGGCAGTATTGTGTCCTTCCATTCGGGTTACATGGGGCTCCTGCGACTTTCCAGCATCTGGTAGACAAAGTGTTCCGGCCCCATAATCCATATAGTGCTGCCTACCTGGATGACATCGTCATCTATTCCAGCACATAGAAGGAACACGTACAGCAGGTCAAAGCGGTATTGTGGATACTAGGAGAAGCTGGACTGCAAATCAATCCAAAGAAATGTTTCTTTGGACTGAGGGAAGCTAGATATTTGGGCTACCTGGTGGGTCAGGGTACTGTAAGACCACAGTGGTCCAAAAAAGATGCCATTTTGAAATGGCCCCGTCCGCGAACTAAGCAGCAAGTACAAGCCTTTCTCGAGTTAGCTGGATACTACCGCCAGTTCGTACCTCGGTTTTCTGAGAGAGTGGCGCCCTTGTCTGATTTGTTCTCCAGACGGACGCCTTGGACACAGGGTTGGGGGTCGTGTTGAGCCAAGGCATCAATGGTGCTGAGCACCCCATCGTGTACCTGAGCAGGAAACTGCAGAACTGAGAGACAAGGTAAGCCTTGGTGATTAAATGGGCGATTACGCAGTTGAGGTACAACCTCTTGGGTCGGGAGTTCACTCTGGTGACGGATCATGCTCCTTTACAGTGGATGGTCCTTCACAAGGAGTCGAACCCGCAGGTCACGAGGTGGTTTCTTGACCTTCAAAAGTACAAGTTTTCGCTCGTTCATCGTAAAGGTTTTCTTCATGCCAACGCTGATGCCCTCTCTCGGGCACACAACCTCTCAGTGCAGACCGCCTGACCCAATGGGTCTGGGTTGGGGGGGACCTTGTCACACACGTGCGAGTAGGAGGCAGTTGAAGGGTTTATATAATCAGAACAACTTATCCGACCAGGGGGCAGAGAGGTGCACTGACTCTCTTTCTCAGTTCTCTGTAGACCATTCCCAGGAAATCCTGCCAAATGCCGAAGCCCAGAAAAAGTCACTTCCAGTCCTGGCCCTAAGGGCGACATCACTTCCGGTCCCGGCCCCAAGGGCGACATCACTTCCGATCAACTCTCCATAAAAGCCACTCCCCTTCCTCTGGTTATCAGTTCAGTCTTGGACTCAGTAGTGTAAACTATTCAGTGGTAAATTTGACACAACTACCTTTTGCAGCCTGGATTATAATATACAGTTGGCTGCCCCAAACCTTCTTGCAATGTCTGGAGTCTCTTATTGTGACATTATACTGTACTATTTAGTACAGTGGCCAAGTAAAACAATTTATGTAAAATTGTGTTACGATGACAATGTCAGCAATAGAAATTCTTATGACTAAAGATGCCAAATTGAAGTTTAATGATTAGGGGATTGCCTCACAAAGGAAACCCCAACAGCAAATTCTATAGTCAAAAATTTGTTACTAAGAGAAATTTAGTGTGGATCACTTAATGCATGATACATCATACCATGATTGGGCTATACCTTGCACAACAACAGATGTTTAGGATCTTGATCATTCATGCATTGTCAGTTGACAATCTTGCAATTGCTTGTTGGGATTTTTGGATGACACCACTGGTGTTTTCTGACAAACAACTTGGAGTCAAGCTGTGACAAGTTCATACAAGCAAAAGTTCATACATTATTGCACAGTTCAAGCCCATGAACAGTCATTATGTTGTTTTTGTCAATTCTCACAAATTATTAAAGCCTAAGTACTAAAAGAGTAACAGTGGAACAATAATTTTTCTCATCCTAGAGAGGCTTGATTTGATTACATTTGGAAGTCTCAAGATAACTCCATTGAGCAAGCTTCTGGACCCATTTTTGCATTTTTCTACACTTTACACAACATTCTGTTATTCTCCTGAAAGTGCCCATTCAGTGATAGATACACCGCCACACTCAGATTCAACTAATGGACAAACAAATTAAGGGGCTAAATGTTTCAATAACAAAGGACATTTTAAGTTACCTGTGATCTTCACCCTAAATGATCACACTGCCAACCAGCATTAACATTAAAGGAAGATAGATTCATTAGCCCATTTTAGTTTTACCAGATTCCATTACTCCAAATAGCATGAATCAAGAATTCAGCCAATGTGATATTACCATCCCCGAACCAAACAACTCTCCAGGACAGCTTGTTTTACCATTCCAAATGGAACAAGGTTGCTGGGTCAGCCCCTCAAAGCCTTTTCACTGCCCAAATTATGCATATGCCAAAGTCCTTGAGCTATTTGCTTGTAATTTTTGCATCTTTGAATGCAATTCAAGTTATTAAAATTATGTCTGTAATTTGTTTACTCAGGAAAACAAAAAATAGTCCACAGGAAAAGAGCCAAATCTGTGAAATTTGTACATATGTATGTGCAGGAAACCTGCTTTAGTACAATTAAATTTAAGTACATACTTTTATTGAAAGTAAAGTCACTATACAACAGTGACGGCCACTTAACACTGTAGACCAAGGGCAGAAACAATTCAGCCAAAAATCTGTCTCAAAAAAGATTAAGAATGCTTGCACCTTCAAAGACGTGCCATAAACAAATTATCCACTTTAATAAGGCTTATATTGAGAGCAAAGCTCATCCTATTCAGCAGTAACATAATTAAATGTTTATTTACATCAGCTTCAAAACTTAAAAGTGAGAGGGCCTGTATTCGAGATGGAAGTAAAATACTGAGGAATACACATTGTAAAAAAGTTTCATTAGTGTTTAAAATGTATTTCTCCTCTACTTTGAAATTATGTTGAAGAGAGAAAAATCAGGCTTATTGCGATATAAATGCCTAAAACTGAGGCCACTAATATAATACAGGAAAAGGTGGATATAGAGCAAACCTGAGGTTTATGTATATGTGAAGTAAGATAAAAATAAAAACAAATGTTGAACATTAAGTTTAGACACAAAATTACTACCACCACACTTACATTGTGCTAATATACATAACCATTGTGGTCTATGGCCGGTTTGTCACCACGGCCAATACCCCAGGCTGCCAGATGGAGCTCTCCCTGCAGCATGGAGGTGCCCCGGATGCCAGCAGGGAATCATGGA
>JANRMT010062809.1:11093229-11105376 GCA_026402145.1 Polypterus bichir lapradei
AAGTATCATAAATTACACTGGCTGTTACACACTGAAATCAAATGTATGTTTTTATTTTAAAATAGTAAGAATAAGAGCAGTTTACTTTTCAAAAGAATCGGATTACTGTAGAAACGGAACACACGTGAAATACGTGTATTCCAAATAATGATCTATTATTTCCACTCTAAAACTCCACTTCACTCCCAGATAATCAATCAAGGCATGAGCTGGGAGAAGTTTGTGCACGTTCTAAGTTGGTGGGTGGATGGAATAGCTGGCTACTTGCAGCTTTTCTTTATCAACACATTTAGATTAACAAAAGACGCTGGCGGAGAGGTGAGAACGGTTTTAAGAAGCGATTTAAGGTGGGACGGATCTAAGAGTTTTTTTGTAGGCTCTGGTAATTCTAGTGTTAAACTGCCATCTTAATCTCTGTAGTGCAGTTTGGTAGCGTCAGTTCGGCGGGGGAGGGGGTGGGTTGTTAAAATCACGTGATTGCAACTCAGCGCAGCTAAATTGCTGGCGTGTTTTAACGTGTTCTTGAGAACAAAGCGCCATCTAGTGGTGGAACCAGGTAAATGAATAAATAGGGCATGAATGGGCGTGTTTACTGTGAAATCTTGACACGCCTTCTGTCAGTAGAGGGACGGGGGGATCACGGCGTGCATAGGGCAGCAGTACCCCATTCGCACGCCATTCACACGGCCGCGGCTATTTGACGTGGCTCCATCTGTACTTCTGGGATGAAGAAAAAGACTTTTTATCTGACCTGGAAGTGATAAGGATCACATTAACTGGGGATTAGAACACTTCCGGGTCAGGGACTATAAAAGGACTGTGACAGCTCCCAGATGGTGAGCTGAGCTGGATGGTAGGAGGGCAACGCATCTGGGAGTGGTGGAGAGTTTATTTTTATTGTTATTGTGATTGTATATTTGTATGAGTATAGTGGAGGAGAGGGTGCTTTGTGCACTGTTCTGTGGAAAGAAAGTCAACTTTTGGACTTTTATCTGGTGTCTGAAGTCTTGGACAGGGGTTCAAGGGAGCGATAGTGGCCCCTAACTGTCACACCATGTTTGTTATTAAATTAGTCTGCTTTCCTTTGGGCTTCAATGGCAAATTAGGCAGTGATCAAGAGGTTAGCACCAAACTCACAAAGTGCCTTATAGCTTAGCCTATTTGGGTATAAAATTGCTCATTTTCATTTTACAGAGACTCTTGAATCACTTCAATGTTTAAATTAAACTTTAATGATACTGCTGGTGCCAGGAACTGGATTGGTGCTTTCTAAAAGCAGCTCTCTTTAAATGCAAATCAGGAGGAAAATTGAACAAACAATTTCAGTGCTGGACCATTAAAGCAGCCTTCATCTGCCTCATGCATTTACTTTTTGGCACCTTGTGTTTGCCTTTTTCTGGCATTTTTATTGCTTATATTGAAGTTTATGGTGTTGCAATCTGTCTCTAGTAAAGAATCATCACATTTTGTGCTGGTTATAATGTAACAGTACTTTTCTTAAAAAATATTTTCCATATGTGCAATAATTTAAACTAAATAAAGACTACAGTAGACTTGCTATTTTTGTTTTATTACCTCCTCATCGAGTTCTGTACGGTTTGTCTGTATAATGAGTAAACTGGAGAATGTATTGAATTAAGCCCTAAAGAGAATCATTTCAAGAATTTGTTCATAATCCAAATACATTTATGACATGTGAAGCTTACTGGCATTATTCAATTTTTTGTTTATTTGAATTTAACATTGATTTTATGTTGTATTTATATTTTATTAATATGAAATGCAAGTTTCAACATTCATTTGGGACAGTTTTATTAGTGCCTTTCAGGAGCATAAAACTATAGAGCTTACTTGATGATTCTGAAATCTGAGACCCAAGTTTAAATTACACGTTTATCTCAGAAACAAAGCAAGACAGTGTAATGTGAAGCTGACACTTTTGAAGTGCATTTCTTTTGCCACTAGGTCACACACTAAAAAGAACTGAAAAGCCCTCCTATATAGCATTGCAAAGTTATACACCTTAGATCTATGCAACAGACCCCGATCACTTGTGGCAAACAAGCCATGGTTCAAATGAACCTGTTACAAAAGACCCTGAGCATAAAAGCAACTGCATCTCTCACTCATGAACTGCCACTAAGACTAATGGAGTTGTCCTATACAGTGCCTATAAAAGGTATTCACCTCCTTGGAAGTTTAGATATTAACATTGTTGTTTTAAGCCATTCCTGTGTAGCTCTGACTTCATGCTTGGGGTCACTGTCTTGCTGTAAAACAAATTTGCTCCCAAGGAGCAGGTTTCTTGCAGAATGCATCAGGTTTTCCTCCATTATTTTCCTATATTACACTGCATTTCTTTTTTACTCTCTACCCTCACAAGCTTTTCAGGGCCTGCTGCAGTTGAGCATCCCCCACAGCATGGTGCTGCCACCGCCATGCTTCATGGTGGAGATGGGTTTTTATTAATAAAGTGCTGTGTTTGGTTTGTATTTGGTATGATGAACAAAATGTTTCATGTTGACATCATTAGATCAACATTTTTCAACGGACTTCAGAGTCTCCCATGTACCTTCTGACCAACTCTAGGTGAGATATCATGTGCATTTATTTGAGCAGTGGCTTCCTTGTAGACACTGTCTCATAAAGCTGCAACTGATAAAGCACCTGGGCAACAGTTATTGTCTGTTCGGTCTGAACCACTCTAGATTGTAACTGCTTCAGAGTTATCATAGGTCTCTTGGTGACCCCCCTCACTAGTCATCTACTTGCACAATCACTCAGTTTTTGTAATTTACATCTGTGCCATAATGTATTGTTTAATGATTGATTTAAATATATTCCAGGAGATATGAAATTACTTGAAAACTTTCTTGCATTATCCTCTGACTTGTGCTTTTCAATCACCTCTTCACAGTGATGCATGAAGTGTTCTTTTCTCTCCATTGTGCACAAGTTGAACATTCCAGATAAGGTACGTTTATACTACAATCTATTACAAGCTCTTGAATAATGACAAGTAATTTCCATTTAACTAAATTATATGACTTCTAAAACTAAATGGCTGTACTAGCAATGTGTTAGGTGTGTCATAGTAAAGGATAAGTTTGTGATTTTTCAAATCAAAGTTATTTCTTCACAATTGTGGTATATATTAGTTTGCGACCTGAAATTGCGTTCAAAAGTGAAGCATATTTTATACATTTTAAAAACTAACTAACCCAGTCTTGCATTTTATAATGAAGGTGAAGGATACCGGGCTCCTATTATAAAGAAAAGCCTTAAAACTTACTGAATGCTATCATTTTAATTTTAATGAATACCTTCATTTTTCAAGCCAAAAATGTTATTAAGTTTTGGTTCACATTTTGAGATTAAACACATATTTCAAAACAACGTATCCTCGTTGTTTGTAGAAGGGAAAAAAGCAAAAGCAAACCATCATTGTGATATTCACTTATTTTAAAAGAAGACTAACTGGGTGTCTTACTTTGCCAAGTTTGTCTTCCTCCACCTCACCCTTTCAGCCCCAGAAAAAGAAAATTCTATTAAAAAAGTTCTTTAGAGAATTAAAGAAAATTCCAATAAACATTAATACTTATTACTACAACAAAATAAGCTAACAATTGTGTTCAATGCTGCCATCTACTGATCTTAAATGTGCATTGTGGCAACCATTCATTTGCTGAAGCCATCTTGTCCAATTTTTGGGTTACTGGGATCTGGAGCCTATTCTGTCAGCATTGTGTGTAATGCAAGAACCAAAACTGTACTGGGTCCTTATCTATTACAGGACATTTTCAGCTGGACATGCACACCCTCTATCATTTATAAAGGGTCAATTCAGAGTCACCAACCTAAACTGCACATCCTCAGAATACATAAGGAAACAAGATTATTCAGAGAAATATTCATGTAGTCACAAACGATACGAAGACAATGGCTGAGCCATGCCTCAAATACTGTCTACTTAGACTTCACAAAAATGTGATCAGACTTGATTATTCAAAATGTACACTTTAGCGTTAAGAGAATATTTTTCTACAGTATTTGTATTTTATTATCTAAATTGTTTTTCAGAAAAGTCAATTCTGAAAAATTGTCAATTTTTAAAAGACAATTTTTGAAAAAAGAAGACACAGTTAAATTCTATATAAGAATGTCAGGCTAAATTAGAAGTTAACAGTTTACTCCTGGAAAAATTGGAAATTAAGGTCAAAGCTGTCTCACTTCCAGTTAAGAGTACAAAATGATATCAAAAATTCAGAATCAATGTCTCCATGATGGGACAGTTAACTTTGTGAGCTGGAATGTTAAAGGCCTGAATCACGAATTAAACAGAAAGAAAGTATTCTCTCACCTAACAGGTCTAAATGCTAAAATAGTACTTTTACAGGAGACCCACTTATTAAGCAAGGATCAGTTCCGGCTGCAAAAAGACTGGACTGGCCAAATGTTCCATTCCAGCTTTACAAAGAAAACTAGAGGTGTGGGAATTTGTATGCATAGAACAGTCTCATTTGTGGTATCAGATGTAGTGTCTGATCCTGAAGGGAGATATGCGATTGTCATAGGTAATTTATTTAACTGTAAAGTGATTTTGATAAATGTTTATGCACCAAATGTAGATGATAAGGAATTCATGCAAAATGTATTTACATCCATTCCCAATGTGAACACTCATAAAATTATAATGGCTGGGGACTTAATTGTGTTTTAAATACAGTCTAAGATAGGTCTTCTGTCACAGGGGTGATGACATCTAACACTGCAAAGACAATTGCACAGTTTGTAACTGACCACAACTTATCAGACCCCTGAAGGTTTCTAAACCCAAACTCAAGAACATATTCCCATCAGTGCATCATTGCTACTCAAGAATTGATTATTTCTTTATAGATAATAATTTCTTGCCTACGATTAAATCTTGCAAGTATGACGCTGTTGTCATTTCGGACCATGCCCCTGTGATCTTGGAGCTAAAATCATTATGCCCCACATACTCATCTCGCAGATGGCGTCTTAACCCACTTCTATTAGCAGACGAGAACTGTACAAAATTTACATCAAAACAAATCAGTTTTTTTTCTAGAGACAAATATATCCTCAAAGGTCTCTGCAGGAATACTTTGGGAAACCCTGATTGTCTTCTTAAGAGGACAAATTATTTCATATCTTTCCCACAGGAATAAATTAGAAACAAAGAAGGTATCAGAGCTAACCAGTGAAATTACTAGAATAGAAGAACCTGCCAGATGTCCAAGTGAGGCTCTTCATTGGAAAAGGCAGGCTCTGTATTCAGCGCTCAACCTCTTAACAACTAAAGAAACTGAACAACTAATTTTTAAATCAAAATATCATTACTATGAACACAGAGAGAAAGCTAATAAGCTCTTAGCCCAACAAATCCACAAGCATGAAGTTCGCAATGCAATCCCAGCAATCACCAATACGAACTGAGACAAAATCATTGACCATAAAAATATAATACACACATTTAGAGACTAATACAAATCCTTATATTCTACTGAGTTTAAAGAAGACAACACACAATCTGATGTATTTCTGGATGCATTACAGATACCACAAATAGATACTCTTAGTGCAGAGGAATTGGATAAACGATGGATAAACGGTTGGCACTATCAGAATTACTATCAGAATTACTAGTTGCTATAAAGTCACTTCAGAGCGGGAAAGCAGCAGGCCCTAATAGCTACCCTGTCGAATTTTATAAGAAATTCTCCACTCAGCTAGCTCCCCTCTTATTAGCAACATCCACAGAAGCTAGAGACAATCAAATTCTACCTCATACTTTTCGCCAAGCATTAATCACCATCTTTCCTAAACAGAATAAGGACTTATTACAATGTGCATCATACAGAGCAATTTCACTTCTGAATAATGATGTTAAGATACTCTCCAAAGTCCTAGCTAGAAGGATGGAGAAAGTGTTGCCTTCAGTAATATCATGGTGTGACATGGCTCTACACAACCTTTAGTTTTAATACTGGGCAGCAAACATACAAGCTATAAAAACCTGGACATGAATACAAATTGATGAACATAAACAGGCTTGGTCTGCAATAGAAATAAAATCCTGCAGTACTTCTTTATATTCCCTACTTTGTGTCCCTATAAATGCAAGTTATCACCAATACACTAACAACCCAATTGTGTTTCACACACTCAGAATATGGAACCAATGTTGGAAGCAGTTTAAGATAGAGAATCTTTTATCTATGGCACCTCTGCACGAGAACCACCTTTTTCAACCCTTGCAAATATATGCAGTTTTTAATATCTGGAAAATATTTGGGATTAAATCACTTAGAGATCTTTACATAGACAAAGTCTTTCCATCCTATGAACTATTACATTCCAAATTTAACTTTCCAGCAACACATTTCTTTCACTATCTTCAAATCAGAAACTTTGTTAAACAGAACCTGCCCGATTTTCCTCAACTCCCACTTTCCTCTATGCTGGAAAAAATATTGCTCAGTTTCGAGGACTCAGACAGCATTTCTGCAACATATAAAACCATTTTACAGTCCCTCCCTGTCAAAGATCCAAGAGGACAGTGGGAAAAGAATCTCTGACTCAAAATATCAGAAAAGGAGTGGAAGGTAGCAATGCAGAGAATTCACTCAAGCTCCATAAAAGCAAAGCATAAAATTATTAAACTCAAAATTTAAACATCTGTCTGGTTTAAAATTGTCCAAAATGTTTCCAGGGCAAGATCCAACCTGCAATCAAGTTCCAGACTCACTGGGTCACATGTTTTGGGCCTGCACCAAATTAACATCATTCTGGACCAAAATTTTTAAATGCCTTTCAGACAGCCTTGGTGTTACAATCCCTCCTAACTCATTAACAGCTGTGTTTGGTCTACTTCCAGATGGGCTTAAAGTTGAGAAGGACAAACAAACTGTGCTTGCCTTTACTACACTATTGACACTCTCAAGGATGCCAGGGGCAACGACCCGGCCGGGACGCCTTGAGGGACCGGAGGAGGGTCTACGCCCACCGTGGATCATGTGGGGGCCACCACCCTGGTTGCTTTGGGGGCCACGGGTTGATGGCATGGAAGCCCAACCCTGTAGGGGCCCGTGGTCACCGCCAGGGGGTGCCCCAGTGCCTTGGGAACCCTGGACCCCAGTACTTCCGCCACACCAGGAAGTGCTGGGGGGAAGAGAAGCAGGGACACCTGGAGAGCTTCCGGGAGAACAGCCGGCACTTCCACCACACTGGGGCGTGTCAGCGGAAGATTGCCGGGGAACACCTGGAGCTCATCCGGGTGCGGATAAAAGGGGCCACCTCCCTCCAGTCGATGGCAAGAGTCGGGTGGAAGAGAACGGAGATCGGAGGAGAGGAGTGGAGTGTAGTGTAATGTAAATATTCCGTTAGGTCAGATTATCTCAGGTTACAACGTGAGCTACCACAGCTATGCTGATGACACACAGCTGTACTTATCAATAGCACCTGATGACTCCGACTCTTTCGATACACTAACACAATGTCTTACTGGTATTTCTGAATGGATGAATAGTAATTTTCTCAAACTAAATAAAGAGAAAACTGAAATTTTAGTAATTGGCAATAATGGATTCAATGAGGTTATCAGAAATAAACTTGATGCATTAGGATTAAAGGTTAAGACGGAAGTAAAAAACTTAGGGGTAACTGTTGACTGTAATCTGAATTTTAAATCGCATATTCATCAGACCACTAGGACAGCATTTTTTCACTTAAGAAACATAGCAAAAGTTAGACCTCTTATATCATTGAAAGATGCTGAGAAATTAATTCACGCTTTTGTTTTCAGTAGACTAGATTACTGTAACGCACTCCTCTCAGGACTACCCAAAAAAGACATAAATCAATTGCAACGAGTGCAGAATGCAGCTGCTAGAATCCTAACTAGGAAAAGAAAATTCGAACACATTTCTCCAGTTTTGATGTCACTACACTGGTTACCTGTGTCTTTCAGGATTGACTTTAAAATACTGCTTATGGTTTATAAAGCCTTAAATAATCTCGCTCCATCTTATATATCGGAATGCCTGACACATTATATTCCAAATCGTAACCTAAGATCCTCAAATGAGTGTCTCCTTATAATTCCAAAAGTTAAACTTAAAAGAAGTGGTGAGGCTGCCTTCTGCTGTTATGCACCTAAAATCTGGAATAGCCTGCCAATAAGAATTCGCCAGGCAAATACAGTAGAGCACTTTAAAACATTGCTGAAAACACATTACTTTAACATGGCCTTTTTACAACTTCACTTTAACTTAATACTGATACTCTGTATGTTCAATTCATCATAATAACTATTCACAGTGGCTCCAAAATCCGTACTGACCCCTACTCTCTCTTCTGTTTCTTTTTCCGGTTTCTTTGTGGTGGCGGCGGCCTGCGCCACCACCACCTACTCAAAGCATCATGATGCACCAACATTGATGGACTGAAAGCCAGAAGTCTGCGTGACCATCATTATCAGGTCCTTCCATGAAAACCCTAAATACAAAGAGGACTGTTTGATTTATGTTAGGTAGATTGCCCAGAGGGGACTGGGCGGTCTCTTGGTCTGGAATCCCTACAGATTTTATTTTTTTTTCTCCAGCTCTTGGAGTTTTTTTTTTTTTGTTTTTTCTGTCCACCCTGGCCATCGGACCTTACTTATTCTATGTTAATTAATGTTGACTTATGTTTATTTTTTGTGTCTTCTATTTTTCTATTCTTCATTTTGTAAAGCACTTTGAGCTACATTTTTTTGTATGAAAATGTGCTATATAAATAAATGTTGATTGATTGATTGATAAATAAACGTGTGTGGCAAAATAACATGTCTACCTTTCTGTGTCCGGGCTGTACCCCACAATGGCATCCCAGATGGGACTTCCTGACTGAGATAAGGCAGGGACCCCAAAAAAATAATTTTGTGGGCAGTCCGGAACAGCAGGTTAGCCCACACATGCGCCGCGGGAGCGGCGCACGCACGACCCCGCGGGAGCGAATCGCCTCATGGACCGCCACCAATCCACCAATGGACCATATTCCCCTGGTGCGGGGTGACGGAAAGAGACGTTGCCGAACTGCAGTGGGCTCCTGCAGGCCCGCTGTCGCGGAGGATGTCTGGGACGGCAGCACGGTGAGGACGGCGCCCCAGAGAGATGGGATCCGGGAGGTAAGTGCCCTGCCCCATGGCGAACAGCACTGCGGGGGCACACTTACTTTTTATGTTGCAGGCAGGGACTGCCCAGATCCGCGTCGGTGGCAACAGCAGGCCGATCCTCGAGCTGTCGTCGGCGTAGAGGCGGCAGCGCGAAGGGCTGCGAAGACGGAGTCAAAATGGCCGAGGACCAGAAGTCTCGCTCTGAGGCGGGCACGGGATTGGTTGGTGAGTCTGGTGTGCCTGCCAAGGATTGGATGGAGGCGGGCCTCAGGAATGTCAATCCCGTGCTGAAGAAGGACCCGAGGGGGCTGGAGGAAGGGCCCCGCAGGGGGTGGCCAGAGGATCTGCCTGACGGGAAGGTAGGGCAGCCGTCGGTTAACCCTTTGTGCTTGCCGGCGGCTCTGCTTGAGCTGGAGGAATGCCTGCAGCCCGCAGAGTCGCTTTTGCAGGTGATACGCATCATCCGTAAAGGATTGAAGGAGCTGGAGGTGAAGGGATCGCGTCCGTGAAGACGCTGCGACAGTGGGCGGATCGGCGCGGTGCTGGAGACTTCAGCCGGAAAGACGCGGCGGGGAAGGTAAGTAAAGCCGTCCCCGTAAAGAATAAGGGAGAATCTGCCGAACTTGGCTGTGATACTAACGATCAGCATCGAGTACGCAGTTCTCCAACAACGGATGCGGCAGGGAGTGCTGTGCGCGAGGTGAGGAGGGATCAATCGCAGGGGCTGGCAGGACAAGGGCTGATGAGTGCCCTGGGTCCTAGCGCCCTACACTCCGAGCCCGTGGCAGTCTCCCGTCGCTCTGTAGGGGCGCAGACGGGATCGGATCTAAGCGCTTGCCATGCTCAGACCCAGACCGTCATGGCGTCCCAGAGGAAAAGGAGGAATCGAGGGAAGAATGCCGGGGCAGAGGGAACCCGTGAAGTCAGCGGGGAGGAAAGGACTGAAGGCGGTCCCGTCTGTTACATCGACAGGAGGGACATGGAACCCACGGAGGGGGTGCCAAACAGGCAAGTGCCGGGGTGCCAGTCAGAGGGGGGAGCGCTGCCAGTGCATGGCACTAGGGGACGCCAGGGAAGGGTGTCCAGGCAGCGGCTCTGCCCCCGTCTTTGTTTGTTTCAGGACCGGACCCTGGACGTGCAATAAGACCCTCTACGTTGGGAACCTGCCCTTATGCGACGGGCCGTCTGACGGGAGGACTCTCCGCTGGCGAGGGGGTGCCGCCACGGCTGGCGGAGGCTGCGAATAGGCAAGGGGCTCCGACCAAAGGGGCACAAAACCCTCGGAGGGGGTGCCGAAGGAGTGGGCCCCGGGGTGCTGGTAAGAGGGGGAGCGCAACTTGTGCGAGGCACAGGAGGACACCAAGTGGTGGTGTCCAGGTGGCATCTCCGCCCCTATCCCTGTTGGGAGAACAGGGCCAGACCTCGGCTGCCCAGGAGTAGGACCCGCTTTGGGGGTAAGCTGCCCTCGCGGGATGTGTCGCTCCTCCCGAGTGATCTTCGCTGGCTGTGGGGCACTGTCAAGGATGCCAGGGGCAACGACCCGGCCGGGACACCTTGAGGGACCGGAGGAGGGTCTACGCCCACCGTGGATCACGTGGGGGCCACCACCCTGGTTGCTTTGGGGGCCACGGGTTGAGGGCATGGAAGCCCAACCCTGTAGGGGCCCGTGGTCACTGCCAGGGGGTGCCCCAGTGCCTTGGGAACCCTGGACCCCAGTACTTCCGCCACACCAGGAAGTGCTGGGGGGAAGAGAAGCAGGGACACCCGCAGAGCTTCCAGGAGAACAGCCGGCACTTCCGCCACACTGGGGCGTGTCAGCGGAAGATTGCTGGGGAACACCTGGAGCTCATCCGGGTGCGGATAAAAGGGGCCGCCTCCCTCCAGTTGATGGCAAGAGTCGGGTGGAAGAGGACGGAGCTCGGAGGAGAGGAGAGGAGAGGAGAGGAGAGGAGAGGAGAGGAGAGGAGAGGAGAGGAGAGGAGAGGAGTGGAGGCGGTCAGAAGGACTGAGCAAGGCATTGTTGTGCGGCCAGGACTTTAAGGGGTGATTGGTGCTACGGCACTGGGTTGTGCACTTTACCACTTGTAAATAGTGTAAATAAACACGTGTGTGGCGAAATAACATTTCTACCTGTCTGTGTCCGGGCTGTACCCCACAACACGTAGACTTATCTTGCTCAACTGGAAGAATGCTAACTCTCCTCTATTAAGTCAGTGGATAGCTGATGTTTTATACTATTTGAAATTGGAAAAAGTCAAATCCTCACAGAGGATCTGTGCATAATTTTTTCAAAACCTGGCAGATCTAATCAATAACATTTTAGATTAAGCTCTTCAAGCAAAGAGGAAGCAGATTCTCTTCCCATTTCTTTTTCCTCTCCAATTATCTTTATCCGCTTATCAAACTCATCAACTTATTTTTACTAGCTTTAAGTTTTACTCTGTTGGCCATGCTCCCTTTCTCAGGGGTGGGGGTTAATTTGTTTTCAATTCTATTTTTTGTAAAAATTGATCTATTTGTATGGAATGATTACAATAAAATCAATAAAACATAAAAAAAACAAAGTTAACAGTTTATTTTTACCATATTTCTATACCTTTCATGAAATAAGTATAGAAAAATAACTTTATAAATAGTACTAGCAAAATACCCGCGCTTCGCAGCGGCGAAGTACTGCCTTAAAATTTTTATTAAGAAGAAAATTAAACCTTTTTAAACTGAGGGAAAATACACCAATAATTATTTAAGGATCTCTTTGTATACCACATTGTCAGTTCGGCCCTCCGGTTGTAATATGACCAAGCTGTGCGCTGAGCTTACTCTTGAGCATGCAACGTACAGTTGGCCATGTGAAAAGTAATCTTGTCTCAAATCTTACAGCTTGGATTGCTGCTGTCATAATCGGTTTG
Organism: Polypterus bichir lapradei; assembly: GCA_026402145.1. Classification (NCBI taxonomy): domain Eukaryota; kingdom Metazoa; phylum Chordata; class Cladistia; order Polypteriformes; family Polypteridae; genus Polypterus; species Polypterus bichir. The sequence goes on from JANRMT010062809.1 coordinate 11,105,317, forward strand.
AGTTTCATGGTTTGTTTCAATTACGACAGTATTTGCAGGACTTGTGTTGAAGTGACATTC
>JANRMT010062809.1:11110376-11157511 GCA_026402145.1 Polypterus bichir lapradei
CAGAGATTTTCATTCTGAATATGGGGACCAAGACAGCAGTCTTTTAATGTAAGCAAAACCAAAGAATTGGTCCTAGACTTAAGGAAGCAGGAGACAGACATCCTAGCCACCTACATCAGTGGGGATGCTGTGGAGAGGGTTAGCAGCTTATATTTCTTAAAGTCACTATCACTGATGATAACTAAAGAGAGCACAACATCTCAAAAATAGTCAAGAAAGCTAATCAATGCCCTAATTGGCTTAGATGTCTTCATCAAGGTTTAACATCTACAGATGCATAATGGAATGCATGCTGGCTTAGTATCTACTCAGCTCAGGAATGCAAAGCAATTTATAGGGTGAGAAAGTCAGCTTGGACTATTACTTGCACAGAGCTTCCTTTAGATGAAGACTTACTGTACATTATATGGTACAAAGAGCCTTAGAAAGGCTAACAGTAATATTGTGGACCTCAGCCATCCTACACATTTGCTTTTCTTGCTGCTCCATGGTCCCTTATAACTTTGCAAGATGCTGAAAAATTAGTTCATGCTTTTGTTTTTAGTTGACTAGATTACTGTAACGCACTCCTCTGAGAACTACCCAAAAAAGACTTCAATTGATTTCAACTAGTGCAGAATGCAGTTTCCAGAATCTTAACTAGGAAAAGAAAATCTGAGCAGACCTCTCCAGTTTTGAGATCACTACATTGGTTACCCATGTCTTTTAGAATTGACTTTGAAATACTGTTTATGGTTTACAAAATCTTAAATAATCTCGCTCCATCCTATATTCCGGAATGCCTTTCACCTTAAACTCCAAATTGTAACCATAGATCTTCAAATGAGTGTCTGCTTATAATTCCAAGAGCAAAACTTAAAAGAAGCAGTGAGGCAGCCTTCTGATGTTATGCACCTTAAATCTGGAATAGTTTAAAGAAAGAAATTCGCCAGGCTAATACGGCTGAGTCACTTTAAAAAAACTTCTAAAAACTCATTATTTTAACATGGCTTTCTTATAGCTTCATTTTAGTGTAACCCTGATATTCTGTATATGCATTTATTTATCATTTTTTTCATGGCTCAAAAATCTGTACTAACTCCTACTTTCTCTGATTTTCTTTTTCCGGTTTTCTGTGGTGGTGGAGAGATGACTGCAGTGCAGTTTGCTTGGGTGGCAGTGGAACAATTTACCATCACAACTGGAAAAATATGAATAATATGAACTTTCTAATAGTCATAATCTATGAAAAAATCTATGCCTGCCGCTGTGAATAAATGCAAAGCTTAAAATATACAATGACACAGCATTGATTTTAGTAATATATATGTGCTATAAATAAATAATTTAGAAGTGCAAATTAAAAGTTTGAATTCAGCATTTTTTTCAAAATGCTCAAAATTATTAGTCTGACATTTCTATAAGGAAAATTTTCCAGGTTTTTGGTGCACAAAAGCAAAAAGTAGTTTCACCACTTTTTATGCTTCATTCTCAAACATTCAGAAGCCAGTTGTTGAAAGTTCTTAAATTACAGTTGTGTACAAAAATTTTGAGAATGACACAAATATTAATTTTCACAAAGTTTGCTGCCTTAGTTTTTATGATGGCAATTTGCATATACTCCAAAATGTTATGAAGAATGATCAGATGAATTGCAATTAATTGCAAAGTCCGTCTTTGCCATGAAAATGAACTTAATCCCAAAAAACTAATTTCCAGTGCTGTTGTGAAGAAATTCTTCAGGGAGGCCAAGAAAGTCCAGCAAGCGTCAGGACAGTCCCCTAAAATTGATTCAGATGCGGGAGTGGGGCACCACCAGTGCAGAGCTTACTCAGGAATGGCAGCAGGCAGGTGTGAGTGCATCTGTATGCACAGTGAGGCAAAGACTTTTGGAGGATGTCCTGGTGTCATGAAGGGCAGCAAAGAAGCTACTGCTCTACAAGAAATACATCAGAGAAAGACAAATATTCTTTAAAAGGTACGGGGATTGGACTGCTGAGGACTGGGGTGAAGTCATTTGCTCTGAAGAATCCCCTTTTCGATTGTTTGGGGCATCCGGAAAAAAGATTGTTCGGAGAAGAAAAGGTGAGCGCTACCATCAGTCCTGTGTCATACCAACAGTAACGCATCCTGAGACCATCATGTGTCGGGTTGCTTTATAGCCAAGGGAGTGGGCTCACTCACAATTTCGCCTAAGAACACAACCATGAATAAAGAATGGTACCAAAACATCCTCCGAGAGCAAGTTCTCCCAACCATCCAATAACAGTTTGGTGATTAACAATGCTTTTTCCAGAATGAAGGAGCACCGTGTCATAAGGCAAAAGTGATAACTTAGTGGCTTGGGAAACAACACATTGAAATTTTGGGTCCATGGCCAGGAAACTCCCCAGACCTTAATCCCATTGAGAACTTGTGGTCAATCTTTAAGAGGCGGGCGGACAAACAAAAATCCACAAATTTTGACAAACTCCAAGCACTGATTATGCAAGAATGGGCTGCGAAAAGTCAGGATTTAGCCCAGAAGTTGATTGACAGCATTCCAGGGCGAATTGCAGAGGTATTGAAAAAGAAGGGCCAACACTGAAAATATTGACTATCTGCATAAACTTAATGTAATTGTCAATAAAAGCCTTTGAAATGCTTGTAATTATACTTCAGTATACCATAAAAACATCTAAAAAAATACCATAAAAACATCTAAAAAAATCTAAAAATACTGAAGCAGTAAACTTTGTGAAAACCAATATTTGTGATATTCTGAAAACGTTTGGCCACAAATGTACAGTTGAACATGATTACGGATAGGCTTTCTAAAATATTGCAAGGTGCAACATTGTTCAGAGCCTTAAAGACAACAATTTTAAAATCAGTCACAACAGACAAGGCAGCTGATGCAATGCCATTAATACAGGTGATTTTTTTGTTAAGGTTTTTGAACGAGGTGCAGCTGATTTATATCTTTTCCTGGGGTCTCATTTATCAAGCATATGTACGCACAGTTTTATGTGTAAATCATGCGTACGCACAATTCCACTAATAGAATGCGATTCATTAATTTGTACGTGTGCGTGAAAATGTGCGCACATTTAGAAGAACTCCTGACAGTGCGTAAGCAGAATCCCCTAGTGGTAGAGAACTGTAATCACATATAAACCCAGTGCCCTTATACTTCACCACTTAAATGTCAGTTTTGACTGTGACAGTGTTGACAAATTGATTCATTGAATAATTGAATACAACAGGTGATTCTGAGTTATCTGGAACTGTAAATAATATAAAATTGGTAAGTGTGTAACGATTAGATTACTTCTCAACACCATCTAGTGTACTGTATTTTATATTAATCTACATCATTGCAGGGGATCGAGGATATGCCCTTAAATCCTGGCTGATGACCCCAGTGGCAAACCCTATATCCCAAAAGGAGCTGAATTACAACCGAGCACATGAGCGCACAAGAAGCACAGTAGAATGTGCAATAGGCTTGCTGAAGGCTCGATGGCTGTGTCTGTCAGGCAGAGGAGGCATATTGCAATACAAACCCGACAAGGTTTTGAATGTTTAAATATTTAAATTAAGTTTTAATTATATTTTATAACTACAATATTTATCAATTTGCTTTAGGTGTGCTATATAGTTAAAGCATGCAGTGTGCTGCATAATATTGCCATTAAAAACGGTATACCACTGGATGAGATGCCGATACAAGAAGATCGCCACATGGCAGAAGGTTTTGACCCCATGCCAAATGCTGTGGCCGTGCAACTAAGAGCAGGGATAATCGAACGGTTCTAAATCTGTTTCACAATAAGGAGTAATTGTGAGAAAATGGTGAGATCAATTGGAGCGTTTATTGAACTTGCATGATGCATTTAGTGAATCACTAATGTTCCTCAAGTTCACATTGATTTGGTGCAGTTCCTCTTTTATGCTTGCAATGCCTCTCACTAATTCCTCCTGTGTGTTCAGAACCGCATCAGTCAGGACTCGTGCCTCGAAACGCATCGGACGTGCTGAAGTGGCAGACGGAGTAGGACCTGGCAAAACTGGCAGATCTATAAAATAAATGTTAAATGAACAATCCAAATCATTTGCAATGTGAGTGTTATTTATCTATGAATAATATATCGCAACACAAACATTTGAAAACATTCTAACCATTTTTGGATGGCTCGGCCTCTCCTGCAGTTGATGGGATGGCACTTTCAGTGTCACCATCGGGGATTACTCCGCTCATTGACGTTTCACCAATAATTGCCGCTATCTTGTCATCCAATGGTGACACTGAAATAAGACTCTGGCCTCCTCCCGTGGCACCGAGGTCTCTTTTGTGGGCTGCAATTCTTTTTTAGAGGACACTTTCAAATCAAACCACTTTTTCTTGAATTCTGCAGTCATTCTACATACAGGTGAGATGGCATTTACTGCATTAGTAACCTGTCCCCACGCCAAGTCTTTTTTTTTTCTTTGACATTCCGCTTGAAAAAGCAGCAAACAAAACTGTCTTATTACGTTGTACCTCATTTAAAAGCACTTCCACTTCGTTGTCTGTGAAGTTTTTTTTCTTTCCTCTCTTCACAGGGTCCATGATAACGGTTCTATAGTGCCCTGGCGGCATTGGGTTTTTATAAGGAAGGTTGTTTGCCAAATAAGGTAATTTGAGGGTGTTTCCATATGCAAATTTAAATTACTATGCACACGCACACAATTTAGAAGGAGTGCGATTCATCATCAGTCATTTCGTACAGCTGTGCGTACTCACGTTTGATAATTCCCAACTTTCTTGTGCTTACGGCTGTTGGTATACGCACTAGTTTAGAGCTTGTTTTACGGACGCTTGATAAATGAGACCCCTGGAGTTCATAATGAGTTTATTATAATAATCAGCAAAAACAGAAGCATCTGATAATTTTTAGCATCTTGCAAACAGGTAACATGTTCTGTTCCTTAAATGAAAAAAGACTTTGCAAAAGCTAATATATGATTGTAAATGTAGCTCTAAATTCATAATAATACCAAGATTTTTTACATCTGGCTTAATTTACAAAAAAAATTTTTACTTTTTTCTAAGATCCTCACATCTATTACTGCTGCCAATAAGTCTAGGTTATTTTTTAGTTGTTTAAGGAAATTACTGCTAACCTATGTTGTAATAATTTGAGATTATCTGACACAATATATAAATATAGTTGTGTGTAGTCTGTGTAGCTATGGTAATTTATTTTTTTATTTAGAAATGATCTGACCTAGAACATCTACTGTAAAGTGAGAACAGCAAAGGACCTACAATTGATCACTCAGCCATACCATAAGCATTTTAGACACCGTCACAAAGACTTATGAGAAATTTTGTCTGATATATAATTGAATATAGGATTGAATACAGTTTAAAGCACTACTAGTATCAAGGGCAGCATTCAATTCTAAAAGAATAAGGACTGATATGTACAGTAATTTACATCAGCATTAAGTGGTCGTTTACTACTTTGACCAGACCCATTTCTGTTCTATGATTAGATCTAAAAACAGTGGGGCACTTATCAAGAGTGAAACTTTTCTTTAAGTAAGCATTCAACTGTCAAAAGTAACTTTTTAATATAAATTTTCTTAAAAATGATAGGTTAATCTAAAATTCTTCAAAACAGAGAAGTCAAAGTTATTCATCTTAAGCAGTGGTAAACTACTGTACATTTTAAAGAATCTGGAAACATACCAGACAATTTAGTAATTAACTATGTTGAATGCACTTGCATTTTAGCAGTCTGGGACTTCTTTGAACAAGCCTATAAGAACTGGTTCAAGGATATTTGCCAAGCTACCATCATTCTTTCCTTGGCAAACTATCTGGAGGAGCTGCTTCACAGCTGAGCCACATTTCACTCGAAAATAAATCCATTTTCATATCAATGATTAGACAATTTCTATAAAATATCTTATTAGTTAATAGCTAAAGCCATTTTAAGGGTCTCAGAATGACACTGCTGCTTTCAATATTATAAGACAGCAATGGGTATCAATTAAGCTATTTAAATTTACACTGTCACCTCTGTAATTAAAGGCTCAATTTAATCAACCACTTGACTTAAAACTGCTTCAGAATCAATTTATTTCAATATGTGCTGGTGTCTACCATTATGCATAGTTGTATAGTCGTGAGCACTCTATCATCTTGTGAATATTGTCTAAAAGATCCCTTGAGTCTTCCTTAATGGGGGTGTAGGACATTTTGTCATTTCTAGAAGAGGTTCCATTTGCATATGAAGCCAAAGCCATGCCTATGTCTGATCTTATCAGAAGTGGACCAGAAATAATGGTTCTTACAGCAATTATCCTCTCTCCCCTGGTATTGCATTACAGCCAGTTTTTTTTCCTGGGTTGTATTTACATTCTGTTTTATTGTTGTTTTTGATTTTTTAAATTATTATTTTTCAGATTTTAACATAATTTCTGTTATGTTTGTGTATTATTTATTATGTATGTACTGTCCAAAGGTTTGTCCATTCCTTGTATTTTGTTGGTGAACCCCCAAGAGAACTGCCACCCTAACATCACCACTGCTGGGTCCTCTCCCTGTCTTTATATTCAGGTCAGTGAATCCTTGACTTTATAAGGATATATCTTGGAAGAATTGCTTTTTCTGGATTTTTGTCATTTATATATTTCTTTCTTTGGACTTTGACTTTTAATAGTGGAATGATCTTGTTTGCTTTGGATGGTCTTTTAGGCATATCTGTTTGCTCTTTTTATGTTTGTTTCTTATTTTTCTATTTTTTATTTTGTTAGTAAAGCTTCAGTTTATAAAGATTCCTTTTTGAATGTTCTTTACAAACATGGGTTTTACAGTTTTGTCATATTTTGAGACGTTCATTACATTTTGAACTTTAAAAGTTGGCTCTCCAGTTTGGACCTTCTTAGGCCAAAGTCTACAGGTAGCAGTTGGGTGCTACCATATGAAAAAGGAGTTATACAATTTGTCGAAAAGCACCAAATAAAAGCAGACCAGGACCTTCACCAGCCTGCCCAGGGAAAGGCCACATCTGAGTAGGCTGGTGAAGGTCCTGGCCTGTGTTTTTGGTGCTTTCAGTAGGCCATGAGGTTGATTATTGTCAGTTGGTAGACTGCTACATCATGTCAAGTGGACCTCTGAAGATTGCCAGAATAACCACATGTCACACTAATACACTTCCAGAAATGTAAACTAGCTGATCAGAGCTACAATGAAATACAGTGAAACCTTTTATCCAGTAAGATACAGCATCCTGTTATTGCAAAAGTCAAAGAAAAGAGATATTTTTTCATTTAGCCAAAAACATTTCGTGATGTAAAAGAAGAGAAAAGTTTGTACCATTTTGTACTGTAATTATCACTTATGTACAAACAAGATTAACTCATTTTCTTTATTATATGTTCACTAAAATTGTATGTAAATCAAATAGAAACATGCCAGAATTAATGATTTTCATTTCATATGTATATAGAACTAGTAAGAGACACCATAATTAATGAGTGTAATTTTCATTTAAATCACATAAAAAAACTTCAATGAGTTCTTCATGCATTAAGCGATATGCACAAGTGTAAGTTTGTATATCAGCTGTGGAAAGACCCTGGCCAGTTCCCGTGCGATAGATTTTGAATTAGATACTCTTAAAAGGATGGCTTCAGGATATCGGGTTGCGTAATCCACAATAACTAGAATGTATTTATGGTGTCTAGCTGAGGGTTCTAGTTGTCCAAAAATGTCAAAGCCTAACTGCTCGAAGGGAAAGTCATTGAGAGGAACCAGGACAAGAGGAGCACAGTTCCGCCAGGGAATCTGTCACAATTGAAATTCCAGACACAAAATACAAATGCGATGGACCTCCTCATTAATTCCTGGCCAGTCGAAACGAAGTTTAATTCTCTCCAATGTTTTCTCTGTGCCTAATTTAGCGCCAAAGAGGAGGGTGTGTCCTAGCTCACAGTCTTGTCACCAGAAAGTCCGTGGAATGAACAGCAACATCCTTACCTCACTCTCTTGCTCAGATATGTGATATAGTAAGTCATTTTTTTAAGACAAAGTGTGGTCCCTGAGGCATGGGATGATTTGTGCATTGGCCATCTATCAGGACAACCTCATTTAATGCAAACTTTAAGCAATCATCATTCCATTGTTCATGTTTGAAAGAGTCAGGCTTTTATCTAAACTGAAATTGTAATTGCATGAGGAGATAACATGCTGACTCAGTGGGGTAAAGCACGATTTGACACACTGCACCCTCCGCTTAGCATAAATCTTCTGATGTCGATGGCAAAACATCATCCTCCTCTGTGGCTACGTCTCCTTGACAGATGAGCATCATGATAACTTCCTGTGACTAGACTTGAACAGCCTATTAAGACCTAGCTGGTACCTTGCAATGTAAATCATCATCACCATTATCATCATTATAGGTGTTTTCGGAGTCTTTTCAGGGTAACTGAAAAATTGTTAAAAAATATGACTTGGTAGATCTTTTAATGAGATCTTCTAAAAAGCAGACTTATGAATGAAAAAATGTGGGCACTCATATCTTATACCTTTTTGATCATGCCTGAGACTCCATTTCACAACAGCTGGCTGAAAGCAACAAGACGTCTCTTTGCAGCTCCCATCAAAAGGCAGTAGCAAATGTCATCTCCAGTGTACAGCACCACATTCCCAATGTTCTTATGGTTTAACAGCTGACAGGGTTTTCTTAACAATACCCAAAACACAAGCAACAGCAAAAAAAGACACAAAGCCTTAGACAGATAATGAAAAATTCAGGTTATTAGCGATTCTCCAGATCAGTATGTCTTGATGGTCTTCTGGCAAAGAAGAGTTGAGAATTTTAAACTGATCCTAGTCATTCAGGGAAGTAGAAGTAAAGCAAACACAGCTTACCTTTGACATTGTGCCATCCACATGGTGGAGTCTTCTACCTCAGATCTGGAGAAGAATGCTGAGCCAGTGGAATGTAAAGCATCTTGCAATGTTAAATAGTGTGTCTTATGTTCTTTCTGTTTCTTCAGGTACAACAGGTGTACAAGGAGCTGCTGAATGAAATCCTCAATTCAAACAGTGAAACTCATAACTGCTGCTTTTGCCTATGGTGCTCTATTGTGTGGAATCCATTGACAGCAGTACAGTTAGATAAGATTAAATCAAAAAGGTAAAAATAGAAATAGTAAAGGAAAACTTTTATTTTCAAGGGGAAATCAGGACCAGGTAATAGATAGACAGTAATTTATTTGCAAAAATTTTAAATAATGAAGCACCTAATGTTTTTGCAATTTTTGCCCATAGTTTAACCACACTAAATTTGCAGATGATGGCATGGACTGGGTTGACTAGTATTACTTGGAGGGTATAAAGGAATGAAACAACAGGTTTGACAAAATGTGTATAGAATATCTGGCCCGAAATGGTTCTGAGGCTATTGATCTACACTGGCAATTGGAAGGTTGCTGGTTCGAATCCCGTAAACACCAAAAGTGACTCTACTTCGTTGAGCCCTTGAGCAAGGCCCTTAACTTGCAATTGCTCCGTCCTGGCTATGACATTAATCTGCATCCAGCCCTGCATGTGAGCTCTCCAACCTATAGGGAAAAACCTGGGGGTTGGTGGCAGAATTGATACTCCACCCACCATACAAAAACCTCACACTGGTCTATTCCATCTGAACTAGTGTGGTGCTGAGGTGTCACCTGTATCTGGGATTCTGAGTTGGTTTGTCATGTGGTGGGTGTGACAATGTGCTATATAAGTGTGTGGTCCTAACCTCTCTCCTCTCTTGAGCCATATCCAACTCATCATCAATGAACAATAAAAGACTTTGGGTTGCACATACCTGCTAACCAGAAACTGACCCAATGAGGTCATTCTAGAAAAAAGGCATTTTAAAGCACAAGAGGAAATGTTGCATGAACAGAAGAATGTTCTTCATTTGTCCAGCAAAGAAACTGCTTTCTGAAGAAGAACAATTGCACTCTGCATTAGTATACAGCTATTCAGAGGCTGAGAAATCTGAAATTAAATTAGATTTGTTATCATTGGAGGAGATTTATTCCAATGCTGGAGAAATAACTGCTAAACTCTATAGAGGCATATTCCAGGGCAGTTTTATTCACAAATACTGTGTGCTATGATAACTAGGCAATCTCTTACTGTATTAAAGAGCTGTCATATTGTCGAATTGCATACTGTATGGAATTTTAACATTAATTTAGAATGATTCTGTAGTCTTTCCATTTTATTGTCATATTATGAGCTGAATTCAAATAAGCAGATAAGTGTAGCAGTTTTATCTATCAAGACAATAATCCTTGAATACAGGAAGAACATGCAAACTCTTGACTGACGGCACCCCAGCCATACTGTTCTTATGATAAGGCTCAATTAATTTGTTTCAGCATGGTACTTATTTGCAGCTTCAGGCAATTTTGTATTACTCCAAGAACAAAGTTGTAAGCGATACTATCTTGGGAACTGTATGCAAGCTAGTAATTAAGACTGGTACATATGTAGTTTGTCTTCAGCGTTGGCTTTCAATATTCTTACATTACAGTATCACAATAGCTTTATGTTAGGTCTTGCTTCTTAAGAAACTGCACTAATACTAAATTAAAAGCTCTCAAGATTACTTAAAATTTATTTAAATAAGGCTTAATTGTTTTCCACAGAAAGCAAATTTACCATATCCCTTTTGAGATACCTTATGCACAGTGGCAGCTGCTTCAGAGAAAAATACTACAAATATTGTTAAAAGAAAAGCCTACAGTAATGAATAATTGTCAATACTTCATTCTAACAAGTCTTAAATAAAAAAAAACTCCTATATACTGCAGTCAAATGAATGCTTCCGTGTTCAGACAAAACATCATTTTGAAATTTATACCACTATAAAATCTTCCATCCAATCAGAAAAAATGGCAGTGTAATCTTGATCTCAAGTGGGCCTCATTTCTTTCTCTTTGTCTGCCTATGCAGTAGGGATGCAGCCAAGTATTAAAGCAACCATTAACAAAGGGTACTAGACAAGAAAAACAGAACAAGAGTCCTCTTTGTTCAATTTCACCATACAGTACTTCAAGATTATAATTTGAATATTAAGCATTCCACCATTGTACTTATTTTTCAATTTGGTCTACCTGTTAACATTTGTGTAGCCATCCACCCTTGGTGTTCCGAGCAGCACTGAAGTTCACTGTTTAAAACTGTATAGTTTGTATATCATCTTAATGATGTCATACAGCACTTTTTCTCAGTTCATTTACAATGAGGGAATTTATTGAGGGGGGCATACATCTCCATGTCTGGTCACATTTTATGGTAACTTCATGAATTTTTATGTGCTTTTTATAAATCACTGGAGCAAGACTTTCAAAAAATATTTAAAAAACTAAAAACTAAAGAACTTATTGAACTCAAACTGAAATTTCCAAGTTAGCTTAATGCTATGCTTTTTTTCTTACGGTATTTTTGATTACTGTAACTAGTTTAATCATATTCAAGAGCAGGCTTGTTTCTCTGTGGGGACTGCACAATCTCACCACGTGTTGGCAGAACTCAGGCAAAGGGAATTCAATTTTTCTTACATCCAAAGACATGCATGATAATCTATTCACTCTAAACCAGTCCAGCAAACTTTTGGATGTGCTTGCAACCATTTCCTGTGACTGAATGGCATCTTATTCAGGACTGGTTATGGATTAAACTGGATTAAATAGATTAGAAAAACGGATGCAGTCTCCTAGGAATCGAACTACAGTATTACTCTAAGCACAGGCCCGTTGTTGGGAGGTGCCTGATGGGAGTTACTATCCAAGTGCTAAGCCGGGGCTATTAAAAACAATTGTAAATTACACAAACATTTCTCATACCCCTTGAGCAATAATCATTCCTGCTGAAAAAGCAGAAAAAAACCAGCCCAATCATTCCTTAAAATGTTTTTTTTTTAAGTTTGTTACACTTTAGTGTTCTCTTTTTATATCTAAATCAGGGGTGTCACACTCAGTGCAGTCAGACCAGGTCTGTCCCTTGGACCTTATTAAAGTGGTACATTTCATCCATCCATCCATCCATTATCCAACCCGCTATATCATAACTACAGGGTCACGGGGGTCTGCTGGAGCCAATCCCAGCCAACACAGGGAGCAAGTCAGGAAACAAACCCCGGGCAGGGCACCAGTCCACCGCAGGGTACATTTCATTATTTTTCAAAATCTGTCATATATGGCCCCAGATAACCATTAGTTTTCTCAAAGTCTCCCTTTAATGTGCATTTTATACTTAACACAGATTGTGTCAGTATATAATTTAGCCATATAATGCCATTAAGGCATTTAAATGCATCCCCAGTGGTTGCTCATGTTTATCTGCTTAACACACAAAAGCTATTAACTTGTAGTTAGAAAGTGAACTGAATGCTAATAATAACCCAGCAAGAAAAAGGAAAAGAAGATGACATGTCTCACTGCCACAAGAACGTCAGTGTTTGAGTATGATGCCAAAGATGACAGTTTCATAAAGGAGATGGTACCATGACAATGTTGCCACTCTAGCCACCTTTTAAACCAGCACAGGTGTCAAGGCAGGACATAATTATATGGCTTACCTGACTGCTACCATTGCCTTACATTATTCTTTTGCATTTTTTACTGACTTAAATGTTATATTTGGTTAGAAATAGTACATGAATTTCCACTCCTGTTAAATAGGATGGCTGTTTGTTTCTGGGCAATTCTAAATGTGGTCTGAGTGATTCATCACCAGTCCAATTACACTCAGTTTTTAAATGTGGTCATGTTCTAGCTGTTGGTGTAAATGGATGTACTTTGCCTTAGCTGCATGTTCTTGCATATGTCCTGACTGCCACTCTCACTCAACTTTATCTGCTGGTGTCATTTTCTCACTCAATACTTATTCAGTCCTGTGGCTACTGGTATCTTTCCTAATCCACTGCAATGTCCAAGAAAAATAGAGAGAATAAAGAGAGAACACAGTTCTAAGAGAGATGCAAGGCAGAATATAAAACTGTGATGAGCAGAGAAGTACCATCACATCAGAGAAGTAGCATCACAGTGCAAGCCACATACTAGCTTAGCAAACCCTGTCTCACATTGCATTCAACACTTTAGTAATTTTAATCCTGTAACTGAGCGGGACGTCTTAACTTTATTTTCTAAAATGAACCCCACTACATGTTTCCTAGATCCAGTGCAAACAAATCTAGTAAAAAGTGCAATGGATGTTCTTGCAGCGCCTATTCTTAACATTATCAATAGTTCATTATTGCATGGCACAGTATCTGATGCACTAAAAGTGCCAGTCATTAAACCATTACTTAAAAAGTCGGCCCACACATACTTAATAACTATAGACCAATTTCAAATGTACCCTTTCTTTCTAAAATACTAGAAAAAGAAGTCATCAATCAGCTTCAGTCACACCTTACGCATTACAATTTATTTGAGAAATTCCAGTCTGGTCATAGCATAGAAACAGCACTAATGCGGGTTGTAAACAACATTCTGATATACTCTGATGAAGGAAACTCCAATATAATTATGTTGTTAGACTTAAGCGCAGCATTTGACACCATTGACCATTCTGTTTTACTGCAAAGGCTAGAAAACAATGTTGGGCTCATGCATAATTATTTACTGAATGCTATACACTTCTGGAAAGACACGGTTGTCTAAAACGGGTTGGTGTGAGAATACAACAGTAAGTGAATGAAAAGATGGAACTCTGGAGAGAGCAAAATACAACACAATAGTGAACCCACGGCATAACAAACGCCGCATAATTATTTATTGATGGTTGAACGCTTCTGGAAAGACACAGTTGTCTATAAAGGGAGGGTTTGAGGATACAACAGAAAGTGAATGAAAAGATGGAACTCTGGAGAAAGCAACTTATAATTGTCCGTGAGTGAAGAAGACGCATGTTTGTCGCGGATGCGAATTGCTGTATATAGCATGTAAAACAGTTTGCTATGGTGCACACGGTCATGTGTTGTAACCGAAAAATTCGGCTTTTAAAGACTGCTTACTTCATTGTGTTTTAACCTCAGTTGTAAAGGATTGTTTTAAGGATCCCATGGGATACCCCTCGCAAACCGTTTTACATGCCGCATATGGCAACTCATCTCCGCGTGAAACATGCCTCTATGAACAGTCAAGGTGGCTCGGAGGTACATGAGGCCTCTAGGACAGACAAATATAAATGACGCCGTTCTTTCTGTGTCGTTGCGTCCGAGTTGATGGGCGTGGCTCTGCCAGTTGTCGTATCCAATGGTCTTGGAGTTGGTGGGCGTGGCTCCTCCCTGCGTGCGCCATAGGTGTCTTACTTGTCGGCGGCTTAGTGAATCCACGCCCCTTCTGGCGTGCTTTCCATGGGTGTCTTGCCTTAGTGAATTATATATATAGATTGTATGGCATTCTATTGTACCTGAGTCTCTTGTTTGTAATTTGTTGGTATATTCCGTCTGTATTAGGTAAAGTATTGTTAACCCTCAATGGCTCTGAAGCTAAGGATCTGCGCTGGTATCCAGAAAGTTGCTGGTTCGAATTCCTGTTACTGCCAAAAGAGGCCCTACTCTGCTGGGCCCTTGAGCAAGACCCTTAACCTACAATTGCTCCAGGGGCACTGTACATTGGCTGACCCTGTGCTCTGACCCTAAGAGATATGCGAAAAACTAACAAATTCCTAATATAAGAAATTTTATAAGGTGAAATAAAGAACCAAAAAAAAAATTACATTTAAATCCCTTGCTCTAACTGCTGAAAATTATATTCAACTACCCACACTGGTGTCATACTAGGGACAAAGGTATCTGTTACTTGCCATTTGGTGATATTAATCAAAACAATTACTAAATGAAAAACATTAAGAACAAGAGAAAAGTGTGCTTCTAAAATGTCACATTGTAATTTGTTTAGATTTAACCTTGTATCATTTAAAAAACTGCTTACTGCTTAAAATCAGAAACTTGACCAAGACTTGTGTGAGTAATAGAAATGTATCAAAATGAAGATGAAGGTTCACACAGATGTCAAAATAGATCTTTCCAATTAGATCTTGAATTACAATATATTTACAACATGTGTTATTTTCTACTGTATTCTATAGGAAACAAGCATTAAGAAGCAATATTTACTATTCTTCTCTACTTTTAGTATTTCAGAATGAATTAGGCAGAATTATTTCGAACTAGAAGGTTTTTGAACAGGCTGTTTTAAATTTAAATATTCATTTTGTGCGACTACTACCAGAGTGAAAACCTACTATCTTATGTTATCTATGTCTGTAATATATGAAAGGTTCATAAAAACATTACTTGTATACAACAGAATGAACACACAAAGAGTGCAAATGAACCTCATCTTGCAGTCACAGGAACCAGCTAATCTATCAAAAGGCACACAGCAACACCTATGTCTGACCTGTGGAGGAAAACCACAAGCCCCATAAGAATCCTATAGCAACAAGACATTGAAAACTCTAGATGACATTAATTCCCCAATAGAATCTGACTGCAGCCCTCCAGCAGCAGTCACCTCTGTAGCTACTAAAGCCACAGGACCCTTTGATGTCATTCAAGATGCCTCCATAGCTACTACAGTTTCTAGATCCTGTGATGATCTTCAAGGGCCTTGGCTAGAGGTGTGAAGTGAAGAGTCTTGGCATAGGGCAGTTTATGAATGTAAAGGTAGATATGGAAGCTAAATACTCATACACTATATTATTACCTGGAGACGATTTCACAATTTAATACATATACTATAATCAGCTGCTTGTGAGACAAAAAACAACACAAAGACTCCCTAGTGATTTTACTATATTCGTGAACTTGGAGAGGTGTCAGCTAACTCTTAAGAATTATCCAGGGAAGAGAATGTGGACCCACTTGTGCTTGCTGCCCTTCTGGCTTTCGTAAGAAGATACTGGCGATACCATATCTTAGCCATATCGCTGGCATATGAGTCCTATTAATCTTTGCCTCGAAAAAAAATATCTCCAGGTAGACAATGTTTTCAGCGAACCTTGCCCTACATTGCTAAGGTATTGCACTTGCACATTGATGAACTGCGGCTTTTGCTTTGTTTCGACATTGTGTCTCTTTAAAATGCTTAAAATTATGCAATAGTGATACAAATAGTGACTCAGTTGATCGAGCTGCCCTGTGGGATATCCTGAGGGTTCGCGGGATCCCCTTAGGGTTGCTAGATATAATGGCTGGCCTGTACACTGGTACTGCGAGTGCTGTGCAGAGTGGAGGCAGGATCTCTGCGTTTTTCCTAGTTGATTCTGGGGTTCGTCAGGGGTGTGTTCTTGCTCCTACTCTGTTCAACGCTTGTATGGACTGGGAGTTGGGCAAGGTCGTGGGGTCCAGCGGCTGTGGGGTATCTGTTGGTGAAGAAAGATTCACGGATCTTGACTTTGCTGACGATGCTGTGATCTTCGCGGAGTCAATGGAGGCTCTGATCGGGCCACTCGAGAGACTGAGTGAGGAGTCTGAGTCTGGACTTGCTAGTGTCCTGGATAAAAACCAAGATCCAGGCCTTTAATGACCTCATGGGCACAGCAATCAGCAGTGTGTCTGTTTGCGGAGAGTGTATTGACCTTGTTGAGAGGTTTACTTACCTTGGCAGTGACATTCATGTCTCTGGTGATTCTTCCTGTGAAGTCAGTAGACGGACTGGTAGAGCATGGGGGGTCATGAGGTCGCTGGAAAGGGGTGTGTGGCGCTCCCGATATCTATGCAAAAGGACGAAGGTCCAAGTCTTTAGAGTCCTGGTGCTTCCTGTCTTGCTATATGGTTGTGAGACATGGACGCTATCCAGTGACCTGAGACGAAGACTGGATTCCTTTGGTACTGTGTCTCTCCGGAAAATCCTTGGGTACCATTGGTTTGACTTTGTGTCGAATGAGCGGTTGCTCATGAAGTCCCGAATGAGGCACATTACCTGCATTGTGAGGGAGCGTCAGTTACGGCACTATGGCCATGTGGCACATTTCCCTGAGGGTGATCCGGCTCATAAGATCCTCATTGTTGGGGACCCAATTGGCTGGACCAGGCCAAGGGGTCGCCCACGTAACACCTGGCTGCAGCAGATATAGGGTCATTTCCGGACAGTAGGACTGGACTGGAGAGTAGGTCTGCCTGGGGGGTTGCCAACTTGGATCCCGAGCTGTTTCGACGTGTAGTGGGTGCGGCAACCCACTGTACCAGTGCATACTCCCCAACTTGACTTGACTTGTGATATAAAAAAGTTATGTGCTATACAGAGGTTAAAGGACCATGCACAATTATCTGTGGCTGATAAGGGCAGAGTTATTTTGTTAAGAAAAATGCTACTCAGATCTCGGCTGTATTGACTGTTAATATATGTGGGATCCCCGGTCTCAGGTGACCTTTGCTTTTGGGAAATAGTATTCAAAGTATTTGTCGCATCTACCCGGTATCAGGATTTTGCATATGTGATCTAAGTGAGTCTAGTTATCCATATAATAGATGTATAATAAGGAGCTTGAGCTCCCCCAAGATGTGACCAGAGTGCAGGAGTCTTTATCGGCATTGGCTTTAGTTTGTCCTGAGCCAAGTGGGCTGGATCATATGCCTGTAATTATTGGAACAAACACCAATCTTTCCATGGAGTTATTCAAACTGTATCAGGATCTGTATAAGGTTGGTGAGCTTTCCCAATCCCAAATTGTGGATAACCAGAAATCTAGTAAAAATGTCAGAGGTTTAGTGAGATGGTTAGGACCCAGCCCACTAACAATAACACCCCAGGAAGAGTGCTATGCCACCTGTCAAATAGAGCAGCTACAGTGCAAGCCTACAGACATTGTTATTGTGGATGTCTCCACAGATGGTGCTCTGCCATTGCGGCTGCTAATGTAGTGACTAGTACTCCAGATGCCCTGGGGTATTAAAGGAGCTCCAACCACATTCCAAAGGCTGATGGAGAAATCTCCGGGAGATATGTATCTTTGCCAAGTGATGATCTATCTTTATGGCATAATTTTTGGCAAGACTTTAGAGGAACATGGAGAAAGGTTATTACAAGTACTCAACTGACTGAAGGAAACTGGTCTTAGTAAATAAATGTCTGTTTTGTCAACCTCAAGTTGTTTGACATATTGTATATATCAGTGAATGGCATCACCACAGATCCCGAAAAAGTAGAGGCTTTAACACACTGGATGCAGCCTACCAGTAAAGAACAGAAATGAGATCATACCTTGGATTTTGCCATTACTATTGGTGGTTTGTGGCCATAGTCTGACCATTAAATTAACTCACTAAAGGTTTTTCTCCTAAGCAATGGGGAAGGAAAAACAGTGTCACAACAACTAAGCAATATTTCAATGAAGCTAAACCCTTTGGAGATTTGACAGAATGAGTTGGGAGTGTCACCTGCAGGAATTCCACAGGCATATCTGTTTCCCACGTGTCTACAGTTGTGTCTACTAGCACAGTTGGCCCCACAGGAAGCACAGAAAGGACAAGAATCAGATCCCATAATGGGTAAAGTGAGACATGATATGATGAAAAAAACAGTCCTCAAACAGGGACTGAATGGATGTCACTCTTCTAGATCATGAAGGGAATACATTAGTTGTGACTGAAGGTCTGCTATACAGAATAAGTAAAACAGTAATGGGGAAAGTGCTGGACCCATGTGCCTTGTGTGCTTTGATTTTCTATTCACAGAGCCAGATTCGAGAGGAACAGCCAATGTATTGTGTAAATAAAAAAGTACAACACAGAAAAAGGTTGGGGGTAGCCACCTCTTATACTTGAATATCTGGCCAGAAAAGGAGAGCAAAAAATCATTCATCAGTCTTTGCAGAGTTGAGTCTAAAACAGATCTGATTCATGGCTAACAAAATGGCGTTGTTTAAAGTCTGGTGGAAAAAATTACATCATTGGGCCCAGAACCAGAAGTTGTATCGACAGGCCCAGGCACAATTTCCCTTGGGTGGTCTGCAGGAGAAAGAGAGAAAGGGTTAGTGCACACTGTCACCCTTGGTCTGGCATGGAATTACCATCATTTGAGCCTTTTAGCTGCCGACCCATGCATACATGTGTGGCAATTGGAAATAACTGATCATTCAGATACACCCAAGCTTTTCCAACTAAAGATCAACTGTGGCTAAGGTTCTATGTAAGAAATGTTTTGTATATTTTATGGACTTCTGGCTAGAATACATTCAGATCAAGGGTGTGATTTTGAGAGCAGTTTCATTAAAGAACTCTTGATTATGGTGGGGGGAAAAAATCTAGGACTTCTCCATACCATCCTCAAGGGGATACACAACCATCTGTCACCCACTATCAATGCTTGGCACTCTTGATCCAGCCCAGAAAGGGAAATGGATTCTGCATATCAGTCAGTTCGTACATGCATATAACTGTACAAGAAATGATGCCACAGGATACTCCCTGTGCCTTCTAATCTTTGGACCCAAAGCATGGTTGCCAAAAGATGTTTGCATTGGCACCCCTGTGAATGTAAATAACATTAGTCATCAGAAACATGTCAGATGATCTGAAGCAGCCAATCAATTACATCACTGAAAACAGGGTTCGATATGATCAGAGTATGAAGCAGCACCCTATGGAAAAGGTAACAGAGTCTTATTTTGAAATGTTGGTATCATTTGAAAGCATACGTTACTGGATAGATGGAAATCTTACCCCATATAGTGGTGGAAAAATTATCCAATTTACCTGTATACTGCATTAATCCCAAGAAAGGATTTGGAGTTCTAAAGACCATTCATAGAGACCAACCTTTGCCCATAGGACAGGTAGTGAGGCTGCTAAAAGTTTCTGAAATGAAAATAACCTAATAAATACATGATGGTGCAACAGATTCTTCTGTGGTGGAATATTTTGGTGGTCAGATATTTACTTGGTGCTTTGCCAGTAAGCCATCTCTTTCATAGAAACTGAAAAACAACTTCTAACTTAAATTTCATGTTTAATTTTGATGTGTGAGTTTAGTGTAATTCTGAACACAGAAGCCAAATTGTTAATTTAGTTAACTTAATGAGAACTCTTTGTGTTTTTAAGTAAATTATGTGTGTGTGTGTGTTTGTGTGTTCATTGTATAACCACTGCCAGAAGTGCTAGTTTTATTTATATTTATTACTATTTATTTTCACTGTATTATTATATAAATGTTGTACAAAAACCTATATTTTGTTTAATATATATATGTAGTTCATTTTCAAAGAATGCATTTCTGAAGATTTTATACAAACACGTTTATTTGATGAAATGTTCCATTTCATGCATTTCAAATATTTTTTTTTAAGTCAATCTAACTGACTAATCTACAGAATAATCACCAGATTAATCGATTGTCAAATAATCTTTAGTTGCAGTGCTAGTGCTAATCACAACAAAACACATTCTCAGAGAGGGGGTGAGTAGGAAACGAAAGGGAGAAACAAGCAACAGGTTGATTGATAAAGGGATTACAAGAAAGGAAAAGGAATGTACCGCAGTAGGACGAGAAGAGAACTTGGAGAGGAGAAGAAACAACACATGGAAGTGAACAGAACATTTATTTGGTTGTCCAGAGACACAGGGGTGGGAAAACATATGTTCAGCTCTAACAAATCGCTAACGAGTTGGTGTTTTTCCTGATGGGGTGAGATAAGAAGTCAATAGGAGATACACCTGGTGAAAGTGGGAAGTTAATTGAACTAATCAGCTTCAGGTAAAACCTCAAATGAAGAGGCCAGTTCTGTTTTGTTTGTTTGTCTACAACACACTCCAGTTACGGTTTGGGGCCCTTTAACGGACAGTGAAAAATTATTACTGAATTGTATACTCAATAGGGGTGAGCTCACCAGTAGTAATTGGGAGGACAAACTACATTATTGTAGATTGCTTTTTTATTACTAGGTTTTATCAGTTGCTGTATATAATTATATTTTGTAATATTTGGGTATCTATAAGCAGAGTGGTGGCTCTGAGCCTAGGGATCTCTGCCAGCAATTGTAAGGTAACCTGTTCAGATTCAGTAACTGTCAGAAGTGATTCCACTCTGTTGGGTCCTTGTGGAAGGCCCTTAACCTACAATTGCTTCATCCTGCGTATGATGCTAACCTGCATCTAGCCCTGCAAGTAGGTCCTCCAACTTGGCACTCCAGCCATTGTACAAAACCTCACACTGTTCCATTCCATTTGAACTAATGTGGTGCTGAGGTGTCACTGGCTGCACTCGGGTGGTTCATCGTATGGTGGGTTGTGGCAACGTTCTGTATCAGTGCATGCTCCCAACCTCTCTGGATATCTATCACCGTATGTTTAAGTAAAGGTAAGGTTTTTTTCTAAACTTGGAGTAAATTGTGAATTTGTTATGCTTTAATAGTTTAAATGATTCAAAGTAGGTAAGGACGGGAAAGTAAATGTTACAGATATTTTAAATGTGAATATTGGAGGTGGTGACACCATATTAAAGGAAACAAAGCCCTGAAAACGGATTAAAAGAAAAGGGGAGTGAAGGGGTTACACAGTAAATGTCCAAAAATGAAGTAGTCCGTTATTTGTATCAGAAGTTGCTCCAGTCTGTTTATCATGATTATACAACCAGCAAACAGTGTTATATAAGAGGATATTTCTTGACAGGCTCTGGAAAAAGACGAATATGAAGCGACCTAACTAATAAGTAGCTCAATGTGCATGGAATTGATTGTTAAATTTCTAGCAATATTTATGGCATGGCATTAAAGTACTGTGCTGTTTAAGCAAAAAGTGAGTTATTCAAACATTGTTCATAAAAAGCAGTCCTTAAGCTGACTACAAAGTAGAGCTTCCAGATCTTAAGTAAAAAAACAGTTTGGTTGTCCTCAAAATATAAACCAATAGGAACACTAAAGCAGCTTTACATATTTTTGCTGTTACACTAAGTGTCAAGGTCAGTTTAAAAACAAGTTTATCATTTAGCAATGCAATAGGCAGCAAGGCCAGCTTGCTTGTATCAATATTTTAACACATTCCAAGATATTTTCCATTATGAAATGAATTACAGTTTTTCTCGATTGCTTACATAATATTACCAAACATATTAACTAAATATCCCAAACCATACTGCCATCTACCAAAATACAAACTATTTTCCTGAAACTATAAACACTATTCCTGTATTTTGAAACATGATTCATATTTCTTTTGTTTTTTGTGCAAAACTCTACACACAAATCCCATCATGCATTACTGGCTTCACTATGTGCTCATTTAGAAATCATTGGCTTCAATATCATTAACTCAAGTCAGCACATATTTAGTACACAATTCCCCGGGTACAAACACTACGAGTCAAAATTCTTCACACACCAGTCATAACCTTATGATAGATAGATACAGTTTTGTTTTCTGATTGCTTACACATAAAACGTGGAACTAAAGGGCACAATCACAGAAGCAATCACCTCATGTATCAAGTCTCTTTCCCAAGACTGAAAAATAATATGCTCATTGTGTGCTTTGCACTCATTTTGCAAAACATTACACTCAGTTCTCTACATTACACAGAGTTTACAAAACAGAATCATGTTGTGTGTTCATTGGAAAACACAGCCAATCAAAATGCAACATTCACTGGTTAACTGTTGTGAATGCTGGGGGGCACCAGAGAATCTCAAACATGAATACACAAGGACAGACCTGGGTTTAAACAAAGGGTGTTTAATTACACAATATATCAGTAAACACAAGCACAAACACAAGTTTATTCTTTCTTTCTTCTTCTCTTCTCTCCACTCCTCTCTCTGCTACCACCGCATGGCTCTCCTCCAGTTGAATGTCGCCTTTCTTCCTCCCAGCTCTGACTCACTTGGTCAAGGCAGTGGGGGCCCTTTTATTGAGGACCCGGTAGAACTTCTGGTGCCAGAGCTTCACACAAAAGCTGGTAATTCAGAAAATTACGGAATATGAAGACCCTTTATAGCAATGATAAAGAAGTCTAAAATCTAAAGTCTAAAATCTTGCGCCTGCCAATTTAACTTTAGGCAATGCAAAAAAAAAAAACAACTTTCCAAGCACTAATAACAGTTCAAAGTTCTTAAAGGTTTTCTAATAAAGCTTTGTCTATAGTGTTTCAGATGCCTCTTTCTGTTTAATCAGGTGCATCTAAAAATGCTAATTCAATCCTATAGGTTATGCCAAAAGAACATTCAAATATCACATTCAAATATAATACATTTTTTCATTTTTTTTCATGGAGCATTGGTAAGACTTTTTGTGTGTGTTTTTATTTTCTTTGTGGACATTTATCTTCTTTCTTAGTGGAATTTGCTGACTAGCTCTGTGTACCCAGCAGCAGGAGACAGTAGGCTCACTGTATGCAGTTGACTGCTTGCATTAAAGTGAATTCAGTGACTTTCATATGCTGCATCCAATTTACCGTTATGAATTAGAAGCAAGTTCATTCATATATAGTGTCTGTGCTGAGGACAGATGGGCAACAGATTTACAAAAACAGAGCCTATAAAAAGTATTCGCCCACTTGGAAGTTTTGACATTTTATTTTCCTATGACACTGAAACACAGTGGATCTAATATGTATATTTTGACACTGATCAACAGAAAAAGCCTCATTAATGTCACAGGGAAACAGATCTCTGCAAAGTGGTGTAAATTAATTGCAACAATTAAACACAAAATAATAGGTTGTATAAGGATATGACACAATTAAACAATCATTGGTGTAGCCAGCTGATTTTATAAGTCACATTAGTTCAATAGAGATTACCTGTCTGTAGTCAAAGGGCTCCAATTGACTGTAGTATTAATGCACTTTACTGCAATACTGACACGGCACAATGGAGGCAAAGAAACATTCCAAGCAACACTGTGAAAAGGTGATTGAAATGGACAAGTCAGGGGATGGAGTCAAGAAAATATCAATGTCACTGAATTTGTCTTGGACTATAGTTATATCAATCGTTATGAAATGGAAAGATTACTGCACAGATGAAAATTTACCTAGAGCAGGCCGTCCACAAAAACAGAGCAATATTGCAAGAAGAAAACTAGTGAGAGATGCCTATGATAAGGAGTTACACGCTATAGTGGATAAAAGATGATGCACATACAACAACTGTTGCCCAGGTGCTTTATGGGAGAGTGGCAAAGAGAAAGCACCTTTAATAAAAAATGAACCGATTATCTAGTCTGCCTGAAAGTACATGGGATACTCTGAACTCAGCTGGAAGGCCATCAGACTAAACAACATGTTTCAACACTGAACATTATCAAAACACAATATCCCTATCGTGAAGCATGGTGGTGGCAGCATCATGCTGTGAGGATGCTTCTCTGCAATAAGCCCTGCTAGGCTTGTGAGGGTGGAAAGTAAAATAAATGCAGCAAAATACTGAGAAATGCTAGAAGAAATCATGATGCAGTGCACAAAAAACCTGCGGCTTGGGGCAAGATTTGTTTTCCAGAAAGACAATGACCCTATTCATAAACCCAACACTATACTGTCAGTCATTTTCTAACCCACTTACTCCTAAACAGGGTTTCAGGAGCCTATCCCATCTAGCAAAGGGAGCAAGGTAGGAACAAATCCTGGACAGGGCGCCAGTCGATGGCAGAACAACCACAGCAAACCACACACTATAGAGCCAACTTAGTATTGCCAATTCACCTAACCTTCATGTCTTTGGACTGTGGGAGGATATCCCCCATAAACACAGGGAGAATATACAAGCTCCACAAGGGGAGGACCCGGAACCATGTCTCCTTACTGTGAGGCAGCAGCGCTACCACTGCAGCACCATGCAGTCCCAATGCAATACAGGAATAGCTTAAAAAAAACAATGTTAATGTCCTGAAGTAGATGAGGTAGACTTCAGATCTCATTAAAAGAGAGAATTTGTGGCTGGATTTAAAAAGGGCTGTTCACTCATGAGCCTCATGTACCTGAAACAGCTTGAGCAGTTTTGCAAAGTAGAACAGAGAAAAACTGCAGTGTCCTGTTTTGCAAAGTTGACAGATACCTGCTGGAATTGCTATTAAAGTACTGATATAAAAAGTGTGAACACTTGTGCGGTTATTAACCAGTAACGATACACGGCAAGTTAGCACAATAACGTGCAGTGAATACACTTGACTTGAGCATTCATAGTTTTCATACTCTTTCTCTGTACGTTTAGCATTCATTTGCTCAGAGGTTGATGCACTTGCTGCTACCTGAGCAGCTCTTGTTTACTCCATCCTAGTGGCCCACTTCTTCTCTTCTTTCATTGGCATCTTTTTACGTTAAACTGATTAAGTCAGTTTGTGTTGCAATTGCTTAGTACGTTTTTCTTAATTTTTCACTTAAGCTGGCACTTAAGTCTTCAATCTGCCTCAAGAATGATTTAAGATGTGAAGAGGTAGGGGAAGTGATGGCGAAGGTGGTAGGGATGAGAACAGTGCCTGAACACATGCGCTGCATGGCCGCCCTGCTGGCCGCTGCTGAGAATTGATTCTACAATAAAGTAAAATAAAAATAAAAACAGTAGTAGACGTCACATAGTATATGTATACCAAATAGTAGGTCAATCGGTCAAATGGTTTGCGAGCTACAGGTGATTTAAACTCCTGCCCAGACAAATGGACAGCCACAGTAGTGTATTATACAAGAAGATTACTTCAGATCACTTTGTAGAACTCTTATTTATAGGCACTGTGTAATGGAGCAACAGCAGCAATAATAATATTTTATTCATATAGGACTATTATCATGCTCAAACCATTTCACAAATATTCAAAAAGGCACAGCAGATATAGAAGTACAATAAAGCCCAATAAATAATAAAATATACAAACCCTCAATCTAAATATATATAGATAAATTCCAACATTTGTCTGTCTGTCTGTATGTATGTCTTTATGCTTTTCATGGGAGAACTACTTAATGGATTTAGATAGCCTCCATTCGAGTCGGTCTACTTCTCGCCACTTGTTGGAGTGCATCTTGCCTCTGCTTAGCTAGCGATACCTGTTTGTTCAACAGGCATTATCATCTACAGATTGTTAAGAAGTAATGTTTCACATTTTTGAGAGAGAGATCAGAGTTATGTGTGTTTTAGAGGGTAGCTGGTGATTGCCAGAGATATCACAGCCATACTGTATGCTTTTGTTCACACGTGGGGGACGCTCTCCCATTAGAGCTGAATGAAATCAGACACAGATATTTACCTTCCACTTGGCCAGAATTACATTTTTTTAAGTTTTTTTATTGATTTTTAAAGTTTGTCCTTTTTCACTACTACTTTTGCAGAGCCATGGGGGACAGCTATTAAAAGATAAATACATGGGTTTAAAAAGGAATCAATAAACATTAATAATATAGAACATGTTAGAAGGCAATAAAAATGGAAGATACAATAGCTTGTGACACCACATTAATTCCATCGCAATCCAATATCCTCATGCTGCTCTTTTGGTTCTGCTTCATGATCCATATGTATGGTAACTTTCTCTTTGACACAGGAATTAGTATCATGTCCTGCATGACTGAATTGTAATGTGGAGAAGTGGTGCTGCTTTAATTGATACTGTAATTGCTTGAGTTAGCACAAAAGCTGTTCTGTCTCTTCTGGATGCTGGCAGTTTGCCCACTGCATGTTTCCTGTATGTCTTATTTTGTATTTTGTGCATGTGTGTGTGAATATTTTTATAATAACACACACACTGAGAAGTGTGATGACAGTTTCCACCACCAGACCTTCAGTGAATTGCCCAGAGACTGCGTGCTCACTGCTTTGTGGGCAGTAACAAACCCCACAGCTGGGATTTCCAGGAGATAAATGCTGCTGCTGCTGCTGAAGTGCAAGTCAGAAGAAGTTAGAGGGCTAGCCTTTTTAACCACTAGAGTACTACCAGAGATTTAATGACTTAAATAAACAAGTAAATATTTGGTTCAGATGGGTGTTGTGAAGTATAATGTTTAGAGTTAATGTTGTAAACTGTCTTACAATTAGTTTGTTAATCTGATATTGGGCTACAACATCAAGTTAATTGGGTTACTACAAAGCACAGGAGTGAGCTGTGGGTAGAGACCATGAGGTTTCTGTTTCTAAGGAAAGTCATACTTTGGTACTAGTTTCAGCAAAGGCTCTAACATGAATATTTAAGATTATGAGAAATATTACAAGCAAGAAGAGGCAATTCAACCCAGTATGTTTGGTTGGTTAATTAATGGCTGTGCTACCCCAATATCCATCCTCTGTGATTTTAAAATCCATCAAAACTTTTGTTTAAACCACATGACTCAGTTCTTTATTTTAGATTCCAACAACTCTTTGTATAAAGTGGCTTGATGTAGTGGAGTGTAGTGGATTGTTCCTGCCTTGCTCTGATTCTAATTGTCGATGTTGTTACTGCTTGAGAAAGTTAAAGAGCAAAATTTTTCAAAATGATGTCCTTGTGTAAGTCGATTAAACCCTCTGGGACAATGAGGTATGTAATGTGAAATAGACAGCATTTTTACTGCAAATTAAGAAGCAGTCCTATGGTGGTGCTTTGGCCTCACGGCAATCCCCCTGAAACTAAGCATGTTTGCGCATAGTCAGTATATGAATGGTAGTCCAACCCAGGAAAGCTTAAGCTGCCGCTGGAAGAGGTGTTGGTGAGGCCAGCAGGGGACGATTACCCTGTGGGTGGTGTGTGAATCCCAATAACCCATTGCAATGGTGTAGACACTGGTGCTGTCCTTCAGATGAGACCTAAAACCAAGGTCCTGACTCTTTCTGGTCATAACATGTTCCTGGGCACCTTTCAAAAGGAGTAGGGTGTTTCCCAATGTCCTAGCTAAATTGCCTCTCATGACCTCCAGTCTGCCCAATCATTCCTTGTCTCTAACTGTCTCTCTCACCCCTTAACTTCCTAATAGCTAATAAGATGTGAGCATACTGGCACAAAATAGCTGCTGCTGCTGCGTCATCCAGGTGGATGATGCACATTGGTGGCTGTTGAACTGGTTAACCACTGTCTATGTAAAACACTTTTACTAGGTTAGAAAAGCTAAATATAAATGCAATTAATTCTTATTATTAAGCACCATGGCATTTAAAGATCGATCTATGATTTTTTTTCTAACAAAACATATGTCTCATTAAAAGGTCTTATTTTGAGTGAAACTGCCTTGATATAAAAATCACATAAAGCAAAAATTTCAGTCTAGGACCTGTTAAGTAAAATTAGAGAATTGGTCACAGGACTGAATACTTTTGCAGTTAATTCAGTTATTCTTATATGTATTCATTTCCCGAGTAAGCTTATTCCCATAGAGGGTCACAAGGAGTTAGTCTATGATGGTACATTACGCCAGTCTACACCATACCAAGTCAATTCAGAGATGTCAGTAAACTTTACTTTCATGTCTTTGGGATGTGGAAAAAATTTGGAAATGGAAGTTGTGGTGCCCCTGCAATGGCACTGTTGCGCAGTTTCAGTGTCCGGGCACCTTGAGATAGAGGCAAGTCTGTGGACTCTGGGGCCCCATGTGAAAAATTCCATTAGGCCCTCCAACGTACTCTGCCCCGAGTCCTGACGTAGTCAAATTTAGTAAAAGTATTTTAATGCAAAGTCTAAAATAATAAGATCAACAGGGAATATCTAATAAGTATAAATTCTTTAATTTTTGGTGTAAAAAACAGATTATATAAATAAAAATAACAATTAAAACAGCATTTATTTAGAAAGCAAGGTAAATTTAAAAAACTAAATAAGTAAAAAAAAAATAAAATGCAAAATAAATGGTAGTAAGAATGTATATAAATTGAACATAGTAATATTTAAAAAATGAATAAATAAAATGCACATAATGGAATTTAAAAAATTGCTTGTAAGGATATTATTGTAACTTTCACAATCACTGTTTGCAGATCTAAAACCTAAGGCGTACATACTGCAGAAGTCAGATCACCAAACATATGCATGTGCCATCAACAAGTAGAGGAGAAACTGAAGTTATGTTTAATGCCAAGTTCATATTTATTCTATGTATTTTAGCTGCTTCTTTGCCTTCAGAGTTTAGATGGTTTGTTACAAACACTCGAATTAATGCTTTCACCACTGGGTTGAAGATCGACTTGGAGTCATTGGTTTCTTCTCCAAGTCAGATGCAGGCTTTTACTTCAACAGTAACTTTTGTTTTCGTTCTAGATAAGTTATCAACAATAAACATTACATATTGTCTATTACTTACCACCATTTTTCCTCTTGTTCTTGCTTCTTTTCTTTTCCGCTTTTTGCTTCCAAAAATGTAAATTCTGTTCATGATTTATGAAAATGACGCAGATCACAATTTGCTTTAGTAAAAAAGTACCATTCACCACAGACATTTTCACAAAGGCGATTAGACCCATCACCATCACCCCGGTTTCAACTGTTATGTTATATTGTGTTGATGCTATGCATTGGTGTGTGTTCCCCAGATTTGTCATTCTAATGAGTACCTACAGTATGTAACTGAATGTCCTCGGTTGCAATTGCCTGTCTTTACTGTCCTGCTGCTATGCCTGTGCCAGGAGACGTAACCAGTTGACCAGGAAATGTGAAAACTGAGACACAGACAATGATGACTGTCCAAAAACAGAATTCAGGTTTATTCCAGATATTCCAAAAACTGTTTACGATAATTTCTTGCAAATATATACACAGTTCAATGCAAGAACATTAACAACAACCAGAAAAATAAGTGCAGGCATCTCGGATGAGACAGGGAGAAATACAGTGCCTGAACGGGAGGCCAGTGCGATGACACCGATGGATTGGCCCGTGGAACAAATAATTTTGTTCCCAGCCTGTGTAAGTTAATGGAAGGACTAGCAGAAGCCGAGAGTGAAGTGTGGTTCCACCTCCCCTTACGCCAGGTGGCAGTGGTCCTCACATGGGAACCCAGTCGGGACATCTGCAGGGGCGCTTGAGAGATGGAGTCTGAAAGTACAGCCTTGTCTGGGTCCATGGGGATCGAGAGTAGGTGCTGCCTGGGGAGGACTTCCCTATTTTCCTTATATAGCCTATATGTGTTTGCCAGAAGACATGGCCTGGCACTGGAGCATTACTGTGTCCGGCATAAAAGGGTGGAGAAGGAGAAAGAATTGTTTAATTTATTGTATTATTGTGGCTGATCATTAGAAAGAGGTCTGAAGAAGTGACTGGAGAGAATAAATAAATAAATAAAATTTATTTTATTCAGAAAATGTTTGGAGCTTTACTGTGTCTGTGGTTTGGGGCTTTCTGGTGCCCCCTTGTGATGACATATTCTTCTTTCTGCTCCACCAACTCACCAGTAAAAAGTCTGCAATACTAAAGACCAGTGAAAAGACGACCCCTAGCGGACGGGACTTTAATTTTATATAACTAGGTCTTTTGTCTATCCAATACCCACTCGTGTTCTGGGATTCCCCCATAATAAGTGACATTAAGTTGCGCACCTGCATCATGCACTGATAAGGTGTAGTTTCCCTATTTCAAACTTACACCTTTTTGCGTACTCGTATGCGTGTTTGCAACCATGTCACATCAGCTGCTTGTTCACCTCTCAGGTTAAGTTAAGAGGTGAACTTTCACTGTCCTTTGATTTACATGCAAATTCTCTATCAGCATCCTTCTGAAGTCAGCGCTCAGCTTACCTCGTGCCGGTTATAGTCTGAGACCCACACAGAATAGCTGACACTAATGCCATGACTTTGCCTGGTCACGGCACTTCATTCTTTCTCACTAGAGCACTAAAACAACAGGTGAGTAACTTTTACTTGATCCATAGCTATTAATTTGTTATGGATAAACTATAAATAGCTATATACAGCATAGCACTACTTTTAAATTGCCAGAGACTTATCACAGTACACATACACTGTAAAACTTTACATGGTCAAAGTGACAACTACTTACTGACATTACACAGAGTGGGATCTGAACCTGGAACTCTAGAGATGTGAGACAATTGCACAAACCATAACTGGCATACCTAAAAAAAATATTACACCCCTAACTTATGGATAAGGCGCTGCTGTCACTATACTTCAACAGGTCTGCACACTGAAGTGTGTCATACTATTAGTTAAATCATGCAACGTGTCTAAAATAGTTAATTTTATTTAATCAGTAGTTGTAAATGTAGTTGTCTTCTGCTTGTTTTGTTTGCTTGTAGAAAAAAGAAAATAAACAAAGGTGAGGATTTCAGCTTATAATTGGACTATTTCTCCTATTTTTTTGGCAAGTGACATAGTTGCAACATAATCAGCTGCATGAGCCAAAGAGCCAAAGTGCAAATATATTATACTTGAAGGTAAGGAGAAATACAATATATAATTTTAACACCAAAAATATCAGTTATGAACATGCTTCTCACTGTCAAGAAAGGACACATATGTTGCTTTGATTAAATTTAATGTAAGGGTTTTGTTTTTCATTTCTGTGTGAATAGGCCTGCAGTAAAAATGACTGTTATATTATTTGCAGTGGATACTTTTCAACAGTTCTGTTTTATTAGCTAATTCAGGAAAACCTGTATTAAATTATTAACATTTCTCATTTAACATAAGTGGCAAAACTGATTTACGTATGAGAACAAAATGCACATTTTTCTATGTTTAAAGACCTGACTCCTAAACTGTTCATTTACAGCCATGGTAAAAGAAAACAATAGGGGTGCATAATTTAATGAAGACTAGCAATTATAATTTATGAATTACGCTCACATTACTAAAACGCTCTGGGGACACTGAAACAAATCTGAAGCTTTCAAATCCCAGAGTACAAAAAAGTGATTGGGTGGGCAAATGCCCTTGGCACGGCATAAATGTACTTGCTAAGCAGATTCGGTTCAACATAAAAGGCCCCTGCTGCTAGCTTTTAAGTGAAGTAATTAGAGTTAAGCTGCCCAACACAAACTAGAAAGCCTGTTCAGCTGTGTGTTTCATATCTCCTGAAAGTCTGATTTGATTAACTAACCAAGCCTGGTTTTGGCGGTATTAGATTATTAATTCATAAGACTCACTTGACTGATTCAGTTGAGTTGTGAAATTAATCTCAGTTGCTTTTTTTTCAGTCTGCTATCTTTTATGAAAGGGTTTTATTGAAATGCTGTTTAAATTACACTACATTGCATATACATACAGTATAATATTTTATAAACATTAGACAATAGTGTGAGCCTGTGTTTTATGAAATGCAATACTTGTAAAAAAGAATTATTGATTAATAATGGAGTGACATATTAGGTATTATTGTCACATCAGAGCTCTAGGAACCTGTATTCAATTTCTTGACCTTAGCATACAGTTTCTCCCCATATCTGTGGGGGTTTTCCAAAGGTACCCCAGTTTCCAGCTACATTGCTCAGACTTACAGATTCTTCAGTAACCTGATGTACTCATGACTCATGGTCTGTAATCAACTGGCTTTCCACATGTGTCAGGCTTATGCTATGCAACAACTACCAGGATAAGTCTAAACTCCCTATGAGCATACATTAATAAAATGGGTTCAGAAAATGAATGGATTATTGACATAAAAGCAGAATATGTAAGAAATGTATTTAAGTCTCTCAACACAGGATTTTAGTATACGTTTACTGTATCATGCACATACACATACTATACTGATTCAAAGCAAGACAGTGAAAATTTGAGAAAGGGAATGGGTCGATACCAAAAGGATGGCCAATCAATCATAAAAAAATCAGAACATGAACCCAAAAATCAAAGTCTCAAGTCAGAAATAATATTTTGTTCAAAAAATCAGTCAAAGAAAGTAGCATTGTGAAAAGAAATAGAGATTCCTTATATGGGATGCTCCGGAAACCATTGAACCAATTTTTATGCTGGTGTTCTAGTTAACATCACATATTGTGCACTTGCGGGGTCTTTTGGGATGGATTCCCTTGTCAATGACTAATGCTAACTCAATGAAAAGGCAGCACTCAGTAAAAAAACAAAATGGCATCACAACATGATGCTGTATAACTTCATCTTTTTAAACCACAGAGAATTTTACAAAACAAATGTAAAATTCATATTCCTTGTGGTGCAAAATCCTGAGTCTAAATAAAACAATGAAAGAGAAGGCAGAAAATATAAAAGAACATAACACTTTATCATAACATCACATAACATACGCTATCTCCCCTCACTACACCTTGCTAAGATGGTGTTTAATTTGTGACAATGTTGAATCAAGCTTTAATCTAGATAGATAGATAGATAGATAGATAGATAGATAGATAGATAGATAGATACTTTATTAATCCCAAGGGGAAATTCACATAATCCAGCAGCAGTATACTGATACAAAGAAACAATATTAAATTAAATAGTAATAAAAATGAAAAAAGTTAGCATTTACTCCCCCGGGTGGAATTGAAGAGTCGCATAGTGTGGGGGAGGAACGATCTCCTCAGTCTGTCAGTGGAGCAGGACAGTCACAAAAGTCTGTCACTGAAGCTACTCCTCTGCCTGGAGATGACACTGTTCAGTGGATGCAGTGGATTATTCATGATTGACAGGAGTTTGCTTAATGCCCGTCGCTCTGCCACAGATGTTAAACTGTCCAACTTTACTCCTACAATAGAGCCTGCCTTCTTAACAAGTTTGTCCAGGCGTGAGGCGTCTTTCATCTTTATGCTGCCTCCCCAGCACACCACCGCGTAGAAGAGGACACTCGCCACAACCATCTGGTAGAACATCTGCAGCATCTTACTGCAGATGTTGAAGGATGCCAACCTTCTCAGAAAGTATAGTCTGCTCTGACCTTTCTTACATAGAGCATCAGTATTGGCAGTCCAGTCCAATTTGTCATCCAGCTGCACTCCCAGATATTTATAGGTCTGCACCCTCTGCGCACAGTCACCTCTGATGATCACAGGGTCCATGAGGGGCCTGGGCCTCCTAAAATCCATCACCAGCTCCTTGGTTTTGCTGGTGTTAAGATGTAAGTGGTTTGAGTCGCACCATTTAACAAAGTCTTTGATTAGCTTCCTGTACTCCTCCTCCTGCCCACTCCTGATGCAGCCCACAATAGCAGTGTCATCAGCAAACTTTTGCACGTGACAGGACTCTGAGTCATATTGGAAGTCTGATGTATATAGATTGAACAGGACCGGAGAAAGTACAGTCCCCTGCGGCGCCCCTGTATTGCTGAACACAATGTCAGACCTGCAGTTCCCAAGACGCACATATTGAGGTCTGTCTGTAAGATAGTCCACAATGCATGCCACCAGGTGTGAGTCTACTCCCATCTCAGTCAGCTTGTCTCTAAGGAGCAGAGGTTGGATGGTGTTGAAGGCGCTAGAGAAGTCCAAAAACATAATTCTTACAGCACCACTGCCTCTGTCCAGGTGGGAGAGGGATCGGTGTAGCATATAGATGATGGCATCCTCCGCTCCCACCTTCTCCTGGTATGCGAACTGCAGAGGGTCGAGGGCGTGGCGGACCTGTGGCCTCAGGTGGTGAAGCAGCAGCCGCTCCATGGTCTTCATCAGATGTGACGTCAGAGCAACAGGCCGGAAGTCATTCAGCTCACTAGGACGTGATACCTTTGGGACAGGGGTGATACAAGATGTTTTCCAAAGCCTTGGGACTCTCCCCTGTTCCAGGCTCAGGTTGAAGATGCGCTGTAGAGGACTCCCCATTTCCAACGCACAGGCCTTCAGCAGTCGTGGCGATACAAGCCAAAGTAAAATGTTATTTGTTAAAAGTTTTTAGTGTATTTAACTATTCCAGACAGAGCATTTTGGATTAAGTGTAATATCTTGCAAAATATTGTGGAATTTGTTAGTTCCTGCAGCAATTGTCTCCAGCATGTGTGTGAATTTCTTTTGTGTGCATATAGTAAATGTAAACTGTATAATACATACTGCATAAGTGTATCATGGTTTCCCAGGAAGTTCAAAGCAGGGGCTGAAACACCAGCTTTGTGGTTTAAAGTTCAATAACTTAGACATTGAACTATGAAGGAAAAAAGTTTAGTAAAAATTCCTTTCTTTGTTCCTTCCATGTCTCTTGTATCGTATGAGGGTCTGCTGATAATACAATGTAATATTGTGAAAATCTCAGCAGGAATTCAGTTTAGACTATACTTTTAGGCCAGTCAGTATTGGCAGCTTATCTATCAAATAAGTTCTAAGTTTGAGGTAGTACTTTTTTCAGATAAAGAAAACAAATGTTTCGATATAGGGGTGTTCTACTCACTAAATATGGCGCCAGAGAGTGGCAGTGTGATGCATGTTGGTTATTTCATGCAAGTAAAAATTTCACTGTACTCTGTACATGTGACATATTGACCCTGCGAACCTGTAAACCTGTGCTGAACCTGTATAACTGTATATTAGATGACAAATTTTATTTGTGATGCATATATTCTTCACACTATGGTGGGCTGGCGCCCTGCCCAGGGTTTGTTCCTGCCTTGCTACCTGTGCTGGCTGGGATTGGCTCCAGCAGACCCCCGTGACCCTGTGTTAGGATATAGCGGGTTGGATAATGGATAGATGGATGGATATTCTT
The DNA here is from genome assembly GCA_026402145.1 of Polypterus bichir lapradei. Lineage (NCBI taxonomy): Eukaryota > Metazoa > Chordata > Cladistia > Polypteriformes > Polypteridae > Polypterus > Polypterus bichir. Next base: position 11,145,898 of record JANRMT010062809.1, read on the forward strand.
CACAAGAGGTTTTACAGAAAAAGGATAGTAAACAACACAAATAATTTAAAAATAAAATATCTTTTTCAAGAAGCAACCTCTGGCAGCTATAACAGCGAGTAATATTTTTTGGATAAATTTACATGAACTTTGCATATCATGAATAAGCCATATTTTCCACACTCCTCCTTGCAAAATTGCTTTGGCTTTTGTCTAGAAGGCCCTTTGCGACCTGATTTGGTCTTGCCACAGATATTTGATTGAATTAAAGCCAAACAGTTCAAATGCAAAATATAATTTACTTTTTTTTAAAAAAGAGCTGTTGAGCCAGGCTTAACAAATGTTCTTTTTTTTCCTTAGACAATGATAGGGCTCTTGTTTAGCCAGCATAACCCAATGTACTTGGAAACAAACAGGAAGAAGGAGAGCTTTTGCATACATTATGATTTTTTTCACATTGTAGTGTCTTACAATCACTTTCCATTAGAAGAAAATAGTGTCTCATAGTAGAAAAGACTTGTCTCTAGATCATGATGTACTGGATGAAGCATAATTGAGTATAGAAAAACATCAGTGACACACTACAGTAAGTCAGGGGTGATGGATACCAGGCTAACAGCATCAAGAACAAAATAAAATTACGGTTTGTATGGAAGCAAGAACCTTTTGTAAGAACAGACACTGCAAACACATGTCTCATTCATTCAGAGGTTCAGTGTTTTTTGGCTGGCAATCAAGCAATCATTTGATCCTTTTAAATTAGAGACAGACTTGCTAATATCATGCAGAAAGAGAGTAAGGGCTGAGTGGTTGATACAAACTAAAACGTTTCAAAAGTGTCCTCCTTTATAATGTTAGATTTTTAGCAGCATATAGACAATTAGACATTGCATGGTTTATCCACTGTTATTTTAGCTACTGTCCCAGATGACTGGGGACCCTACCCTGCCGGGACGCGTGGACGGTCCCCGAGATGGACGATTCCTCCCCTGGGCCATGAGAGGGCAGCCACCCGGGTCTGCTTGGGGGCCACGGGAACAGAGCTGGGACGCTCACCCCTATGGGACGTCGTGGCCTCCGCTAGGGGGTGCCCGGATGGTTAGGCATTCCTGGATGGCAGCACTTCCGCCACACCAGGAAGTGCTGCCGGAAGCAATCCCAGGGGCACCCGGAGTGCTCCCAGGTGCTCTCCTGACACTTCCGCCACACCAGGAGGTGTCGTCAGGTGGAGCACCTGGGGCTCATCCAGGTCATGATAAAAGGGGCTGCCTCCCTCCAGTAGACAAGTCGGATTTGGGAGGAAGGAGACGGAGCTTGTGAGGAGGGGAGTGGAGAAGAGAAGAAGAAGAGAAATAGAAAGAGAGAGAGAAAGAAAGGAAGAGTTGTTGGAGGAAAGCATTGTGGTGTAAATAAAGAAGTGTGTTTTGGACATTCTGCTGTCTGTCTGTGTCCGGGGGTATGCTTTCCACACTACTAATACATTGTTTTCAAATACACTAACTAATTGAAACTTTTGTTGAATATACATTTAATTAAAATATTGCATTTAAAAAGCAGCATCCATTAATATTATTAACTTGTGCTAACTGACTGGTACTGATCCTCACACCTTTCTCAGATCTTCTTGAACGAAACATCATTTAGAGTCAAACTTAGACTTCATAATTGTATACCAATCATTAAAATACCTTTTCTTACTACAGTCTTTGGAAAAAGGCAGGGTTGAACATTAGGTTTAAGATATATCATCATTCTTAAGTGGTTTGAATAATTACATTGTTTTTAATCTGTATGGAAGAGTGATAATGAAATTGTAATACACCTTTTTTAATCATGATGTTTATTTCCTGCATATCTATGTCTAATTGTACCGTTGTACTCATATTTTATTGTAATAAAGACAGGAGAGTCACAGAAAAGTTTGGGGACGGCCACCCCGTATACTTGAAAAACTGTCATAGAAAAAAGAAGGCAAAATAAGCACAGCTTTACAGACAAGAGTCCAAATCAGATCTAACTAATGTAGGTGAATCAGAGATATAAATAGGGTATTTCTGGGGAGGCCAAAACTGGAAGTGATGTCATCTGTAGGAGGATTCTGGGACTGGAAATGAGGTCTTTAATTGGCAGGTTCTTCAGCTGGTCTGCAGAGTGACAAGAGGAGAAGGCATCAGATGACAGTGCCAGTCCCTGGTCTGGTTGTGACATAACAATATTTGAGCCCTTAAACCGTCTACCATGCGCATGTGTGTGACAACTACAGTATATATTACCATTACAAGATATCATTTGAAAGCATAACATTTATATTCACCTTTATGTAGATATCACACAGCTGTACATATTACTTATATTTAATGATTTGTTCTACAGCTTATTAATTAAGTAGTTCAATTAATTATACTTGCAAAAAATAGACATTCTATCAGTATGTGGAAATTATATGGACAGTTACAAGAGACATTCAACATTACAGTTGTAACTGTCATACTATCGCATATACAGACTGCAGTTAAATTCTTACTTGCAAGTCCAACCAACACCCAACACATCACCTTTATTGCAGGCTGAATATAATTAAGATGTTGCTTTTGTTGGTGATCTGTCGTTTTAATACTAACCATAAGCCATTGATTGACCTGCTTTTTTCAGCTAGGACACAGGAATTCCTCAATGAGTAAGAATACAGAAAGGTTAGCTCACACATTTTTCTCAAGTTGTGCAATGCTTTAGTCATAAGCTCTTCAAAATGTTGTGTATTTGTTAGTTAGGAGAGTGTTTGACATTGGTGTACTTTGTCTTGTCAACATTATTTAGTTGCTTTTTTTTATAATTCTGTTTTCAATTAGTTACTACCATTTTGTGGCCTGCTTGTCATGTGACATGATTGCACTTTGAAAGAAAATGACTAAAACAGCCAAGCATCAGAACGTTAAGACTTCTCTTGTATTATGATTCACAATTATTACAGTTACAGTGCTTTTCTTGCTTTGATTCTTATTTTATTTTTCTGATATTGAGTTCTGTGTTTCATTTTATCCTTAGTGATTCTTAGAAAATTACAATTCTGTGACTTTTCCTTTAGTTAGGCTCTGTTGAACCCAAACAGTTCAGCTGTTCATTATAGTACCCCACAGATAAATCAAAAGGCTGCAACAAGGATCATTCAGAGAACTAGGAGTTATAACAATTTAACTTCTTTTTAAGTATCTACACTGCTTCTAGGGACTATTTTGAAACCACACTTGTAAAATTTCACTACAATCCTGCATATCTAATTGAGTTTATTACATTGCAAAAAGTGCTCCGTTATCACAAGAAGGACAAAATGCCATTGATAAATAAAAAAGGCTGTAGTTTTGATCCTTTCTCTACAAAACCACCAAAATTATATTCCTTCTGATGTAAGGGAGCCTCACTATTCCAATCCAGTTTGAATGGTCTTTTTTTCAGCAAAGTAAAACAACAATATTTAATCTATATAGCACATTTTCATGCAAGATATGTAGTTCAAAGTGATTTATAGGATGTTAAAGAAAAAATTGTAAGTAAACAGAAAATAGTATGTTAGAAATAAATGAGTATATGAATGAATAAAGAAATGCAATAGAAAAACTAGTATGCACTGCCAAACAGTATGCCAACATCAAAAAGATTATACAGAGACCTGCTATTATTATTAGACCTGCTGTTAGTTATTTGTGTAAACTATAATTGTGCCAGTCATCAACACCAACTCCCTTAGTAAATGTTTCATGTTCCCTTTCTCTCCTCATTCACTTGGTAAACAGCATATTGCAATGGATACTTTCAATATTCAACCATCAATAATCAAAAAACTGAGCTGCTAAGTATAAGCTGATATTATTGATACAAGCAGATTGAACAACAGTATTACTTCATTATTTCTTTCATGGCACTGAGGATATGGACTTGGTCTGTTTAATATTTATATTTACTGTGCCGTGATTGTATGAGCGTAGTTAGAAATACAATAAAATAAGTGTTTTATTATTTACACATTAATTTTAAAAATATATATATGTTAGTAAATTGCATGTGTCAATATGATGAGTGCCATGAATACCTGGACAATGTAATTTTTTCTGGCCCTGGAATAAGATATGAAAGTAAATGATGATATTGTCACCAGTGATGAGGATGCATCATTAACTAAAACTGTTTTGACACAAGAATGTGCTATTGTATTCTAGTATGTTAAGTGACAAGGTAGCCACAGTCAACAAGACTTTTCCAATTTTTTTTTGTTTGTTTTTGTTTTTATATATATATAAAAATATATATATATATATATATTTTTTTTTTTTTTTTGGAAGAATGGTCTTAGAAATGGTATTTTTGTATTTTACTATTTAATGCCAAATGGCCACATCTTCTTTTGGCCAGATCATTTGTTAGCATGCTTTCTTTATTTCTAAATGTTGCCTCATTTACTAGACTGATGTTCCTTAATTCCTCCTTTGAATTGTATTTGAGGCAAAGATGTGTGAAAACTGGAGTTTTGTTTTCATTTTTTACAAGATGACCTTTGCTCATACAGTATTACTATTTAATAATATTTACTGTTATATTATTACTATAAACATATTTCAGCTTGCCTAAATCAGAAGATGTGGTATTTTTTTAATCATCCAGCAACATTTGGCAAACCCTTTAAGATGTCCTGGGCATTATGCGTTTGGTTTCTGCCTCAAGAGAGAAAGAAACGGACATCTGGGGCCTCATATATAAATGGTGTGTGCGCACACAAATGTTACGTACGAACGTTTCCACGCTCAAATCGCAATGTATAAAACCTAAACTTGGTGTAAAGCCACACACATTTCCACGGTAGCTCATACCCTGCCGTACGCAAGTTCTCCGCTCAGTTTTGCAAACTGGCGGCACCCAGCGTCAAAGCAGTGCTACTGTTCCAGTGTGGTTTCCCTTTCTTTTTTAGATCCACATCCCTGACGCGGCTTTATAAATACCCTGAAATTAACCGCATACTATTTATTAGTTTAATGCATCTGATTGTAATTAACCAGTAACAATATAATGGTCCACGGAATGGTCATACTATTCTAAATACCATAGCTGCTTTAGCGTTATTACTCTTACTGAACCTTCGTCTTCTTCTTTCAGCTGCTCCTGTTAGGGGTTGCCACAGCGGATCATCTTTTTCCATATTACTCTCACTGCACCACTCGGAGTATTTATGTCACTGTATCTGAGTGGGGAATCACAGATCTACAGCAGCTGATCGGAAAGAGAATTATCGGGATACAGCATCAAGCACACGCTGCCTCAGCCATGCTGTCTATTGAGCCGCTCTCATACGGCAAACGCTTCAGAGCCTTTCCTGTACGGACCTCGCAGTTCAGAAACAGTTTCATCCCAAAAACTATAAATGCACTCAATCAGTCCATTAAGTGCTCCTTGTAGAACTGTTTGTACTCATACGTACAATTACCTCACTGTAAACTTGTGATACAGTTATAATATTGCACAACCTGAGCCACTTTATAAAGCGCATATTTACAAATGATGACTATATCATTTTTAAGATGAAATGCAGCAAAATAAAAATGTAACTTAATTTAAATAATCTATATTGTTATTAAATAAACACATGAGGACACTAGTGTCACAGCGCTAGCAAGGAGCTGGTTCTCCATTCACGGATTGTTCCTGCCTCGCGCTGTATTCTTGCTGGGACTGGCGCGACACTGGATGGACAGAATAATTTAATATGTACTACGAAGATATTTCAATGTTCCTTAAACGTTTTGAAGAATCACCGTTCTAAGCTTACAGATGGCTTAATGTCTATTACAGAGCTGATTGTGTGGTGATTGGCTATTTAGAGAAAGAAAAGTAAGGACAGGAAATAAGGGGTTAGTGTTTTTGAAAAAGACAGAACTGCAGCAATAAATTATTTCATCGAAGGTAGCACACGGCACAGCAAGCATCTTGTGTGAGGCATGAACAATCACTGCCCCACTGTGTTCCCATGTTTAATAACATGCTTTAACTCATATCATCATGAAAATTATATCAAGTATACATCTCAGTATTTTAATTATTCAGAGAGCTGTAATATCACAAATGTAATGGTTTCTGTGTCCTGTCGGAGGAAGAGAAAGTCAGTTTAAGAAGCACGTAGTGATTCACACACATAGAGCACATAGAAGATCGAATACAAAACAAAGAATTTAACATGCTACTTTAGTTACAATGGGATTTGAGAAACTAGTAAATTAAACAATTTTAAAATGAAGTTTATGATGTTCTGCTTTAACGACAAAATAAACTACGTGATTAAAGTGGAAATTTAGAGATTAAAGTAGACATTTTGTGATTTCTTTTCCCCACTGTGTGCCTTTTCTTTTTCTCTGTACCCTAATAAGCTTTCATATGACACTAAACGGTGGGTACGACTCGCATTTCCATGGCGACTTTGATATCTGACTTCTTTTTTATTTCGGGCACTGTGCGACTTTGTGAACTTGAGCTTTCGAGTTTCTCCGACACTCTATGTCACTTGATCAACTTCCTTTTGTTGTTTCTACTACTGTTTAAATTAACAAATAGTATGTTTTTCCTTGCCTCCACTTGGTATTCGCTGAAATTCTTCTATTTTCTCCTGTGCTTTTGCCATTGCCTTTTCACAGAATGCTGAGCTTAAGGGCTATTTATATTGATCTGCATATTCAAAGAGGCATAATTCTGTGAGGAGACGGGGCGGGACAGCAAGCGCATGCACGTGCATTACTTTTCACGCTGACCGGGATTTATGTAGCGGAAGATAATGGAAGTTGGCGTTTGCACGGATTTATGCATCTGGATTTTTTTGTGCGTAAGCACATTTCCACTTTTGTCTGTACGCCATGTCAGAGTATGAATTCTACGCACGGCGTTATGCATGAGGCCCCTGGTGTTTGTGTTTTTCCAAGCACCCCTAGAAGTTCTAACAAATTGAAGGCAGGTTAAAAGGCAGTTAACTGCACAGAGAGTTTGATATATGAAAATAAATCACATGAAATATCTATTGGCAGCGTGGTAGCTTAAGTGGTTAGCTCCAGAGTCCTGAGATGAGATCCCAGTTAGGACACTGTCTGTTTGGAGTTTGCACTAATATTAATTTGTTTGGATTTTCTCCAGTTACTCTATTTTTACCCCCTCATCCTACAAATGATTTGTAGTTCTTAATTTGCACTCTACGAGTTACTGTGCATGTAAGAGCGAATTTTCATTTTAATGCCCAGACCTGCATTCAAGGCTATACTTGCCTTTCACATCACATGCTGCTATAATAAGCTCAGGTCCCATGTGACCTTGAATTGAAACAAGCTGGATTGGACAATGAATGATTGAGAGATTGTGAATTTATTACTCACCTGAGCACCCGTGTAAAAGATATGCATTTGTGTCAAATTGTGCTGAAAGGAAAGAGTGTCTAATGATTTTTCTGAGGTAAGAGGACTTAGATTGACACTTTACAGCTCATAAAATATAATAGGATTGTGGCAGGAAACTCAGAACAATCAAAAAGGATTTCACCTCATTATACAAATAACAGATTGGCAGTAAATAGTCTCTCTCTTTCTGTCTTTTCTGGGATTGGCTAGTTGTCTTCTCCAAAGGAGGTATTGGTGTAGAAAATATTATGGCAGAATGCCACCCCTGACTCCAAACTCCTTACTCACCTTTAGTGACAAAGTAACTTTACCCAACCCCTGGTCACAGGGATAAACAGAATTACTATATAATATACCATTCTAAGGTTTATAGAAGTATGTATTTAAATATCAAATTTTTAAAATTATTCTCTGCATTACTATGAAGAAATTTCTTAACCATTCTCTTTTCACAGTTTGTCAATTTTTACACAATGGTAATAATCCTTTGGAATGATGCTTACTGTGAAGCTTATTTATAACAGAAGTTAGAAAATAATTCGTTTATACGTTCTTGGTGAGTATGAGTAAGAAAATGTTATTTAACATTTGGCATAATCCCATTGGTATGATTTATGGAAAAAGTTCTGAATTTCATTTTAAGCATTAATGTAGCTTCTAGTTTTCCCTTGCAAAATGTTTTTAAACAGAAGGTCCATGGTACTGGAAATGTGAGTTCAGGTTTACTAAAATGAAATTCATTTTCAGTGGTGTTACATGAAAATCACAGCAGCTATTTTATTCAATTGTGAATGAACATGTCAGTGTGTCCTTTTCAGCACTATTCACACTCTAGTTTCTTTTCATTATCTTGACTTCTGATTGAAGGAGTGCTGACAACAGGCATACATTTGACGAGAGCTTTATTTTAACCTGCTAACTTTGTTGTGTTTTTGTGTTTGATTTGAAGATTTAGGTATTCTTTTAAATTTGATATTGGCTGGCCCTTCCAATACAAATTATAATTCCAGGTGCTTTACCAATGGTAGTAAGTGGAAACAAAAGATAAAAATAGTGATTTATACTAAGGGTCAGATATTCAATTACAAGAGGAAAAAAACTCCAGTGAAGAAAAACCTCTGTGGTTTCAAAGACAAAAGCCCACCCATGCCCCACTGAGCATTCTGTCATATACCGAAGACACAAAAATAAATAAGATAGAAACCTCCTGTCATGGTACAAGGCCACCTTTGGACACCAAAAAGGGAAAACAAAAGATAAACAATGTGATTAGTCACAAATTCAACACAAAAACAGATTAAAAAAAGTATTTTTTAAGATGTGATTTAAGCAACTCTGCCGTTCCGGACTGATTTATCTCTATAGGTAGATTATTCCATTTTTTGGAGCACAGAAGCTTACAGCAGTCTCACCCCTTCTTTTAGGTTTTACTCTCTAGATTACAAGCAAAACGGAATTTGATGACCCAAGATTATGATTAGGAATGCAAGGGGACAAACATATATGAATGATATACGAAAGTGTAAAATTATTTAAAGCCTTATGCACAATTAGCAGTATTTTAAAACTGATTGTCAAAGACACATAGAGTCAGAGTAAAGACACTAATACCAATGCAGTGTGGTCAGATTTCTTCTTTTCAGTTAGGATTCTTGAAGCTGCATTCTGAACCAGCTGTAATCAATTTAAATCTGTACTTGGCAGATCTGTTAGGAGTGTATTGCAGTGATCTTAACAGCTAAAGACAAAGGTTTGTGTCAGTTTTTTTACATTCTCTAAGGACATAAAGGACTGTACATGTGCTGTATTTCTTAAATGAAAGAATGTGATTTAAAATTAAGGTCTGCAGTTAGCTAACAGTTACTGCATGACTTTCTGTCCACTTGACTTTGATTTCATCTTTGGCCTGATTTACATTTGTGATATTTAATCCAGTATTCCAGAGTTTTGCAAAAAGAAGACTATTTTTGCACTGAATTAAAGTAAGCTCCAGTGAACAATGCTTAACCCTAACAGTTCATTTTGAAGTGTAGATTATGCCATTTTGGTAAAGTGCACATCCCTACAACATACATGGAGAAATACTTTGCAGTAATGTGACATAAAAGACTTTACAAAGAAATTCAAATGAACAAAAAATGTAAAAATTCTGTTATTACGTATATAAATAATATTTACATTATATATATTTTGGCTGTCTGTATCTCATTTGCTACCTCAACTTAGAACATAGAATATCATCTTGATACAAAATGATGGGCATACATTCACAATAACTCGATTGAACTGCTGTGCATTTCATTAATGGCTTAGGTTTTTAAGTATTATGCACTCATTATCGTAGGTGGCATTTACACTTAAACCACTAAGCAGACACACCCTGCAGTTCTTGACTGATGACATACCCATAGTTTATCTCTACCTGATGCCACTGAGATAGGCTGTGGCACAATGCTGAATTCTATTAGGAAGATCTGGTGATGGATGAATTGAATCCTGCATTTAGCAGGAATGGGAAATAAGGTCATTGTAGGAGTGTATGATATGTATTGGCTACAATAATAACTTATTTGGTTGTTTTAACAATGTGCAAGTTGAAATTATCGAATATGTTACTCACTTTGCAAAAAGCAATCAAAAACACACCTTGAGAGTCCAAGCATTCACTGTCTCATGTAACATAACAGGATAGTCTACTACACGTGCACAAAGCAAGCGCATAGTCGGAGAAGGTCCTTGTTGTGGGTCATGGGATTTGGCAAAGACGGAGCTCGATTGACAGAGGTACAGAGCTCAAAGGGGCGTGCACATATACAGCTGGGTTAGAATTTCATACCCACCCATGTAACGTTATCTGTGTTTGCATAATTAGATGTTGGTGGCTCAGAGTTTGTCACCCCATCCCATCCTGTATGCTGCACTGGTTAACCTGGTTCAAAGCCCATGAACTGTAATGATGTAATGGCACGTTAACAGTTCGTTTAAACAAAAACCGCTACAATAATGATGATAATGAACCATTACACCAGCAGCTATAACAGAATTAATGGCTATGAAATGGCTAAAGGAAGACAGCCCTACCCCAGGCCCCTCAACTGCTTTTTTAGCCATATGGATGCAGATATTGGAGCAGGTGATGACGCAGCGGAGGGCAGTCTTTAGGTAGCTATTTCAAAACACAAACACAGGGAACAGCATCTGGTGATGCCGCCTCTACGTGGTATCAAGTCTCAGTCCAGGCTCTATTTTGTGTAGTTTTTAGTTGGTGGAATGGGCTACCCACCTGCATCCGTACTGCTGATTCCCTCCAATGTTTTCTAGGACTTTCATGATAGTGACAATTAGATGACATTTTGCATATTTTAAGTCTTATTGATCTAGCTTGGTCTTGTTAATAGGATATTAATTGTAATTTACTAATGAGATTAATGGAAACAACGCTTAATGAAAGCAGGTCTTATTTATTTACTTAAAAAAAATCACCAGTCAAAATATTACTGAGATCAAACAGCGCAAGTATCAGTAAACCATTTCAATGTGGCCCTACAGGATTTACAAAAAATACAAACAAAACTATTACAATGAGAGAATTTTAAACAGACACTTACCATTAATGTAAACAAGGTATGAATCCAAAGGGAATAAAATACTAATCATAATTGAATTACTGGGCCTAAACATTACAGTCTGGGTAAACATAAACTGCTCTGCTGTAAGGTGAATTGTGCAGCATACAAGTAATAAGAAAAATCTAACATACCGTACTCTATTGTAAAAATCCAAAGTTCAGTCAAATACAGCACAGGATAAAAAAAGCTATAACATTTGCACACAAGTTCTGCCATATACAGTGGTGTGAAAAACTATTTGCCCCCTTCCTGATTTCTGATTCTTTTGCATGTTTGTCACACAAAATGTTTCTGATCATCAAACACATGTAACCATTAGTCAAATATAACACAAGTAAAAACAAAATGCAGTTTTTAAATGATGGTTTTTATTATTTAGGGAGAAAAAAAATCCACACCTACATGGTGCTGTGTGAAAAAGTAATTGCCCCCTTGTTAAAAAAAAAACCTAACTGTGGTGTATCACACCTGAGTTCAATTTCCGTAGCCACCCCCAGGCCTGATTACTGCCACACCTGTTTCAATCAAGAAATCACTCAAATAGGAGCTGCCTGACACAGAGAAGTAGACCAAAAGCACCTCAAA
>JANRMT010062809.1:11160648-11174144 GCA_026402145.1 Polypterus bichir lapradei
TAGATAGATAGATAGATAGATAGATAGATAGATAGATAGATAGATAGATAGATAGATAGATAGATAGATAGGAAATTGTGTAAACTCCATAGACAGTGCCTTGCCCAGTATATGAACTGAGGACAGTGGAGCTGTAAAATACTATTGTCACGGATTCTAGATAATTTAAAAAAACTTTTGTCATATTTTTTTTCATATTTTCTCTTAATCTGATTTGGTGTGGGCTGAAAAAATTACCTTCATCAATTTTTCTTCACACCTAATGTTTTTGTCTTTCCTATAATATACGGACCAATACATTAGAGTATTCCAGATGTAACATCAAAATGCACATTATACAGCATCGAGAGCATGACCAGTCAGCTGAACCTTCTGGGACTAAAATAAAGGGAATACAGGAAGGAGCTGCAAGGTGAATGCAGGAAAATTATGTGCCATCTCTTTCATCCACAATTCAGAAATTGCTAGCCCAGATGCTAGAGACCTCAACTAGACTCTCCTGAGATCCTTTGCCAGTTCCATCAGACTAAGGGTATAACAGGTGCATTTGTTTATCAGTTATTGTCTAGTGATTGCAACAAGCATTTCTGGGAGGCTACTCATGCACCTTCTTCAATAGCCTAAAGCACAGCAATAAGCTGGAGTTATCTCATCTGAGAATCCAAGCCTTCATCTTTTTTTCTGTGTTTTGTTTTGCTGCAGATTTAGAATCGACCTACCTTATGACAAATATAAACACATTTAAAATCGAAGATGACAGAGGACTATTCAAACCCTGAAGCTCACCTAGTATTCTTCTGAATATGTCACAATTCACAATCACAACAAGAACAAAGAAAAAATAAAACTGATCATGTTGCAACATAAGACAACTATGGGACTCTTGCAAATAAATATTCAGAACGGCAGGAATACAAATAAACCATGAACCAGTATATTTTCCCGCTTATTACATTTAAAATAAAAAGAAACCCATTAACCTTTAAAGCTTTGCAGTGTAAATTTGCATCCATGGTAACTTTCACAAAATAATTCTTATCACGTATTGTAGTGCATTTATAGAAACAGCAGCTATCTCACATTTCTTCAGAGGATGAACCTACTGAAGTGAGCCAAAGGAGACATGAAATGAACGACAGAAATAGAAACGAGAGAAATCAGAGGAACTGTCAGGGGTGTAATCTTATACTTTTTATGGGATACTGCTAAGAAACAGATAGTATTTACTGCCTATGCAGGAACCCTCCATTTGTGACTAATGAGTTCATTTTCCATTTCATTATTTGTAGCCAGGAAATTTTAATAAAATACAGGCTCTATTGGGGCCATCGGGTGCTCTACAATGTCAACTCTGTAAAATAAGTCTGGAGTGGCTCCTTATAATTGATTTTCATTTGTTTCATACCGTTTTGTGCATGTTCTTCTTTCATATAGAATTTGATAGTCACTTTTGCATTCTTGGCAGAAGTGTTTTGACATGAATCTCCAAAGAATCAAAAATGTTTCCCTTAATAAATACCTTCAGCTTCAATAACTGTCTCTCCACAACAGGAAAAATATAACCTATTATAGAGGGAATAGGAACAAGTCAGGCATTAAACTGGATAATATACTAGTCTTTTTTCCTAATTGTAATGTTTCAGAAAGTAAAGAAATACAATAGGGGATACAATGAAACACTGCAGTTAAGATTGTTATAACAATTATTGAGGTAAATGTTATAAAAATGTTTCTAAAATGGCAATCAAGTCCAGATGTTTCATCTTGTTGTTGTTTTGATATAATACTCAATGTCAACATATTCCTAGCACAGATTGACCCATGAAAAAGTTGCTCTATGCTAAATGAAGCTAATGATAAGTTTCCATATTTTGTTTGTTTTGCTTCTTCTAATATCTGCATGTATACTGGAGAGAAGACATGCACTGATTATTAGAACACTGTACTTAGATTATGGAAGTGTTTGTACAGGGTCCTTCAATTTGACATATGAGAGATTCAACAATATCCTGCTGCAAGTGCCAATATGAAGCACACAACCCAAAAACTAACGTGCTACTACTTCCATCTGTAACTCCAGAGGTTATGGCCAAGATTGTGGATCATATGTAACAAAGCTATTAAAAATCAATGCAGCAATTATCACAAACAGATGTGTATGTCATCTCTCTGCAAGAGGGTTTTCTTTTTCTTCTAAATCCAGAGTAGATTACATGTAGTACCATGCAATGCTATCCAGTCCATTTAGTGATCTCATATGTGTCATCTAAACAAGTTATTTCCTGCTGCTGCCAACACGAGCCCTGTGATGCCTTTTTAAACATTTACAGAATTATTAAATTCTCAGCTACTGCATAAAAATATATGGAATACAACATACAAGAGCTGTGCTTCCTGCAACAGCAGCTATGTGTTTTTCTTCATTGTTGTTTGCTATTGTTTACAAATTTTTTATGGATAATATTGTGAACATGGTGAAAGTGGCCCCAATAGGACGTGGCCATTCCCCTGAAACCCCCCCTTAAACAGTAATACAATGGAAAACAACACAGCTTTTCATCTCCTCTTTGCGGATCAACTGCTAGCCTGCTGCTTGCTGCCGTGCAGTTTGTTCTGCATGTCGTGCGCGGTTTTGAAAATTTAAAAGATCACACTGCATCTGTCCTAGGCATCACTTGTCTTGCAGAACATAAAATCACCCAGTGTTAAGGTGCAGATGCACCTGTTTTGGATCCCGGAGGTGTGGCGGAATGTTGTGCGCGAAGAGGTCAAGCAGATGCTATCATTGTGTGTGATTTGTGAAAGAAAAAGTGACTGGTGCAGTCCAGTTGTATTAGTCTCAAAACTGGAGAGTTCTATTCAGTTCTGCATCAATTTCAGGTCTCCTTGAATAAGGTCTCCAAATCCTATCCAATACCTTGTGTTGACGGGTTATTATAAAAACTGGGTCAGACATCCAATATCTCCACATTGGATCTCACAAAGAGTTACTGGTAGGTGCCTCTTGAAGCTTCCACTTGTGTGAAAACAGCATTTTCCACACCTGACGGTCTTTATGAATTTACTAGACTCCCGTTTGGTCTCCATGGTGTGCCTCTAACTTTCCAGCGTATGATGGATCAGATCTTGCGTCCTCATTTTGAATATTCTGGCTCATACCTTGATGATGTCATGATTTTCAGTAATGATTGGCACACTCATTTGGAATGGCTTCAGGCTGTTCTTAACAGCTTGACGCAGGCTGGTTTGACAGCTAACCCTAAGAAATGTAGGTTGGGTATGTCTGAGACTCATTTCCTAGGTTATTCTATGGACAGGGGGTTGGTTCAACCTCAACTAAAAAAGGTGGATGATGTGCTTGCTTTACCCACATCCGGAGATGCAGAAACAGGTTCAAGCTTTTCTCTGGATTGCCGGTTATTATAGGAGGCTCATCCCTGATTTTGCGAATAGGGCTGCTCCTCTTTCCGATCTTACGAGGGGCAGTGCTTTCATCACAATTCATGGGGACTTTAACCATGTTTCATTTTCCACAACCCTCACCAATTTTATCAGTTTTTGGAATGCACAACAAGAGAAAACAGGACCCTGGACTTGGTTATATGCCAACATTAAAGAGGCATTTAATTTGGTACAGGTCATACATGCAAATAAACCCATAGTCCAGAGGTTGTCACCAACCACCAGGACCGTGCAGCAATGGAAAATGGAGAGTGAGGAGGCTCTGAAGGATGCCTTTGAAAATACTGACTGGGATATGCTTTGCAAGTCACATGGTGAGTACATTGAGGAATTGAGCCAAAGTATCATAGACTACAAAGACAGTGCACTGTATTAATCCATTCGAACAAATTCAGTAAATCATTTGAGCGGATTATTTTTATTTTCATAACAAGCATATACCTATTGGGTGCATTTTATTTCGCAAGCTATCTTAGTTGGGGGTCTTTGACTCCAAAGTCCTTTTCTTATTTCATTATTTAAAACACTCACACAGATCCCCACTTCTTTGCCCCGCTCCATCCGCCCCTATGGCTACAAAAGTTGGAGCAGCTGATGACACAAAGGTGGGAGCAAAAAAGAAAAAAAAGTCTTTTAGCAGCTGTTTCAAAAAAACACAGGCATTTAGAGTGGGTGAGTCTCTGCACACTGTCATTGAGAAAGAGATCAATAGCTACTTGATGATACCTGAGGTGGACAGTGATTTAAATCCACTTGAGTGGTGGAAAATACAAGAAGTACATTTTCCCAAATTGTGGAAACTTGCAAAAAAGTTCCTGTGCATCCCTGTCTCAAACTGCCCTTCTGATAGGGCTTTCAGCATCGGAGGAAATGTTGTAACATGTGACCGTGCTGCTCTGAAGCCAGATGCTTTGAATAAACTGGTGTTTTCGTCACACAACTTGAAGTTTCCTCAGTAGAATTTTACAATTGTTTCATTTTTCTGATATCTTTGTGCAATATTAGACAGAACTTGAACTTAGCAATTTATTTAAAATGTTATAGGTTCTGATTGTTTTTGTATCTTTATACAATACAGTGGTGTGAAAAACTATTTGCCCCCTTCCTGATTTCTGATTCTTTTCCATGTTTGTCACACAAAATGTTTCTGATCATCAAACACATTTAACCATTAGTCAAATATAACACAAGTAAACACAAAATGCAGTTTTTAAATGATGGTTTTTATTATTTAGGGAGAAAATAAAATCCAAACCTACATGGCCCTGTGTGAAAAAGTAATTGCCCCCTGAACCTAATAACTGGTCGGGCCACCCTTAGCAGCAATAACTGCAATCAAGCATTTGCGATAACTTGCAATGAGTCTTTTACAGCGCTCTGGAGGAATTTTGGCCCACTCATCTTTGCAGAATTGTTGTAATTCAGCTTTATTTGAGGGTTTTCTAGCATGAACCGCCTTTTTAAGGTCATGCCATAGCATCTCAATTGGATTCAGGTCAGGACTTTGACTAGGCCACTCCAAAGTCTTCATTTTGTTTTTCTTCAGCCATTCAGAGGTGGATTTGCTGGTGTGTTTTGGGTCATTGTCCTGTTGCAGCACCCAAGATCGCTTCAGCTTGAGTTGACAAACAGATGGCCGGACATTCTCCTTCAGGATTTTTTGGTAGACAGTAGAATTCATGGTTCCATCTATCACAGCAAGCCTTCCAGGTCCTGAAGCAGCAAAACAACCCCAGACCATCACACTACCACCACCATATTTTACTGTTGGTATGATGTTCTTTTTCTGAAATGCTGTGTTCCTTTTACGCCAGATGTAACGGGACATTTGCCTTCCAAAAAGTTCAACTTTTGTCTCATCAGTCCACAAGGTATTTTCCCAAAAGTCTTGGCAATCATTAAGATGTTTCTTAGCAAAATTGAGACGAGCCCTAATGTTCTTTTTGCTTAACAGTGGTTTGCGTCTTGGAAATCTGCCATGCAGGCCGTTTTTGCCCAGTCTCTTTCTTATGGTGGAGTCGTGAACACTGACCTTAATTGAAACAAGTGAGGCCTGCAGTTCTTTAGACGTTGTCCTGGGGTCTTTTGTGACCTCTCGGATGAGTCGTCTCTGCGCTCTTGGGGTAATTTTGGTCGGCCGGCCACTCCTGGGAAGGTTCACCACTGTTCCATGTTTTTGCCATTTGTGGATAATGGCTCTCACTGTGGTTCACTGGAGTCCCAAAGCTTTAGAAATGGCTTTATAACCTTTACCAGACTGATAGATCTCAATTACTTCTGTTCTCATTTGTTCCAGATTTTCTTTGGTTCTTGGCATGATGTCTAGCTTTTGAGGTGCTTTTGGTCTACTTCTCTGTGTCAGGCAGCTCCTATTTAAGTGATTTCTTGATTGAAACAGGTGTGGCAGTAATCAGGCCTGGGGGTGGCTACAGAAATTGAACTCAGGTGTGATACACCACAGATAGGTTATTTTTTAACAAGGGGGCAATTACTTTTTCACACAGGGCCATGTAGGTTTCGATTTTTTTTCTCCCTAAATAATAAAAACCATCATTTAAAAACTGCATTTTGTGTTTACTTGTGTTATATTTGACTAATGGCTAGATGTGTTTGATGATCAGAAACATTTTGTGTGACAAACATGCAAAAGAATAAGAAATCAGGAAGGGGGCAAATAGTTTTTCACACCACTGTATATACAGTAGATATGTACATATACACACATATATATATATATACATATCTATCTACATCATATATACACACACATACATACATACACACACACAAATTATATATATGTGTGTGTGTGTATATATATATATAATGTAGATAGGTGTGTGTGTATATATATATATATATATACATATACACATACATACAAACATACACACAGGTATATATATGTGTATATATATGTATGTGTCTATATGTGTGTGTATAGCTTTGGTCACTGAGTGCAAGGGAAAAATAATAAAATATAGTCTATTAGTTATTAAACAGTAAAACATTAACGTTTTAAGAAGTACAGGTACATTGAGCACTACTCGAGTGGTTGCGGGTAAACTACATTTTAAAAGACGGTATAACAGAACAGGTAAGTAGTACTAACAGCAGCTAAAATGTATATGGATCATCTCTCGGTAGTTGATCCCTTTTGAAAGGCGCTACACGACGGCTGTGGTATAGAAATTACATTTTCTATGTGAACGTTCAAATTTCTGCCTCTGGTAATGTGCCTCACCGGTATTCCTAGCAATTAAAGAAAAATTGTTTTGTGTCCTCTGCAGTGTTAAGAGAGAAAGGCTTTGGTTTGGGATAAAATGAAAAAAGGTGTAAAGAAAGGAAAGTTGCCTTTTTCTTTTATATAGTATAGAGAGATGTGTTCGGTGACGTTATGATCGCCTTTTGGGGACAGTCGCGGTGGGTCTTGTGTAGACTGGTGAGACGTCTCTGCCATTAATCGGCCTTGATGGCACTGTCAGTCCTCCACTCGTGTGCGTGTCTTCATAATCCGAGCTGAGGACCTCATAATCGTATACGTGCAAAAGAAAGTGTGAATCGCCTTAATATTATTTTGCCGTGGTGTAGAAAAGGGGTCCCGTGTTTGCACTTGTCTGGGCTATAACTCAGGGGGAGGATGAAAAAAATCAAAAGTGCTCACTTTGACTTAAGGCAGAAGCGCAGTCAGCGTCTCAAATCCCGGCACAGCTATGCGCGCGCGCCGGCTGCTCGACTTTTGCTGGGCAGGAGACCCCAGTTTTTGTACACACGTTCCACAAATGAGACACACGGGTTTACCGGCAATGTCAGTAAACATATACTCAGCCTCCCATCGGTTTTTAAAGGCTCTATGTTCAGAATCACCTTTTCTCTTTTGCATCGTGTGGGCTAGCTTGGCAATAACTTGTAGCATCATAAGCTAGACTTGATTAACGTGGTAAGTGTTCGGCAAGGCAACTGAAGCGCTGGATTATGGGATCTGTAGTTTATTGTTTTACCAGCGCTTCATATCCCCGGGCCATTAATAACAATAATACAGTATATAAAATGATCTCGCGGGCCGGATATAATTACACGCTGGGCCGGATGTGGCCCATGGGCCTTGAGTTTGACTCATATGGACTAAATAGAACTTGAAAAGAACATATATACAGTGGGTATATATATATTGTATACTATACTATATTTTGAACATAGGGTGCCAGAGCCAGGAGGAGGAGGACAAAGCTGCCCTGGGAGGAATGGAACGAAGAGTGTGATTTGGGGTGATTTTTCTTTGTATTTTGGGACTGTGTTGTGCCTGTGGGGTTTATGGGGAAGATGTGCCCCACAGGTAAGAAGAAATTAAAAGTTTTTTTTTTGTTTATTTTACACGTGCCTCCGTTGTGAGTCTGTGTCGGATCGGCGCCAACCAAGCGCATATATCACAATGTAAAGAATTATTATTTGTATTATTCCATAAGAATTGACTGCCAGCCAGGCAGGCAGGTTTCTTTGCAGGGAACAGTTAATTGCACTTGCCCAAATTATAGTTGTCTTTTCTGCACCCTTATGAGACAGGGGAGGAAGCCAGAGTACCAGGAGAAACCAAGTGAAACAACTGATATTGTGCAAACTTCACACATGCACAGTGGCTATGCAGGGAATCCAGCCTAGCTACGTGGAATCAACAGCATTAGTGAAACACAAGAACCAAATGTTAAACCTCTATGATTTATTTTTAATTGTAATCAGCTTGTATATTTATCATATCTGGTATATTTAATACTATGGCCAGATTTTGATGAAGTGTATATGGCAAGTGGCTTAGTCCTAAGTTCTTTCTTTCTTTCTTTCTTTCTTTCTTTCTTTCTTTCTTTCTTTCTTTCTTTCTATACATATATGGTTTCAGTATTTTCAGGTTTCAAGATAGCCGGCAACACAGTCCCATCAGGAAAGCCTACACTAGACTCAGGTTCATCTCTGCTAACAAGGAAACCTCCAATAAGAGGTTTTAGTTTAGCTGGAATGGTGACATGGACCTTTTGCAGCAGTTGATTTACCTGCCTCAGTGAGTGTAGTCTCAACACCTCCATCATCCTTTTCCATATCTTTTAGGTGGCAGACCTGGATTATTCCAGAGTTGATTGATAGTGATTGGACTCTTACAGATTGTGTGACTTCGAGGTCCAGGACTGGGTACCCTAGAGCCCAAATTATGCTGGCAGAGCTTACTGTGGCTCAGAAGATTCCACACCCTGAGTAAACTGCTGTAGAAAGGCAGAAGGCCTGAAGTTGACAGCTGTCTATTGTCTATTAAAAAAAAAGTGCCTTGTCAATATGTAGATGTCCTACTTGTTGTAACAAGACACAGGTAAGAGGCCTGCAGGACAGGTCTGTTGGATAATATTACAGTTTTTGCAAAGCTTGCAACCAGAATGCACTTCTTTGGCTGCAGATATCAAGTCTTTGTCCTCCTTCATTAACAAGTAAATAGAGCACTCACTGACTCAGCCAAGACATCTCCAGACTATGTGTGCTGGCACATCACCAGGAACTACTGAGCACAACACCAGAGACACACTGAAGGAGCAGACTTGTGGGGCAGAGACACCTGGGCCAGCTTGGTAGAACTTATATAGACCATCATTGAACAAAAGAATTGGTGATTTGCAATTGTGGGTCCTGCACACCATCATTGCTGTTAATTCCCATATTTTTCTAATTGATACTTCAGTTACAGACAAATGTCCTTTCCATGGAGAGAGACTGTCTTCCACTGTTTTCTTTTCTGTCTTAGACTTCAACCTCTTTTAAATGTTCTTAATTTTTAACTTGCCTTTTAATGGTTGTGTATTTATTTATGGTGTTACTGGAAATAAGAATAATCAGGTGGAATATCTGATTGAGAGAAAGTCAAATCAAATACATACTGTGACATGATAAGATTATTTCATGGCCTTGTGAAAGTCAGAGTGTACTTAGAATATAAATTCTACAAAATGACCACAAATGTGGATTCTTTTTTTGGAAAGTTGGTGTGTCCAAAAGGTAATTTGCAAACTTGAGGATAATGAGTTGATTTTTCTTATTTGAAATATGAGGAAACCCACACAGACACGAGGAGAACATGCAAACTCCACACAGGGATGACCTGGGAAGTGAACCTGGGTCTCCTAACTGCGAGGCAGCAGCACTTCCCACTGTGCCACCTATGCATAAACATATTTTATTAATTTAAGCATTTAATTTGAACACAAGAATAATTCTCATCTAATAAATATTTAGTTGTAAAAGTTTTTTTTTTTTCAAAAGAATTATTACTTGGAGCTTTCACTTTGACAAAGACATACATTTCAGGCAGCACATGATTTAATACAGAAACTGGATACATTCATTTGTTAAGTTCTATTTATAGTATTTAACATAATGTGCTGAATCAGACTTAAATGATGCTTCTCTAGCAGATGACATAAAAAAGGATGTTCACAATTTATAGGATGGAATAACATTTCTTAAAATGTATAGGCATAACCAAGTCTAAATGTTATAACACTGGTTTATTGTATTAAAAAGGTTAATGCCTCCTGGTCTGTCAATTTCTTTTTAACTGATTTATTAGGAGATATTGTAAATTAAGAGTGATTAAAATATTGCATGTTTTTACTCTTATTGGTCCACTTTTTGGCTTTAACATCATCATCAAGTCTTTCCGTGAGAACCCTAAATACAAAGAAGACTGTTTCATTTATGTTAGGGAGATTGCCCAGAGGGGACTGGACGGTCTCATGGTCTGGAATCCCTGCAGATTTTATTTTTTTCTCCAGCCATCTGGAGTTTTTTTTTTGTTTGTTTTTTCTGTCCACCCTGGCCATCGGACATTACTTTTATTCTATGATAATGTTGACTTATTTTATTTTCTTACTGTGTCTTTTATTTTTCTATTCTTCATTATGTAAAGCACTTTGAGCTACATTTTTTTGTATGAAAATGTGCTATATAAATAAATGTTGTTGTTGTTGTTTAACTACATGGTGATTATCACACTCCAGATTTCTTTAAAATTTCTCCCGCTGACAGTCAGGAAAACAAGCTAACTTGGCCCACTAGCAAAATTTCATCCTAAGAACTGATTCAAATCAGAAATTGTCTGGTGACAAGACTTAATGAATAAAATTAGTATATTAACCACAGGCATAAGTTTTCCCTTTAATGGGATGTAGTTTAAATGACTTTTTGAACTGAGACATGTCAGAACTGAAGAACTCTTCCCTGAAATATTTGATTAAACAAAAAATAGACATGCATTTCAAAGTAGTTATGCAGAAATATTTGGTTAAATGCAAATAAAATTAGAATAAGAAACAAGGGAAGTTATTCAAAAATGGTAGTCATACTGTATAAGCAGATGTATTTCTTGTGTATTTTATATGTTGCACATCTACCATATAATAAAACACTACTGTGTGTGTGTGTGTGTGTTTGTTTGTATTGTCCTTTTGAGTAATCTGATTGGTCAATTTGTAGGGTGTCCACCTTTTAATGTGGAGAAATTCAGATCAACCTACAGCCGCACACAATTGCCGTTATGCTATAAGACATAAGTGTCACCACCTTGAGGTTTTCACTCGAGTCATTTAAAGCGCGATATGTACGAAAATATGGAACACGTCTTTTACTTCCAATTATGTTATGATTCCGTATTTTATGGGACAGTTGGCAATATTATCTGATTTGGTAGAAATGACTGCATAATACATTAGCTGTGTGAAGTTAATTTCCTGATTGTGACATTTATTTTATAAAAAAGGGGTTGAAATGCAGCATTTCAACAACAACAAAGCAAATGATGTACCAAACGACATTGAGTCACTAAATACTAACGAGGCGCAACCCAACTTACCATCAAAGACCAAAAGTATTTCTCAGAATATGAATGCTTTCACAGTGGGTAATGAGGGTCAGAATAACATTGATGTTGGTCAAAAATCAGGTAGATAGGTGAACGAGGCACCCTAAAATTATAGAGTCTAAGAAGCAGGCTTTGCAGGACTGGGCTTGACAGAGGGAGTGCTGGTAATGAGAGGTTGAGATACATGAGGATACTGAAGGAAAGTGTAGGAAGAATACTGAGGGTACACATAAGACAAGAGATAGCATTATTTCCAAAGCATTATTTATATTATTACCTTTCATTGATAGGTAATGTAGTATATAGTGATGGATAGCCAAAGCCCTTTCTAGACCAGGAGGCCAATATATTGAAAGGACTGGGGAAGCAGATGTCCAGAGGACACTGCCTCCCCTGGAGTGCTAGATGGTAGCCCCCTGGGTTACAGATGCACCTCAGATTCCCACAAGACGAGTTGTAGTTTGGCACAGCCCTATTTGGTTCCATGGAGGCTGTCAGAGGGAGCCGCAGAGCCCTACCTGGGAGTGATTCCAGACCACCCTAACAGGCCACCTTGAATGCCAGAGTTGGGAGGAAACAGAATAAAGCTTGCCAGAGGAGGAGTGGAAGTAGAACAAGGAAGAGAAAAGTAAGAAAATAAATGACTGTGTTACATTGTGCTTTGGTGCTTGTGAACTTTGCTGCTGTGGGGAGCGAAAGAAAAGCGCTTCCTCACTATAATAAAGGTGTGTTGTGTGGGAAGACTTGTGTCTGCATCTGTCTATGTCAGGGGTTTGGACGGTAAGAGCACCCTCTGGTGGCCATTATATATGTGTACTAGCAAAATACCCGCGCTTCGCAGCGGAGAAGTAGTGTGTTAAAGAAGCAATGAAAAAGAAAAGGAAACATTTTGAAAATAACGTAACATGATTGTCAATGTAATTGTTTTGTCACCGTTGTAAGTGATGAGTATATATATATATATTTACACACACACATAAACATATATATATATATATATACATATCTATACATATACACATACATATATGTAACCGACTCGACTCTGCTTTTTCCTGCGTTGTGTAAATAATTATCACGTAGGCACATTGGGTTAGAACACAAGCTTTTATTTTCCTCTTTCAGTAACCCCTTTGCAAAACAAAAAGAAAGAAATAGACAGAGCATCACATGCACGTCTTCTTCCCTCTGCCCCTACAGCGTTCACCGCGCTTCTCGCGTTTTTATACAAACACATTACATATAAAACTATTTACCAAAAAATTACTCCAATTTCCAAAGAAAACTATTTACAATACACATAGCTTTATACAAAAAAAATCCTAATTTTATAATTATATACTCTTAACAAATGAAAAGGAAATATATATATATATTTATATAGCATACCTTTGCAAAACAAAAAGAAAGAAATAGACAGAGCGTCACATGCACGTCTTCTTCCCTCTGCCTATTAAATAATAAATTAAATCGATTATAAATTAACACAAAGTAAATGAAAAAAATAAAAAAATATCGGGAAAAAAACTGAAACCACAACCTACCCCTACAGCGTTCACCGCGCTTCTGGCGTTAAAGCCAAAAATGCCGTGCACGCAGGTTGTGAGGTGTGACGCTAATTAACGCTCGTGCTACAACCGATTATATTGTTGGTATACTATAAACTATTTACAGGGATCAACACTTTTGGGGAAGTTCATAACAAAAAAAAAATGAATAAATAAATAAAATTATAGATAACATTTTACACTTTGCTACATATATATATATCTACATATATACACATACATATACATACACACATACATACATACATACATACACACACATATATATACACAAATACATATATATACACATACACACACACATATATAAACATATATATACATATACATACATATCTACATATATACACACACAGCTATTTCGTATCAGTGCAATACGCTGCTTGTTAAAACGGATAACTCCCGCTCTTACGTGCAAGTCTGCGTGGATATTATGAACCATCGTATTTGTTCAAGTTCTATTTAAATTTTAAACAGAAGGAATTTTTATTTAGTCGACAGAAATATCTTTGGTAGGAATGGTAAAAACAGACAGGAATATTATTCCTGAATAAATCAACTCAAAACTGGTG
>JANRMT010062809.1:11179144-11208892 GCA_026402145.1 Polypterus bichir lapradei
GGACGTATATATGTACGTAAGTAGGATTCAGTTAGCGTTGGGAACCCGCGTACCAAATTTCTTGAAGATGGGCCCATAAGTAACAAAGACCGTTGAAAAGTTCAATATGGCAGCCGACTGTGGCATCATATCACCGAAATAAGTACCAAATTTCAGCCTTCTACCTATGAATAAGAAAGTTCAACATGGCGGACGTTGTTGACCGTTACGCGTAGAATTTTGAAATGAAACCTGCTTAACTTTTGTAAGTAAGCTGTAAGGAATGAGCCTGCCAAATTTCAGCCTTCTACCTACACGGGAAGTTGGAGAATTAGTGACGTTGGAAACTTCAATATGGCGGTCGACAGTGGCATCATACCACTGAAATAAGTACGTACATCGGTTTTGGTTAGCGCAGGGAAGCCACCTACCAAATTTCGTGAAGATGGGGCCATAAATAAGAAAGTTCAACATGGCGGACATTGTGAAAATTAGTGACATTGGAAAGTTCAATATGGCGGCCGATAGTGGCGTCATACAATCGAAATAAGTACATACATCGGTTTCGGTTAGCGCAGGGAATCCGCCTACCAAATTACGTGAAGATGGGGCCATAAATAAGAAAATTCAACATGGCGGACGTTGTCGACCGTTATCGACCGTTATGATCGTTACGTGTAGAATTTCGAAATGAAACCTGTTTAACTTTTGTAAGTAAGCTGTAAGGAATGAGCCTGCCAAATTTCAGCCTTCTACCTACACGGGAAGTTGGAGAATTAGTGACGTTGGAAAGTTCAATATGGCGGCTGACAGTGGTGTCATACCACCGAAATAAGTATGTACATTGGTTTCGGTTAGCGCAGGGAAGCCGCCTACCAAATTTCGTGAAGTTGGAGCCATGAATAAGAAAGTTCAACATGGCGGACATTGTTGACCGTTATGACCGTTACACGTAGAATTTCGAAATGAAACCTGCTTAACTTTTGTAAGTAAGGTGTAAGGAATGAGCCTGCCAAATTTCAGCCTTCTACCTACACGGGAAGTTGGAGAATTAGTGATGTTTGGAAAATTCAATATGGCGGCCGACAGTGGCGTCATACCACCGAAATAAGTACGTACATCGATTTTGGTTAGCGCAGGGAAGCCACCTACCAAATTTCGTGAAGATGGGGTCAGCCTTCTACCTACACGGGAAGTTGGAAAATTAGTGACGTTGGAAAGTTCAAAATGGCGGCCGACAATGGCGTCATACCATCGAAATAAGTACATACATCGGTTTTGGTTAGCGCAGGGAAGCCGCCTACCAAATTTCGTGAAGATGGTGCCATAAATAAGAAAGTTCAACATGGCGGACGTTGTCGACCGTTATCGACCGTTATGACCGTTACGTATAGAATTTCGAAATGAAACCTGCTTAACTTTTGTAAGTGAGCTGTAAGGAATAAGCCTGCCAAATTCCAGCCTTCTACCTACACGGGAAGTTGGAGAATTAGTGATGAGTGAGTGAGTGAGTGAGTGAGTGAGTGAGTGAGTGAGTGAGTGAGTGAGTGAGTGAGAGAGTGAGTGAGGGCTTTGCCTTTTATTAGTATAGATAATGGCCAGCATATGAAAAAGTTTGGGAACCCCCTCTTAATTCTTTGGATATTTGTTTATCGTTGGCTGAGCTTTCAAAGTAGCCACTTCCTTTTAATATATGACATGCCTTATGGAAACAGTAGTATTTCAGCAGTGACATTAAATTTATTGGATTAACAGAAAATATGCAATATGCATCATAACAATATTAGACAGGTACATTAATTTGGGCACACCAACAGAGATATTACATCAATACTTAGTTGAGCCTCTTTTTGCAAATATAACAGCCTCTAGACACATCCTATAGCCTTTAATGAGTGTTTGGATTTTGGATGGAGTTATTTTTGACCATTCTTCCAAACAAAATCTCTCCAGTTCAGTTAAATTTGATGGCTGCCGAGCATGGACAGCCTGCTTCAAATCATCCCATAGATTTCCAATGATATCCAAGTCAGGGGACTGTGACGGCCATTCCAGAACACTGTACTTCTCCCTCTGCATGAATGCCTTTGTAGATTTCGAACTGTGTTTTGGGTCATTGTCTTCTTGGAATATCCAACCCCTGCATAACTTCAACTTTGTGACTGATGCTTGAACATTATCCTGAAGAATTTGTTGATATTGGGTTGAATTCATTCATAGTAGGTAGCGGGTGTTTTTCTTGGAATGCGTTGTTCTTCTTCCGCCATGCAAAGCGCTTTTTGTTATGACCAAATAACTAAATTTTTGTCTCATCAGTCCAAAGCACTTTGTTCCAAAATGAATCTGGCTTGTCTAAATGAGCATTTGCATACAACAAGCGACTCTGTTTGTGGCATGAGTGAAGAAAGTGCTTCTTTCTCATCACCCTGCCATACAGATGTTCTTTGTGCAAATTGCACTGAATTGTAGAACGATGAACAGATACACCATCTGCAACAAGATGTTCTTGCAGGTCTTTGGAGGTGATCTGTGGGTTGTCTGTAACCATTTTCACAATCCTGCGTATATGCCGCTCCTGTATTTTTCTTGGCCTGCCAGACCTGGGTTTAACAGCAACTGTGCCTGTGGCCTTCCATTTCCTGATTACATTCCTTACAGTTGAAACTGACAGTTTAAACTTCTGAGATAGCTTTTTGTAGCCTTCCCCTAAACCATGATAGTGAACAATCTTTGTTTTCAGATCTTTTGAGAGTTGCTATGAGGATCCCATGCTGTCACTATTTAAAGTAGAGTCAAAGGGAAGCACAACTTGCAATTGACCACTTTAAATACCTTTTCTCATTATTGGACACCCCTGTCTATGAAGTTCAGGGCTTAATGAGCTAATCCAACCAATTTGGCATTGCAAGTAATCAGTATTGAGCAGTTACATGCTTTCAAATCAGCAAAATTACACGGGTACCCAAATTTTTACACAGCCTGTTTTTTGCATTTAATTTAATTTCATACAACTAAATACTGCTTCACTAAAAATCTTTGTTCAGAAAACATCCTAGTACTCAGATGTTCCTAGGAAATACAATACAATACAATACAATACAATTTATTTTTGTATAGCCCAAAATCACACAAGGAGTGCCGCAATGGGCTTTAACAGGCCCTGCCTCTTGACAGCCCCCCAGCCTTACCTCTCTAAGAAGACAAGGAAAAACTCCCAAAAAACCCCCAGTAGGAAAAAAAAGGAAGAAATCTTGGGAAAGGCAGTTTAAAGAGAGACCCCTTTCCAGGTAGGTTGGGCGTGCAGTGGTTGTCAAAAAGAAGGGGGTCAATACAATACAATACAATACAATACAATACACAGAACAAATCCTCAATACAGTATAAAAATAGAAATTTTAGAAGTACGTAACAGAATTTAACAGTAGATGATATCAGATAATGTGATTTGGATTTGTTCAGAGTCCTGGAGACCTCATCCATCAAGCTGCCTCCCCCATTTGGCCATTCCACGGCTGAAACAGGGCTGAGCCAGCCAATCCAATGAAAGGACCCCTCTTTCCCACGATTCCTGCAATCCTCCATCAGGGATGACTTTACCTTAGGCAGGCAAAACAACTTGGCAGGTGGGCTGTGGCACCAAGTGCCACATTTGAGTACCAAGAAGAAAAACAGAATAGGTGAGGGTTAGTATCCAATTATAACTATCATGTTACTTATGTTTTAGTGCTAATGACTAACAACAGAGATGCAGTATGTACAGTTAATCAGCAGCTCTAGTCAGGATATGCTAAACTGAAGTGAGTCTTCAGCCAGGATTTAAAAGCTGAGACCAAAGGGGCATCTCTTATAGTAGCAGGTAGACTATTCCACAGTTTAGGGGCCCTGTAACTAAAAGCTCGACCTCCCACTGTTATTTTATTAATCCTTGGAATCCTAAGCAGACCGGCATCTTGAGATCTTAATATGCGCTCAGGTTTGTAAGTCATGATAAGTTCCGACAAGTAAGCCGGACCTTGGCCATTTAATGCTTTATATGTTAAAAGGAGGATTTTGAAATCTTCCCTAATCTTAACCAGGAGCCAATGTAAGGATTTAAGAACTGGAGTTATGTGTTCGTATTTTCTTGTTCTTGTAATAATTCTTGCAGCAGCATTTTGAATTAACTGGAGGCTGTATAAAGAACTGTTTGAACATACAGTGAACACCACATTGCAGTAGTAAATCCTACTAGAAATAAATGCATGAATTAATTTCTCAGAATCCTGTTTATTTAGAAAGCGCCTTAATTTCCTAACATTTTTTAGATGGAAGAAACATGATTTGGACAACTTTGTAATACAGTATGCGCTTTAAATGACATGCTAGAGTCAAAGATAACTCAGAGATTTCAGGCAGATTCAGTGAAATTAATGGGGATCCCAAATGAGTTAAATGATGACAAAATATTGTTGAGATCAACGTCATTCCCTCCAACAATTAACATCTCTGTTTTATCTGTATTTAAAGATAAGTAGTTCTCTTCCATCCACTCCTTTAATTCACTAACACAACTAATTAAAGAAAACATTGGAGAAACTTCATTTGATCTAAATGAAAGGTATAACTGGGTGTCATCTGCATACGAGGGAAAATTAACATTATGTTTCCTAATGATAGATCCCAGTGGAAGCATGTAAAGTGAAAACAGTAAAGGTCTCAGTACTGAGCCCTGCGGGACACACTATTGAACTTCTGTGTATAATGATGGAGTACTGTCAGCACATTTCTGTACATATTAGAATCGATTTGATAAATAAGAACTAAACCAAGCGAGCACGATGCCTGTAAGCCCAACATCATTTTCTAGCCTGTGCAGTAAAATAGAATGGTCAATGGTGTCAAATGCTGCACTTGAGTCTAACAACATAATTACAGTGGAGTTTCCTTCATCAGAGGATATCAGAATGTCATTTACAAACTTGCATTAGTGCCGTTTCTGTACTATGACCAGTGCGGAAACCAGACTGGAATTTCTCAAATAAATTGTAATGCGTAAGTTATGACTGAAGCTGATTGGCAGCTACTTTTTCTAGTATTTTAGAAAGAAAGGGTAAATTTGAAATAGGCCTATAATTATTTAGTATGTGTGGGTCTAGGTCTGACTTTTTAAGTAATGGTTTAATGACTGACACATTTAGTGCATCAGGTACTGTGCCATGCAATAATGAACTATTGATAATGTTTAGAATAGGTGCTGTAAGAACATCAATGGCACTTTTTACTAGTTTTGAAATGAAAGACATACCACTGTTATCTTTTTTGTTGAAAGTAGAGTAAATTATTATGCAGGCTGAGAGGGGTTCCCAAACTTTTTCATATAACTGTGTATATATGTATATTCATAGCATCTGTAGTCTGAGTCCTGCTCTGATTGTATGGGCAGTTACCTACCAGGTAACGCATGTGGTTGGTCTGCCAGTCTGCAAACATCCGCCACGGGCCCTCTAAGTTGTGAGAAGCAGATCATAGAATGTTACACGGATGTTTGCAGACTGGAAGACAAACCACATGCATTACCTGCTAGGTAACCACCCATACAATCAGATCAAGACTCAGACTATGGATGCTATGAATGTAATTACTCCGATATCCAGGCTGTCAAATAAATGAACCACACACCGTGGCGCAGCATAAAGGGACTTTGTCTTTGACATCCGAGGTTCGATTACCGTGAGGGGTGCCGTGGAGTGTGTACGCCTGATGAGCCCAAATAAGGGCGAAACACGTGTCGCATACTCTTTGCATTATTTGACAGTAAACTATGTAATTTATACATATATATACAGTGTATCCAGAAAGTATTCACAGCGCATCACTTTTTCCAGATTTTGTTATGTTACAGCCTTATTCCAAAATGGATTAAATTCATTTTTTTACTCAAAATCTACACATAACACCCCATATTGACAACGTGAAAAAAAGTTTACTTGAGGTTTTTGCAAATTTATTAAAAATAAAAAAACTGATGGATGGATGGATGAGAAATCACATGTACATAATTATTCATAGCCTTTGCTCAATACTTTGTTGATGCACCTTTGGCAGCAATTACAGCCTCAAGTCTTTTTGGATATGATGCCACAAGCTTGGCACACCTATCCTTGACCAGTTTCGCCCATTCCTCTTTGCAGCACCTCTCAAGCTTCTTCAGGTTGGATGGGAAGCATCGGTGCACAGCCATTTTAAGATCCCTCCAGAGATGTTCAATCGGATTCAAGTCTGGGCTCTGGCTGGGCCACTCAAGGACATGCACAGAGTTGTTCCGAAGCCACTCCTTTGATATCTTGGTTGTGTGCTTAGGGTCGTTGTCCTGCTGAAAGATGAACCGTCTCTCCAATCTGAGGTCAAGACTGCTCTGGAGCAGGTTTTCATCCAGGATGTTTCTGTACATTGCTGCAGTCATCTTTCCCTTTATCCTGACTAGTCTCCCAGTTCCTGCCGCTGAAAAACATCCCCACAGCATGATGCTGCCACCACCATGCTTCACTGTAGGGATGGTATTGGTCTGGTGATGAGCGGTGCCTGGTTTCCTCCAAACGTGATGCCTGGCATTCACACCAAAGAGTTCAATCTTTGTCTCATCAGACCAGAGAATTTTGTTTCTCATGGTCTGAGAGTCCTTCAGGTGCCTTTTGGCAAACTCCAGGTGGGCTGCCATGTGCCTTTTACTAAGGCGTGGCTTCCATCTGGCCACTCTACCATACAGGCCTGATTGGTGGATTGCTGCAGAGATGGTTGTCTTTCTGGAAAGTTCTCCTCTCTCCACAGAGGACCTCTGGAGCTCTGACAGAGTGACCATTGGGTTTCTGGTCACCTCCCTGACTAAGGCCCTTCTCCCCCGATTGCTTAGTTTAGATGGCCAGCCAGCTCTAGGAAGAGTCCTGGTGGTTTCGAACTTCTTGCACTTACAGATGATAGAGGTCACTGTGCTCATTGGGATCTTCAAAGCAGCAGAATTTTTCTGTAACCTTCCCCAGATTTGTGCCTCGAGACAATCCTGTCTCGGAGGTCTATAGACAATTCCTTTGACTTCATGCTTGGTTTGTGCTCTGACATGAACTGTCAACTGTGGGACCTTACATAGACAGGTGTGTGCCTTTCCAAATCATGTCCAATCAACTGAATTTACCACAGGTGGACTCCAATTAAGCTGCAGAAACATCTCAAGGATGATCAGGGGAAACAGGATGCACCTGAGCTCAGTTTTGACCTTCATGGCAAAGGCTGTGAATACTTATGTACATGTGCTTTCTCAATTTTTTTATTTTTAATAAATTTGCAAAAATCTCAAGTAAACTTTTTTCACGTTGTCGTTATGGGGTGTTGTGTGTAGAATTCTGAGGAAAAAAATGAATTTAATCCCATTTTGGAATAAGGCTGTAACATAACAAAATGTGGGAAAAATGATGCGCTCTGAATACTTTCTGGATGTACTGTATATATATACTGTATATATAAATATATATATTAAAATCAAGAATGAGAAAAAGTCAAGTACTGAAGAATATCACACAATTACCCATGAAATAAATTTGCTTTTAAGGCTAAAGGTGGTTAGAAAAAGGGTGGAGGATTGATTGAGCTGGAAATTCCATTTTTGAAGACATAAAGGTCAGGTAGAATATCTATGTCAGTTCTACTGGTTTGTAAGACTTCCTTTATGTTTACTACTTACTGTATACTATAACCTTATTATAGAGCAGGGGTGTCCAGCTCCAATCCTGGTGGGCCGCAGTGGCTGCAGTGTTTCATTCTAACCATCTTCTTAATTATTGAGCCATTTTTGCTGCTGATTAACTTGTTTGCCATAGTTTTAATTGATGTTTCAGACCCCTTAGTTGTTTCTTTTTCCTTAATGAGCAGGCAAACAATAATGAGACACAAAACAAGCCGCCACATGACCAGCTAACCTGAAAATAAAGAAGGTGAAGGTCTCAGTCATGTTGGTCTGCCCAGGTCACCAAAATATCTTGACGGTGGTCTTAGAAAAAGAAGAAAATCAAGAGTCTGCTGTGGCAGAATGAGAGCAGCAACAAGTCATGATATTCAATTACAGCTTTAATTAACAGCAAGAATTGGCTTCTCATTAAGAAACTGGTTGGAGTGAAATTGGCTGGAGTGTGACGTTCCGATTTAGCTGGTCATCTGTTGGCTCGTTTCACATCTCATTTCTGATTGGCTGTCATTTCATGAAGAAACATCAATTCAGAGGACTGACTCCTTAAAAACAGGGCTATTAAAATGAAGGGAAAAGGAGTTAATTACTAGTGAAAACTGCTCTCTGATTAGGAAAAAGTTTATAATGAAAACCTGCAGCCACTGCGGCCCACCAGGACTGGAATTGGACACCCCTGTTGTAGAGGTTATATTTCAGATAGGACATTTAGCTTATTGCATTTGATTTTATTACTTTCATTTTATCTAAGTTGATTGTATATTGTGCATTGTGCTATAATAAATAAAATACAACTTTTTAACCAATAATTTTACCTAGATTCTTAATTGTTTCTTTTCTCAAATCTTCAGATAGGGGGGATCAACTTAGGGGTTTCATTGAAGGGTCAAGCATTGTTAGAGACATGAACTTTAGGAGCTATAGGCCTACAACAGGTAACCAAACCTGCCAAGGCCCCATCACCATATGCTAGGCTCAGAAGATTGGAACTACAGAGTAAACCCTAAGGGCACCAATATCACCATTATGTTCAGATCTCCCTCCCATATGACTGAGAAAAGAAGAAGCATAATTTGAGTGTTAACCCCAGGCCTACCTATATACATGCCTTTTAATATCATCCTGTTTTGCCAAAAGCATCATCACTTTTTTTTTGGCTTTGTACTGACTTCAGCAAGAGATCAGAAAAATTTTGTCAGAAAACAAAACAAATAGACAAAGCTGGGGATCAATAAGAGACGTAACAACAAGTAATGCTCACCCAAAAATCAAAGTCTAAATTCAGAGCTAAACTCAATCAAAAAAAATGATGAACCTAATCTCAGATAAAGCGAGGTGAAATTTATGTGGTTGTCCTGATTGTGTCAATGTCATGCATAGTGGCAAGGATTCCCATGATAATGGGGAATACACGAACTTCAACACAGCAACAAAAGGAGGGAAAACAAATGACATTGAAAAAGACAGGAAAAAATGGTAAACTTTAAAATAATATCTTTGGGTCAGAAACCCTCCAGAAAATATTTATGAATTAATTTTATACCTTCATGAAAGTCTGAGAGAAATTAAATGCAAACAATCTTTAAAGATGTACTGTATTACATTTACTTATTTGGCTGACACCTTTATCCATGGCAACATTTATGATACAATTGGTTACATTTCTTTTGATTTTCTAATTGGAGCATAGGCAGGTCTAGTGACTTGGTTATGGTCACATATTGTCACTAGTGGAATTTGAACACACAGCCTAAGGTTTTGAAGTCCAAAGCCTTAAAACCACTAAGTAGCCAGAGAGTTTATACCGTATTTTAACTAATAAAGAAAATGTCCTGTTGCCTGTTATAAGCATTCTAGTCCATTTGTCGATTTAATGTCAGATTACTCAAAGATAATAAATTGTAAGATGTGTTTTAAAGGTGTCATGTATGTGCAACTGGGTATCACATTCCTGGCTCTGCTGAGGTCAGAAATACCACAATGGAACAAGATGGGGCACTCACAACAATGGTTTCTCCTTTCCATCTGCAGCTCTGACAACCCACCATAAGAGGGCAATTGACCTGACTGCAACACCCAGAGCTGGCCCTGCCCTTCCAGATGGGTCTCTATCAAAACCCAATGGTCCCCAAGGGACGTTGTCTGCTTTTTAGACCCAAACACGTTCTGGCACAAGGTCCTTCGCTATATATGAGCCTCTCTAAGAGAAAAGCTTTTCTTTTGAGCTGGTCAATGCACCATAATTTTTTATTGCTGGTGCCACAGAGCACAGGTTTTGTTTATTGTTTTGTACTAATTAAATGGGGACAACCAGGTTGGTGCTCCAACATTTCAAAGTGTCTCATTTTATTCTGTTCATCTATTCACAGAGGAATTCAGAGCATTGTTGCTAAATTTTAATACACTGTTTAATTCCTTAAATCCAGCTAGTATTTAAGATAAAAATCAAGGCCATTTATTTGTGCTGTCTTTGTTTTGAGGATAACTTTAATTTATTTTTAGAAAGCAGACAAACAATTTACTTTCAATAAATGTGTAAAAACCCTTTGTCAGCTTGAAACAAATTATAGACACCATGTATCAACAGTTGCTTACAGTGTGAAGATAAGATCACAGTAATAGCTATCTGTGCTCTGTGAATGCCTGTCATACTAAAGGATGCTTCAATAGTTCTTGACATGTTCATTAACATTTGCTGCCTTTCAAAAAGCAATACATATCAGCATTGCATGTTTCCTCAAGTGGTTTGCCATTTAGGCATAAAAGCTGCGTGTACTTTTAACTTCATGGAATGAGCATCTTTTTTATTTTGTTCACAATGCAGAGAATACTGTCATCAAAGATTGCCACTCAAGAGTAAATAAAATAAGTGGTGGATAAAATACTTTGTGCCAATTCAATAATGCTTCCTTATAATGACAAATGTCTCAAAAATAATTGCCTGAGTTTCCACAAGTTTGACCTTGACCATCAAAATTCATTTCCTCCATTTCCATGGTGTTAGTCATCATTAGGTGTAAAAGACCCATTATTTTTTGCTATCTGCCACTACTTCTATCCATGTCTTCTTTGGTGCCCATCTTGGTCTATCCCACTCTGTCACAATACACCTGCTCAAATCATTTTCTCCACTTCCCCTTAACATGATGTATCGACTCTGTACCAGTACTGTTCCATTATTCTGCATTTGCTTACCTGCACCTAATGAGAATTCATGCATTCCCTCAATAATTCTGATTTGTCTTTAACTGTCATAATAAGAGGAGAATGACCCAATTATAACAGCTGCAAGACTGCACAGATGAAAGTGTATTATATGCAATATTTAAACAGGGAAATAGTTAAGGTATGAGTGACTATGATTCACAGAGAAATGAAAAATGCTGCATGTAAGTGAAATTGTCATATTCCAAAATTTGAATGAAGTTTTGAATTACTGAGGCTGAACTGGGAAGATGGTTGATCTTTCCATTGCAGGCTGAGTCATGCCATTAAAACGTCCTGCTAATGTAAGTTTGTATGTAGATATGTTAGGAGGATACAAAAAAAACATGCCCTCATTGTCATCTCAGTTGAGAGCAAGTATCAAGAAGGGCATCAAGAAGAGTCATTATACAGAGACACCTCTATTTGCCATTGTCAACATGTTACAGCAGCCTGGAGCTACCAACATGTCATCTGTCCTCCTCCTGGTAGATTGCTCCACTATCTTTAACACAGAGAATCACCAGATACTCCATACCACCCTCTCTAACCTTGGCAACACTGGGACTGCCCTTGGGTGGTTTGAGTACTACCTCTTGGGAAGATCCTACTATGCATCCTAGCATGGAGAGATGTCAAGGGTGCACCAGGCTAGCACAGAGGTGCCCCAAGGTTTAGTGCTGGGCCCGCTACTCTTCTCCCTGTACGCTTACTCATTGGGCCTTATAAACCATTCCCATGGTTTCTCTTGTAAGTGCTAAGCTGATGATATGCAGATGTTTGCTACAGGTTTGAGTTTAAAATTTTACTCTGCTATTAAGTCTGTGCAATGGTGTACACCTCTTTTATCTTACTGACCTATTACACCCTTACTTTCCTTCACGATCAGTGAGGTCCTCTGACCAGAAGCTCTTGGTAAGGCCAAGTTCTAGATTTAAGGTTAGAAGGGACCATGATTTTCTAGTAGTTGCCCATAAGCTTTGGAATTGTCTATTATTAGGTCAGCACCAACTTTGGGCACTTTTAAATCCAGCCTGAAAGACTATCTTTTTGCCTTAGCTTGTAACTGAGTATTTATTTTTGGTGTATTTATTTACTATATTTAATATAATATAATATAATCTTCTTATATAATACACTACCATGGCTGCCCATTTGTCTGTCTAGGATTTTAAATCACCTGTAGCTCGCAAACGTTTGAACTATTGACCTGAAATTTGGTACACATATACTACATAACGTATACTATCCGCTTTCGGGGTGATGATTGACCTCCAAGGTTATTCCTCTTTTTATTTTTATTTTATTGTAAAATCAACTCTCAGCAGCAGCCAGTAGGGCAGCTGTGAGGCACATTCATATGGGCGTCATTCTCATTCCCTACCACCTTAGCCGTCACTTCCCCTACCTCTTCATAACTTAAATCATTCTTGAGGCAGATTGAAAACTTAATTGTCAGCTTAAGTGAAAATTTAAGGAAAACGTACTAAGTAATTGCAACACAAACACTGACTTAATCAGTTTTAACGCAAAAAGATGCCGACGAAAGAAGAAAAAAAGCGAGCCACTAGAGTGGAGAAAAGAAGAGCTGTTCAGGAAGCAGCAAGCATATCAACCTCTGAGCAAAGTAATGCTATATGGACAGAGAAAGAGTATGAAACTATGCTCAAGTCAACTGTATTCACTTCACGTAATCGTGCAGTGCACCATTACTGGTATAATATAATATAATGTGTGTGTGTGTGTTGTTGTATTTATGGAAGCTGTATAGCACTTTGGTCAAATTCTGTTGTTTTAAATGTGCTCTATAAATAAAACTTACTTGACTTGACTTGACATGTACCTGTTGTTCCTTCCAGAGGATCATATGGTATCAGCTAGAATCTCTGCATGTCTAACTGATACTGCAACCTCCAGCTCAACTTGGCAAGGTCTGACCTTCTTGTTATCTCAGCTCAACTGTCTGTTCAGCACCCCAGCTCTGTTCAGTTTGGTTCATTATCACTAACAACCGCGAGCTGACCAGCTGATCTTCAGGTAAACGCTTTATACATGCTCACTTCAAGATGTATAAAAACTAAACCTGGCCTAAACCCATGCACATTTTCACGGTAGCCTCACACCATGCCTATGCACGTTTTTGCTCGGTTTTACAAACAGGCGGCATCCAGCGTCAAAGCAGTGCTTCTGTTTCTTTGTCATTTCCCTTTCTTTTTCATATTTGCATCCAGGATGCAAGCGAAATTAATTGCATATCATTTACAAATTTAAGGCACTTATTCTGATCATTCTGTAACAATATAATGGAGCACAGAATGACCAAACTATTCCAGTACTAGGATGTATAGATGATATCATTTTTATAATGAAATTCTTTAAAAGTATTACTTTTTATATTACTTTTAGAGATAAATTGTTAACTTCATCTACAGTAAGTAATAATGATAACATTTTACATTTATTACAGACATTTATTGTATGGTAATTGGTTACATGGAAGGACAGGAATTGATGGTTGGTACATCTGACAGACACAGTACTGCTGCAATAAATTATTCCATCCAGGGTCACGCCTGTCCTAGCAAGCAAGGCAAGGCAGGAACAATACCATGCCCCCACATTTTTAATACATGCTTTAATGCAATTCATCATGAAAATTATATCAAGTATACATCTTAGTGTTCTAAAATCTTCAGAGAGCTGTAATATAATGAATGTAATGTATTCTGAGCCTGTGCGCAGAATCGTTTCTTTAAGAAACGATTAACAACTAGGTCGGGGAACACTTAGAATATGAAGCATTTAACGTACTACTTTAGCTACGATGAAGTTTAAGAAACTCTAGTAAATTAAACATCGATTTTAAGATAAAGTTTATGACATTCTACTTTATATAACAAAATAAACTACAAGATTAAAGTGGAAATAGAATTTTTTTTCAGATGGTGGGGAGCGACCCACCTTTTCACTGCAACTATGACATCTGACCATCTGTGCAACTTTCTGAACTTGAAGTTTTGAATGCTTTGTCAAGCTGTACCACTCTATCAATTTCCTTTTGTTGCTTATACCACTGCTTAAGCCACCAAATAGTATGTTTTTCCATGTCTCCACTTCACTAAGCAGTACCTTTATTTCGCATTCGCTGAAGGTCTTCTTTTTTACACATGATATAATATATAATAAATATACATACAGTACACAGTAGAACACCTGTATACACGGATTTAGTTTTCATGGTTTCAGACATCCATGATTTGGCATGGCCAAAACACATCTATACATATAAAGGAGAGTTGGGATCCGAGAGACTGTGTTTGTGGAGGGATGGAGAGTTAAGTCGGGTGGGGGAGTCACGTCATCATCTCCCCTCCCATTCACCTCATTTCATTCACTTCATTTCGCTCCGAGCTGAGCTCCGCAGCT
Organism: Polypterus bichir lapradei; assembly: GCA_026402145.1. Taxonomy (NCBI): domain Eukaryota; kingdom Metazoa; phylum Chordata; class Cladistia; order Polypteriformes; family Polypteridae; genus Polypterus; species Polypterus bichir. The sequence goes on from JANRMT010062809.1 coordinate 11,193,468, forward strand.
GACGCGGTCTTACCGTTCTTTATCCTTAGTGCTTAGTCCTCTCTCCTTTACTGATTTATATAAAGGAGAGTTGGGATCCAAGAGACTGTGTTTGTGTGTCTGTGGAGGGATTGAGAGTTAAGGCGGGTGGGGGAGTCATGTGATATTCTCCCCTCACATTCACCTAATTTCATTCACTTCATTTCGCTCCGAGCTGAGCTCCGCAGCTGACGCAGTCTTGCTGTTTTTTTTCTTTAGTGTTTAGTCCTCTCTCCTTTACTGATTTACTGTTTACTAGACACAGTACCTACTGAATAGTATTTTTTCCTTTAATGTTTCTACTTGGTGTTTAGTAGACGCGGTGTTGGCGTTTTTCCCATTTCTATTTTTTATGTAGCATGTTCATGAATTAGTCACAGGGAAAATTTATATATTTTGGCTCCAGGAGGACAAACCAAAAATGTTGTATATAAAGAAGCTCTATAAGTCGCATGTAGATACATAATTATTCCAACTACAGCGACTGCAGCGAAGTGCACGTGGTCTGCTAGTTAAAAATAAAATTCCAGAAGTAAATGAGTTTCAAACTGAGTGCCATTCTAAGCAAATTATTTCACCACTTTTGGTACTTTTTGGTGATGATATTTGCATCATTCCATGTGCAAGTCACAACAAAAAACCCCAGTGAGCACATGCAGAATGTGGGAGGTCATGCCTCAGTATATGACGTAATAGTCGCCACACTGACATGTGGATATGGAGGACTACTGTATACAGTATACTAACACACACAGCCTGGTGAGTTTTATGAAACCCACAGATACTTTTGGAGACATTACAGCTTTTTATTATATCATAATTTATTTTCCCTATTTAAGTAATTTCTCAAGTGACTAAGAACTGAATTAATCAGCTATATGGATAGACTAGCATAGTTTGTTACAGATGTGGTGTATGGGCGGCCGTTCATCCCGGCCAATACCCCCAAGTCACCAGGTGGAGCCCTCCCTGCAGTATGGAGGTCCCCCGAATGCCAGCAGGGAATCCTGGACATTGGAGTTTTTATACACAGCCCTGCTGGATACCATGGGGACCACTAGGAGACGCTGCAGGGAGGAACAGTGGTTATTTGCCTTACACCCCGGAAGTACGTCCGAGTCACATGGACAAGGGGAATAATGTGCTTCTGGGGTGAAGAAAGGGACTTGTTATCTGACCCAGAAGTGACAGGAGATCACATGGACTGGGGATTGGAACACTTCCAGGTCAGGGAATATAAAAGAACTGTGACAGCTCCCAGACGGCGAGCTGAGCTGGGTGGTAGGAGGGCAATGCGTCTGGGAGTGGTGGAGAGTTTATTATTGATTGTAATTGGTGAATTTATGAGTACTGTGGAGGAGAGGGTGCTTTGTGCACTGTGCTGTGAAAATAAAGTCAACTTTTGGACTTTTACTTGGTGTCTGGAGTCTTGGACAGGGGTTCAAGGGAGCGATACTGCACCCTATCTGTCACAGAGATTATCTTTAAAAATGATAGGCTTGATATATTAGAAGCCTTAATTGAACTGTTGTATATTTTTTGTTGTTATAGTTCTTTTCTTTTTGTTAAACAACTAATATTGATGTGAAGATCAAAATACAGTACAACATTAACATGCTGGGTCTTGAAATAACTTGTAGAAGTAGATTGGTTTCTTGTAAAAATGCAGCTTATCTTACAGCCATAGCACAATCCTCCATTTTCAACATTGTTCCTATAATATCACTAAATGTGCTGCTTGACTGAGCAGCCAAATATATCCACACTGCTTTCCAGCCTCTTGAGACTTATAATAGAATTGTAAAAATATTGTCATTTAGTTCTCCGTCTATGACATGTGTTCAAAAAATTCTATTGGATTATTGCTTGGAAAACCTGTAAGGAATTCTCTGCAACTGAGCTGGGGTTCAACAGATCAGTAATAAGACATACAAATTGGCTGCCACACTGTCACCGGCATTCACCATGTGATTTCAATGTATTACATGCCAAAAAGATTTAGAGTATTTCTCTTCAGGAGAGCAGTATTAATAATATGTGCTAAATATACTTGGGTCAATTTAAATCACCTTTTAGGGAAAGGAAATATGATATACAAAACACATTTCTATACTACTGCTAAGAGTTCAGATGTAGCATTGATAAGTAACTTTTTTGATCACACATTGTAGATGCATCCTTTGGCTTTCACAATTTGTAACATTAGTTAGGGCACTGTGACATTTTGTAGCTCAATATAAAATGCCTCTATAACTATTTACCTTTAATTAATGTTGAATAATATTAGAATGGTCATAAAATATTAGTAGATTAAAGAAGCCACTTTAGTAATTTTAGCAGCAAGTTTTCTGTATGACTCTTATGACTTATGATTGAGCCACTGAGCTATTTCACCACATTCTGCCATCATTAACCCAGTTAGACAGGCACTCTTTTACTTCACAGACAGATTGCATGTTATGTTAAATTGTAGCAATTCAGCTGAAGCTAACAAGAAAAGCAATACTGGCTAATTTAAAGTAATGTACTGAGCTGGTTTTTGCTTCTAATGTTGCCAGGACATACCCCCACCCCTAGGCCTTGCAGTTTGATTAAATCAGTTTAAAAATTGGTAAATGAATAAAAGTTTATTGAACTGTCTGCCTGTTTGTAATATTGTTGTTTATATAGTGTATAATTAACTCTTGTTTGTACTATGGCTCCCATTGCTGCTACTGCTCAGATTTTTCATAGAAATCCACTCTGAACATCCATTTAATACAACAGAGGCCCACATTTTAGTTGATCAAATTTTTGTAGACCTCAAGGGCTCTCCTCCTTCCACATTTCTCAACTTTAATTAAAGAAGTGACAGTGGAGATGGTGTACAAATATCTGGGGACAATTTATAGATACAGTAATCCCTCCTCAATCGCAGGGGTTGCGTTTCAGACCCCCCCGCAATAGGTGAAAATCCGCGAAGTAGAAACCATATGTTTGTATGGTTATTTTTATATATTTTAAGCCCTTATAAACTCTCCCACACTGTTTATAAATATTCCCCGCAGAGTTATACAGCATAACCTTTTGTATTCTCTTAGATATTAGGTAAGATTCATTGAAATTATGTATATAAACACACTGTTTATATACAGTAAAACCTAAATATTATTTTAAAGATATTGAGTGTCTCCGATATCACAAATGTTACAGCCATTACGATAGACAGGCCACCAGCAATAAATACGTACAATGCAAGAAAAATAGTATACAGTAAATGTGTGTACAGTGACACTAAACGTATGTACATGTACTAAGTACTGTAAGTAGAAAATTAATTACGGTTACTCACCAACAATGACACGATTACTTGTCCGATAACAATGAGTTTAATTTTACTGCACAACAAAGGAGAGCGTTACAGCTCTTCTAAAAGAGCCACATCAGGCGATTGTGTAGCACTGCCGTTGTTCTTCTTCTGGCAGTCTTCAATCCAAATCCCTAAAGCAGATTCCATCCAGACTACTGCCTTATTACATCCACTTACAACTCGTTTTGCACCCTGGTTAAAAGGACACTGCGGCCGTAGATCTTATATTCCTTTCCTACTTTTTAAATAAAAAGAATCGTAGCCTTCAACAAATCCAAAACGTTTACCTTTTCAGCAATCGTTAACATCTTCTTGCGCTTGGGCACGGCCCCTGAAGCAGTAGCAGATTGTTTTGGAGCCATAATGAAGGGCTTGACTATGCACAAAGATAAACACTAAAGAGCACAACTCTTTACACAGCGAAACACGTTGATGCTGAATGAGCGAGACAAGACTTCCTGGTTAACACTGCATTCAGCACGCAGGAACTTAACTGCGTGCTCTGATTGGTTTGCTTCTCAGTCATCCGCCAATAGCGTCCCTTGTATGAAATCAACTGGGCAAACCAACTGAGGAAGCATGTACAGGAAGTAAAAAGACACATTGTCCGCAGAACCCGTGAAGCAGCGAAAAATCCGTGTTATATATTTAGTTATGCTTTCATATAAAATCCGCGATAGAGTGAAGCCGCGAAAGTCGAAGCGCGATATAGCGAGGGATTACTGTAATAGGCTAAACTTAGCACAGAACAAATTTGGGCAGGCATGGTTTTTCTTTTTAAAAAAACTCAATAGGTTTAAAGTGGACAAAAACATAGTAACATTTTTTAAGTCCTTTATAAAATCTTTTCTTACATTTGCTATTATATTTTGGTTTCTTACATTTGCTATTATATTTTGGTTTTGCAATATCAGCATTACGAATACACACCATCTTAACAACGTATTTTCTTGAATAACAAAATTCTACCTAACCTAACTTAACTAATCATGTGCTATCAGTGCTACTTCATTCTGTGTTCTTAAACCATGGGATGCAGAGATTTAGAACAACTAGTGTAACTGAGCATAGGTACTGTTAAACACCAAGAAACAAAACAAAGACCCTTTTTTAATTTAAAACTGTTGTACATTATGTCTCAGAAATATTAGCACTGCGTCCATTACCCTTTCCATGCAGTAAAACCGATTTAAATTAATATGCAGCAAACATTGCTTAAATCAGTAGATGACAGTAATTTCGATGGAGTAGCAAATGCTCTTATATAGCTTAATCACTACAAATGGACATAGATAGGCTCATGTATATACTACACAGTATATGAATGGGTGGATGTGTGAGTCTCATAGAGGTAGAATACAAAAATAACAGGAAAACATAAAACAAGAAACCAAACTACCTCTATGAGCCTTCTTTCATGGGCTTACATGTCTGTCTGCCAATTGTGGTGGTTCGTCCACTTGCCCACCTTTTTCAGCCATGACTTCAGTTGAAACATTCGGAAAAGTACAGAAGATGAAGTAGAAGGTACATTCACAAAGACTGTGCAGCAACTGGGATGCTAAAAGATTGGCCGTTTGGTTGCCTTGTCTTAACACTCTCAACTGGATGTCAAACACCCCTTCTCAACAATCTTGCCAGCACAAAATGGCACTCTTTGAATGGTGTTGTTTCAGAAATGCAGAAGTTAATTGACCTAAACTGAATAGTGGGAGTATTTTATAATTGTTGAAATTAAGTGCAAGTACTTAAATGTAAAGCCTGGTGTGTATGCACGATGCCAAGCAGGGAGTGCTAGCTGGTTGAATGGTTCAGTGCTGTGTGTTTTGATATGGAGTCACAAACGTGACTAAAATAGTGTGAGTTCTCCTAAAAGACCCACAAAGGTAGATCAATAACTTCACTAGCCAGCCAGAAGGATGCACATCCAATCCAGCTAACCCCAGATAGCTACCTTCAGGCTTCTGTCCAGCTAGGCCCAAAGTGGGGAAAACTGGCTTAACAATTCAAAATATAAAGAAATGTCTCAAAATGCGGTAGCCTATTCGCATTTATATGGGTTAGGTGAGGACCCCATGAATGTGAAAATCTATGAATTATATTTGGCGACCCCAAGCAATTAAATGCATTTATTTATTTATTTACTAGGGGGCTTTGCCCCCTGCTCATTTAACTCACCAACCCCCCCTGCCTGCGCTATGTGCCAGACACTTTGCGTCTCTGTTGCTTGCGTATTTGGATTTCACTTTCACCAAACAACAAATCTTTTAATTCTCGCGGATATGCCTCTTCATTGGGAAGAAACACTACTTTTCCCCGATGGCAACACGAATTAGATGATCTACAAGTCTCCGACTTAAAGTTTAAATCTGAACAATACCTACATACTTCTGTCATATCACCTATGTCCATATATTCGATCTCTTTTCGCTGTTTTGTTATTTCACCGAGTAATCATTTCCATTTGTTAAGCACAAATGTGATCTTTACTATCAGTTTTTTGAGACTTTTGAATTTTAGTACTTTCATAATCTCTAACCTGCTCTGCATTTATGTTTCATATTGCATTAGAGGTATTCATTGTGTTATACGTTTTCGTTTTTTTTTGGCTTTGATATTAACACGCAAATACTTTTTAAATTTACAATTTCATTGTAACACTTCGGTAAAAACAATATTTGGAATTACCTTTTCGTCAATATCGCATTGAATTTTGATTTTGTGTTTGGGCTTACATCATGACATAAATTTATAGGTGCTGTGATATGATACTTCCACGAAGAAATATTTCCACACACAGAAAAAGGTTTGGGGATGGTCCCCATATATTGTTGTCCAGACAAATGAAAAAGAGGTTGATTCATATGGCTTTTCAGTGCAAAATGAACAACGAACTGCAAACAAAATGGCGTTTATATAACAGGATGGATTATGGGACAGGAAATGGTTGGCCGGAAGTGACAATTGGAGGCAGGGAAACAGAACCAACATCATCAGGAGTGGACAGGAGCAATGGATTGATGGAACCATAAGTGACGTTATCAGGATGATCCCGGAAGCGGGACTTCTTATTTTTCTTCAGGTTCTCTGTAGGTGAAAAGAGATTTAGGTAAGTATCACGTGATGACCCTTTGTCTCGCGATATTTCACTCACCTTTAGGCTCTTTGACTGCCTCCAACTCGCACGTGTGTGGCAGCGCTAAGAGCATATGAACTGTGTCTGACAATAGCATTCACATGAATGAAAAATGATTGCACTGTGTCCATAGTTGTAAATGTTTGAGAGGAGGGCGGGGCTTTTCAAAGTCTCTTTGCATAAAGTCTTGTCTCATGGGACTTGAAATTATCTCCAAGAATGTCTCGCCACAGGATTTCCTTTTATAATAGAAAGATTTATTTATTTATTTATTTATTTATGTATTTATCTATTTATTTATTACCCGACTGGTTAAATGGTGCCAGCACACATGTGCACTAGCCTTAATGAGCCAATAGCTTATCTCCTCTTTAAGTGCATGGCGTCAGCTTCATTAGGCTGCACAGATAAAAACAAGAAAGGCAGGTAAGACAGGAGAAATAGAAACCGCGAGAAAAGAAAACGAAGACTGAGCTTGAGAAAGGTTAGAGATCTGTGTGGGTTTCCAGCTGAGGTGAGTGAGAGAGAAATAAAGAGCTAGCAGGAGCATGATGTGTGAACCAGCTTGGGGGAGATTCCAGATATGTGGAATAACTAAGGGAGAAGGCAGAATCTAGCTGGCACAGATTCTGCAGTTCTTTTTTTAACAAAAATAATTTAATATTAATGATATAGTATGCATGTACAAATATTAAATAACACTAATACGAAGTACTGCATTAAAATTTTTATTAAGAAGAAAATTAAACCTTTTTAAACTGAGGGAAAATATGCCAATAATTATTTGTTAAGGATCTCTTTGTATACCACATTGTCAGTTCAGCCCTCCGGTTGTAATATGACCAAGCTGTGCGCTGAGCTTACTCTTGAGCATGCAACTTACAGTTAGCCATGTGAACAGTAATCTTGTTTCAAATCTCACAGCTTGGATTGCTGCTGTCATAATCGGTTTGAGTTTCATGGTTTGTTTCAATTACGACAGTATTTGCAGGACTTCTGTTGAAGTGACATTCGGCATCTGTCAAGCATTGTAAGCATACAACCGGTTTCATTGATAACTTCACATCCAGCTTTTGAGAGTTTAAGCATTCATAAACATCAAAGTGTCCACTACTGAAATCGTCACCTGTGAATCTAAGATGTTTAAGAGGTATTGGCGGTTGTCGAAAGGTGTAAAATATTTGGTCATTTCGGTACACTTGAAAGTGACAACCGAACAATTCAGCTGCAGCCATCAACTCACATGCAGAACCATAGGTGAAGGGCTTAAGCATTTCACTCTTCTAGTGCTCCTGTGTAATCTAATTATCTCCTGTACCGTCATCAGTCCACACCTTGAACCTGTCCCAGTCATTCAATACATAAGACACAATGTTCCTCCGGATATCAAGAGTCAGCCTGATATGGCCGTGCAATATGTAACAAAGAGAATGGAAAAGGTAGGTGCCATCTCCGGGCATGGAAACCACTCGGTAAGTGACAGTTCTTTGATCGATGGTGATCACCTCGATAGACATGGTAATGGGGGTACGATTGGAATGATAAAGGAAATGGGTACCTGAGCAATGTAAAGTAAGTCTAAAATACCTACACAATAACTATAATCGTCATAAACGAACAATAAAACAGCGGAGAAGCCGTGGATTAAATAAAAAGGCTGTAGTTATCAGTAGGGAGACATGAATCCCGTGGCGAAGCAAGGAAGGGAATGTAGAGACCGGAGCGACGGACGGTCTTATATAGGCAGGCAGCCAACAACATGGGAGGCGTTGGGATGGGGGCCCAATGCCGCCTCACACAGTGGCCGAGCTGCAGGCTATGGACGTATATATGTACGTAAGTAGGATTCAGTTAGCATTGGGAACCCATGTACCAAATTTCTTGAAGATGGGCCCATAAGTAACAAAGACTGTTGAAAAGTTCAATATGGCGGCCGACAGTGGCATCATACCACCGAAATAAGTATGTACATTGGTTTCGGTTAGCGCAGGGAAGCCACCTACCAAATTTCGTGAAGATCGGGCCATAAATAAGAAAGTTCAACATGGCGGACGTTGTTGACCGTTATGACCGTTAAGCGTAGAATTTCAAAATGAAACCTGCTCAACTTTTGTAAGTAAGCTGTAAGGAATGAGCCTGCCAAATTTCAGCCTTCTACCTACACGGGAAGTTGGAGAATTAGTGACGTTGGAAAGTTCAATATGGCGGCTGACAGTGGCGTCATACCACCTAAATAAGTACGTACACTGGTTTCGGTTAGCTTAGGGAAGCCGCATACCAAATTTCGTGAAGATGGGGGCATAAATAAGAAAGTTCAACATGGCGGACGTTGTTGACCGTTATCGACCGTTATGACCGTTACGTGTAGAATTTCGAAATGAAACCTGCTTAACTTTTGTAAGTAAGCTGTAAGGAATAAGCCTGCCAAATTTCAGCCTTTTACCTACACGGGAAGTTGGAGAATTAGTGATGAGTGAGTGAGTGAGTGAGTGAGTGAGTGAGTCAGTCAGTCAGTCAGTCAGTCAGTCAGTCAGTCAGTCAGTCAGTCAGTGAGGGCTTTGCCTTTTATTAGTATAGATAAATTATTTTCTGTGTTATTTATATATTTGTGGTTTACACCTTATCTGTGTTTATCTAAACTTTTCGGTAAGCTCCAAAAATATCTCACAAATAACTGTGAATATAAAATTCCCAAATTTGGAGGATTGACTGCATTTCAAATTGCTCTACAAGGGAGGGGATAACCACAAACCCCTGGCATGCAAACAGAAGGACAAGAAAGACTCTTTATAAATGAAGAATATTTATTAACAAAACAGAAAAAGCACTGTTGCTCAAAAGAGATAAAATAGACAAAAAAGGAGTTGCCTAAAAGGAAATCCTACAGCAGACAAGTTCCAATACACAATCCTTAATCACATCATCCTCAAAACAAAGCACAACATAAAAAAAAAATAGCAACCACTGGTAGGATCTCTTGCACTGGTTTCAGGTAATGTCAGAGAGAGGACTCAGAAGTAGTAGTATTATGGAGACCTCACCTCCCAGAGTTCCAAATACAAAACACATAGAATGGAGGCACATTTAAAAAGACAGTACACAATTGCAAAATTAACAGAAAATACATAAATATGTAAAAGTAGTTATTCAAAAATAATAAAACAATGAAACACATGAATATGCTAACGCTGGGATATATATTGCAATAAGGTTGTTCTGCAGAGCCACAATGACACAATAAACACAAATAATACATTTATACTTAGCTTGTATTAAAGAATCATTCAACATGCAGTCTAAATCAGGCTCTGCTTGAAGAAACACATGAAATATCTTAACAGTCTGGATTCATGCATATTTTATATTGTATTGTTTTTAAATGATCATTTTTCATGTTTTAATGTTGTCTCAGTTATCATTTGTTTATTTTGTATTGTCACTTTAACTGCACTTCCATTCCTTGGGCTTTGTGGGTGGCACCCCAACAGGTGTGGCCACTCTCACATCACTCCTTCAGAGCTCTCACTTTGGCTGTTGTAAGGCCACAGGTGATTAAGATCACATCAGAAGATCATTGTACTTTTTGTTTGTGAGCTTTGCTATATTTGTTGTATTTTCTGGTTTTCTGAGTTTATTTTGCTTTTGTCATTAGATTTCCCTTAGTCCTTACTCAGCAGGAAAACAGGAGAGTTGAATTTGTGAGTAAACTGGGAGAAGCAGCAAAAGGTCAAAACAAAAGAAAATAAAAAAAACTGTACAGAACTTAATCCAGATGAGAGGCAAAATCAAAGCCAAATAGCAGGCAATAAGTTGAAATCAGACAATACAAGAAAATAAAGCACACAATATCAAAATGAAAGTAAAGAATTTTATCCATAGACTGGATAAAGTGCCTGGCAAAAGGCTGACTTTTTATTCCGTTTATTGATCAAGTCAAAGTCACAACCCCAAAGACCCCAACCTAGAGATTAGGGCCATGACCCTGACAACGGTACACAAATGGCTTCTGTTAAAGAAACAGGCTATGAAGCACCAGTTTATAGCCTAAATGGTACTCTTGGATTGCGGATTTGGATCTGTTTGCTTAGAATTACCTTTAAGGCAGCTCTTTTTTTGCCTGTTTTTGCTCTTTTGGATGTTTTACTTAAATCTTTCTATTTTTTCTAATAAAGTCTTTATTTATGAAGATTTTTTGTTTGGCCAATTCATACAAGCTGAATGTTTATATATTTTCAGACTTTTCTTGTTATCCTGTATCAGGGGTTCTGGAGTTGTGTAGTTCTCAAATACCAGGGTATGGTATTAATTCCATCCATCCATTATCCAACCCGCTATATCCTAACTACAGGGTCACAGGGGTCTGCTGGAGCCAATCCCAGCCAACACAGGGTGCAAGGCAGGAAACAAACCCTGGGCAGGGTGCCAACCCACCGCAGGGCACACACACACACACACACACCAAGCACTCACTAGGGACAATTTAGAATTGCCAACGCACCTAACCTGCATGTCTTTGGACTGTGGGAGGAAACCGGAGCACCCGGAGGAAACCCACGCTGACACAGGGAGAACATGCAAACTCCACGCAGGGAGGACCCAGGAAGTGAACCTGGGTCTCCTAACTGCGAGGCAATGGTATTAATTTTTATAACTTAATAATGGTTTGGATACAATAGAATGATTACTACCTAACTAGAAGCTTCTTCCACCCATATGCTAGAAATCTCTGAAGACAAGTAAAGTTCTAAGTGTTTCAAATGACAAAGCACAAGAAATGGTTTCTCATAGATTGATTCAGAATTACAATGTCAAAAACAGTAAGAATACAAAATAAAAGCAAAGGCAAGAATTGTAACATAATAAAAATAAGAAAAAATGCAATATATATTGTATATAGGATCATATACTATACTGCTGAAAGTCTGTTCAGATTTTTGACTTCTGGGCTTCATCTGCACCCATTAAGAGCTGCATAAAATGAAGCACACATCCATGCAATTTCTATTGACAAACTTTGGTAGTAGAATGGGTCATACTGAAGAGCTCGGTGACTTTAAATGTGGCACTACCATATGATGCAACCTTTGCCATATGTCATCATGAGAAATTTCTTCTCTGCTAGATCTACCCTGGTCAACTGTAAGTACTATTATGGTGTAGTAGAAACAAGTAGGATCTACTAAAGATCAGCCATAAAGTACTAGACCATGGATGCTCATGGCGAACGGAACCACAAAGTGCTAAAGTGCATAGCACATAAAAATCACCCATCCTCTTTCACATCCCTCCCAATAGAGTCCCACACTGTGCATCAGGAGCTTCATTAAATGAGTTCCCATGGCCAAGCAGCTGCACACAAGCCTAAGATTACTATGTACAATGCCAAGCATCAACTGCAGTGTTATAAAGCATGTAACCATTGGACTCTGGAGTAGTGGAAGCATGTTCACTGGAGTAATGAATCACTCGTCACTATCTGGCAGTGTGAGGGATGAATCTGAGCTTGGCAGAAGCCAGGAGAATTTTGCCTTCTGTACTGCATAGTGTTTCCTGTAAGGTCTAGTAACAAAGGGATACTGGCCTGGGGCTGTATTATATAATAAGAATATTACTAAAGTTTAATGTCACTGTCTCTGTGCAGTCAGTTTAAATTTGTTTATCTTTCTTTCTAGTACAAAGGGGCTCAGCATTTGGAATTGCTAGACCAAGCATAGGACAAGATAGACAAAGACAGCTGGGGGAATGTACAGTCAGCCTAAACACAGATGTATACTATTTTTTCATCTGTTAAAAGTCAGCACAAAATCTTCTTTCCTGGTTTGGAATTGGACTATTTGCCTACATGGGGGCCTGCACGTGGAGAAAACAGTATAAAAGACTTGGACAGCAGCCAAACACGTTGGAAGCTCACAGACGGATGGAAGACTACATCATTCAGTCCGGAAAATCCTTCCTACGCCGCAATACTGATGGCATACTCTACACGCCAGGCCCCCACAATAGTCTTGCTATTCACTCCCCTCGTCTTATATGCAGCGTAAGCCGAAATTAAACAAAGCTAAGTTATTTTTTCTCTTATGTGATTTTTCACCGCCGTATCACTAAGGGAGGGATATCACCTCTTTAATTTATATTTATTTAAATTCAGGTTAATTAAGACGTCACAATTGAAAAGAATGTATTTTCAAGGAGCTAGCACCTCCTATCAGAAAAAAGGCTGTTTTTCAGGATTTAGGCTACAACTCTTACTTGCAATGAATGGTACAATTAATGTTACAGCATACAAAAATTTTAGAAAATTGTGTGCTTTCAATTTTGTAGCTACACTTTGGAGAAGGCACAAAGCCAAATACATTAAGGCATGGGTTGATAAATTTGATGCTGAGAAACTTGAATGACCTGCAAAAAGCCCTGACCTCAGCCCTACTCAATATGTTTAGGATGGATTGGAATGCCAACTGCAAGTCAGCTGTTCTCATCCAATATTAGTACCTGAATAGAAAAATGTTCTTTTAGTTGAATGGGTACAAATTCCCAGAAAAATACTTCAAAACCTTGGGGAAAGCTTTCCTAGAAGAGTGGAGGCTGTTATAGCCACTCCATATATAAATACCCATGGTTTTGAAATGGGATGTCCAACACACGCATATAAGTGTGATGACCAGGTGTCCATAAAATTATGGCCATATAGAGTAATATTTCATTAGTTGGCTATGTATATGAATGCAATGCTTATTAACTACACAGACTACAATAGCAAATTGAATATTAATTGAACTTCACCACTCCCTACAATGTGTGTATGTTTATCTTATTTTACCTTAAAATTTGTTACATTACAAATATTACAAAAATATGCATAGTACTTCCAGATTGTCAGGGTTTTAGACTTCACCCTATCCATCTGCTGAATTAGATTTTCATGTGGTTTCTACTCAGCAGGAAGCCAGAAATTAATGTTGAGAAGAGTTGTCAGCATATTTAAGGAAAGCCTCTCTAGTGCAAATACAGCACCGAAAGAAGAAAGCAGTTTGCTTTCCAGGGAATGGCACATGGAGAGTGATTATTACTTTTGACTAAGAAGGAGTTAAAATAGACTATACAATTAAGATTTTACTATTCCACATTTTTTATCTGCACCTAGTTTATAAGTAATAGAGTGTAGGCATTTCAACTTAAGTTAAGTAACAGCTAGAGCCTAGTGAACAATAAAAGTCCATCCTCTTTCCAGCCCCAGCCTACAAGAGTAGAAATTTGGTCGTGACATGTGTAAGAGCCATTTTCCTAGTTCTATAAAATATCTGAATATTTATTAAATGATAATGCATAAAATATGGGAGGTTCCTATAACCCCCGTGAATAGAATTGAGTTGGTATTTTCCTGTCATTTCTTAACAGTTTTTGAGTAAACAATGTTCTTTAGTTAGAGTCTAGCCTTGCCTTGTGTAAGGTATAGAGGCATACGGCTTTTTAACCGTGTCCTTGTTTGTGTTCACGTTTGTGCTTGCGCACGTGAACGTGCCTCGGTACATGTCAATGTGCCAACGGCCTACGGGCCTTTGAGTGTGAAGTAACTCTTAAAATAAAAGATTTAAATGTTGAACCGTATGTTTAAGGCATACAGAAGAAGAAATTAAGAACTTTTAAGTACCCAAATAACCAAAGCTTCTTAAGAAAAACTAAGTTTATAGAAGATACATTTTTCCTTTTTTTTGCCTTATTTCTATGTGTGTAACTATTTTTCTTTTTATTCTTGTATGGATTATTTGCCTTTAACTTTCACTAAATATTTTTAAAATGAACTTTTGGACTGAGAGATTTCTTTGACACGCGTCTTACCCGTGCCTGACTTCGCCTTATGCAACGGCGGCTACAACATGTACATATGTAGCTCAGCACATCCCTTTTTATAAGCCACCATCCCCTATAATTATTAGAACAAAATTGATTCTGTAAAAAAAGCTTGTTCCACTGACAGCATGGCTCCACCCATTAAGAGGACTGCAATTTAGAACGTCGCAGTTATAGACATGCAGGTTCCAGGCATCCACACAGTTCAGGGCTTTACAGTTTAAGTTAACAGGATAAAACTAAATTTAAATATGAGGATTTGACTCACAATATCAAAATAAATAATCCATTCAATTATGCCCCCCAAAATCAGTCATAGGGTTGTTAACAAAACTTGTAAAGTATTAGAAACAAGTTCTACTACAAAAAAATTAAAAAAATGATTCAATTTATTCAGTAATTGAAAATCTCTATTTCATCTAGATAATAAATACCATTTTTGATCTGCAAAGCTCCGAATGCTATCATTTCACTATGTGTTTTATATCCTGCAGTGGATTTATACTATTTAATACAAAAATATATCTACTGCATTAATTTTTTTATGAAGAACTTCAAATACAAAAGACTAATCACATTAACTTTTTTTCCTAGTTTAATTTCAGAAAATTTCAATCTGTCCAATCTTCCATCTGCTTCAGACAGTTATTACGGTTCATCACAGCTTCAGTATGCATTCCCTCTTATCTCACACAGCAAATTCAGCTGAAGATAAGTCATTCTCATGTCCCAATTTATTTCTCTATGCCTGCATTCTTTCAGTTTTAAATGTATAGTGCTGTAGTTTTTATCTTACAGTTTCATGTAGTTGTGTTTTTGTGCATATTCTTACCTATGATATATGTTAAGATTTTTAAAAATGGTTCTAGTTTTGTGCCATAAGTAGCGATCAAATGGAGTGGCACTCTTTTGTATAATGTGATATTTATCCTTTTCAAATGTGGTTTCACTTTAATTCACTAACATAGCTTTCCCATGTTGGACAATAAAGTATAATCTATCTATCTATCTATCTATCTATCTATCTATCTATCTATCTATCTATCTATCTATCTATCTATCTATCTATCT
>JANRMT010062809.1:11208902-11220320 GCA_026402145.1 Polypterus bichir lapradei
TCTATCTATCTATCTATCTATCTATCTATCTATCTATCTATCTATCTGTTCTCACTTGCAACCAATGCTCCTGGCATATTCACTTTAAAGTAACAGTTGCCTAATTTTGTACCTGTACTCTTTAGTACATTTATCTTCCTAGCAGGTGTCTTTGAAGGCAGACACTAGGGGCTGTCCGATGTGCAAGGGGGTGTCAGTGTAGTCGAATAAATTGGACCCTTGTATTTAAGATGTAGGGCAGAAGGTCTTACAGATCCCAATGGTGCCTTGATCTTTAAAGTGGAATAGAAGGACATAGGAATGGAATATAATTATTCTGGGCGTGCAGACATCAACATGAATGTTCCTCATGAAAATGGCAGGATCATAGAGAGTAGACAACATGGACACTTTCAAGTAGTATTTGCCTTGTAACCACCTTAGTGTCATGTTTACCCCCAGAAAAAACAAGCCAAAAACACTACAATTATTTCAACAAGATAAAATGTTATTATGTGTAACAGTAAATACCAAAATGTCAACATAAATACAGCAGAAAAGCTATGTCTTGTGTCCACTGGTGTACTGATGCTGTTCAATTCAGTTTTTCTTTTTCTTCTATCTTTTCATGCCATTGTTTTAGGTTGAAGGCTCCATCCCTGTCATGAATGTTGATGTGTCACCTTAGAGTGGCAAAATGCATAGAAATATTCATGATTTTGTTTGCAGTATAATTTTAATTTAACCACTAGATGGCTGCAGAATACTGTCCCAAAAGTTGTTTGGCCTTAATGAGTGTCACACATGTACACATGGGAGGTAGTCGATGGGCCAGACTAAATGTGTTGTTACGCCAGACTAAGGATTGGCAGTACACATCTTTTCTTCCTCATCTACAGGATCCTCTAAAGGAAAATCTGCCTGAACCCACTTCTAACAACTCCTCCTGTTCCGCTTCTGACATCACTTCCAGCTTCTCTACAGACCTCTACTGTTCTCACTTCTGGATGCACCGCTGAAGACACACCTCTTCCTTCCACTACTCTATAAAACCGCCACCCATCTGTTTCACCTTCAGTCATGTTTAGGGACTCACTACCAAGAGATTACTCGTTCTGTTCTACTCTTTAAATTTTGAGTGCTGTTTTTTCAAGTATACGGGGTGGAACACCAAACCTTTATCTTGTCCTCTTCTGTCTCATTACACAATGTTCATTGATCATAAAAAGCAATGATATATTCTGAGAGACATTCAGGATTAACCATTTTTACATAGAATCCTGAGCCTGAGAGACACTCTGGGTTAATGCCAAGGAGGTTAAGACCAAAAGCAAAGTTGAGAAGTGCATCATGTCAGGAATAAAGGTAACCTATAGACCTAGAATCATCAATACACTATGAAAGCCAGACCTGCAAGTTTTCTCTGATCCCAAGCCAACCCTGGTGCCATAGAGGGGCAAAAGAGGGTATTGTTGTCTCAGCTGGGCAAAAGGATTTTTGAACACTTTTGCTTACCTATCTGTCCCTGTGAGCATTCAATGCTGCATAGGCACTCATACCTCTAAATCACAACTACTCCATTTTGTTCTTCAACACTGCAGGAAGGAATAAAAACAGCTGTGTGAGATGTAATTTCTCAATATTCATGTATCATTGACTACTGGTGATTTTAGTTTTGTATGTATTGTTTACTAAATTAATTTAGCTTCATTTCACGATAGTTGTGGGCATTCCTCCTATAGTGTATTTACTTTGTGTTAACACTTTTAAATTTACTATTGTGGCTCTGTCCTGTGAGGAAATATGCAGGTGAGGTTCTGTAGGGGGAGTGGAGCCACAGTTGCTGATGTGGAACAAAATATGCTACACTGAACAGCAATATTTGTTGAACTGGAAAAGAATGAGAAGACAGACAGTATGGAGAACATAATACATGTTAATGAGAGCAACATATCAATGCACCTGAGGAGGTTTAAGTGCTTCCCCAGGCATCTCCTGAACCTGAGAGTAGAAGTTAGACTAGGACACCACCAGAAAACAGCTAAGAAATAGTCCTGTTTCCCACTGTTTGTGTCTGTGATATCAGTAGGTCCTCCATCATGCCTTGGGTTATTCCAATACATTGAATCTGTTAAAGAAGGAGAAGGTTGGAAGAAGTAAAGATACAAAGATATTAAAATATATTTTGCTTGAGACAAGGTTGTTAATAGCACTAAGAATCTGACTGACTTTATAATATCATTATTTAATATGGAGTATTTGTTGTTAATACACATTTTATTGCAGTGATGGGGATTTTGGAAATCAATCATTTTGTGTGATTGAATCTTTTCAGTGAATAATCCCAATTGATTCAGCTGAGTGTAACACTATTTCTCGGGTGGATATAAGATGTGATCAACAATTTTTGCCTTGCAGGTCGATCTTTAAAATGCATATGCAACTACTACCCATCTGATTCACAGTTCTCTTGATTTTCTAAGTATGTTTATATGAAAACATGCTTCAGTAATTGGATTTTGTACAATTCATTTTTGGGAGGCTTCTATATCTATTGTCACGCACGTGCGAATAGGGGACAGTCAAAAGGCTCAATGGTGCGTGGAAAACCAAGAGAGGGGGAACTGGAACGGGGCACTAATGTTTTTCTCTCCTTCCATCCACAGAAAAACATCAGAATAAAAAAGCATTCATACCCAACATAATGCTCCAATCCACCACCGTCCCGACAATAATAAGAAGACTCCTCTTCCGGCTCCAAGAAAATACCTAACTTCCGGTCCCCTTCTGATGTCCTCAGTTCTGTCCCTCTGCTACTGAGGTCATCTCTGGCCTCTACTACCTTCTATTACACCAGCTGCTGTTAATTATACTTCCTGTTTAGCCTCCATATAAGTCAGAGCATTATTTTGTTTTCTGTCAAATGTTTGAGTTGGTTTATGACTGTACTGGAATCTGAAAACAGTATATGGGGAGGCTCCCCAACACTTAATATGTGTCTATGTGCTTTTTACTTATCACACTATAAACAGAATAGTAAATACAAATGCCTCCTATGTCTCTTTGTGCATTAAATAAATTAAATAACAGTAAAACAGAGCTGAACCTTATCAAAAATGATTATTCATCCATTCATCCATTACCCAACCTGTTATATCCTAACTACAGGGTCACAGGGGTCTGCTGGAGCCAATCCCAGCCAACACAGGGCGCAAGGCAGGAAACAAACCCTGGGCAGGGCGCCAACCCACCGCAGCAAAAATGATTATTCTAATTTATAACCATTATTTGCTGCTTTCAACATCACATTGTTGTCTTTGAAATAAACTGAATCATTCCCTGCCAACAATTTTCACAATTCTTATTCACTTGGCTCCTGAACTTAATAATTACCCACTGTTACAAAGATGAGACATACTCAGATGAAGGTTTGGGGCAGCCACCAGTATATTCTGGTATCCTGGCTGCAAAAGTCATTATTTCTCACAATAAACAGCACTGACGTGCATACAATTGAGTCCAAAACAAGACTGAGGGAAAAGGGGAAAAAGGTAGGCTTTTAAAGGGGAAGACAGGAAGTGAGGTCATAAGGATCGGGCCCATGTTCTTCACCCATTGGTTCGAGCCCGAACTTGACATCACAGGGGCCGGAGCCAGTAAGGTCTACTTCCATTGGCTCGGTCCCGGAAGTGACGTCAAGAGAGCCAGGTGGAATCTCCCGGGAATGGCCTACAGGAAAGGGAGAAAAAGAGTCAGTGCACTCTGCCACATCCCGGCATGCCTCAGAACCGCCGACACTCAAGCCCTTTAGCTGTCTCCCATGCGCACGTGTGTGACACCACAAACATGCTATGTGATTCTCTCATTCATCGATTCCATCCAGTTCAAAATGAATCATTACCTATAAACAAGTGTCACTAACTTGAATCTGGGAAGAGAGGAAAATTATGTTTTTTTTGGGTGGGTCAAAGTTCAACTGAAGTCTGTTGACCAATCATTTTTTTAATATTTTTCATAACTGGGTCTTCCCTTTAAATGTGTGTAATATATAATTAAACATTTGCAAAGGCAGTTGCAGATTGCTATGATCTTTCCAATGAAAAGGAATGAGAGGTTCTTTCCTGGCATCTAGTGGAGCAAAGTAATGATTATTTAATTGATCAAACTAATCAATTCACTTAAATGGGTGATTTAAAATAAATGAATCAGTAAAGTGAATCGCAATGCCCATCACTAGTTTATAAAGTAAAGTTTCATTTGGGTATATATGCAATGGCTCTGTTTTAATGGCTTCACAGAATATTCAGTGTTACATTGTGCCTAATCAGCAAAAGTTTCAAGATTGTTTACAAGCACTATGGCTTTTTATAAGAAAAAATATGAATCGAAATGATTAAGTTTGCTCATTTAGAATGGCAATAACACCAGAATGTATTCAGTGCAACATATGCTTGATGATTCCTTATCTTGTGTAGATGTAAATTTTAATTTTTTAAATTGACTTCATGTGTGTGTGATATGAATAAGGAGAAGAATGAATTGAATGACAGAGTGTGCCTATTACACTGTCTGAAGTTTTTGTGGACAGGGTGGGCTGTCTGGCTCGGTTCAGCCCATTGCAAAGAATATTTGCTCTGTGAGAATTTGACCCTAGGTTACATCTACTGTATTTCATGTCTCCTGTTGTAGACCTTATAGACCCTTCACTGATCCTGACACTAGCTTTAAGCATTGCCTGAAATGAAACCTGGGTCTGGTTTTAGAAGGCTGCTTATTTCTAGAACGAAATAAGCCTGGAGTCAGGAGGTCTTAAGTAAAGGCTCAGAGGTATAAGGGATGAGAGGCCAAAAGTGACAAAGAGAAACAGACAGAGAGGGAGATTTAGTTTTGAAATGGTATCAAGAGGTAAGACATACAGAAGACCAACCTGCCTGAGAGTCAAATAACTGTGAAAAGGAGGTGTTTATTTGAAACACTTCAAGCATTTCATTGGTGTCATGACTTGGAGCCTCCATGAATACAAAAAGAGTGTGAGGCTTCCAAAGGGCTTTACTGGCTAGGATTGGTCTTTTATGCCTGCAAGAAAATAACCTCACTCTGATGGGCTACCTCAAGCTTCACAGGCCTAAAAGAGCCTTCAAATAACTCTAAATGTCCCAAAAAAATCTCCAAAAGCCCCACAGGAAGAGGGTAACAGGAAACCTCAGCTTGCATAAATGGGGCAAGCAAAGAATCTTTATAAAATAATGTATTTTCTTTTCAAATATTCATAATTGCAAGGAAAAGCTCTGCTGAACAAAGAAAGGCACAAGGAATTGTCTAAAAGGTAAGCATCAACAACAAATCCCAAAGCACATTTTGGTTATCAAAATCTTTAAAACAAGAGCAATAATAATAATATTAAAACAAAAAACAGAAAATCCAGTAACAAAGCACAATACTCACAGACTCCACTAAACAATAGGAATGATTCCATCTCCACCGCCTGGCTCCACAGTTCCCACACAAAGACTGACAGGTGGCCAAATCTCTTGGGGTTCCACTTACAAGGAACACGGAACATACTCACATTTAAAGAGACAGTACACCAATATATAATCACATATGAAACAAATAAAACTAACATAAAAAATAATAATTCAAAGTAAACAAAAAAATAAAACTCGAAATGCATTTAACTTCATCCCAACACATGACAATTGGAATTATTTTCACTTCAACAAACCCAGCATGGTATTTTATTCCAGGTAAACTCTCTTATCACCTCTAAAAAAAACATTTTGCACAAGATGCACATCTGATTGATGTACAGGTTCACAGTTTGTGTCAGGGTGCATCTGCAAGGACTTCTTTGTTTTAGCTAAAGTTAGACCTCTTATATCACTGAAAGATGCTGAGAAATTAGTTCACGCGTTTGTTTTCAGTCGACTAGATTACTGTAACGCACTCCTCTCAGGACTACCCAAAAAAGACATAAATCGTTTGCAACTAGTGCAGAATGCAGCTGCTAGAATCCTAACTAGGAAAAGAAAATCCGAACACATTTCTCCAGTTCTGATGTCACTACACTGGTTACCTGTGTCATTCAGGATTGACTTTAAAATTCTGCTTATGGTTTATAAAGCCTTAAATAATCTCGCCCCTTCTTATATATCGGAGTGTCTGACACCTTATATTCCAAATCGTAACCTCAGATCCTCAAATGAGTGTCTCCTTAGAATTCCAAGAACAAAACTTAAAAGAAGTGGTGAGGCGGCCTTCTGCTGCTATGCACCTAAAATCTGGAATAGCCTGCCAATAGGAATTCGCCAGGCTAAAACAGTAGAGCACTTTAAAACACTGCTGAAAACACATTTCTTTAAAATGGCCTTTTCATAACATTCACTTTAACTTAATCCTAATACTCTGTATGTTCAATTCATCATAATAACTATTCATGGTGGCTTTAAAATCCGTACTGACCCCTACTCTCTCTTCTGTTTCTTTTTCCGGTTTCTTTGTGGTGGTGGCCACCGCCACCTACTCAAATCATCATGATGCTCCAACAATGATGGATGGATTAAAAGCCAGATGTCTACGTGACCATCATCATCAAGTCCTTCAGTGGGAACCCTAAATCCAAAGAGGACTGTTTCATTTCTGTTAGGTAGAATGCCCACCGGGGACGGGGCAGTCTAATGGTCTGGAATCCCTATAGATTTTATTTTTTTCTCCAGCCGTCTGGAGTTTTTTTTTTGTTTTTTCTGTCCACCCTGGCCATTGGACCTTACTCTTATTCTATGTTAATTAATGTTGACTTATTTTCTTACTGTGTCTTTTATTTTTCTATTCTTCATTATGTAAAGCACTTTGAGCTACTTTTTGTATGAAAATGTGCTATATAAATAAATGTTGTTGTTGTTGTTGTTGTTGTTTTTAAGATGACTAGATTGGCTTCACTCCCATATGCAAATATGTCTGGCTAGCAAATATTATGCTGAATGAATTTCTCTTCATAAGAAGAGCTTGCAAAGATCAGAATGGGCTGTAGTAGCGGGAAACAAAAACTAGATGGATTTTTCTGTTTGCCTACTCGTAGGTACTAAGGGTTTGGATGTGGGCAAGAATTTTCTAGGCAAAGATAATGTGACAGGAAAGACATCTCCATAAAGTGAAGGAACTTAAAGAGCCAAGAGAAAATTTCTAGGGATACTCAGTTACTCACCTTAGCTAATTCTACATCCACATATATAGTGCTTCACTTGAACAGTTCCGAAGATATAGTAGGGGACTGCTTAACAGTAAAGCATTTGTGCCTCATATAAATCAAATGAACCCCAAGGGACTTTATAATCACTGCTTAAAGTGTACTGTCAATGTGAATACCCAAAACTTACATGCGTGATTTCATGCAATATAAGTTTATCTTTTTTTTAGGAAAATTTTTGCCTTCTGTTATATTTGCTTTGGCCCAAGTAGAGGATTTGTCTAGAAATGAAAGAGGGCCAAGCCTGACTTCACTCTCGCATCTCCCAGCAAGATCTACATAGAAACAACATGTCAGATATTTAAGAAAGCAAAGGTCACCTCCAATATTTACAGTAAATTGTTAAGTTTACATGTGTAAAAGCACATGTTTATAAATAATAAGCAGCAGGTTGTCATGATTCACAATGTGAATTCCACTATATGAAACAAAGGTTATGTATTAAAGACATCACAGGGCACACATCAATATACACTGAGCTAATTTAGAACATTAGAACAATGTACAGGAGAACAGGCCATTCAGCCTAACAAAGCTCGATTGTTCATTATGTACATTATGTAAGATGGCAGCACCGAGCAGCACGCATCTGAGTGTGGCTCAAATTTCCAAGAAAACAAGTGTTAATGATAATCAAAATATGAAAAACCCCATGGTAATTGAGGGGTCATGTTAGTGCATTATTGGCTGAACACTGAAATCTTACTCTGATACTATGGAATATAGAATTAGCTTTATAAAATGCAATTCCTTAGGATACCCATCCATTATCTTAAACCCACTTATCCAGCACAGGGTCATAGGGAGATTGGCGCAATCCCTGAACTGGGTGAATACACAGACACAAGGCCCAATTTAGCACAACCAATCCACCTAACTTGCTGGTCTTTGGACTGTGGGAGGAAACAACAACACCCAGAGGAAATTCACACAGACAGAACATGCAAACTCCACACAGGGAAGTCACAGGACATTAAGCTCAGCATCCTTGTTGCAAGGCAGTAGTGCTACCATTGCACCACTGTGCAGCCCATCACTTCGGATATTAATACATTAACACATTTCACAGTTATGCAAATCAGCACTGTACTACACTGTTAGTAAAGAGCACAGAAGGCAGAAGTATATTTTGTCAAAATAGGCTTAACATAAAAGGAAATATTCAAGGGTGACCTTCATCTGGTTTTGACATTTTAGACAATTTTCTTGCAAACTCAGTAATCTGCACTGAGTAATTCATAACACCATAACAGGTTTTTGAATTTCTTTTGGGGGGAGAGCCCCTAACAAAATTGATTTTCAAGCATTTAGAAGATGGAAAAGTTTAGTTTGGCAGTCCTACACCTACAACCCCCCGAACCTCCCCTCACTTCATATTTTGTACCTTGGTATTAATGAGAGCAAACAATCTACAATTAGTTTATTTTGAGCACATATTTTTTGGCTACCAGCTCTGATTTTGACAGTTTTGTGTTTTCATTACTAGTTCTCTTACTATGATTGTTTCTTTCTCCTTTGGTTTCTCCATCTCTGTTTTTTCTTTCACTCTTGAAAAACTTCAGATGAATATCTACTACAATCTGGGTGTTCATAACAAAAAGTGCCAGTACTTGTAAATTCCAGACCAGGGAGCAACAGATATATTTGCCCAGAAAGTGCATTGGGAATCATTGGTCCATGGGTACAAAAGTAAGCAAATGTCATAGGGTGGCTGATCCTTCCATATATAACAGATGATGTCCTGCCCTGTATAATGAAGAGCAGGGAATAAAGGAGCCATCAAGGGTTTGTTGCTCTTTAACTACAAACTAAGGTTCAGGATTACAAAGAAACCTGTGGATGCCCTGGGGAGCCGTAGACTGCCCCAGGACCCCAGAAATGATTCAGGTGATCACCCTGGATTTAATCCCTAGCATTGGTTTAATAAAGTCTGCTTTGTGACTATGGCGCAGTGAGATTGGATTTGAGAGTTGAGTTGGAGCAAAGGGTTAACTGACAGTGTAGTTGGTGAAGCTATGGATTAGCAATTAAGTGATTGGGAAAGCTTTTTGACATTTAGCAAATTGATAAACTTGTGCTATGTTATAGGTTGACGTTATGTGTATTTTATGTTTTATTGTTTTTGTTCATTTTTAATTCTTATTTCTCATGTCTTCATGTTATTTTTGGTTTTATTTATGATATAATAATAGTCCCTTTAAATATAGTTCTGTTCCTTCTTCTTTGTGGATAGATGTTCATGAGGTAGGATGACTCTGACATTACCACTGGATGAGAAAGCTCAGGCAATCTGGGAATCATTATTTTAAAATGCGTTACTGTGTGTATTGCTGTTTTTGGTGTTGGAATTTTCTGTTTTTTCAAGTATTTTCACTTTGTGTCAAGGATTCTGGTTTCTGGACTGTGATTTGGTCTTTGTTTGCTGTGGGTTGCCTTTTAGACAAGTCATTTTTGTATCTTTTTGCTCTATTGAGTTTTTCATGTTTTTCTTTTTTGTTAATCTGTTTACCTTTTTCTGTACAAGCTAATGGTTTATGGTCTCCCCTCCTTTTGTGGGGCTTCAGTCAGTGTGTCTCAATTTTTAAGGTCATATCTTTAAGGTAGTTTCCCTTCATAATTTTTTTTCTTGACCCACAACTTTCTCCCTTGGTGAAACAATCACGAAGGTTAGAGTGAGGATGAGGTGGTCCCTCTTCCTAGAACCGGCACGAATGTCAAAGCTGGTGGTGGTGGTGGTGTGAGGGGGGTTCTTCTTTGCTAAAATGATTGTGAATGTCAGAGCTGGGGGTGACCCTTTGATAAAACAGTCATGAATATTAGAGTGTGGTTGAGGGAGATCCCCTTGGTAAAACCTGCATGAATGTCAGAACGTGAGGAGGGGGTTCCCACTTGGTAAAACAATTGCAACTGTCAGAACAGAGGTTGGAGGGTCACATAGATAACGAATGTCAAAGTGGGGATCTTCAGTAAAACCTGTGTGAATGTTAAAGTGAGGGGAGGTCTGCACAAAACAATTGTAAATATCAGAACAGGGGGATGGGGAGTCCCACCCAGTTAAAGGAATGCACCTGGAACAGCAGCATCGTAAATTGCTTAGGCAACCAAACCGCGTCCCACTTTTGGTTAACAAACACTGCCTTTAGTTATGTTATTGGGACATATAAATGTATCTTTTGAGGTTAAAATCCCTTTTGGTCCTGCAAAGTCTAAGGAAGACCTGTGGAATTGGAATTAAGCCCCTTTGAGTATCATTTTTAAATATATACTGTATAGTAAACTAATTATTTCAGATAACGAGCTAGACAATGGCACTCTTTGTTCAACTATAGGGTAGCACACAAAGGTGTCCCTATCACAATATACTTTATATTTAATAATAAAAGACACTCTATATCTTTATTTCTTTTTTGTAATTTTCCCCATTCCCTTTTGTATTTTCATTCATTTTATTTAGAATTCTCTTTTTATTCCCTTTTCCTTACCATCATTTTTTTTCAATCATTGGCCTTAGGTGCTGCAGTAGTTAGAACTGCATTTACCTGACAGGCCTATTTAAGTCTCCGTCGTATGCAAAGTTTTAAAATGGTCAGCTACCCCAGCCAAACATCAGAGTTTAAAGGGGTTTCTGCCCATGGTTCTCCATACATAAGCACTAATTGAAGTCCTTTATATTTTTGGTGCACTGTTACAAAATTGCTGTTTATATTTGCTTTATTTTTCTACTTCTCTAATTACACATCGACAGTAACATTGTATGCCAGTCATCAATAGGCATTATTGTTTTGTTACAGCTTGGTTTTTATATACCAAAGTAAATCTTTAGTATGTTATATATTATATTAAAATGTTGTCACCCAAATTAGAGAGATTTTGTAGGCTTAGGGAGAAGTTCAGTATAAGGTTTATAAAGAATAAATTAATCATCATGAATTATCTGATTTATCTGACCATGTGCACATAATATATTTATTCAGTGACATTTTCCATTCAGTAACTGAAAAATAAATACTGATAAAAACAATGCTAAAAATAAAAATTTTAAACATTATTATACCAGTGACACATGAATCAGTGAACACCAGTATTATTCAGGACATTTTCATTTACCCAAACTCTTTAAAAAGAAAGGTTTTACAATTACTTCCACAGTGCTCTAGCAGACAGGTACTTGAATTTACCCTTATGGTGTAGCA
>JANRMT010062809.1:11225320-11239693 GCA_026402145.1 Polypterus bichir lapradei
CTTTCTACATGGATTGGTCATCTGGCATTAATATTGTGCATACTGTAAAATGCAAAGTTATGTTTGGTTAAGTGCTTGGCTATTGCACACATGCTGTAATTATTTTAGTATTTTTATATTAAAATATCTAATAAATATAGCTTGCCTGGTAGAAACTAAAGTCTTCATCTTCTTTGGCCTTCCTCTTTTCCTCTTACCTTTCAGCTCTATCCTTAACATCCTTCTCCCAATATACCCAGCATCTCTCCTCTGCACATGTCCAAACCAGCGCAATCTCACCTCTCTGACTTAGTCTCAGAACTGTCTAACTTGAGCTGACCCTCTAATCTCCTCGTTCTTAATCTTGTCCATCCTTGTCACACCCAATGCAAATCTTAACATCTTTAATTCTGCCACCTCCAGCATTTTCCTGTTTTTTGGTCAGTGCCACCATCTCTAACCCTTATAACATGGTCTCACTACCATCTTGTAGACCTTCCCTTTCACTCTTCTCCACCCACTCCACCCTGCCTGCACTCTCTTCTTCACCTCTCTTCCACACTCCCCATTACTCTGTACTGTTGATCCCAAGTATTTTAAACTCCTCCACCTTTGCCAACTCTACTACCTGCATTCTCACCATCCCTCTGGCCTCCCTCTCATTCACACACATGTATTTTGCCTTGGTCCTACTGACTTTCATTCCTCTCCTCTCTAGAGCATATCTTCACCTCTCCAGGGTCACCTCGATCTGCTCCCTATTCTCACTACAGATTACAATGTCAACAGCAAACATTATAGTCTGCGGGGACTCCTGTCTAATCTCATCTGTCAACCTGTCCATCACCATTGCAATTAAGAAAGAGCTCAGAGCTGATTCTTAATCTAATACCTTGAATGCATCCGTCACTCATATTGCAGACATCACCACTGTCAAAGGTCTCTCGTACATATCCTGTACCACTCTTACATACGTCTCTGCAACTCCCAACTTCCTCATACAATACCACAACTCCTCTCTAGGTACCCTGTCATATGCTTTCTTTTAGTCCACAAATACACAATGTAAATACTTCTGACCTTCTGTATACTTCTTCATTAACACCCTCAGAAGCAAAAATTGCATCTGTGGTGCTCTTTCCCGACATGAAACTATACTGCTGCTCACTAATCATCACCCCCCTTGTTAACCTAGTTTTCACTACTCTTTCCCATAACTTCATGCTGTGGCTCATAAATTTTATCCTTCTGTAATTACTACAGTTCTGCACATATCCCTTATTCTTAAAAATAGATACCAGTACATTTCTTCTCCACTCCTCAGGCATCGTCTCACGTTTCAAGACTGCATTAAACAATCTGATTAAAAACTCTACTGCCATCTCTCCTAAACACCTCAATACTTTCACTGGTATGTCATCTGGACCAGCAGCCTCTCCATTCATCATCCTCTTCATAGATGTCCTTACTTCCTCTTTGTTAATCCAGTGCACTTCCTAATTCACGATCTCCTGTCAAGCTTGGGTCACTAAGGAGACTGGAAAAAGGAAAAGAATATCTTTATTGCTGAACTGGCAGCTACAAACATGAGACCCAGGGTTTGCCAACAGCAGAAAACCACACAGCTCAAGTCTCAAGGTCAAAAAAACACAAAGTCCTTCTCATCGAACGGGTTCAATGACTGGGAGTCAGCAGCTGGAGCAGAGGCAGTATGAGGGAGAGAAGACAGGAGAGTGAGTCGTTAGGTTGGCCGGGGCACAATCTTTTCAATGTTCCAAACCTCGTGTGAGAAGCACGTGGTGCAGAAAGCCTGCAAACCTGCACCTGATCCTGCAAAGGTGACTGATAAAAGTGTGTTTCTTTCCCATTTAGATAGGGAGGGAGGGAGTTTCTGAAGGGCAGCTGTGTTTATTTGTCATAGTTTTACTGTTAAGACTGGCAACACCAGTCACACTCCTCATCATCCAACCTTCTCTTTCTCACATTCACTTCTTTCATCAGCCTCTCAAAGTACTCTTTTCATCTGGTCAACACACTCTCCTCACTTGTCAGTACATTTCCATCTTTACCCTTTATCACACCAACCTGCTACACATCTTTCCCAGCGTGGTCTCTCTGTCTAGCCAGTCAGTACAGGTCCTTTTCTTCCTCCTTAATGTCCAACCTCTCATACAACTTATCATACGCGTTTTCTTTAGCCCTCACCACCCATCTTTTCACCTTACACCTTATCTCCTTGTACTAATTTCTACTTTCTGCATCACTCTGACTATCTCACTTCTTCTTCAACAACCTCTTCCTCTGTATACTCTCCTGTACTTCCCCATACCACCACCAGGTTTTCTTATCCTCCTTCCGCTGTCCAGATTTCACACCAAGCACCCTTCTAGCTGTCACCCTTACTTCTTCTGGAGATGCCCAGCTGTCTGGTAACTCTTCACTGCCACCTAGTACCTGTCTTACCTCTTCTTTAAACTGAACCTTACAGTCTTCCTATTCCAATTTCCACCACCTTCACTCTACTCTTCTTCTTGACATCCAACATCATCCTATGCTGCCTAACTACACTTTCCCTTGTCACCACTTTGCAGTCTCCAATCTCCTTTAGACTGACCCTACTGCATAGGATATAATCTACCTGTGCACATCTTCCTCTACTCTTGTACATCACCCTGTGTTCTCCCTCTTTTTAAAATACATATTCACAACAGCAATGTCCATTCTTTTTGGAAAATATACTACCATCTGACTTTCTGAATTCCTCTCCTTGACACCATACCTTACCCATCACCACCTCATCTCCTTTGTTCCCTTCACCAACATGTCCATTGAAATCTGCTCCTATCACCACTTTCTCCCATGGGTACTGTGAAAGAAAAATTAACTGCTTGCAAACTACTAAGGGTTAACAGCTGACAAAGCCATTTTGCTATAACGGCAGGTTATTCATACAGGTGTCTGTCATAAGACAGGGTCCAGTAAGCTGGCCTAGGAAAATTTCCAGTTTCTTAGGAACGGGTCTATTTGACACAAGAGAGCTGACCTCTCTTTCTTTAGGGTCTATCTAACAAGTGAAAAAAATAAGAACAGATGGCCCATTAGCGTACTTAAATAAAATGCTTAAGTAAATTATATTATGTTTATTTTTAAAGAAATAAGGAGAAGGGGGAGGAAGAAAAAAGTATAACACGCCACTAGAAAATAATGTAATTTTGCTCTTCTGCCTTGCAATGTAGAATCCACGTACTCATCTGTGACTGAATAAAAATCTAATTGATTGAACTTGTCCTGTCTTCCTCGGGGGAGTTTTTTACTTCCACAGTACACTCTCCACAACTTCATCCAACTCACTCCAGAAATCTCTTTCTCATACATTGCACACCCAACTTGTGGGGCATATGCACTAACAAATGATAATAATCTTTAGAAACTACAGTGCAGATCTTTAGAAAAAGATGTAAAAAAAACCTTAGGATAAGATACAACTTAAAGAAATCTATAGAAAAAGATCAACTAAAATACATAATCTTTAGAAACTAAAGTGCCGAATATAAATAGGGAAAAGATGGTGTAGAGACAAAATACTAGACACCAAAATGATTTGGGTTAGTGGCTTTAGAGGAAAGGAGTTGGTGCAGAGCACATAGAAGACTAGGCACAGATAGAGAGCACTTGCATGAAATAATTTAGGAGTTGCTTCTCCTCTGCTAAAATCCACTAGCATGAATGTGTGGCCAATGGCGAGTCTCATATCTCAGCTCACTGAGTTAGGGAGAGTGAGGCAGTTGGTATTATTTCTAACCCTAAGTGAGTTGAAAGCAGATGAAAGCGTGCACAGCGGCATGGAAGGAGCTGTAGAATATTGGAGCAGTGGCAATGGCATTGGAG
The DNA here is from genome assembly GCA_026402145.1 of Polypterus bichir lapradei. Classification (NCBI taxonomy): domain Eukaryota; kingdom Metazoa; phylum Chordata; class Cladistia; order Polypteriformes; family Polypteridae; genus Polypterus; species Polypterus bichir. Next base: position 11,229,188 of record JANRMT010062809.1, read on the forward strand.
GCAAAAGCTGACTCCAGCAAGTACGTACATATCATTTCATAGAAACCAAAGTTTAAAGTGTGCTGCAGATTATGTGTATTCTGATTTTAATTATTCTGTAGCTTTTGATTTTATCTTTATGTCACATTTTTCTTTACTGTTACATCATTAATCTGAGTCTGTACTGCCATTTAAGGTAGACAGAGACTAAAAAGAAGAATCAGGAAAACAGAGTGTAGAGGACCAAGCAAGGGCCAAAAACTGAAAGATCAAAAAAGCCAAGCAAGAATTATAGTTTGAACAAAAGCGAGGTCAGAGCCAAAATAAATATAGGAACAATGTACTGCAAAAGATTTTGGAATGGTAGTCACAAAGTTGGACACTTGAATGATCTATATGGAAACTACCATCATAGAATGACATAATGAGCATGACATCCTGGGGGAGTGTGACCCAAGTAATCACATAGCAACCTAAATACACATTGGCAAAATCAACAAATTTTGTTCTTTTTAGAAAAAAATTGAAACAGCAGTGATTGGGGACTGTTGAATTTATTGCCATTTCTGATGTTTAAATCCTTCCCGTATAATTAAGGCAATGACTAGCCGGTCAGCATCCCTCTGTGGATATATTTATTGAAAAGAAAAGCCTTTCTTAGTGATAGTTGTTTTTCCAAAGCAAGTAGACCTAGTTTCAAGTTTCTTTTGGTTTTGACCCTCCCTTATCTTTGACTTATGTATTTACTTTACCCTTTAAATTCTGTCTCACTGATTCTCTTTTTGACCTTCTGGTCTAGACCTCAACATGACACTGTCTTTGTTTTTCTCTTTCATGATTACTTCCTGGTCATTTTTTACCAGCCACTCATAATAATCCTCATAATAATCCTCTGGCTTTCTTCCTTACCTAAAACACCAAATAGGTTGTTGTATGAAACACAAACAAGAACTTGAAGGGTTGGGGCAAAAGTACATAACCAGATGTTTAGCACCATTGATGCTTTGGCTCAACAGGGCATCTAAATCTGTGTCCAAAATGTCACTCTGGAGAACAAAAGGCAAAGAGACGTCAGGAGACATTAAAACAGGTGCTGATGCAAGGTCTGCCTTCAGGTCATGAAAGGCAGCCTCTATTTTTTCATTCCATGCCACCATGTTGGGAACCCACTATTTTTGTTAAATTAATCAAGGACACAGGTCTTTTGCAGAAGTGAGGCACAAACTGGCAGTAGTTCCCCGGTAGCCCCAAAAAAGCCTGAATTTGACGCTTAGTTCATGGACAAGGCCAGTTTAAGATTACATTAACTTTGGAGCACTGAGCTCAGACTGTCCCTTTACCCACCATGTAGCCTAAATATTTGGCCTCTGTGAGTCTGAAATAATTTTTTTTTGTTTTTATCCAAGGCCAGCTTAGCCTAGTGTGTGATGGACAGCCGGCGTTTCAGTCTGGCCGGGATGTCCCTCAACAGAAAGAAGGAGAAAGAGCAGGCTTTTCAGGGCACTGCATCCCCAGGGACGCTATGTGGCAGCTCCCCTGGACGGCAATGATTCCCCGGATTCCCTCAAAGCATCCTGGGACGTGGAGTCAGTTTCCTCAGCCCTGTTGGGTGCCGTAGGTGCCGCCAGGGGGAGCTCACAAAGAACCTGGGGACTCCTACTATTATGACAACTGGAAGTACTTTGGAGTCACGAGGATGGAAGCCCGCAGTACTTACGGGCTACATAAGGAAGGATGATGTGGCATTGACCTGGAAGAAGAGATGGAGTACTTCCGGGTCATGGACTATTTAAAGGACTGGTCAAGACACAGCAGGGAGAGCCAGAGTTGGGAGGTTGGGTGACTAAGCTGCTGGGAGTGGAGGATTGATTAATGTGTTTATTATGATTATTGAATTGTGGAGTGTGCTGTGCTTTGTGCACTTTATTTAAGAAAAATATTAAAGAAATTATTTTTGGTGCTTTTAAACGTGTTTTCTGGACGTCTGTCTGGTGGGTTTAACGGGGCAACAGCGCCTCGAGCATCCACAAGTGTTAAAGACACAGCATGAACATGCTCTTCCCAGGTGACTATGACATCAATATAGGTTGCAGTATAGGAATTGTGGGGCCATAGCACTTCATCCACCAGTCGCCCCAAAGGAGGCTGGTACTACATACAATCCAAATAGAAGGACACAGAACTGTCACTGTATATTGTGAGTGCTAAATGCACTTTTTTCCTTGGTAGATTCCATTAAGGCAATTTGCCAAAACCCTTTTGTCATGTTATGGTAAAAATTTAACACTTTATTAAAGAAAAAAGAAAAGGGGTCCGTGACTCAAAAAAGGTTAAGAATCACTCCCTTAGAGGGAGCATGGTCAGAATGATCAGAGAAACAAAGAATAGAGGTTCATTTTATAAACTATTGAATTTACATACAGTGTCAATCAATGCATACATTTACTCTGGCATGTTTGTTGGTTTACACCCAAGTGACTTATATAAAATAAAAGTCTATTATATTATATTCTGGTTCTACTTATACATTTGAGTTGAGCCACATCCCTTGAAACTTCTGTGTTTATAACAACTGTCCATTCTAGCTGTTTACAGGACATCTGCTGATTTCTTAGTCATCTTTCAATACATTTTGTTGTTCACTTGACCTTTATCTGGTTTCCTGATATGACTGCAAAGGTTTCTGACATTTATTAATCCTTTATGCTATTTCTTTAAGATGAATGCTACCCTAAAATTATTCTTCCACAATGTCAAGTGTGGTTAAATAGTGCACTTTTCCAAGTCACTCAAAGAGCTTGTCCACTCACGGCATCAAATATGTTTGATTGCAAAAGCACCAACTGCCATCGGGACCCATACAATAGGAATATACAAGAGACTAAAACTCTCCTTAATAATGTCAGAGGGGGGACATTTTTGTACACTGGGTCATTCCATTTCTCTCTTAGGAAAAGAAACATGCAAATATTACATTTAAAGCCCAGCAGATGAACAGGCAATAGGCACCCATTGTTGGCAGTGGGGGCATGAAGTTAAAAGGCTGTCTGCAGATTGTAGGTATTGGCTGTATTGCAAAGGTGTCACCATTTTGAAGTTTATGGCTAGTTGCGATTTACAAACAATACCACGTGTGATAACAGAACTGCTGCTTCCTTGGAGGATCCTGGATAATCCAGTTACTGATTTTGTCAGGTTTGTTTGTGTAAGTATTTGCTGTCTTGCAAAGGAGTCGCCGCTTTGAAGTCTGGCCTTGGAGGATGTCTGTATTTACCTGACTTGGAAATATTGGTTTCTAATCAGCATATTTGTACTTATTCATGATTGGTAACAATTCCTTTTTTTAACTTGTGTTTTCATTAATTGTTAAACCCAGGAAATGCAGGTGTACCATTGTTTAATCTGATTGTCCAGAACTGATAATGGCAGGGACTGAAGTAGATAAAAACTCCTGGCAGCAGAAGGCAAGGGGGACAGTCCCCTGAGAACACAGCCAAGACACTCGGACAGAGCACAGGGGCTCGCAGGCTGACAAGGGTACGTGGCTGGCACGATGTGAGGCACAAGGACAGCAATACTTCCAGGGAGGAAGAGACAGCTCCACAAGGAGACAACTTCTGTTGGGAAACGAGTGTCTGGTGAACAGAGTGCATCCGTGGAGAGTTGAATGATTAAGTGTTGGGATAACACAGTGTACAAACTGGACTCTGCACCACTAAAGGTTGTATCCTCCAATTCTGTTTTTGACGGACTTTAGAGTGTGGACTGTGTGTTTTCCTTTTTCGAAAAAAAGGACATTTGTTCTTGATAGTGTTAGATTTTGTTTATGTTCATTTATCTTTTCCATGTACTTATTATTGTTTTGGGTAATAGAAGTTACTGTTGCTTTTCCTGAAATTACAGTTGTGTCTTTCATTGTGTGTTTACTCACCGCCCAATTTAAAGAAACCTGTGTGCTATTATTGGTAAATGTCAGGAGTTCCCAGTCTCTTGATAAAACTGGGTGGCGTAGTCGGATATTTAAATGGTGTCTAAGTTAGATTACCTGTAAGTGTGACCTGACACCTGTCACAATAACACCAAAGCCTAGTATTCGCTTGATCACAAACTTCTGTTTGTTTTGTCCCCTGGAGTCTAAATTGGCATAGGTGTTCCTTAAAGGCAAGAAATGAACATGGCTGACTGGAGTGTGGATTGGTCCCATCGATGATTTCATGATCACCATGACCTGATCACTGGAATTGAACTCATAGAGGGTCATGCCATATTTATATTGACGGGCCTGTGTTGCGTACACACTCTCCATGTTCTCTTTTATAATGGGGTGAATTTTGTCAAATCTACTGCATAATTGTGTAATATAGTCAAGTATAATTGTGGAAGAAAGTGCTTAATTCTCCCACTTTCTTTTAATATGTCCAGCACACCCTGTATGGGTTGTCTACCATACAGTAATTCAAAAGCAGAAAACCCCATCAAGGCCTGCTGGACTTCCCTTTAGGCAAATAATATGAGAGACAGTAAGTGATCAAAGTTGCTCCCAATCATAGTTAACCACCTTATGTAGCATTTGTTTAATTAAACCACTCTACTAAATCATCAGTTTGAAGATGATACAGTATACTTACTTGGCCCCCTTCCTGAACATAGCCAAGGTGAAAGGTGTCCCCTTGTCCATAAGGACCTGTTTCGGGATGCCTATACTAGCAAACACCTCCACTAGTTCCCATACAATTGTTTCAGAATTTGTGTAAAATATAAGTTTTGAATTTGATGACCGTGCTTAGGTAATTATCATTTCTCCTTATTAAGTTTCACGCTTGTTTTTTATCACCTCGTTGATCCTTATTCTTTGTTAAGTAGTTTGTTTCTCATTTGTTTCCTTTTAAGTTTTTCTGTTTGTTTTATTGTTTAATTATTTGAAGTATTTAGTTTATTTGCATTATTTATTTAATTATTTGGCTCTTTGAGTACTGAATTTAACATTTTTAACCTTTGAATGTTTGTTATATTTATTTAATTTTTTTTGTTGTTCTGGCCTTCCCATTTTGGGCTGTATTCATGGGTCAAGACAAAAAAAATTTGATCAATGTGGAAATATTGTTTAAGTATCAAAAAAAGAAAAAAGATTTACCTTAAGCATTCCCAATAAATGCAATTTTGCAATTTCTTTGTCTAGAACCTCTATAGCTAGATTGTTTTAAGTGCCTACTCCGTCAAGAAACCAAAGAAAAACAAAGTCAGTTTGCAATTCTTTCAGTAATGGTAGTTTTGACACGTAAATAAATTCTCAGGGTATCAGAAATGCATCAAAATGGATTTTGTAATATTTTGTGAAAAAATAACTAGGGAAAAAAGAATTGATTCTGTTAATCTCATTTCAGTTGGCTATGACAATGAAGATTGCATTCAGGCTGAGCTTTAAAAAATAGCAGGGAATAATTCTGGCAGAGTTTTGAACAAATTAGCCTGCTGCCTGATTACACTGGCTACACTGGGTTTTGCTCCTCAGAAAAAAATGTAATCAGATGATTTTTGTTTTAAGCAGTTTAAACCCTTTCCTCTCTTTAACAGGAGAAAAGGTACACGGTGAGACAGAGGGATCTCTTTGTCCTCTAGTTACCAGTATATAGACAAAAACTCAGGAGATTTTCATGAAAAAGGTCACATTTATCTTAGGGAAGACGCTGCATTTTGCATTTGTAGATGTGAAGAAGGCATCTGATAGGTGCCACAAGAGCTGATGAGGTGGACAATGAGAATGTTAAGTGTGGAGGAGTGGATAGATGTTGTGGAGCCGACCCGGACACAGACAGGCGGACATATTGTTCATCAAACCACCACACGTTTATTTACAACTATTTACAATGATTTGGTCACTCAGACCCAGTTCAATAAAGTGCACAAACCCCAATAATCACAGTCCTGGCCACAAATGCCTTCTCCTCGGGCCGCCTCCACACCTCTTCTGCCTCGTCCTGCTTCCACCCGACTCCAGCCCTGAATGAATGGAGACGGCCCCTTTTATCCAGTTCCTGGATGAGCCCCAGGTGTTCCCGGCATTCCTCCCTTGGCCACGCCCCAGCGTGGCGGAAGTGCCGGCTGTCCTCCCGGCAGCTCTCCAGGTGCCATCCTAAATCTTCCCCCCAGCACTTCCTGGTGTGGCGGAAGTGCTGGGGTAACAGGTCCCCAAGGCATTGGGGCGCCTCCTGGCGGTGACCAAGGGCCCCTACAGGGTGGAGCTTCCATGCCCTGTACCCGTGGCCCCCAGAGCAACCAGGAAGGCGGCCCCCACGTGATCCAGGGTGGGCTTTGACCCTCTTCCGGTCCCTCACGGCGTCCCGGCCGGGTCATTGCCCCTGACATCCCTGACAATGTATATGGAGGTGTAAATGTGTGAGAGGGCACAGACAGTGGTAACAATAGCAGATGGGGATATCGAAAATTTTGAGGCAAAGATGGAGCTACACCAGGGATCCATTCTTAGTCTGCTGCTCCTTGTGACAGTGATGAAGGGGCTGACCAGATATGTGCATGAAGATTTGTCATGATGATTGCGTATTGATGGCAAAAACTGAAGTAGAGTTGAAGGAGAAGAAATGGTAATGGAAAGTTAGTTTAGAAGAAAAATGCCTCAAAATACAGTAAATGGAGGAAAGGCCAAGGTAATGGTTGGAGGGTACAAGGTCTTGCAGCAATTGTGGTAAAGATGTTGGAAGAAGCTCAGTAATGTAATGATGTAATGATATGAAGAGAAGTGAGTGGGATGTACTGTAAGTGGGACCTTTGTTTATAAAGCATGTGTGAAAGGGGTGCAAGATGCCTATTTAGTAAGTGCAAATTTAGATATTGGCAAAGTGGTTATTTTAGATAAAGTAGGAGAGTTCTATTACTTAGAAGACATGTTGAATCCAGATAGAGGTATGGTGATAGTGAGGGTGCAAGGAATTCCAGAAGATTCCCCGATTAATCTTACTTCAAGAACCTCTTTGGCATTGAAGGGAAATGTTTATGAGAGCTGTTTAACGAGATGCATGTTCTGTGGGAGTGAGATATGAAAGTGGAACATGAAGCAAAGCTGGAAACAGCAGAAATGAGAATGATAAAATGGATATATGAAGTGTTAGAGAATTAAAGGAAGATGAATGCCAAGTTCAGAGGTAAGAGTTAGAATGGAGGTGTGGTGTTATGGGTCCACAGCTCTCTCAGCAAAGGCCAGTTTTTTAAATAAATAATCACCGCGCTCCCGGCTTAATGAGGGGGCGAGGTGGCTGTAGCAGATCTCAGGGCGATCTGCAGTGTTGCCGTTTCTCACCTAGTACACAGGTGAGAGACTGCCCACATCAGTGATTGTTCCTGGGGCTGCTAATGTGCTGCAGCTGCTATGGCCCCCCTCAATATATAGAAGCGCGAGTCAGCTGGAAGGGAGAAAAAAAAGAGAGAAGAACAAGGAAAAGGAAGAAAAATTAACAGAAAGAGAGAGACGGAGGTTGCTGGAAGGACATGAGGAGAAAGCCGGTGAGAGAGAGAGCGTGAAGGCGAACGAGTGAGCGAGAGCATGCTCGAGTGCAGCTGGACTGTGGGCCCTAGCGAGGTGTGTATTTAACACCCAGGGCAGTTGGATGTAGTCGCTCCCGCTGAGCATTTGGAGAAGAGCAGGAGTGACTAGTGAGGATGGTGGCTCACCATGGAAGACCGCGGGAGTCGGGAGACTTAGGCGTGTAATCTCCAGCGTGTGAGTCCTGGCCGTTTGGAGAGAAGCTAAGTCATGGTCTGGGATGAGAGCACGAACAAAGTTAGGATCGGACGGCCTCCAAACCTATGTGAGTGTATGAAGTACAGCTGCAGAGAGAGCGTCTCATCTCCTGCAGAGCCCAAACGGGAGAAGTAAGTGAGATGCTAGTGTAAAAGAAGCACCAGGCTTGACATTGTTTTTTAACCTCCTCGTCGGTTTAAAGGATTGTTTGTTTTTGTAATTATTTTAATCCTCCACATTTCTTTGATGCATTATTTATTGAACTTTGGATACTGCACTTTATTTATTTGAACACTCTTTTGTTTGTGATTGTTAATAAAAACACTTCTTACATCACCCCCTTGCTCCATTGTTATTGCCTCACTGTCTAGTTCATCGGTAACATTACCGACAGTGTAGGGTTCGAGGGCTCCCGAACAGCCGATGGGAGCATGGAGCTGAACCTGCATCATCACAGGAGGCAATAAGTATTATACTGAGTGGAAACTGACTAAGGTGGCTTGGGTATGTGGAGAAAATGTTAGAGGATGATTGTATGAAAAAGTGCACCAAGATGGAGGAGAAGGGGATAAGATCAAGTGGAAGGCATAAAAACATAGCTGGAGTTGGTATGAAAAGATTGGGGTCTCAACTCAAAGGATGCCCTGGACCATAAAGAGTGGAAGAAGAAGATTTAGTGAGAACCATCCAACTTTTGTAAACCCAGTAAATGGCCATTAAACCTGTGAAGTTGATGATGATGATAATGATGACCCACCTATCTATTTCCATGACCTGGTTTTGAAATAAATGGGCTCAGAAAATGGGTGAATGGGATTGGGGATGTTTATAACAGACAATGGGTAGTTCTGAGTCTACTCATACACTTGCCTTACTGCCAGTGCTATTGGGATAGATATTAAGTGCCGGTAACATGGAAATATGCTAAGCAACATCAGAAGATAGATGTATGGTTACAAATTTGGTGATGTGTCTTAAGTCGTCGCTGTATCTTGGAGCAGAGAAACTAACTACAGAATGACACCTCATAAAAAGTGGTGTAAACCAAAGATGATCACAAATATTCAATGCATTTACTGTGACCTCAGCATCAAGTTGCATTCTGTGTCATTTTATTCACTGGGGCATAATTTTTATAATCATAAAAATTATGGTTCTGCTGTAATTAACATTTCTGCTCTATAGAACATGAATCATGGTGGATATAGAGTCTTACTATTTTCCTCACATCTACATGAGATTTCCTCCAGATACTCCAGTTTTCCTCCCACATCCTAAAATATGAATGTTGGGCCATCTCTCCACTCTAAATTGAGGTGAGTGAGTATGGATATGTGCATGAGTGTTCCCCACACACAGTATATCCAGGTCTGGTCCTGTCTTGTGTCTATTGTTTTGTCCAAGGCTTTGGAAAACATCTTGCATCACCCCAGTCCCAAAGGTATCACGTCCTAGTCAGCTGAATGACTTCCGGCCTGTCGCTAAGATATCACATGTGGTGAAGACCATGGAGCGGCTGCTGCTTCACCACCTGAGGCCACAGGTCCGCCACGCCCTTGACCCTCTGCAGTTCGCATACCAGGAGAAGGTGGGAGCGGAGGATGCCATTATCTATATGCTACACCGATCCCTCTCCCACTTGGACAGAGACAGTGGTGCTGTAAGAATTATGTTTCTGGACTTCTCTAGCACCTTCAACACCATCCAGCCTCTGCTCCTTAGGGACAAGCTGACAAAGATGGGAGTAGATTCATACCTTTTGGCATAGATCGTGGACTATCTTACAGACAGACCTCAATATCTGCATCTCGGGAACTGCAGGTCTGACATTGTGGTCAGCAACACAGGAGCGCCGCAGGAGACTGTACTTTCTCCGGTCTTGTTCAGCCTATATACATCGGACTTCCAATACAACTCGGAGTCCTGCCACATGCAAAAGTTCGCTGATGACACTGCTATCATGGGCTGCATCATGAGTGGGCAGGAGGAGGAGTATAGGAACCTAATCAAGGACTTTATTAAATGGTGCGACTCAAACCACCTACACCTGAACAAGAGCAAAACCAAGGAGCTGGTGGTGGATTTTAGGAGGACCAGGCCCCTCATGGACCCCGTGAGGTGACTGTGGGCAGAGGGTGCAGACCTATAAATACCTGGGAGTGCAGATGGATGATAAATTGGACTGGGCTACCAATACTGATGCTCTGTGTAAGAAAGGACAGAGCCGACTATACTTCCTTAGAAGGCTGGCGTCTTTCACCATCTGAAATAAGATGCTGCAGATGTTCTATCAGACGGTTGTGGCAAGCTCCCTCTTCTACACGGTACTGTGCTGGGGAGGCAGCATAAAGAAGAAGGACGCCTCACGCCTGGACAAACTGGTGAGGAAGGCAGGCTCTATTGTAGGCACAGAGCTGGACAGTTTGACATCCGTAGCAGAGCGACGGGCACTGAGCAGGCTCCTGTCAATCATGGAGAATCCACTGCATCCACTGAACAGGATCACCTACTGTCACTGTCCTGCTCCACTGACAGACTGAGGAGATCGTTCCTCCCCCACACTATGCGACTCTTCAATTCCACCTGGGGGTAAGCGTTAACATTATACAAAGTTATTGTCTGTTATACCTGCATTTTTATCACTCTTTAATGTAATATTGTTCTTGTATTCTGCTGCTGGAATATGTGAATTTCTCCTTGGGATTAATAAAGTATCTATCTATCTATCTATCTATCTATCTATCTATCTATCTATCTATCTATCTATCTAT
>JANRMT010062809.1:11254099-11267006 GCA_026402145.1 Polypterus bichir lapradei
TAATTGCACTGATACGAAATAGCCTGCCCATTTAATTATTTAGGAATGGATAAATAAAGATAAGATTTTGTACAAATAATGTTTTTCATTTTTCTTCCTTGATGGATTCTGCCACCCCCAGCAACAGTTGCTCGCACCCCAAAGAGTGTATGTATGTATGTATGTATATATATATATATTTATAATATATATATGTGTGTGTGTATATATGTAGATATGTATGTATACGTTTATATGTGTGTGTGTGTATGTATATGTGTATATATATATATATATATGTATTTGTGTGTATATATGTGTATGTATGTGTATATATGTAGATATATATATGTATGTATATATGTGTGTGTGTGTATATATATATGTGTATATGTGTATATGTATAGATATGTATATATATATGTTTATATGTGTGTGCATATATATATATATATTTTTATATATATATATGTGACAGCAACACTCATCACTCACAACAGTGACAAAACAATTACATTTACAATCATGTTATGTTATTTTCAAAATGTTTCATTTTCTTTTTCATTACTTCTTTAACACACTACTTCTCCGCTGCGAAGCGCGGGTATTTTGCTAGTAAAATAATAATGTGCATATTATTGTGTATTTGGGTGTTTGTAAAGTATGCACGTCCACACTGTTGAACTACCTCTATCAAATTTTATGCAAATTACCCATTTGTAGAGAGGAAGTCCAAAGACTACATTTTGCTCTGAGATTTGTCTGCATGGATAACTTTGCTTAGTAACCACAAGTTTTATTAAGAAAGTGCCACTTAGAAGGTATTTTGGCATTTGACATGAGTCTGCAAAATTGCACACCATGGAGGGTTTATTCAATGAAATTTGGCTTTGGGGACAATATTTTTTTCCCTGGGGAGTTTATTTAGTGACCACACCTTCACTTTATCCCATTTTGGATAGCACCAGAATCACCTGCTAATCTGGAGTATGAGTCAGTGGAAATATATATCTTAAAATAACTTTCTGTACAATTCACAATACCTTAGACACATTTCAGGGTATCTTAAAATTCATACAGACTTATTTTGAGACTTTTCAGAATGTATTTGAGACATTCAAAAATGCACAAGAAGTTATTTTAAGATGTCATGAATTGCATTTGAGACATATTTTGAAATGTATTTAAGCTATCCAGAAATAGATATATTTTCAGATATCTGTAAATTTATTTTAAAATATCTTAAGTGGATTTCCCGATATCTTAGAATGCAATTGAAGATATCTCTAAATGCTTCTTTGAACTGCCTTAGACAGATGACAGAGTGTTTCTGCAATAAGTAAAGAAAAATGTATCCATCGGAAGCACTGCATAGAGTATCTGCATATGGGAAGAATAACCCTAACAGAATATTTTTTCAAACTTAAATATTGGTAACTTTCATTTATTTACTATTATTTGCATTGTTCAATCAGTGTGCATCACTATGTTAGCTACTGTTAGTTGAAGAACAACTGAGTGGTTGTCAGCCATCTACAGTAATTATGTGAGAGCACATTATAGCAATACATTATGGTGTCCAGTGATGAAAGTTCAAACTTGGCTCAAACACAATTTTTTTTTCCATTTCACTGACAATATGGAAAAGCGTGAGTGTCTAGTAGCTGTAACGTTTATCTATACAACTCATGCATATTTTTTCCAATAAATTCTAGCATATTAATAATCAGGTCAGGTCAAGTTGGAGAGCATGCACTGCACAGCTTGTTGCCCTGTTGGCAACACCCTTCCAGGCAGACACATGGTCTAGTCCAACCCACTGCAGCAGCCAGGTGTTACGCAAGCATCCCCTTGGCCAGGTCTAGCCGCCCGGGTCCTCAACAATGAGGACCCTATGAGCTGGATCACCCTCTGGGAATTGCTCCATATTGGCCATGTTGCCGTAACTGACACTCCATCACAATTCAGGTAATGTGTCTCATTTGGAACTCCATGAGCAACTGCTAATTCGACAAAAAGTCAAACCAGCCATACCCAAGGATTCTCCGAAGAGACACAGTACCAAAGAAATCCTGTTTTCATCTCACGTCAACCATATAGCAAAACAGGCAACATCAGGAATCTAAAGACTTGGACCTTTGTCCTTTTGCAAAGATACCGGGAGTGCCACACACACCTTTTCAGCAACTTCATGATACCAGTCCCCCACCCCATGCATCTGTCTACTGATTTCATATGAAGAGTCACCAGAGACATGAATGTCACTGCCAAAGTAAGTAAACCTCTTGATGTAGTCAGCACTCCCTCAGCAGACAAACACACTGCTGATGGTTCTGCCCAAGATTTCTTTATAGATCTTGGGTTTTATCCAGGACACTCGCAAGCACAGACACTCAGACTCTTCACTCAACTTTTCAAGAGCCCTGATCAGCGCCCCCACTGACTCCATGAAGAGCACAACATTTCCAGCAAATTCAAGGTCAGTGAATCTTTCATCACCAACAGATGTCCCACAGCCACTAGACCCCATGACAGCCAGTCCATGCAAGCAATGAACAGCTTAGGAGCAAGAACATACCCCTGATGAACCCTAGAATTAACTGGGAAAAATATAGAGGTTCTGCCTCCACTCTACACAACACTCACAGTACCATTGGACAGTCCAGCCATGTTATCCAGCAACTTTGGGGGGATCCCACAAAGTCTCAGGATACTTTACCAGTCAGCTCGATCAACTGAGTTGAACAGTTTATGAAAATCGGCAAAGGCTACAAAGAAACTCTACCGATGTTCGGATTTGTGCTCGACAAGAACCCTCAGTGCCAGGGGGTCAAAACAGACTGCACAAGTCACTGATAGGTGAGCAAGAGATCATGGATCCTATTGAGGAAGACCCTAGTGAGGACCTTACCTGGCACCAAGAGCAATGTTATTTCCCAGTATTTTCCACAATCCAGGTGATCACCCTTCCCTTTTCAGATAGAGATGACAAAGTCCCGTTTTCCAGTCAGTTGGGATGGCGCATGTCTCTCAAATGGAAGCAAAGATTGCTTGCAATGCCAGGAGGACAGCCTTACCACCAGCCTGGAAAAGTTCACCCTGGATACCACAGATACCTGCAGCCTGCTCTTAGCTGGTTCAGAACCTGTGCAATCTATCTGAGATTGGGTGGTTTACAGCTAATTGGAGGATCAGCCTTAAGAACCATGGACCCAGATATGTCCAACGTCCTTGCTGGAGGATCAGCTTTAAACAGCTGCTGAAAGTAGCCAACCCAACAGGTCACAACTGCAACATCCTCTGTAAATACTTATGTTATCCATATTAGTAACAATATGTACAGTATATACTTATAATACTGCAATATAGGTTCTTGAGAGTTTTCAATTTTTGGATAATAATTCACACTAGGTAAATGAAGTTTGTTTGATTTAATATTATTTATTTATATCAAAGTGTTATTCTGAATTGATAACATCTGCTGTTCAAATTTGAAGGTGCATTCAATGTCCCTGTTTTTTATGCATTTTCAGTGCAATAATCTGTTCCAGTCCCTTCCTGATCATTTATGTAGATTGGCACTTGCATGCTGCCTATTGTATGATGGATGTTATTATGTAGGCATTTTAGTCTTTTGCTTTACATTTCTGTGTAGGAGTGAGAGTGTGTGTCAGGCTAGCTATCTTCATATGAAGCAAAATAAAATTCAGGTGAAAATATATTTAAAAAGCACACCTCTTCATTCATTCAAATTAATTTCAGCTTTTCCATGTACTGTACTTTTTATTTATAAGTAAATAAAAAAACAAAATACAAAATATCATGCACAATTTCCTTTGAAATTCTATTTTATTGTATATTCCGTTCATCAGTCTGTCCAGTTCCTACCATGCATAACCCATTTTCTGAGTTGTGAGCAGCTGGACCCTGTCTCAGCAGTCATGTTGATAAGGTAGTAACTGCGTACCAGTCCATCACATATCGTCCAATAAAGAGACATTAAATTATTCAACTGTTACATCTTTGGGAGGAAAAACAGAATATCTGGAGACAAACAGCACAGATTCTGAGGTAACAGACAAATACTCCACACAGACAGTGAAGGTGCGTGATTTTCATGTTCTTAGTGCAGAAAATATAACATTATTGTTTTTTTTTATCTAATGTAAAAATTGCAGTGCTGCAGCTGTGTGGCTCTTACGCTATGTTACGCTATGGTTAACATGCAGAGCTAAACTGCAGTCTGTGTTTAAATTTTATTCCATAACAGTTTCATTTTCAGTCAAACCGGGTTTGATAATTATCACAAATCTACATTGCTATACTTTGTTAGGTGTGAGTGTAGGAAATAGATTGGCAATTAAATGTGAAAGTGTGATGTCTTGCATGAGGCTACAAAGATAATAACTAAGCAATTATTGGCTTCAGTAAGAACTTTAGAGAGTAGTTTAAGAGCAAGAATAACCAACTCCTTATAAATTTTTTTTAAATCATGGAGCCCTTCATCACTTATCTCTGTGCATCCCCTTCCATCTCCAATCACCTCTCAAGGACCCATATGGAGGGGATCTGATAGTTTTACTGTGTGCAAAAGTTAAATGTCTTTTCGTCAGGAGTATATTTTACCAAATAGCGGTTGTCTATGGCTATGGAACATATCCAAATCTCTATTATCTAGCCCAGTTATCCAAATCAGGGTCACAAGCTCCCTATCCTGGCAGCACTGTTCACAACCTAGGAAGTTATCCTAGATGGGACAAAAGTCCACCCCAGGGTACACTCAAAGACAAACTTAAACAGTTTAGGGTTGTCAATTATCCTGACATCTGGGAAGAAAACTTAACTAACTGCAGAAAATCTTACCCAGACTCACAGAGAACATGCAAACTGTACACAGCATACAACCCTAGAACTCTGGAGCTATGGGGCAGCTGTGCTGTTATACACTGTGCCACCTTGCTATTGAGTATAGTGTTAAAGAAAATGGCCGATATCTGTTTAACATGCGACTCTTATCATAAAGCATATAGTAAATTCCTGCTACTATATCTCTTCTTTAGACATTTTTCAGTGTTTTTGAGCTGCCCCCCTCATTTTTGCTCACAAGTCACTTATGCAGCACAGTTTAAACACACCCTCTCTGACACACAGTAACCCAATATTTTATTTGCCATTTTAATGTCTTCTGTACATCCTGCTTCATCACAATAATCATTCTAATATGGTTGTATTTTGCAGCTCTAAATCCCAGACTGTGCCATTATTTCCAATGCCTTTCTTTTCATCCTGTAAAATGTTTTATGTATTGACATTAAACGTCATTCAGCACATGTTTTACCAATCCTGAACCCTGCCTAAATCCATCTGTGTTTGGCTTTTCTGCCTCCAGGGTTTCAAATAATCCACTTAATTCAGAGTTGTCTGCAAGCTGTTTGTCTAATTCATTTATGTAAATTAAGAAGTCCAGCAGCCCTAGCCTTGAACCTTGAGAGACGCCATCTCAAAAACAAAAACTCCTAATACAATGGATTGTTGCTTCCTCCACATGGCAGTGTGAACCCCTGAAGCTCAGGGTGAATATTTAGATGCAAATTAGTGAGTATGTTAAAAGCTTACCAAGCACCTAGGTAATCCCAAGCTGGTAAAGTAACCAGATTAAAAGTTTTGCCCCATTATTACCTTTGATATTATCTTTTCTAATGCTACATCATAAAAGCATGTCTCAATTGTAGGCTCTGATGAAGTATTTATTACTCACTTAAATGATATTCACCACAGTAGTCATCAGTGTGGCTGAAACCAATAATGCCAGATTTTTATAAAAGATTTATTATTACAAAAATATAATAAACAGAAGAGTACAGGATTTAAGGGGTATGCTTACAGGTGTCCCTGCATTTCTGTATTGCAATGTGACACTGCAGCATCACTGGTATGTAAAATGCACTGGCAAAAGTAAATAACAGGACCAAATTCAAACAGTAGTGGATTTTATATATATAAGGGGCTGGTCTACTCTTTGGGCTGGCAAAAGAGCAGAAAGGTTTAATTTCCTATTTATTTTGTTGTTTTATTTTATATATTTTGTCAATATCTTATTTTAGTCTTTTTCACTCAATTTTTGCACAATGACCCATTGTTTTTTATAGTAGCACTAGCAAAATACCCGCACTTTGCAGCGGAGAAGTAGTGTGTTAAAGAAGTTATGAAAAAGAAAAGGAAACATTTTAAAAATAACGTAACATGATTGTCAATGTAATTGTTTTGTCACTGTTATGAGTGTTGCTGTCATCAAGGATTTGATTATCATTATTTCTTTCAATCAGGTTTGTATTTGGAGGACATGCTGTGTTCAAGTTACATTCCGTGTTTGTCAACCGTTATAAAGATAACAGGTTTCATTCATCGAAGTGTTCACTTCCCAAATCGCTAAAGGCAAGGAGGCGCGTATTTTGAACGAAAAGGGAGAAGACAGCGAAGAAGTGGAAAAATGAGAAGAAAAACTGTTTAAATAAAGAGCTGGGAAGGTGAATAGAAAGAAGCAGGCAGCGGTAAAGTAAGGAAGACTCCATAATAAGGACGGTTGGGTGCACGTAGAAGGTGTAACAATAGGATTGTTAAGCCTTATGATAATGTTCCCGCACGGAGGAACGTGCGTCTCTCTAAACCCTTTGCAGGAACATTATCATAAGGCTTAACAATTCTATTGTTACAGAAGGGGTGCCTGCTAATCTAAAAGGGATATTCGGACCTCACGGCTTTAGTTGTCTGTTGTGAGCTGGCGTTTGATTTATAATATATAGCAAAATACCCGTGCTTCACAGCAGAGCAGTAGTGTGTTATGAAAAAGTAAAAGGAAACATTTTAAAAATAACGTAACTCAGTGGCGGACCATAAATTTCACACCTAGGCCTTCAGTAGTGCTCCGTCTGAATCAACTCGCCCCTCAAAAACTAATTTATGGTTATAAAAACCATCTTAATATGCAGAAATACAGTATAAAGAGTCGTTGCATCGCAGATAGATAACTCCTGTAGCCACAATAAATGCTTTTATTGAATAGACAAACCAGGGGTGATCAAGTTCCTTTCTACTGCAGCTACAGCTGCGACACACATAAAAAACATCAAATTAAGTCATAAACTTGCAATATTATTTAGGGAAATCGCAACATTTTACTCACCCAAAATTCCGATTATTTTTAAACAAAATCCATCCTCCTCTCTTTCCTCAAAAACAGTTCAATTACTCTGTCATACAGATTATCTGTGTGCTTCAATTCCATCAAAAAGTCCCTTTCTATCACCATCGAAGCTAATGCTGAAAGTCGAATCTGCCCTGTCGTATTTCTGGCATAAGTTTTAATTCGCTTTATGGCTGAAAATGTCCGCTCGACAGAAGCAGTGTACACGGGAATGGTTACCGCTAAATATACCAATGTGAACAGCTGCCCCATGGTCTCATTCCGATTTTTCTGATGAAGGAAGTCAAGGAGATCAGTGGGAGATTTTCCTGCAAGATCATCCATGGCATACATTACAGTCAGTTCTGTTTTTAGCCAAGACAGATCAAAAACCGCTCCGTGGCTCTTGTGTTAAACTGGAGAAGGCTGCATGCGGGAAATTTTTCTTGTATTCCCGAAACTTCTGGGGGTCGAGGAGCATGACGAACATCAGGTTTTCGTGGTCTTGAAATCTGGTCTGTGTCAGGCAAATAATATTGACCAGAATCCTGCCTGGCAGCAAATGATGGCTGAAATGTGATTGGTTAAATGCTTTAATACGAAAATACATGTCTGGAAGCAGCACAACCATCGGAAAAGCTATGAAAGGAAGCGGAAAGACTATTTGGAATTATTTAATAAGTATTCATGGACAAAATATAATTAACATCAGTTTGTGATTCAGATATTTTTTTAGGCCAGCAGAGAAGGCATGACTTCGCTAGGTCTTTAGCATCGAGGCTTTATACCCTGCGTCTTCTCATTAAACTTGTATCTCGCGAATATCTTGTGCGATCTTGCGATGTCCACGGCTTTATTTAATTTTAGCTCAGACCCGGCACTTAAAAGTTTCTCCCACACTTTCGCTGAGGGAGGGTTTCCGCAGTAGCTGCACTTACGAATATGCTAAGCACAGTCCTTCACCCGCGAATATTTACCTTACATGGGCAGGCACTCAATTACGTGGGAGGCATGATGATTTGAGACGCAACTCCGCCTCACACGGCCACCGAGCTACAGTCTATTACAGTATATGGACGAAAGTAGGTTCCAGTTATGACCGTTACACGTAGAATATAAAAACGCCAGCGGCAGCCTGTCTATGAACTTAATTTAAAGTTTAGGTTTACATCGTGCTTTGTTTCCGAAGTAGCAGAACTCATGAATATGGTTGTATATGTCACTCGCTCGCTTCTTATTGTTTCGCTGCCTTCTCAATTATATAATGCATGTTTTCTTGAGCGCTTTTTGGGGCTCTTCCTGGTTTTATACGTACTGCGTGATTACGTAGGAGGCGTGATGATGTCACACGAATCTCCGCCCCCACAGCTTTCAAGCTCATCTCCATTACAGTAAATGGAGAAAAACAGCTTCCAGTTATGACCATTACGCGTAGAATTTCGAAATGAAACCTGCCCAACTTTTGTAAGTAAGCTGTAAGGAATGAGCCTGCCAAATTTCAGCCTTCTACCAACACGGGAAGTTGGAGAATTAGTGATGAGTCAGTCAGTCAGTCAGTGAGTCAGTGAGTCAGTGAGTGAGGGCTTTGCCGTTTATTAGTACAGATGAGTATCCACCAGGTGGGATGTTGATTCAGGTTGTATTTCTGACATGTAGTCTCGATGTTTTACATGCAGAACGTTTTCTATAATGGTGCATATTTTATTTGTTTGCAAGTTAATGATTACAGCCTTAACCATTGCATTTCTTTTTCACTGAAGTATTTAGAATGTGAGGTACATGTTTGGCTTCCCTGTCTTTTTTATATACTTACAACTATTCAGTCAGTTAGGGCTCACAAAGCTTCATATAGCTTAGCAAAGTTGTGCTGTCCTGTTGTACAAAACCTTAGTTTTGGTTCTTCTTCAGGGAAATATTAACAAAAAGCCCCTAATTAATTAAGTATGTTTGAAGTTCAAGTTCAGCACTTTTACCCTTAATTGTAAGGAATTTACTAGAAATTGCAAGTGCCAGAAGGAGAAGAAAAAGGAATTGACCAATAGTTGAAGTACTCTAAAAGAAGACACAAAGACATAATCTAGGTCAGTGAAGCTCCAAATACCAGTAGCAGTCAGAAATATCAATCATCAGTGCAAATAAACAAGTACCAAAACATACCTAACATATCTAATCTAAGAGCTTGTCCCTGATCTAAGAGCCTGAACTATATTACCTGAGTAATGCTGTTTATGTCAGCCTGGGTGTGGCCCTTGGCTCAAGTGTGTTTTCTATTATTTAAAGTTTTTGTTATTTGTTATACATCATTTTTCATGCTATGTCCATTCTTTTTTGGATTTGATTTTTTTAATTATGCAATTTTTGTGATATATGATATATTAAAAAACAATGAAGAAGAAGAAAAAGAAGAAGAAGGCCCATCAGAGAGTCTTTCTTTACTGTGGAGTCCAGATCATTATAGTAAATGCTGATTGGAATTTCTCAATATTGTGGATTTTTGCTTCCACCTTAGTGAATTCTAATTCTGGATTTTGGACTGGTAGAGGTTGCTTTGAGTTGCCTTTAAAGCAAATCTTTTTTGTCCAATTTTTTGCTCTTTTTTCCCTAGTTTTGTAGTTGTTTCCTATTTTTTGATTACTGTGTATTTCCTTTAAATTTTAAAGGCATGTTATTTTCATTGTTGTCCTAAAAGCCAGAGGTTTATGGTTGTCCTCTCCCTTGAAGATCATTTCGCCTTATTTTGAGCTTTAAATTTATATTTTAAAGCCTGCGTCTCATTTTGGACCTGTGCACACCAGAAAGCCTGTCTGTTGAGTTTAAGGTCAGGCTGCCTTGGATGAGGCCTGTGTTTGGGGATTGTACTAAGTAAAGACTTGTGCCTGTATTTAATCTTATAATTACCCCTAAGAACTGAACTAAAAGTCTGGCTGGGCTAAGAATTTGTCCTACCACAGAGTAGGACATGACAAATATTTATGAAGCATCCTTCATTCTCTAACACCTAGGAATAGAAGTTCACATTTCAAAATGAATGACAGCAACATTTTTCAGAATCCAGAGGCTCAGAATGGCACTTATGAAGATGTTTTGTAGTTTCCTTGGAAATCATAATCATGTTTTGTAGTTTTCTAACATAAACACTAAGGCTTCACAACAAAGAGGATAATAATGATGAAATAATAATAATGAAAAAAGAAGAAGAAAAACATAATAAAGTAGAATATTGTACTAAGTATCACATAATTGCTGTCACTTTGCAACAATATCAGGACTAATACTGTAATAAGCTCCAAGGTGGTAAGACTGAGACACACTCACCGAATGAGAGTAAAGTCAAGTGACAGGCATGTTTATTTAACAATGAACGTTCCTCAGCCATACTTTCAGATGAATCACTTTCCCACTGCTATTGTCATGGGAAACAACTTGTAAACCAACAGTTAGTAAAACTACCTTGTTAGCATCTTTGAAGTCACATTTACTCTTTCAGTGTCACGATCGTCTCCCACTATGCTATGCCTCTCTTCATGATCCCCTCTTATCTTCTCTGAGACTATTTATCCAGTGCTCCGGGAGTTTTCGACTGCCTTCTTGAACCTTCACGGGCTTGTAAACTTTAATAAGAATGTTCCACGGGTTTGTGGAATGCCATAGATTAGTGTACCTGTGTGACATTTCCCTGTCAATCACCCATCTAGACCTGCTTATCTTCAGTTATCTTCATATGCTGGCTGTATGCTCATACAGTATATGCATGCTCATCCACACTTTGGGTAATGATCTTTATGTTCATGTAAATGTGCATGAATGCTGCTTGTTTAAACATTACATCACATGAAGTGGTGTGGAAATGCTTGAATCTGAGCATTGCCTCACATGTTGTGAGGACATTCAAAATTTAGTGCAAAATTCAACAAATGGCTGGTTGTGACATATGCAAATTTTCGCTAATGCAAAGCTGCATATTACACATAATGTTACCAACATTTTCGTTTCAGCAAACAGCACATAGCTGCTCCACTTAGATGGAGCGATCATGTAACATGTCAGATGTGTTACGAATATCATTCCATCTCTGTCAAGTCAATATCTTTTTATGAACGCATTATTATCCAGTGTTTCCAAACAATTGTGCCGATCTCTGCTGGCAGTTTTTTCAGAGTTAGGACAGTTTGGGATCCCTTCTAAATTCTGTTCAGGGTAGGAGTGGTTTCTTCAATTAGGAAAATTGCTAAAATGTTTTTACTCCTTCTCCTAAGAGTGAGGACCAAATTTGCATCACTCTCATAATTTTGAGCCAGGAAGGACCATTTTCCTACTCTGAGACACTTGATAAATACATTCACTGGTCTGTTCGTTTTTGAAGTTTTGAGGCCTATATTCATTTTTGTCAGATTTGTGTTGTGGAATCACAACAGGCCATTATTTAAAAGACTGCATTTTGTGATTTCATACAACCTCTATTTCAGTCACTCACTTTAAACAATAGTAAAATTGAATGAATGGACTGCCACATGTAAACCAGTTAGTTAAATCACTGCGCCGCCATTGTAATTTATCGTTTAAATATTTTAAAGGAACACTCAAACCAAAAACTGAATATTGTTTAAACATTTTTACTTACAGCATGTGCTGTATAGTGATAGATTAGAAAAATGATGTTTTCATGCAGAACAAGAGAAAACAGTTTATCATAAAATTGAACCTAGCAGTCAGCACTCCCAAACAACAATCAAAAATGTGAAAACATTTATGAAAAAAAGAAAAAAAACACTCACGTTCCTCATGTTGCTTAATTCAAATGTCCATTATTTAGTGTACATTTTTACTAAAATATTATTTTTTGCTATAATATTAGTACAATGCATCCCAACAATTCAGTGCTTTTGAATTGAAGATAGGGCTCTTCACAAGTGAGGTGGGTCTTTATTTCAGATGCTCATTCATGTGTGTGTGTGCATGTTCCTTCCTCATTCACAAGAATATTTTCCGGAAGTGGTTAGTTTAAAAATATGATAGAAAAACAACATACTTTGAATGTGGTGAACAAACAAATGGATGACTTTTTGTGTGAATTATGTGACATGAGTATCATGGGATTTTTTTTCATGGACATTTTGATATTGTTTGCTGCTGTCCACAGTTGGTCACCCACAGCTATCACTATAAAGCACATGGTGTATGTAACAGTTAAAAAAATATTTTTTTGAGTATTACTTTAAAGCAGTGTTTCCCAACCTCGGTCCTGGGGACCCCCTGTGGCTGCAGGTTTTTGTTCAAACCAGATTGCTAATCAGTGACAACTCCTGATAACACTGATCTCATTTAATTAGCTGGTATTATGTATCTTTTATTCTACATTCAGAAAAGCACAGCAGCGTGATTTATAAGACATTTAGAAATATTTCTGCTTTTGTCATAGATTTAAATGCTTAACTCTCTTTTGTTGATTTCATTCTATTTTGCCCTTTCTCTGTGCAGTTTTTCCCCTTCATTGTATCTTATTAATGACAATTAAAAATGAGCAGAGCAGATACACTGGCAAACAACACTAAATAATCAAAGGCTGCAACTACTTTAGCATCAGACCCACTAATTAGTAAATAATGGATTAATTAAACAATTAGAACACCTAGAAAGGTAGAATGAAAATCAAGATAAAAATATTGTTAAAAAGAAAAAAAATACATTATTCCCATATAACTGCTTGGTACATTTTAATATATATATATATATATATATATATAT
>JANRMT010062809.1:11276004-11301410 GCA_026402145.1 Polypterus bichir lapradei
TATTATTATTATTATTATTATTATTATTATTATTATTATTATTATTAGCTGTTGACCACTGATGTGAATAAAGCTTGATAGACAGAAGCCAAGAGCTTCTCTTTGCTAATTTCAAAGAATCCCTAACCCTCCTGACATACTCTCCACACCTCAAATGAATGCAAGACATATGTCAGGAAGAGTCTGTTTATAAAGGCATGAAAACACTCAAAGGATGATTAAACACAGAGAGATGACATGCAGCAGTAGTAAGGAATTGATAAACACATGAAACCTTAGTTTCCACCTGTCAAAGGCCTAAAACCCTGTCTATCAGTAAGGTTGATTTCCCCACTGAACCTTCAAAGTACCACAAAAGCACTCCCCCTTCTCAAATCTTCTCTCTCTCTCTCTCTCTACCCCCCTCTCTCTCTCTCTCTGCCATGATCATGGTAACCCCTTCCTCTCACCACTGAGCTTTCACTCAGACTCTCTTCCATGTTCATTGCATCCCTGGCCTGAGCCAGCTTTAAACCTCCTTCCAGGGAAACCTTCAAGCTTTAGTTCAAGCCTCCATGACAGGACTCATGTTTCCTGTTTCCTATTTCATTCATCTGCTTCTACTTGGATAAAATTCAAAATGGTTAACCTGGTCCCAACTTCTGTTATTTAGGATATTTCATAAGCTCTTAGCCCCTATCTCCCTCAAGTAGAAATGTCCTGGCCATTAGTTTTTTGGAGGATTTGCTCTGTTATTCCTCAAGAGTTCCAATCACTCTGTAAATTCTCAGAGAATTTCTTCTACAGAACCTTGTACACAGAGTCTAACATATACTAACAGCCCCTGTATTCCTTAAGAGGCATGCTCACTCCCTTACCACCTGGGCACACCAGCACAATATATACTCCATAACATAACATATTGGAGAGTGCTCTCCAGGGATCTTTAGAGTTAAGCTGTCAAAAGCCTTGTGCTACTGATACACTGACTGCCCCATGGCAGCTTGTCTCAAGGGAAGGGGCCAAACAAAGAATGCTACAAAAACAGACTGCCTGTGTAATTCATATAATAACTGAGGAAACTACTCTCTGAACAGGCATACGGGAAGCCTGGGTAGTGATGTTCATAGAGAAGTGTTCTGGGATAAGGTAACTAACATAGTCCAAAGGCACACAATGAGGGTTCATCACCCATAAGGTGGGGGTTAGGGCTAATGTAACTTGAGTTAAAGGCCTGTGTGAGACAGATCTGTGTATACTACACATTAGCAATGGAAATTAGCTTTTGAGATCTGAAACATCAGTTGAATTTAACTCATGTAAGAAAATCAAAATAACAAGATAGACTGTATCATACTTATCTTTATGTATAAGGTACATACAGCATTGACCCAGGAACCAGTCATTTCTGTTGAGAGTGTTGTCCTTTCCAGTTTGGAGTTGCCCCATATATGTTCCCCTGTTCATGAATGGTGGATACTCACATGCTGCTTGTTCTGAGCTGTACATGTGGACTTTAGTCAAGAGGATCATTTCATTGTAAATGTGGGTTTCAGAGAAGAAAACACACCTGTGATTGTACATAATCACCACATAAGAATTCTGAGTATTCATCCTTTTTAGAGTTGATAGGTGAAGTGTTTAGAAGGGTACAGCCTACTAACTTTATAGCCCTGGCTGACGACTCCATTGGTGACGCGGTGAGGTTACATTAATGGTAACATGGACAGTGACACACATTCCTGGAGGGGAATAATGGGAAGGAATCTGAGCAGTGAATTGTTATTGGAATTCTTGTGCTAGTTATGCTTATTTCAAAATAAATGATATATTGGGACAGAAGCGTAGACATTAGAGCACTTGATACCATAGTACTTAGGTTGAAAGGTAAAAGAGCATTTCTTTAGTTATATTGCCTCATCCAAGGCCATGTATTCAGAGCACTCAAATAAACAAAAGTGCTGCATTGATCACCATTTGGCTGTGAACTGCTTCTGTCAAAAGCTTTGGCTTGACAGATACAATGAAATCAAATAGGTAAATGGCACCATTTGGGATGAGTTTGTTTTTCATCTCCACCTTTTTTCACATCTAGGGGAAAGTTGAGGAGATGGAGTCTGGATATATCCTGTTCACATCGAAAATGGAGTGCTTTAAGAAATTGTTGCAGTCTAGATAAATAGATAAACATATAGATCTTTATTTGTCCCCAGGGATAACTTTGGCTTTTACAGAAGTTTGTAATAATATTTATTTGTTATCTTTAAGGATCACTAGCATCACTTTTGAGATGAGATCTGGACTTTCTATCAGTCATTCCAAAACGCACAATTTCCTCTTCCTTTCTGTGGGAGATCAATTTAAAATTAATGCTAGGAGACCCATTTGCAGTACAACACCACAGTCAGAGTCCACCACTTTCTTCTGTAAAATATTTTATTTTGTTTCTGAATTCAATTTACTTCAGTGGTGACGAGTTTAGCCAGGTCCACTGGGTGTAAAAGCAGCACCATATCATATCACTTCAAACCATGCTTGACAATAAGTGTATTGTTATTTTGATGGTAGCCAGTTTAAGATAAAGCTGAAGGTTTATTTTTTATTGTCTCCAGAAACATCTGTTTTAGACTGAAAAAATAGAACTTTCTTATAAAGATCTACAGGAACACTCACATGTTTTTTCTTGCAAACTTATTATGATCAGAGAGCAAAGATTTTTCTCATGTCTACATTGCGTCACTATTTAGGTTGTTTTGCATTATTATGGTCTTAATGTGAGCATCAGCAGCAGTGACAGGGCCATAGGGATATGGTCCTGGAGTTCTATAGATATATTGTAAAAGTTTTGTTTTCATTGAATGGAAAACTTTAAGGTATGTCCATCAATCCATCTTCCAAACACAATTTATCCTTGGCAGCATCACAAGCCACATCATAATTAAACATTTTCCGTTTTTGGACTATATATTGACCCTATAAATCCATAATTAGACTGATATATTAAAAAAATTCTGTGGTTTCAGAAGCCTCTCTTCTTCTTTCAGCTGCTCCCATTAGGGGTTGCCACAGCGGATCATCTTCTTCCATATCTTTCTGTCCTCTGCATCTTGTTCTGTTACACCCATCACCTGCATGTCCTCTCTTACCACATCCATAAACATTCGCTTAGGCCTTTCTCTTTTCCCCTTCCCTAGCAGCTCTATCCTTAGCATCCTTCTCCCAATATACCCAGCATCTCTCCTTTGCACATGTCCAAACCAACACAATCTAGCCTCTCTGACTTTGTCTCCCAATCGTCCAACTTAATCTGACCCTCTAATGTACTCATTTCTAATCCTATCCATCCTCGTCACACCCAGTGCAAATCTTAGCATCTTTAACACTGCCACCACCAGCTCCGTCTCCTGCTTTCTGGTCAGTGCCACCGTCTCCAACCCATAAAACAAAGCTGGTCTCACTACCGTCCTGTAGACCTTCCCTTTCACTCTTGCTGATACCCGTCTGTCACAAATTACTCCTGACACGCTTCTCCACCCATTCCACCCTGCCTGCACTCTCTTTTTCACCTCTCTTCCACAATCCCCATTACACTGTACTGTTGATCCCAAGTATTTAAACTAATCCACCTTCGCCAACTCTACTCCCTGCATCCTCACCATTCCACTGACCTCCATCTCATTTACACACATGTATTCTCTCTTGTTCCTACTGACCTTCATTCCTCTCCTCTCTAGAACATATCTCCACCTCTCCAGGTTCTTCTCAACCTGCTCTCTACTATCACTACAGATCACAATGTCATCAGCAAACATTATAGTCCACAGGGACTCCTGTCTAATCTCATCTGTCAACCTGTCCATCACCATTTGAAATAAGAAAGGGCTCAGAGCTGATCACTGATGTAATCCCACCTCCATGTTGAATGCATCCGTCGCTCCTATCGCAGACCTCACCACTGTCACACTTCTCTGCCACTCCCTACTTCCTCATACAATACCACAGCTCCTCTGGAGGCACCCTGTCATATGCTTTCTCCAGGTCCACAAAGACACAATGCAACTCCTTCTGGTCTTCTCTAAACTTCTCCATCAACATCCTCAGAGCAAACATTGCATCTGTGGTGCTCTTTCTTGGCATGAAACCATACTGCTGCTCACTAATCATCACTTCACTTTTTAACCTAGTTTCCACTACTCTTTCCCATAACTTCATGCTGTGGCTCATCAATTTTATTTCCCTGTAGTTACTACAGTCCTGCACATCCCCCTTATTCTTAAATATCGGCACCAGTACACTTTTTCTCCACTCCTCAGGCATCCTCTCACTTTCCAAGATTCCATTAAGCAATCCGGTTAAAAACTCCACTGCCATCTCTCCTAAACACCTCCCTGCTTCCACAGGTATGTCATGTGGACCAACGGCCTTTGCATTTTTTATCCTCTTCATAGCTGTCCTTACTTCCTCCTTGCTAATCCGTTGCACTTCCTGATTCACTATCTCCACATCATTCAACCTCTTTTCTCTCTCGTTCTCTTCATTCATCAGCCTCTTAAAGTACTCTTTCCATCTGCTCAACACACTCTCCTCGCTTGTGAGTAAGTTTCCATCTTTATCCTTTATCACCCTAACCTGCTGCACATCTTTCCCAGCTCAGTCCTTCTGTCTTCCAATCAGTACAGGTCCTTTTCTCCCTCCTTAGTGTCCAACCTCTCATACAATTCATCATACACCTTTTCTTTAGCCTCCGCCACCTCTTTCTTCACCTTGCACCTTATCTCCTTGTACTCTTGTCTACTTTCTGCATCTCTCTGACTATCCCACTTCTTCTTTGGCATCCTCTTCCTCTGTATACTCTCCTGTATTTCCTCATTCCAACACTAGGTTTCCTTTTCCTATTTCCTCTTTCCAGATGTCACGCCAAGCACCCTTCTTGCTGTCACCCTTACTACATCTGCAGTAGTTTCCCAGCTGTTTGGTAACTCTTCCCTGCCACCCAGTGCCTGTCTCACTTCCTCCCTAAACTCAACCTTGCAGTCTTCCTTTTTCAACTTCCACCATTTGATACTTGGCTCTGCCCTCACTCTCTTCCTCTTCTTGATCTCCAGCGTCATCCTACAGACCACCATCCTATGCTGCTTAACTAGACTTTCCCCTGCCACCACTTTGCAGTCTTCAATCTCCTTCAGATCAACTCTTCTGCATAGGATATAATCTACCTGTGTGCATCTTCCTCCACTCTTGTACGTAACCCTATGTTCCTCCCTCTTCTTAAAATACGTATTCACCACAGCCATGTCCATCCTTCTGGCAAAATCCACTATCCTCTGGCCTTCTTCTTTCCTCTCCTTGACACCATACCTACCCATCACTTCCTCGTCTCCACTGTTCCCTTCACCAACATGCCCATTGAAATCCGCTCCAATCCCCACTTTCTGTCCCTTGGGTACACTGTTCATCACTTCATCCAACTCACTCCAAAAATCTTCTTTCTCACCCATTGCACACCCAACTTGTGGTGCATATGCACTAACAACATTCATCATCACACCTCCAATTTCCAGCTTCATAATCATCACTCTGTCTGACACTCTTTTCACCTCCAAAACACTCTTGACATACTGTTCCTTCAGAATAACTCCTACCCCATTTCTCCTCCCATCCACACCATGATAATTTGAATCCACCTCCAATCCACTTGGCTTTACTCTCCTTCCATTTAGTCTCTTGCACACATAATATATCAACCTTCCTTCTCTCCATCATATCTGCTAACTCTCTCCCCTTACCAGTCATACTGCCAACATTCAAAGTTCCTACCCTCAGTTCCACTCTCTTTACTTTAGTCCTCTCCTTCTGCCACATTTTCCGACTCTTCTTCTCCTTCTTCTTCTACGGCCAACAGTAGCCCAATTTCCGCCAGCACCCTGTTGGCTAACAGTACTGGTGGCGGTCGTTGTTAACCCGGGGCTCGACCGATCCGGTATTGAAATTTGTATTGAATGAATATTACCTTGCTAGCCTGTATTCTTATATTTAGAAACAGCGGGCATATCTAAATCTAGATCCTCGTGATTGACTCTTTCATTGGTTAACTTCATACCCAATTTATTACTCCCTTGTTTTAGTTGTAGTTAATTTACTTGACGACGTGAGTTAATTCGTATTTGCCTGTTCCTTTTTTCTGTTTCATTTATCAATTTTTCAAAAAATTTGCTAAATATTCATGCTGTATATATAATTTATCCAACAAATATTATTCAAGACTGCCCTCATGCCTTCCAGTAATAAATGAAAAAGATGCATGTGAACACTGAGCCTGTTGGGGGTGTACACAAGGTCATCACCAACCAGCTCTCAGAATTATGACTTGTATGTAAACTGAAAGAGAAGTCCTCAAAAATAATAAAGCTTTCATCTTTTGAGAAAAACAGTTCCTTAAAAATATGGGGAAGATTTTCTTATTACATTTTTTTTTGGATACATGCTTGCTTGTAGGAAAGCCAACTGTGCATCTGCAAAAACTGTCATTCAGCCAATATCATTTCCAATTGTAGCGAAAGCTTTTCAAGTCAAAGTTTTTTTTTAAATCCTCGTACTCCAATGGATCAACATTTAGCTTGCTGCTAATAAAGTAAGGGTCAATCTCGAAAATTCACTCATGCTAGTGTCTGTGCGTGATAATACTCTGCACTTGTGCAAGATATCTATTACCAAATGTCACATGACCACACTGAATTATCTACACAACAGTTGTGGAAAAATTATTTTGGGATAAATTCAGCCAGAAAAACATCATCAGCACCTTCTGCAAACATATTATGCTAAACTGTTTTAAGTGGAAGTGCAGGTGGAAGTGTCTTTGGAGTTTTGGTGGCCAATGCTGTCAGATAAATATTTAAGAACCAAAAACTTTTACCACATGTTGTTTCTCTGCCTCACCAAACTAAAAGATCTACTGGATGAACATTTACATTTTTAAAATGAAAGCAAAAGTCACTAGAAGTACTTAATCTGTTACTAGCACTTCTATACAGTCTTCTACCACAAAATAATTAGAAAAAATAGTATATCACTAGATAATAATAGCACAATCTATTTCTTTTTTTCTGGATTACCAAAGCACATTACTAAATATGAACGCTCAGCAATGCAAATTAAAAATCCACCACTGTATGACCAACAGATGTGATAACATTATGAAAAAGTATAACATGAAGTGGGTTTCGTAGTGTTTGAAAAAATAGATAATAGTGTTCTTAGGAGTGGTAGAGATCAGTTAAGTACTCTATTTAAGGACTTTTTCAAAGGACGTTCAAAGATGTTTGCTAAGATTGATACACACAAGTTGATAGATAATTTGTTAGAGAAGGGGTTGTCAACCTTCTTGTCAGTTGGCTTACCACCCTAGGAATTGTAATGTTTCAAAGTACCACCATTTTTCCTCAAATGATTCAGTACTGAACTCTTATTAGATAAAACTGAAATGGATATTTTTTATATTTCAGGGTATTGACAAGATAATAAAGATTATATTTGTATACATGCCTTTTAATTTTCCTTACAGTATGTAGTATAATGTCTTTTTAATGTATTAGCAATAGTGTGTTTTGGTACAGAATAAAAATTAAAAAGCCTAAAATTTCCATACTTCGAATTTATACAAATTATATAGTTATCATATGACTTTGAAACAAATAAATAAAGTATTAATAATATTGTGTTTTGGACTGGGTGTTGGGCAGGATTAGGGTAGGGGATATTGGCCCGAAGGCCTATGCATGGGGTCGTGGGGTACAGTGGCTGTAGGGCATCTGTTTGTGAAGAAAGATTCACTGTTCTTGACTTTGCCAGTAATGCTGTGATCTTCATGCAGTCAATGGAGACTTTGATTGGGGCTCTCGAGACCCTGAGTGAAGAGTCTGAGTGTCTGGGCTTGTGAGTGTCCTGGAATAAAACCAAGATTCAGGCCCTTAATGACGTCTTAGGCACAGCCATCAGCAGTGTGTCTGTCTGCGGAGAGAGTGTCGACCTTGTCGAGAGGTTTACTTACCTCGGCAGCGACATTCATGTCTCTGGTGATTCTTCCTATGAAGCCAGCAGATGAATTGGGAGAGCATGGGGGGTCATGAGGTCACTGGAAAGGTGTGTGTGGCACTCCCGATATCTATGCAAAAGGATGAAGGTCCAAGTCTTTACAGTCCTGGTGCTTCATGTTTTGCTATATGGTTGCGAATGTTGGGCACTCTCCAGTGTTCTGAGATGAAGACTGAATTCCTTTGGTACTGTGTATCTTCTGAGAATCCTTGGGTACTGCTGGTTTGACTTCGTGTCGAATGATTGCTTTCTCATGGAGTCCCAAAAATAGGCACATTACCAACATTGTAAGGGAGTGTCAGTTATGGCACTACAGCCATGTGCAGTGATTCCCTGCAGGGTGATCCAGCTCATAAGATCCTCATTGTTGAGGCCCTCATTGGTTGGACCAGGCCAAGGGGATCCCCATGTAACACCTGGCTGCAGCAGATAGATGGTCATTTCTGGGGGCTGGTACTGGACTGCTTGTCTGCCTGGGGGGTTGCCAACCAGAGTCCCAAGCTGTTTCGTCATGTGGTTAGTGTGGCAAAGCACTGTACCAGTTCATGCTCCCCAACCTGACCTGAATATTGTATTTTAATAGAGAATAAAAAATAGAAATCCTAAAATTTCCATTTTCAATTCAATTATTTTCTTCAAATTTACAAAAAAAAAAAATATATCTATCATATGACTCCAGAACAAAAAAAGTAGAAAAATAACTCAAAATTCATATAAGTTCAGTTTAGAAATAGTGATTACTGGGAAAAAAATGTAATCTAATGTTTTCATTGAAAATGGTGATAACAAAATTCTCTGGACACAATGGGTCTGAACGAGAAAAATTGGAACAACAGCAAGCAATATCAAAATTTCCATGAAGAAATCTTAAATAACTTGAGTTAAATAATCACGACTGGTATCCAGTCACAACATCCCAAACAAAGTCTTTTTTAATGTTTTTTTTTTTTTTTTGTTGCTAAAATATTGTTCAATTAAAGGTTTATGGAATATGCTCTTGTGCACAGCCGGAAAGTGCACTCAATTGACATAAAACTTTTGAATTAGAGACCCACCTCCTCCTCTCAATTCAGGCCCAGTAATTGCTTATTTATTGGCTACCATGCCGTTGAGATTCTATCTGTCCCAGTGCACTAAAAGAAAATCCTCATGCCTTCCAAACCAGACAAACATTTTGACAAGTGTCCACTGTGCTTGCTGCTCCCAACTTTATTTTTTGTTGAATTCCTTTGCATACCTCCTGGTAACTGCTAGCATGCAGCAGCCCATCTTAAGAACTGTTGTGTTAGAGTTTTGAGGGAAAACCAACATGTCTGAAAAAGCAAGGCTGTACTCAAAATGAAAATCTAATGAGCACTGAATGAGAGTGCTAGTGTCTTACAAAGTCTTTTGTAAAGTAATTTTATGGTGGTGTAATGCTTAATCAATTTTATGTGTATGTATTTTGGGATTTGTATATGTGGATATTTCATTTCTGATGTTAGTTTTAAAGGTGTTGAGTTTTTGCCTCTTCATTTTTTCATTTACTCAACAGCATTTTGTTGATGTGACGTCACTGTTACTTCCTGTATAAATATGGTGGCACTTGGTGTGTTCAGAATCCCTCAGTGTATCAATATTCCTGACAATGAGATTCTTAGTGTTAGTTAGATTATTTTCCAAGTAGGCCCTGACATTTCTTTGGCTCTGACTTCTGTCCTGTCTCTCAATTTACATCCTTATCCTTGCTCTTTGATTTATTTGCTATGATTTACTGGTTTATTGTCTTCCTGGTTTTGGTTTCTGACTTTGTTTTTACATTGCTGAATCATCTCCTAGTTATTTTTCTGGCTTTCAATAATCCTTAGGCACCTATATAGCATCATTGTGTAAAGTAATCTTTATTTCTAACATGACCATCATGATGTCACATGTCACTCATTATGCAGAAGTAAGAAAACATTGACACTCATGAAAAATAAGTCTATAAAATAGTGAAAAGATGAAATTAAAATGTACACAATCAGAAATAAAACTTTACACATTTCAAACCACATATACACTTTAGAAATGATTAACATTTTCCAGTCATGTCTCAGCCAAGGTTGCCCACCCAAGGCTGGGATTCAGAAACCTCATTTATATCTATTTTCTTCACTTTTTACCATCACATTGTTGATTATTTAGTTTCTGTCTGTCAAAGTGTCTTCTGTCATGCTTCTTGTGATTGGTAAGTCGTCTTCAAGAGGCAGGACTACCTTCCCATCACCACAAGTGACTTCCCCCAGCCATATCAATGCCTTATGTTTTAATGTATATATGCTAGAGTGTGGTATGCTCTGCTGTATTTTTTTTTCGCTTTGGAGATTTCTGAATGTCTGTTTTTTTGTTTCCTTTTACTCTGTCTTTTGCCCACTCTTTGGATTTCATATTGGAACTACTGTGTTTGTTGCGCTTTTCATGGCGTTACTGTCTTGAAGCATTTTTTATAATAAATCTTTTATTTATGAAAACTAAGCTGGTCATGGAAATGGTTGGATGGGTTTGCAGTTTTTCCCTCTCTAGTGAGCATTTTCACGACTCTATGCTTAGGAACTCTCTAGATCAGCGATTTCCAAACTTGGTCCTCAGGACCCATTGCAGTTGCAGGTTTATGCTTTATCCAGATTCACAATCAATGATAATAATGCATAATAATTGATCTAATTTAATTAGTATGTATTTTTCTTTTCTCTAGTTCTGCATTCAGGAAAGTAGTATGATTTTTCACATTTATAAGTCATTTAGAAATATTTCCAATTTTTGCCATAGCTTTAAATGCTTAATTATCTTTGCTGCTTTCCTATTATTAATAAATATTGTATTATAAAGAAAAACTGGGTATGGGTTCACAGCATCACACCCCAATAAGGTCATCCTGAACATACTTATCATATGGAATGGCAATGTGGGATATGTTCATTTCAGCAACACACCCTAGAGTGTGATCTTATTGAGAATAATGACATTTCTCTGCTTTAGGAGTTCCCATTCAAAATAGACAATAGGACAAACATCCGAACTCCAGCAAAGATAATTGTGGGTTTTATCATTTTAGCTTAACCCCTATATTAAAGACAACCAAGAAA
Organism: Polypterus bichir lapradei; assembly: GCA_026402145.1. Lineage (NCBI taxonomy): Eukaryota > Metazoa > Chordata > Cladistia > Polypteriformes > Polypteridae > Polypterus > Polypterus bichir. The sequence goes on from JANRMT010062809.1 coordinate 11,287,185, forward strand.
GGTTTACTCAGTCACCAGTAGGGCAAACAACAGCTCAATTTCAGGTAATAGCTTTATTTTAGTGGCAAAAAAGAACATAAATGGCTTCTAAGGGAAGAAACTAAAGCTTCCAGAACCCTGTGGGGTGGTTAGCACAATCTCAGCTAGAAGGCTTATACATGATATCTCTGCATTCACATCCCTTAAATTATTTTTCGGGGCATTTGACCGTTGTTATTAAACCATATGTTATCATAAATATTTTGGTGGTTTGAATACATGTAAATTATTTTGGATACAATTTTCTCTTATGCTGTCTGTACATATTATATTTTGAACAATCAGCTACAGAATGGCGCTGACCAGAAAGCAGGAGACAGACCTGGATGTAGCAGAGTTAAAGATGCTAAGATTTGCATTGGGTGTGATGAGGATGGATAGGATTAGAAATGAGTACATTAGAGGGTCAGCTCAAGTTGGGCAGTTGGGAGACAAAGTCAGAGAGGCAAGATTGTGTTGGTTTGGACATGTGCAGAGGAGAGATGCTGAGTATATTGGGAGAAAGATGCTAAGGATAAAGCTGCCAGGGAAGAGAAAAAGAGGAAGGCCTAAGAGAAGATTTATGGATGTGGTAAGAGAGGACATGCAGGTGGTGGGTGTAACAGAACAAGACACAGATGACAGAAAGATGTAGAAGAAGATGATCTGCTGTGGCAACCCCTAATGGGAGCAGCCGAAAGAAAAAGAAGAAGAAGCTACAGAATTATTCACTTAAGCTCCTTAGAATCCACAATGAATGAAAACACTGCAATGCTCTTTGTAGGTTTATAGGGTCGTTATTTTCCCCACATACAGAGTACAATGAAATTATTATTTGCATATACTAATTAACAAGCATCATGTCGCCAATCTCCACAGCTATGATTAGTGAGTATAACTACCTTACCTTGAAACGCCAGTCTTCCTTACCAGAAGGATCTGAGAGCATGGTTTAGAGCAACACCTACCATTGGACTCATGATTATGTTATGATTTTATTGTATGTTTTGGAAATAAAGCAAGCACTATATAAAATAACCATTCCATTAAAGGTTTAAAGGTTAAAGGTGATTAAAGGTGTTGCTGCTGACACTTCATTTTTCTTCTTCCCCTTTTTGAAAGCCATAACAAGCAACCTTCATTAGGAAAAACACCTGTAGGTGGACCCGATAAAGGGTTTATTCAAGCAAACAAATTTGAACAATAAGCTCTAATATGAAAAAGTGAAGGTACAGTATATCCTAGCAAGACCAGATTAATTACAATTATTTGCTTTACTTCTGAAAGGCCAAGCCATTCTACTATTGAATTAGTTTTGTGATGACTTGGACCTCCTAGGACTTAGAGCTGACATATATACCCAACTGCTTTTTCACAAACTGGCTTTGACTGTCTGAGACATGACATAGTCCCGAGTGTGCAGTTCGAGCTCATTGGTCTGCTCTGAATTAATTTGCTAGATCTGTACTGGGATGTTTCGCCAGATGTATCATCCTACTAGACATCCAGTTGGTTTTCAACTTCTAAATAAAACTGAAATTAAGTACTCTACCACTGATTTCAGGGTAACACTTTAATTTAGGTACTGCAAAATGCATTGCTATTACGATTTTTCAGCTCTGTGTAGTGTGGCATTTGAAAGGCATGTAAAATTACCTAAGAATATGAAGGATTCACAGACCATATATTGAAGTGTGCAAAATTAAATCAAATATGTCTCACTTAAGGCACTTCTGACAATTCCAAACTGTAGATATACTGTATTAGTAGAGCACATTGCACAAATGAATAGCCACTTTACGGATGCTTTCAAAGAGTGATTAAAACCAAAAGAAGGCTTTGTTAGGTTCTTGTTCCAAAAGAGTAAACAAGTAATAGATGCATTTTTGCAGTATCTTAACTAAAATGTTACCGATTTCTGATTAGATTAGATTAGATTAGATTAGATTAGATAAACTTAATTAGATAGCCAATCAATCAATCAATCAATCAATAAATAAGCAAATGTATATTATGCAGAAATTTCAAAATGAATTTAAAGAGTCTGATGTACTGAATCATTGTCTGAGGAAACACTGAATTGTCTGATAGCAGTGGGCAGACCTACAGAAACGCTTCATAGCACAATGTGGTAGAATGAGCTTGTGGCTAAAAGTACTCCAAGAGAGTACCTCCTGAATGGGATGAATGGGATTTTTCATGATGGCATCCTATTTTGCCACCATCCTCTTTTCTACAACAGCATCCAATGAATATGGGGTTAACCCAGCGATGAAGCAGGCTTTCCTAATAAGTTTATTCAGGTCATGTGTGTCTTTTGAGCTCAAATTGCTTTCCTAGGAGACCACAGTGTGGAACAACACATTGGCTACTATGGAACAACTACTGGTAAAACATTTCCAGCAGCTTGCTGCATACATCAAATGAACTGAAACTCCTTAGGAAACAGAGTCTATTCTGGTCCTTCTTGTACAGCGACACTGTGTTCTCACACCAGACTAGTTTGTTATTTATGTGATCCCCCAGGTACTTATAGCTCTGATAGCTCTGCTCCACTTCCACATCCTCCCCCGAATGGTGACTTATCTCAGAGGCTTCTCGGCATGCTAGAAGTCCACTACCAGCTCTTTTTGTCTTGTCGATGTTGAATTGCAGGTGGTTCTGCCAGCAACCAGAAGATAAAACCCTTCACAGACCTCCTGTACTCAGACTCGTCTCCATCATAATAATGGAGGAGTCTTCTAAGAATTTGTGTAGGTGGCAAGCACTGGTATTGTCTGAAGATGTTGTCCACAAATCATTCAACCCCAATTTTAAGTTGTCCTTTAGGTTTTCAGGTGAAAGGAAAGAGCATGCAGAATTTAGAAATTTTAAAAATCATAATATTTTAAAATAAAGACTGGAGTTTTGAACAGCACATTGTAAATAGCATTCAAGTTTCATATATAAAAAGTAGCTGAAAGATACCATCCAGAAAGTTGCATGTATGCCATTAGTTGACGCATAATAAATGTATCTTTGAAAATACAATTATTGAATTTAGTCAGCTGTAAATAATATGAAATGAAGGATATAAAACATTTTGAAGTATTCAAAATAGGTATAGTTATGAAATATACTGTACAAAATAAATCAATAATAATGTAACATTCTCAAACTCGATTAACCCTGAGCAGTATTGCAGGGGCCAGAGCCTAGACCAGCCTTGATCACACCCAAACTTACATTCTCCCAGCAATCGCACATTAGAGTTGCCAAAGGGCATCTTGTAATTTCAGGGGAATACTGGAGTGCCCAAAGATAAACCTCACACATATATGCAGAGAACTTGCACATTTCACACAGATAACAAGCAGACATGTGACTCCATCCATGAATCAACAGTGATGAGCCACTTCACTAGCTACCCCAAAACTTCATAGACCTACCAGTGGCCACAGAATTGATTGTAATCTTTAGGGGTACATGCCCAGTAAGAAATGCATTTTGGAGCACTTGTTCTGAAAACTGCATGCACATCCTTCTTGGTGATAAGAGGTACTGAGACACTAGACAGGATAATTGGACTTGATTGGAGTTTGATTTTTAATGCTGGTTTAACTTTTCAGATGCAGCCAGTAAAAGGAACAGAAAGCAGAACTTCATTGGATCAGTCTCTAATTTACATTGGCAGGCAGAAATTGCTTGAGATTTCTTTTCTACCATGAATTACACAGGCTCTAGACTTGAAAGAAGTTGTCTGAGACTCATGATCACAAAAACAAGACAAATATACTGAACCCTCCTCAAAGTGAATTTTGAGTTGGCAGGAAAACTGTCGATAGCTCAGTAAATGGTGGTGCAGAATTGTGGAACTAATTGGAGCAGAAGAAGAGATCCATATTTCAAGAAGGGGTCCAGCATAAGAGATGTATCTTTGAGTAAATAACCTCTAATGAGCAATTATATGCATTTACTTCCCAAAACAAATATATATCTCAGCAAGACCTGTTCACGTACTTGGATTTTCTTTTCAAGATGTTTCCCTCCTATATCATGAAGATATGCATATTAGACAAACAGACCCCTCCAAATAAATGGACACCCCTTCTAGTGTTGGTTCCTGCCCGTTCACATCCTGTGTTCCCTAAACAGGATATATCGTTCCTCATGAATCTAAATTGGACTAAGCTGGTCCAGGAAATGGTTGGATGGCTATCACAGTTCTTTTCTTTTTTGGCTGAATAACAGTGATTGTTTTTTTCTGTAAATAATAATATTTCTGTTTTGACTAATGTCATATGTTGAGCTGACACTTTTCTTACTATATGTAGCCTTCACCTTTTACATTTTTAAGAAGTGATGTTTATGGATAAATGCATTATAGGTTATTATCTGAGTTTTGAACAGTGTTTATTAACAGAATATTTTTGTACTACTATGTATTACTTTAAAGATTTTCATATCATAATATAAAATTGGATAGTGTTGCCTCAAGCTATCCTCTGCTAGATGTGGACCTGCTCAGTTAAAGGAACCTTCTACAATAATACAGTATTGCACTTTTTATTTTGTTAGATTGAACTGTATTCTTGTTACCTTTGTAAAACACTGAGCGGTGGAGTGTTCTGTGAACAGGATCAGAGGCATCATCATTCATCCTGTAGCAGACTCTTACTGTATTTTAGCCTGTTTAAACTGCCATCCCACCAATTGTACTGACTCATAGCATTACCAATACTCTGTACCCCACCTCTTGAGGGAAAACCTTTAGCCCTGAGCTCCCCACCATTCTTTCAAAGGGCAATGACAATCAACCAGCCTAATGAGATAAGGGAGTATTCTTCTTGGGCCATTGACACCTTTACACCTTGTTCATTTTAACTTTCGTACAATACGCACCTTGATGGCTGCTAGTTCAGAGTTACTCAGGATTGCAGTTAGTGGTGTAATCAGTGTTCCAAATGCATAAATTTATAACTGATATCATCAGGATCCAAAGGTTTGTTTGCCTCAAACTGCCCTTAAGCTAAAGTTTAATTTTTGTCCAAGGAGTTAATTTTCAATGACCACTTAAGTAAATGCTTGAAGTATCACACTAACATTACCTTATGCAACTTGTGAGCAAAGCCCATATTGTATATCCCAAAGCAATGCTATTAGCATTCAGAACAATAGAGCAACATTTACTGTGCAACTTTTCAGTCTTTATGTAAGACTGAGATGAGTTTAAGCAAACATGCTGATTCACTGCTCAGTCCATTAAAGGACTCATTATGATGAATGGCTTATATTTGTGGTAACACCATAAGTATTAATCACATGATTTCACTTGTAATGAATAATTTATACATCAACTCAGTCAATTAGAGTAAATGTGTTTTTATTAGTCATGATCCTGAAATTCAGGTCCTTCAGTGCAACACACTTTAACATTACAAAAACATTAAATTACACCATGTAGTCTTAATGGCTTAGATGGAAAACAGAAACAGAAAAGCTTAGGGCTTTTAATTCTTGTGCTCCTAAAATTTGGGTCAATAATTAACTAGCACAGTGCCGCAGAAGTAATTTGTCTACAGTTATAAAGCCTCAGGAGAAAAATTGCTACTTTCTGTATGACTCACACTGCCAGGTTTTCTTACTTGATTAAATTTCTCTCACCCACAAACATTGTGAGAAATAGAAAAATAGAAATCGAAAAAAAAAAAAACAATCATGGCTGAATGGAGCTTTTGACAAAACAGAACAATGTGAGTGATTTATCAAGAGATGATCTTATGATGTAATGTTATTAAGGAATTGTATTTAGTACAGCAGATTTTGAAATACAAAAGTGCATTTGCCTGGCAAAGTCCTGAGTTTGAATCCTGGGCCAGTGCAAAGTTTGCCCATTCTCCTTGATCCTACTTGAGCCTTTATCTAGGGGCTCTACTTTTGCTCTCTTAGTCCAGAGATGTGCAGGGAAGGTTAACTTGCAACTCTAAGTAGGCCTGGCATGAAAAATTGTTTGATGGTGTATACGTGTGACCTGGGAAGAATTGGTAGTCTGTCCAGGTTAGGGTCCTGTCGTGTAGCTTGTGGTGGTCCCATGACCCTTAGTGGTGTGAACGCTGGCCCGGACACACACAGATGGACATCATATTTTCACCACACACTGTTTATTTTACAACTACTATTTCAATGTTCGTGCTCACGTGCACCCCCAGTGCCTCTCGCACCGATTCCCCCAAAGTCCAGGGCTCACAGCTTTTCTGTGCCTTTCCTCTGGCCGCCTCCAGTCCTCTCTCCAGCTCTGTCTCGCTACCTCCCGACATCCACCAATGACTGGAGGGAGGCGGCCCCTCTTATGGGAACCCGGATGGGCTCCAGCTGCTTCCCGGCAATTAGAGTGCCGGCTGCGCACCCGGAAGCCGTCCGGGTGTCCCCTGTCGTCTTCCCCTCCCCGGCACTTCCTGGTGTGGCGGAAGTGCCAGGCTCCCGGGATAAATAGGCACTGGGGCGCCGCCTGGCGGTAGCCACGGGTCCCTACAGGGCTGGGCTTCCAAGCCCCCTACCCGAGGCCTCCTGCATAACCAGGACGGACGCCCCCTCTCGGTCTGGAGGAGGCACATGCCCTCCTCTGGTCCTCTAAGGTGTCCCGGCCAGGCTCCCGCCCCGGCCGGGGACCACACGGGATAAACCGGCATCGGGGCGCCGCCTGGCGGTGGCCACGGGTCCCTACAGGGCTGGGCTTCCAAGCCCCCTACCCGAGGCCCCCAACATAACCAGGACGGACGCCCCCTCGCGGTCTGGAGGAGGCACAAGCCCTCCTCTCGTCCACCTGGAATGAAGAAAGTTTGAAAAATGATGGATAGAAATTTTCATATGTATACGTATACAGTGGAACCTCAGTTCACGACCATAATTTGTTCCAAAACTCTGGTCGTAAACCGATTTGGTCATGAACCGAAGCAATTTCCCCCATAGGATTGTATGTAAATATAATTAATCCGTTCCAGACCATACGAACTGTATGTAAATATATATTTTTTTAAAGTTTTTAAGCACAAATATAGTTAATTAAACCATAGAATGCACAGCGTAATAGTAAACTAAATGTAAAAACATTGAATAACACTGAGAAAACCTTGAACAACAGTGAAAACTAACACTGCAATAGTTTGCGCTATAGCGCTACCAACCACTGGCTAAAAGTACTTTTTTTGATGAGTTTTAAGCACAGGGAAAAAAATGAACATTTGAAAAAATCTGTAATTTAATAAACCACTAAGAAAAATAACATTGCAACAATGCACGCTACGAACCGATCACTGGAAACAGAAGTGAAAACAAAGTCAAGCCCAGTGCATTCTTTAACTGCCTTCCTACCTTAATGCGTCCAGATCTCTCTTGTGCTGCCTGTGTGTCTGCATCTATCTCTCGCGCTGCCTCAGTGTGTGTGTGTGTGTCGCGCTCTCTCTCGCACGCTGCCTGTGTGTGTGCGCGTCTCTCTTGCACTGCCTGTGTGTGTCGCGCTCTCTCTCGTGCGCTGCCTGTGTGTGTGTCTCTCTTGCGCTGTCTGTGTGTGTATGTGTCGCGCTCTCTCGCTCTTTCTGTCTTGCTCGCTGCACAGGAAATGCACAGGGAGAGACTGAACATGTACAAACCGAAAGGGAAACTGGCTTGTTCGTATACAGAGTGTGTGGTCGTGAACCGAGGCAAACGTTTGGCAAAACTTTTTGGTCGTAAACTGATTTGTACGTGTACCGAGACGTTCGTGAACCGAGGTTCCACTGTATATAGGACGGCACGGTAGCGCAGTGGTTCACTTCCCGGGTCCTCCCAGCGTGGAGTTTGCATGTTCTTCCCGTGTCTGCGTGGGTTTCCTCCGGGTGCTCCGGTTTCCTCCCACAGTCCAAAGACATGCAGGTTAGGTGCATTGGTGATCCTAAATTGTCCCTAGTGTGTGCTTGGTGTGTGTGTGTGTGCCCTGCGGTGGGCTGGCACCCTGCCCAGGGTTTGTTTCCTGCCTTGCTCCCTGTGTTGGTTGGGATTGGCTCCAGCAGACCCCCATGACCCTGTAGTTAGGATATAGCGGGTTGGATAATGGATGGATTGGTTTATGTATATATGTGAAAATATATTGTCATGCTTGGGTCACAGAATTACACAGAAACACAGGAGATTGTAGAGACAGGAACTTTATTCAAACACTTCAAACAAACATGTCTCTTCCAGAAGTAAAACGAGCTCTGTATGTTGTTAGTTCTTAATTAAAAGAATAGACAAATTTTCATCGGGGTGCACAACAAGTGCGGGACCCCCAACATGAGCAGAGGATGTCCTGGGGGAGGAGAGAGAAACAAAGCAATCAGCCAAGAGGACAGGTGCTGTTGAGGCTTTTAAGTAAGCAAAGCGCCAGGCGAGAAGTATATCACGCAACAGAGCAGCCGCACCAGTCCAGCAAGTAAGGGAGCATAGAGGAGGTTAACTGTATTTATTCCCATTGTATCAGCGTTTAAGAGGTGTTTTTGGAGGAGCATCCGTGTCTTCTAGGCGTGCGTTCAGCCCCCCTGTTCACAATATGTATCAAGATTGACAGTATATATACTCTACTCTATTCTCTCTCTGTCCCTCTCTCTCTCTTTCTCTGTTTTCAGATGACAAAGGCTTGGATAATGGTTCCTGCCGGAACACAAGAGGGCACTGTTGACTAACACCTTATCTCGTCCTCTCTCTGCAGACAGGAAGATTAACAGATTTACCACCTTTAATGTCATGTCTGGTGGCCGTCTGCCTGGACATGCCTCTTCCTGCCGAAGTCCTTATCTACGGCTGTCCATATCAAGTCAAATATGTTCAATGTGAGTGCATACTAGAAGCCCTAAATCAATAATTTCAATTAGGATGGCACGCATAGTAACCTCTCCCTCTGATGAAGTCCTAGAATGTAGGAACAGACCCGTGAGGAGCCCTGGAATTAATTACAGAGCGACCATGAGGCCCCTCCACTTCCAGCTGAGCAAATAGATAACCAAGACCCCCACCAGAAGAAGGTGGTGAATCCCAGTGACAGAGGGAGCCTAACTAGCCCTCAGAAACTTCATTGTAAAGAGCCATAGTGTTTCCTTTTTTATCATTTTGAGTTGTATCATTTTTACATGTTGCTACAATTATACAGGGTGTGGCAGACCCAACTCTTTACCTTCGTTGGTACATTTTATCCCCTTACAGAGTAACTATATACAGTATATATTTTTTAACATTAACTTAGAAAAGCATGAAGTACCTAATCAAAATGACAACACATTCCCAAGCCTGCTTAATCCAATTCAGGGTCTCAGACCCTACCCAGACAGACCTGTGCACGAGGCAGGAAATAGTCCTGGGCATGGTACCACTATATTGTAGAGTCCACTCACACTTACAGGACCAATTCAGATTTAACAGGAAACTTAACCAACAAGTCTTTGGGAATGTGGTAGGAGAACTGGAGGACTTTGAGGAGAAACCCCACTGATATCTAAAAACTACACAGCCATTCAACAGAGATGAAGTCCAAACCCTGGACACTGGATGCATGAGGGAGCTGGTTCCACTGTTCCACCATACTGCCCTTTGCAATAAAAGTAAATATCATATATAACATTGTGTTCTTGGGACATACAAAGAAATTATAATGTAACTGTGTTTATTTTTGTTTGTCTTTTCTTCGTGTCACATCCCAGATTATTAACTTCTTCTATAACACCTTTTCAGTTTGGTCACTGAGACGTTCATTTTTCTAAAAATCTTCACCCTTATTCTATGAAATGTTTGACATCATGAGTGACATCTTTATAAATCTGAGGCAAGTTTGCCTGATCATTCCTGAAAATTAAATTCTCTTCATTTAGAGAAAAGTCAAGCAAAATGACACCTTTTATTGGCTAACTAAAAAGATTACAATATGCAAGCTTTAGAGAAGACAGATTTTTTTCCTGGTTTTAGGCTATGGTTTTGACTTTTGCCTGCTTAATATTTAGGAGTTTTGTTTTTGCCCTTTTGTTTTGGTTGCTGATATGCTATGTCTGACTACCTTCTGCTCTAAGTAACTTTGTATCTGTCTCTCTTTAATTATGTTTCAGTCTCAGATCTTTCCTGTTTTGGTAAACCTTTAAGCAGTCCAGACATATAAGATGTTCAGATCTTATGTAGTCTGTACTAATCAACATTAAATTCTATCAAGCTATCAAGGAGCAGTGCTTTGAAGAATACATGTTAAATTAGACTACAGTATGCCATTTGTCCAAGTATTGATGCCTTTTTGTTGCATATAGTGCTGATATGCAGTAGAATAGGATGCTAAATAGTTAAGTGCCAGTCCTATTTATACAGTATAAAACAGAACACATTTGATTAAACAGCAGTGAAGGACTTGCAAGTTAAAAGAATACAATGAACCCCAGTCTACAATTAGGTCTTTTTTACACAAGTCTTTAAATTGTTTACTGTCTGGTGTAGCAACTCACCCTTGTTTTACCCCTTCCACCATTAATTCGCTTGGTTTATGCTGTTAGACATCACAAATCACATGATCCATATTCGATAAACCATATTTGATCATGTGATAAATTCAGTTATCTCAGTTGACTCTGTAATTTAGTGATTTGGAGAAACTGCTCATGTGAAATTTGAATAAATAGCTGTCCAAAGAGTTTTTATTATTTAGTGTCAAAAGAAGAAGAAGAACTTTTTCTCTCACTAAAATCATGACCAGACAGGTCTATATCATACAGGATAATCTTTCCTATTTGATAAATACGATATGAAGTCAAAAACCAAATTATAAAGTCAGGAACCAGAAACTTCCAAATACTTATTGGTTGTTGGATGGCTAAATTCATGTTCTTTCTGTATTGATGCATGGTATTTAAATATTCATGGTTCACAAGAGGATGACCATGACATTGTGTTTGCCAACAGTGCCACATAGAACTAAAATGTTACCAGCACTCAAAAATTGACATGGACACAATGCAAGTAAAGATATTTAAAGTAAAGTATGGAGCAAAGTAAACATGTTTCCTAATCCAAGCCCCAAGTATAAATTTCTCCCGAGATTGCAAGTGGGAATCAAATAGAGCATGCCCACAAATACATGGACCTAAAGGGTGATATCTTAAAATTACAGCTAGTTTATTATTTATTGATCCTTTTATTGAACCCATTTAATCCAATTTTAGGACATGCAGAGATGGAGCAGCTTCAGGTAAAAGGCAGCCAACAACTCAGGAGGGGATGCCAGTCTATCTACCATAAGGTCCCCAGCCTGGTCACTACCAGTGTGGGTGCCTTTCAGGTTTCTGGTTTCACACCAAAGACATGGATGCTACTTGCTTTTGATTGTGGACTCTAAAGTGGCCTGGTGTGTGTGTATGATTGTGCTTATTATTTAATTGCAAAGCTGTAACAAAGAGATAGCTAATCTGGCATGGCAAGGACATTTTGGCCAGTAAAGACCCTTGTTTCACTGCACATGCATGACTCAGACCTGTTAGAACTTGGACTTACTCATTTCCTCATATGGAAAACGTGAATTTAGGAGCTGCCACTGCTTATGCATTTGTAATACATGGACCAGCATACACAAGTGGGCTATCACTCTGTACTTTTTGATTTGTGAAAGCTTCTGCCAGTACAGTGGACTTTATTATGTAAGGCCTATCTTGGCCCTGCAGCTCTTTTCATGCATATCAGGTATCTCCATCAGTCACAATGTGCGCAGTATAAAGTCAAAAGTGAAATGCTGTAAGAATGCTTTGTACAAAATAAATAAAGCAGAGCACGTCTCCTCAGCAGTTTGCAAAGTAGAGGCATTCTGCATCTAAATTTCAATTTTGTTTGCTTACTGTTTGTCTAGTTTTAGGCCTGGAGGCTAAGGTAATGATGAAATGGCCAGATGGAAGCAAGTGTAAACCTCATGCCCCGTGGCCTTCTACGTCTAAAAGGTCCTCTTGTGAACTTCAAACAGATTGCCTTTAGCCGTTTTAGATAAATGAGAAGAAAGTCGTTCATCTGTTTCTTGTCCATCTGTGCTGGTATGGAGATTGCACCTGTGCAGTGAATGAGGAAACGTTTTCAAATCCATTAAAAAAACTGGCTCTAATGAAATGAATTCCAAAATCTGTATCCTACTTAGTTTCATTTAAATATATAATTTTCTTTGCCCACAGTCAAAGCGATCTGACTGCTTTGTTTTGCTCTGTAATGAGTATTGAAAAAAGAAGACTGGAGAGCAGCGGAATTGCGAGGTTGGTAACAGAACATTAAAATGGTTGATGTGCTGAGAGTGGTAAAGGGTCCACATGGGAATTAAAGAAAGCTGACATAATTTACACAGGAAGAGAAGCTAATTTATTTGGATTTCCATATGAAAAGCATGTCGGTGCAAACACCATGTTAGAACATGTCACACTTTCTATACACATACAAGAGATCTGATAAAAGGCTTTCACATTGTTCAGTTCCACGTAGAAAAAGAGAAAGAGCTTTGAGAATAAACAAAAGAAAGATAATGTGGCGCACACACAAAGACCCCGTGGAGGCAAAAGTCCAGGAATCGGCTGCACTGCCTTTTAGAAGCAGCCACATGGGCATGTAATAAATTAACTCACATCACGTCAGCCTTACCTTCCCTGTCAGGTGCCTCCACGCAGGAGATAAGATGTTAAAGAACTTCCCAAGAATAAGAATAGCCCATCTTATTAAGTCTCAGGGAAAGATTTAATAATTGAGAGACTTAAAGCAGAACTTCCATGAGCCTTCTGAGTAAAGCCGGAGAAAAACAGCAAATGGTGTCACTGTTTTACTGGATCCTTTTACTTCCAAGCAAGCACGGTGTCTCTGCAGTGTTTAGCCGTTCCTGAAATCCAAAGAAAAACCGGTGAAAGTAAGATATCAGTGTTAAACAGCAGAGCTCTCGGAGTTCAGCCTGACTTGTCTTTATGCAGCAAGCTGCCGCACACTGAGCCCTTGTCAAGAGGCGTCTCTCACATCACCCCAGCAGCACGCTCAGACTGCTTGCTCTCGGCACAGGCGCCAGGGCTCTCTCACTGAGCGGCTCGGCTGCAAAGCTACAGCTGCCACTGAGTTTCTCAGCTGCTTTATCACCAAGAACAGCAGAAGCACCAGCAAGAGAAAGAGGAGCAAAAAAATTGCCACATAGATAAGGATGTTCAAATCCCAGTCCACATTCAGGGGCAAAGATGTGGACGTCACAATAAACCTCCGTGGGGACGGCATTTGGATCCTCAAGGCACTGGCGAATGGAGAAGTCCTGTGCGTCGGAAAGTAACTGCCTGATCTTACCCCATCATTCATTCTGAATTCAAAGCAAACAAGCCTTTAAAAACTGACCTGAGACTGAGCCCACAATGGATCTGTCTCAGACAAATAGATGAGAAGGAGCCTGCCAGTGAAAAGTTACATGTCACCCCTACTCCTCTTCTTCCTGGGAGCTGCCGGTCTTATTGAAATAAAGGGAAGAATATCCCGGAAACTGCTTTCCAGTCCTGACTTTCATTGTTCTGTCTGTAAGGTTCCCAACAGAGAAAAAAAAATTATTTCCCATTTATCACAACACATACACACACCCCTCTCGGCTGGATTGGTTACCAGACACGTCCTCTTCCCCAGCATGTACAGTGCACAAGGCAAATCTCTCCTAAGCGAGCAGCAGGGGAGATTTTTCAAGATTTCAGGATTTTTTTTTTCCAATGGATACTCAGAGCTCCTAATGTATTATATTGTAAATAATCAGATATGTATATATAAGCACTCACATATGCCAGTGTAGAGTATATACAGACAAATAAAAATGGAGTAAGAAAAATCCTTTACATTTGGAGATTGCTTGCTCAATTAAAGATTCTCTAGTCCACTGCTGTCAAATCTGTTACCCCTGATCATGCAGACCGATAGTGTAGCAGATGTTTATTTGCTTGTACGCAGATTGACCCTAATGGTAAAAGAGAGAGAGAGAGAGATTTGTTCCCATAGTTGTCTCCAACAAGCATGTGCTATTTTAATTAAACAACCATTGATATTTAGAAGAAACTAACTTTTCTGTCTCTAACAAACATAGATAGATATGAGGCTCTCCAAAGGTTGGATAGATAGATAGATAGATAGATAGATAGATAGATAGATAGATAGATAGATAGATAGATAGATAGATAGATAGATAGATAGATAGATAGATAGATA
>JANRMT010062809.1:11301420-11330572 GCA_026402145.1 Polypterus bichir lapradei
ATAGATAGATAGATAGATAGATAGATAGATAGATAGATAGATAGATATTAAACTACCCTAGAACATATCTATCTATCTATCTATTACATGCACCCCAGGCTAGATCTCCTTCTAGCAGTTACCTAATTTTGAGCTCTCTGTTGTGTCTTAAATGATTGGGGCAGCTGACACCATCTGACTCACAGTATGGTCCCATCTGTTCATGTCTGAATCTATGTGCCCTCAATCATAAAGGAGGTGTTGCCACTACAAATTCTCTTTGTCTGATGCATTTAGTACTCAGAAAAGATGGTGTTCATGCGATTTACACTGCCATTGCGCCAAGTGTTTCTATGTCTGTTGTATGCATTATGCACATTGCCTGAGATTATGGGCCTTAATAATAACCAAAAAAGGAAAATGAAAGCCTTGCACCCTCTCTGTGTCTGCCTAAATTGGTCTGGGTTATCTGTCTAGAAGGTAGGCTAGCTTACACATTTACCTACCTTTCAAATATCACCAAACAACCCCTTTCCTCACCTCCTTTTCTTTCACAACTATGAGTGAGCCCTTGCTGTATATTTATTCTCCAGACTCAATTCTCAATCTGTTCTTGCCATCACACAGCCTTTAATGCTCTTTTGGGGTCAAGGACATTGCCCCAAATTTTGCTACAGGCTAAGTTCTGTCTAGAAACCCATGGTACTTCTGGAGCTCAGTAGCCCTTAAATGGTCAAGTCTCTCGATCAGCTTGTCAGCATCTCAAGGTACAACAGTGTCCTTTTTGTCCCAACAAAGGATCATTTGCATTTTTCTGGCCACCTGCCATGCTGCCATATCTGTTTCTCCTTTTTTGCTTTATAGGTAAATTTGCTTGCTGATACTTTAAGGACATGAAGTATCCTGACATTTGCTGGGTTGCCCTTGCTCTGTCTCTGTATTTCCTATTCTGACTTACCTGCTTGTGCCCTTCCAGAGCATTCATTTCATGTCTAGGAGATTCTGCTCACAGTCACCCCTCCACTCCCATACTGCCATGTCTATTTACTTTATTATTAAGTATGTATCTATTCTTTTCAACAAAAGTCTTGTATAATAAATTTCCCCTGGCCTGTGACATACTGGTGGTACCTTGCCCCAGACAACTACCAGATAGATGGGATGTACACTGTGTAAGATAAATAAATCTGATCCTGTAGCATTCTTGAAATAAATTCCTACAAGAATGGTCTCATCAAAAAGTATTCATCATCAAAACTATTTTCTCATTTTATTGTTTTAGAATCTGAAGTTACAGTGTATTAAAGCACAATTTTTCCAGTGGATCTACAAAAGTATTCATCATCAAGGACTACACTGTCATCTAGGGCAGCAGAATTGGTAGGGCTGCATTTTATTAAACAATGCAGACCCTGATTTACGACCACATGGACTCAAAACAACTGCTCAAATGCCAGGAAACATATTATATTGTTTTAGATTATTTTTACATACTGTACTAGTGATTGTTTGGTCTCATTGACTTTCACAGATGATCTTCTATATCCCAGGATGCCCTACACACAGTTTCTCAGAGGCTCTTTTTATTCTGAATGTCCTAGTTTCTTTCTTTTCTTCAGATGCAGTTTTGTAGCCTTTTGGTTTTGGTACTGTTTTTCTTTCAGCAAGTTTGTTCTTTCTTTTATTTTTCATTTATATTTTGGATACATACTTTTCTTAGTTTATTTTTTAAAAGCATTGTCATTGCAAGCAGTTTTAGAAGGGTTGTTTATGAGTTTTAATCATATTTAACTGCTCCAGATTAGGAACAAAAATACTCCATAAAGTTCTCCCTATTCACTGACCTGATCAGCATATACTTAATAGCCTTCTTATTTTTTTGAAGAGCATATTTAATACTATGTATATGATACCTGTTTTATATTACTATAATTTTTCTGTATTCTATATTATTAATCTTTGTTAGCATTAACATTAATAATTTGTGAAATTACTGGAAATTACAGAAAAACCTGATCATGCAATGGGGTGGGCAGTTATTTGCATGGTTTATATATGTAAGGATATATATATAGTATACACAGATATAGATATGTACATACATACCTGTATACAGATTGTAGTATATATTGTAAGATAAACAAGAAGAGTGAGCACAAAGATTTTGAAAACTAAACAGATAACTCAATTTAATAGATGGCAAAAGTGTTCAAAAGAAAAAGCACAAAACTACAGGGCCGATGCAAAACAAGAAAACAAAAGTGCAAAAGGGTTTACAGCTCTGGGCTCTAAAAATGCACACCCACTTCTCGTGGCCTCTTAATCTTTATGGTAACCTCCCAGGAAAGGCAGAGCCTTGATGAAGAAAGCAGAAGTGAAGTCTATTATCCTCCATCTGGCATCCCTGAACTGGGGGTGAAAAGGACAATGGTGTTAGCAAGAGTACCTTCTTCTCTTTTCAGAGCCCTAAAGATGTTCCCTAAGTTATTGTGCATGACAATACACACACACACACACACACACACACACACAGAGTTAGAGAGCTAGATAGAGATTTTTTAATATAACATATCTCCTTATGATTCATATAATTATCAGCAACATTATCAGTTGAGACTGAACTAGTCCATAGCATGCATTTTAAAGAAATTGTCTCTAACTTTGCAAAAGTGAATTTATCAAAAAAGCAGATTTGAGTTTCAGTAAATTATATTTTTACAATTCTGAAGAAATGTAATTAAACATATTATTACTATTTACTTTTTGAAACTAGTATTCCATTTGTAAAATGAAACGATTGCCAAGCAATTAACCTATTTATTATTGTATTGTCATATTTAAATATTATTATATTTGTGTTTAACCATTTTGTAAATAAAATATATATTTATATTCCTAATAAAAATCTGTCATAACCTATTAGTTTCTTAGTGTCATTTTCAAGAACTGTGAAATTTGAAAGCAAACATATACCTTTAGTCTACATAAAATACATACATGAATGTGAATACATAAATCATTTCATGGCCCATTTAAACTACCAGATTACAAATAAAATGCTATATTAGTAATACAATATCAAAGGATGAAACAGCACTAATCCTACATTTAAACAATTCTTATGTCATAGAAAGAGTGATACGATTGGCCTTTGCACCATCTACAGCTTCACCCAGGGCAGCAAAAAATGCTACAGCCGGCTCTGTACATCATGCCAAATCAAAAGAAATAAATTAAAAACCTTCCATTGATTTGTTAAAAAGGGAAAATCATATTTGTGAGGTTTAAAACATATTTATACCCTTAGTAAATATAAGGTTAACTTTGCTTAGAAGCAGTTTATTGCCTGACCAAGGTCATTACTATCATATGTTCAGAGTACATTACAGTTCTCACTTTCATGTGCTAATGAACATGCAACATGCCACCTCTCTTATGATTAGCAAGTAGAATTACCATACCTCAAAACGTCAGTCTTCCTGGCCTTAAATAGTAAAATGATGTCATAATGTCTAAATATTAAAAATGCTATTTTTTCACAGCATTTTTAACAAGTTATGACTATAATTAGAGATAAGTACGTTTTAGAAAAAGTGTACAAAGCCATTTCCAAGGCATCATATTGAAGTTGAAAAAAATGCAGAACTACAGCCTCACTGTCCAGGTCAGGATGCCACTCTAAACAAGAAGCTACTATGGCATCAGTTATCACTCTGACCAAGTTGCAGAAGTCAATGACTTAGACTGAAAAAGGATGTTCACATCTCAATAATCTCCAATGGAATTTATGGAAAAATAGCAAGGAAGAAGCCCAGTCTAAAAAAAAATCCTTGCCAAAATGTCACTTGGATAAATACTGCAAAGACACAGTTGAAAGTCTTGAGTGCTATGTGTGGCGAAAACCCAGCACTGCACATCAGCCAGATAATACCATAATACCCCACTGCTTAAGGGACTGATAACCTGGTCAGGGTTAATGAGAAGATAAATTCTGCACAACACAGACTGATCCTGAAAGAAAATACATTCCTCTCTGAAAGAAACATTAAACTGAGGAGGAAGATTGACTTTCAACAAGACAATGACCCATAGCACACTACCAGTGCAACAACTGGGTGGCTTAAAATTAAGAAAATCAATGTCCTTGAATTCTGACCTTAACACCATTGAACATTTGTGGAGAGACCTAAACGCTGCTGTCCACTGCCACTCTTCAACTAACCTGGCACAGCCTGAGTAATTCTGCAAGGAGGAATAGTCAAATCTGATTCCTTCGTGTTGTGTAAAATTAAGAGATTTTTTTTAGTAGTGAGAAGTCAAGCAAAATAACACCTTTTTTTGGCTAATGATGGGGCCTGAGTTGCCTCGGAAGCTTTCATATTGTAATCTTTTTAGTTATCCAATGAAAGGTGTCATTTTGCTTGACTTCTCACTACATTCATAATGGTTAACACGGTACAATGCCCTAGTACTAGAGACTTTTTCAAAATGATTGTTTGCTATTAATAGCTACAAGATGCGGTTCAACCAATTACTGAAAAACAGAATTAATACTTACAAATTGCTGACATTATAGTTTTGAGAATTACATTTCGCAATGGTATATAATATTATTTATTTTTCTGGAATCACTGAGAAAAAATTGTGTAAATTACAAATAGAAATTGCCAGTCAAAATGATCAAAATCTCAGGTTGTCACAATCATTTAAAAGGATTTGCAGCTGAATAATTTTTAAGGCAACGTATATATCTAACTAGCAAAGACAGGCTCTTCTAACTGTCTTTAACAAGCACAGATAAACTGGTGGTATTAAATATATAAATTGATAGGCATGTACATCTCTATACAAAACAGATATACAGTAGTAGGTGCTAAATAATATAGGGAGATACAGTAGATATGCAATGTACACTATAGATAGTTTTGTTGAAATTGCTTTTTCTTTGAAGCATACATTACTTAAATACATTATTAATGGTGTCTCTCATTGTAAACAGACTTTGTAAAAAGGGTCCCCAACTAGAACTGAGACTCTCAGAATGATATATATTTTTAAAATTCCTTTATTAAACAAAAGCACGACAACAGTAGTTACATGTCCAATTAAACACAGACAACAAAACTAAAGATAATTACAAAAATAATAACCTACTAACTAATAAAAATTGCCATCATTCAAGAATAACCCCTATAATTAATTACCCCTAAACCACAGTACATAACTCTTCTTCATTTAAGTTCATACTAAGCAAATTCTTCTTTTAGTCTGCCTTTAACTAAAACTTTAAACATCACTAACACTTCTGCAGTCAATGCATTCTTATCTTTATTTCTCCTTGTTTTTAAAATGCCTAGTTAGGCCTGCCCTAGCAAAAAGTTGTCAATTAAGCACTTATCCTTCATCTTTTGAGAAATTGCCACTCCTAAAATAAATATATTCACAAAAAAATCGAATCCAAGTTAAACTTAAAAAAAAGAATCAAGGAACTCAAATAGACATATTGATCTATATTGTGCAAAAAAATGGAAAACAGTTTCCTTTTCAGAACAGAGAGGACAATCATTGATATCAGATGACCCCAAAGTAGATAATAAAGAATTTTTAGCAATGGCACCATGTAGCACACTTCAATGTAAATCCCCGACCCTTTTTCCATCGTTAGTTTGTATAATGCCTTCCAAGCACGTGTAGCTAAAGTCCCTTTACTGAGTGTCTTAATAGTCCTTTAAAGAATTAAAGTGTGATAATTTACCACACATTTTATATAAAGAGTGTTTTCCCTGTACAGTTAAATAATAAATTATCTGCATCAATCTACAACATTTCCCTAAGCCTACAGTGTTAAGGCTGTTTTTCACTTGATGTGTCTGCATGGGGCAGATGGAACACAAGTGCTGCATGGCGAAAATGAAGTCAGACATCCAGGCCCGCCCTCGTGCGCAAAAGGAGGGTGCTAGGCTTTTGCTGAGTGCTGCACTTGGAATTTGTTTCCTACTACACTGCTCCATGTGTGCAAAGGGGTGAATTTCAAGTTGATTACATGGGTGGCAAAATAATGATTTAAAGGATGAATAATAGCACATCAAAGAGCAAAAATATCTCAAATGGATCTCTTCTTCATGTTGGTCACCCACTCACAAAAATATTGTACTCTCACTTCCTTCACTGCTTTTGGTCAATAGGGCTGACACTCCACCTTCTCCTTCTTTCCCTTTAAAGTCAGTAATAGCTATTCTTCCATCAACAGAGTCTCATTTCCGCTGCTCTGATATTGTTAGCTATGCCACACTGACACTGTTTCGTTTATTCTTACCAAATAAATGACCAACCTTAATAATTTCATTTTTAATTACAAAGTGAGTAGATTAAACTAGCTGATTCCAAAAGTGAATGCTTTAAAACATCATTCCATATTAAAAGCTCTTCTAAAAACCAGAAAGGAGAGGTCACATTTATACCTACTCCCTGCCTCTTGAGCTGTCATATTAAAAGGATGTTTCTATAAAAAGTGGTATAACTGATAAAACAAATTTACTGGTATTAATATGGAAAATATATTCTTCAAAATGTAAACCCCCAACCAAATGATAAAAAGCAATAGCTAGTGACCTCCAGGGCAGTGGGTCTGGGACATAAAGCAACTGCTGTAGAGCAAGAAAACTAAAAGTTTCTAGTCTACAAAAAACATTGACTAGGCCCTGACCTCCTTAATTTACAATAAAATATAACATGCCTTTCCCCGCCCATGCATGCCATCGCAGAAAAAACAACTAATATTCTCTGTATCTTGTAGATAGATAGATAGATAGATAGATAGATAGATAGATAGATAGATAGATAGATAGATAGATAGATAGATAGATAGATAGATAGATAGACGTGTTCATTATTTTGGCACTGCCATACATTTAGAAATCACCTTTTGTGTTTTGCCTCACTCGTTTATATTAAACACATCAGTACCAAGAATAAGGTTTGATTGAAGTAGCTGAGATGTGACAGACATGGTCCTTCCAAAACATATTTTTAAATGTCAAAATATCCAATAATTTTCCCAATTACCTTTAAGAAGACATCATTTTCCATTTAAAACAATGGTACTGCCCTGCAATTGCACCACATGATTTAACGTACCTGCAGAATATGACATTTTAAGCAGATCATAAATAATAAGCATATCCTCAAATATCCTTATTTAAATGATCTGTTTTTTCTTCTTTTTTTAATGAGAATGTAGATTTCAGCCTGATCCAAACTTTTCCTTTGAGACCAGGAAGCATTGTTGCAGGGAGCTGACAATGACGGCTAGAGGGAAATGAACAGTCTTAAATTCACACTGGCTTGGATGAATTGTTTTCTTATAGAAGAAGCTGTTTAATTTCCCTTGGGCTGCCACCTTTAAAAGCTACCTTCACTCAAAAGGAAATCACGGCTTCTCCATTTACTGCATCTTTCTGAGCGCTGTGTCAGACGTTCAAAATAAATGTGTGTTTTATGTCAGTTTAATTGTTTTTGAATAAGAATGGTTCATGAGTGAAAATAGGCGAGACATCTTAATATCCTGTGTTGTATAACAGTACACATTTCTAATGGACGCTAATAAAAATAATAATTTCTGTTATTATATTATAATGACATTTAGCATTATTGTTATCGTGCTTGTCTCCTTCCCATCATTGTTTTTGTTTATATCACAGAATAATTATTATTTATTTGGCAGACACTCTACCCAAGAGAACCTAGAAGCAGGAGGCATGATAATCTTCTTTCTACAGTGGGAGCACAAGCAGATGAAATGACTTGTACACGGTCACATGGGGAATACGTGGTGGCCATTGAGCCAGCAGCCTTTTGGGTTATAGCAAGTGCTTTAAAAATGACAGTATCTTAAATGGATTGTGTTGCTATTCCTCTTTTATTATTTCTGAAACAGCTATACAATAATTATGATAGCTTTCATTACTAAGATATTATTGTCACAGTTACATCACTAATGGCACTATGCATGGCTATTTTATTATCATCATTATCATTAGTAGTTTACCATGCTAGGGAGATGAAAAATCCATTTTATCAATAAATGCAGATGGATATGACAGTCTTGTTGCACATATAAGGCAGATTTTTTCATTTTTATACATCTTAAGTTAGTAATATTAGAATAATAAGATACACTGCTGGATTCATGTGAAGTTCAAGTTTTCAGGCTCTTTCTGTTTCTAATGGGCATGTTAATAGTAAGAAAAAGAGAATGACGACTTGATTGAGATACTTATCACCAAAAATTAATAGGTTCACAAAGAAAACAGACAATTAACAACATCTACTAGTTTAGTACATTTTCATACACAAAGTAGAGTGCACTGTGCTTTAAAAAATTAATTACAATTACAAAGAAAATGGATAGATAGATAGATAGATAGATAGATAGATAGATAGATAGATAGATAGTGTGGAAGATGACCCGGACATAGACAGGTGGACACCGTAGGTACAAAACACAAAACACCCAACACGTTTATTCATTATCTATACTAATAAAAGGCAAAGCCCTCACTGACTGACTGACTGACTCACTCACTCACTCACTCACTCATCACTAATTCTCCAACTTCCCGTGTGGGTGGAAGGCTGAAATTTGGCAGGTTCATTCCTTACAGCTTCCTTACAAAAGTTGGGCAGGTTTCATTTCGAAATTCTACGCGTAATGGTCATAACTGGAAGCTGTTTTTCTCCATTTACTGTAATGGAGATGAGCTTGAAAGCCGTGGGGGTGGAGTTTCGTGCGACATCATCACGCCTCCCACGTAATCACGCAGTACGTAGAAAACCAGGAAGAGCCCCAAAAAGCGCTGAAGAAAACATGCATTATATAATTGAGAAGGCAGCGAAACAATAAGAAGCGAGCGAGTGACATATACAACCATATTCATGAGTTCTGCTACTTCGGAAACAAAGCACGATGTAAACCTAAACTTTAAATTAAGTTCATAGACAGGCTGCCGCTGGCGTTTGTAATTTAGTGCCTGCCCATATAAGGCCGTCCGTCAGCGGCAATCCAATAGAAACACTACCACTAAATATTCACGGGTGAAGGACTGTGCTTATGCAGAGGAAGATGAGATGGTCAGGGTGGTGTTTGGCACAAACTCAGCGAAACTGCGAGAGAAAGTTAGACTTAGGTAACATTAGATACAGCCATGGACATAGCACGACATGGCACCAGCACAGCTGGGAAACTTCGATGCATGTACACCGAGCGGCTCACGTGAACTGACGCAGTGCACAGACAAAAAGCAACAGTTCCAAAGAGCGCTGAACAAAAACCGAATTACACAATTGAAAAGGCAGCAAAAAAATATGAAGCATCTGATACATACAAGCATATTCATAAGTGCAGCTACTGCGGAAATAAAGCACACGGTGGAAAAAGTCAATGTCCCGCTAAAGGAAGACAGTGTAAAAAAAAAACCCGTGCATGCAGTGTGTCAGGTCTCAGATAAAGAAGAAGATGAGCTGTTTATTGATGCAGTAAGAAACGAATCGATGAATGAAACCTGTCATCTTTACAACGATTGACAAACACGGAATGTAACTTGGACACAACACATTGTACAAATACGACCCTGATTGAAACAAATAATGATAATCGAATCCTTGATCACAGCAACACTCAATAACACTCACAAAACAATTACTGTATATTGACAGTCATGTTACATTATTTTTAAAATGTTCCCTTTTCTTTTTCATAGCTTCTTTAACACACTACGTCTCCACTGCGAATATATATATATATACCCCGATCTACATACTCGCAAATAGATAAGCCACACACCGTGGCGCAATTGTAGAGGCTTCGCCTACATCCGAGGTTCGATTCCCGAGAGGGGATGAACTGAGTATGTACGCGCGCTTCTTGGTTCATTTTAACCTCGCATCTCCTTGGTTTGAGACGTATGAAAAAATATGCGGTTAACGCAGAATCATGTTACGTTATTTTTAAAATCTTTCCTTTTCTTAGCACAAGCACAGCTGAGAAGCTTCGATGCATGTACTCCATAACAAAAAATAACGCATTTAATCACACTTTCAATTGCAAGCAAAGGGTACTTTTGTCAATGCATGATTTCCTGGTACATCGATTACACTGATGCACACATCACAGCTACAAAAATGTTAGAGTCGGAATGAAGCGCGTTCCTACGACTGATCGGAGGAAAATTTCATTTCAAAAAACTACCCGAGCGAAGCCTTGATAAAAGCATGTTTTTGTGCACACTGAAAAGCAAGCAAAATTAGATGCATTACAGAAAACGGACCTTGTGCCTCTTACTGGGGATCATTGGACTTCCGTGACCGTTAGTAATTCTAATTACATCTAATTACAAAATGTTCAATGATCACACTATTTTAACCTAATGTACAAAATAATTTTGGCTAAGGTTACTCAGAGTTTAAAGATTAAGTTGGTCAAATTACCTTTTATGTTTCTGACTTATTTTTTTAAGAAGAAAAACTGCACTTTATGTTGAAATTTTGGTTATTATTATTTAAAGACAATACCATTCTGAAAATGTACTTAAAAGTACTTAAACTACCACTTTATTTTTAAGTCTGCCCAATTTTAACCAGGGATGATATTTTTGTTTCTGTTTTGAATTCAAATGCAGTTTAAAAGCATTTTTTTTTCAGAAATTAAAAGAGCTTGAGTTTACAATATTCATGTCCATGTCTATTATTTGATTCTGTCGCCCACTAAAACCCTTTTAAATTAAAAAAACACATTTGCGATTTGGGGCAAATTTACGTGTGCGATTACATATGATTAATCAAGATTAATTATTACACAGCCTCTAATTAATTGGATTAATTTTTTAATTGTCACAGCAAGAACTGACAAATCTGGTCCAGTCCATGAGGAGGAGATGCACTGCAGTACTTCAAGCAGCTGGTGGCCACACCAGATACTGACTGGTACTTTTGATTTTGAGCCTCCCTTCATTCAGGGACACATTGTGAAACATTTTTAGTTTATGTCTTATGGTGTTGACTCTTTTAGTGTTCATACAAATATTTACACATTAAGTCTACTGAAAGTAAAAACAGTTGAAAGTCAGAGGACGTTTCTTTTTTTGCTGAGTATATATGTAGATATATGTGTAGATTTGTATATATATATGTGTGTGTGTATATATATATGTGTATACTGTATATGTATATATATTTATATGTATATATATATATGTATATATATCTATATATGATGTGTATATATATGTTTATATATGTGTGTGTGTGAGTGTATATATATATATGCCAGCAACACTCATGACAATGACAAAACAATGACATTGTCAATCATGTTATGTTATTATTAAAATGTTTCCTTTTCTTTTTACTTCTCTGCTGCCAAACACGGGTATTTTGCTATATATATATATACTCAGCAAAAAAAGAAACGTCCCCTGACTTTCAACTGTTTTTACTTTCTATGTATTGTGCCTATGTGATCCCACGGTAATACCTGAACTATTCTGGAGCAACGTTTGCACTGTTTTGTGTTTTTTGTATCTCACACCATCATACACCTTTATCGTAAGGGCATTCCTTACCAACGAAGGAACGTTCGATCAGAAGAAAATATGAAGCTGGTTTTAAATTAAAAGCCGTTCAAGTGGAGAAAGAAATTGGTAACTATGCTGCTACAACAAAATTTGATGTATCTGAGAAACTGATGTGAGATTAGAGAAGGCAAGAAGAGGTTAAAAAAAAAAAGTGTCCCATTTTTGAATGGGCATATAAGTCGTGGTCTGACTTTATGATTGATTTTTTGGGTTTCAAGACCTAACTTATATGCGAATATATATGGTATGTCAGTGAGCATCTACTGCCCATTCATCTTAAGCCCTTTAACATCCAGATGTTTATGCCACAATTCAGAATGCAAAACAAGAATAAACAGTTTGTAAAGAAAAAAATTGTCAAAATCATCTCGACTGGCATCCTTCAATTCTCAATATATATAAAATGAGAAAACATCTGGCATCCATACCCAGCCATAATGTTGTTCAGTGTCCACAAAAGGGCAGGAACATCTAATGATCAAAGGCATCAAGAAGCACAAAGAAAGGAATGTAAGGGCTAGAATGTCCAATGAACAAAGGCAAAAAGATGCACCTTTATCTAAACAGACCACTGTAAGCTCATTTTATTAGTGTCTAAATGTGCTGAAAATGACCTTAGGTGGATTTCCTGAAAAAAATGCATAAAAAACAAGATCATATAAGACATGAGTACTTAACCATTTTGAAAAACGTTTCCCAAAGGGCTTTGTTACCCTAGATTTAATAACTAATTTTAAAGTGCGTCTCTGTTGACACATCAACATGGTATGAAATAACAAGACTTGACACACTCAAAAAGGTTTGGGACAGCCACCCATATAATTTATCTGGCTGCAAAAGGGTTTGATGAATAGCACTGATCTTCATGGGTTGGAATCCAAAATTGAACTGATTAGTTAAGCCAAAGATGTCAGCTTTAAAGGTCTTTAAAGGAAGTGATGTCATTTAGGTCAGAACAGGAAGTGACGTCACTCTTGAGGCCAGAGCAGGAAGTGACGTGTTTCTTGGGGGCCGGACCTGGGAGTGACGTCATTCTTGGTATCGAAACTGGAAGTGACGTCATCAAGGCTGAATCAAAAAGAATTTCCTGTATTTGGTCTGCAAAAATAACAGAAGAAGGTTTAGTGTACCCCGCCACCCCCTGGCCTGCCGAAGAATTACCTTCATTTGGTCAATACAGCTTCCGCCTAAGCACACGTGTGTGACAATGGGAAAAAGCATTTCCAGTCGAAAACTGAATGATAGATACATCAATACATTAATTTATCCATCTTACAAACCCTGAGCAGGGTAATATATCCACTATTGAATTTGAAAAGTACATAGAAATGCTTAGAATGAGTAGTTGTAGTAAACGATCAATACACAAACATCAAAATGCAAAATAAAATAAATTTAAAATTCACTAGCTAATTAATTTTCAATTAGTCACAAACTTTTAAATAGACTCAAAATTGGACATTTCTTCCCATAAAGTAGAAAGAATGGCTGGCAGTTGGCAGCCTTATAAGTAAACAGTTCTTTTCCAAAGAAGACATGGAAGTTCTATAGGAGGAGATAGAAAGCAACAAAAACATCTTCTTTACCAAAGCTCAAGACAGCTTCTGAAATGCGGAGAAGAAAAACAAATGGGATTACTTCACCAAAAGGTTGAATGCTTGCACAATTTTTAGTCGATTTAGCACAGAAATTAGGAAAAATGGTAAGACTTTTCAAGTCTGACAGGGAGAAGGCCAGAAATTTTTTAGAGAGAGAAAACACAAAAACAACAGAGGATCCAGGACATATTGGGGCAAAGAGCATCAGAATGAGTATCTCAAGAAGTAAATGTGTGTCCAATCACAATCTGACCCTCTTGGGCACCTTTCCCCTTCAGTACTAAGTCATTCCCATGTCCCTTACATGTGGGCCCCAGTCTAAGCACTCCACATGAGCAGGACACAGCATTCAATGCTTGTGGGTACAGTCAGGAGCTCAGCACAGTGGAAAAAAGAGAGAGAAGCTACAGCTGAAATGAGAAGAGTTTAACCAGCAGGAGAGACACTATCAAGAGCTGGTCTTGCTAAAGAAGGCAAAAGATGACATCCTGAGCAAACAGCTCACTTGGTTGAGGCACAATACAAACATGTCTTCCATTTCAGTGCCAATAATAATGCTCTCAGAGTAAGAGAGATTTATTTTGTCTTGTCAAAGTAAAAAAAAGGTATACACATAACATTGGCTGCTTTATGACACATCTAGATGAGCAATAGCTGAGCCAGCCATTGATTACCACTGATGTGGCTGAGTCAGTCATTTAAACTATATTTTCAGATGCACAAACAGAAGGTCAGATGGAGCCAGTACCACAATTAGGCTTCCATTCCTCAGTTGATCTTTTTTTGCTTTTCAATTTTGCTACAACAATACAGTGTGATTTGAACAGAAACTTTACTCACCGCCCACTTTATTAGGTATGCCTGTTCAACTGCTTGTTAACACAATTATCTAGGTATTTAGGCATGTAGACATTGGCAAGATGACGTGTTGAAGTTCAAAGTGAGAATCAGAATGGGGAAGAAAGATGATTTAAGTGACTTTGCACGTGGCATGGTTGTTGATGCCTGATAGGCTGGTCTGGGTATTTCAAAGACTTCTCATCTACTGGGATTTTCACACACAACCATCTATAGGGTTTACAGAAAATTGGAAAATATCCAGTGAATTGAATATCCATCCATCCATCCATCCATCCTCTTCCGCTTATCCAAGATTGGGTCACGGCGGCAGCAGCTTGAGCAGAGATACCCAGACTTCCCTCTCCCCGGCCACTTCTTCTAGCTCTTCCGGTTGAAAATGCCTTATTGATGCCAGGGGTTCGAGGATAATGGCAAGAATGGTTCAAGCTGATAGAAAGGCAACATTAACTCAAATAACCACTCGTTACAACCAAGGCAAGCAGAAGAGCATCTCTGCATGCATAACACGTAAAACCTTGAAGCAGATGGGCTACACCAGCAGGAGACCACACGTGGTGCCACTCCTGTCAGCTAAGAACAGTCAACTGAAGCTACAATTTACATGGGCACACCAAAATTGGACAACAAAAAATTACAAAACATTGCCTGGTCTGATGAGTCTCAATTTCTGCTATGACATTTGGATGGTAGGTCAAGTTTTGGCCTAAACAACATGAAAGCATGGGTCCATCCTGCCCTGTATCAGTAGTTCAGGCTGGTGGTAGTTGTGTAATGGTGTGAAGGATTTTTTCTTGGCACACTTTGGGCCCCTTAGCACCAACTGAACATCATTTAGATGCCACAGCCTACCTGAGTATTGTTGCTGACCATGTCCATCTCTTTATGACCATGGTGTACCCATCTTCTGAAGGCTACTTCCAGCAGGATAAAGCACCATGTAACAAAGCTCAAACTCAAGCTCATCTCAAACTGTTTTCTTGAACATGGCAATGAGCTTACTGAACTCAATTGTCCTCCACAGTCACCAGACCTTTGGTATGTGGTGGAATGAGAGATTTGCATCATTGATTTGCATCCAACAAATGTGCAGCAATTACGTGATGCTATGATGTCAATATAAAACAAAATTCCTAAGGAATGATTATAGCACCTTGTTGAATCTATGCCATGAAGAATTATGGCAGTTCTGAATGCAAAAGGGGCTGTAAACCAATACTACCAAGGTGAACCTACTAAAGTGTCCAATGAGTGTAATCACTCAAAAAAATCTACTGGCATTTATTGATACAGAAATTAAAACTAACTAATATTTCAATTAACAAACACAATGCAAATATTACAAGCATAATTCATAAAAATATCAAGTAAAAACAGTATCCAAACCCACCTGATGAACACCTTGTCTCCTCTCCCCTGATTACTCAACTGCAGGGTTTTCTTCCTCTGCCTTTTCATCATCTTCTTTCACTTCATTATGAGAAAAATATATGCCAGCTTGCACTACTAGGTTGCGTATAATTGTGATAGCAGCAACAACAGCATAGCAACAACGGCACAGCAATGTTCACATGAAAGTCCAAGCACCCCATTGACTAAACAGCATTGTTCATATTCCTAGAGAGCATTCCATAACACTGACCATTCTGCTTTTATATCTTTTTTCAGCCTTCCTTTGGAGAATCATTACTTGAGTTAGCTAGTATACAGAGAGGATATGCTGTCACTCAAAAGTAGACTGAATTGAAATTAAATATGTCAACATAGTAATAGTAGTTGTAATCTCTACTTTCCATGCTTACGTAACATATCACTAATGTCCTTGGTTGAATTTGAGCCTCAGTCATGAGGTTGGGGGGCAAGTGTTCTAATCAACAGGATAAATAGCACAGGACACTTCAAACTTGAGTGAGCTGTTCAAAGGTTCAAGACTGAGGTTTACTGCTGCTCTGTCCTGACCAGGGCATTGAGAAATTTGCTTGTGCCATGTTGAGCAGTCTTTGGCTTTTGTGGGTAAAACTGCAGACAAGATCCAAATAAAGAGCTCCTTGTAACAAATGACTAGGGCACATTAGTTATTAATTTCTAAACAAGTTTAGAAATTCTTTAATTCAGGATGGTTTTGTATTTAACAATCTTTAAGTGAACTTACAGTTTTTCTCATTTGCTTTGGTAAAATTCTCAGACCAAACTGAAATTCTCAAAACTACTTGTCCAACCTGTATATCATCTAGTCACTTGTGTACCTCATAAAAGTAAAGTCTTATCCAATCTGTTAGGATCTCAACTACCAACGGAGTGCTGAAAAGCACCAAATAAGCATGAAACAGCTGTTCCATGTACCATTTAAAAGGAATGGTGACAGAGTGAAGGAACTATGGTACCAGCATGTACAGGTAAACCGTGTGTGCATCTAGTAACTGTGATTTACAGTAAACAGTACAACGTTGTATAGTGATATACAGTACAGTAAGTGTGACCTGTACATATTTGCTATGGCTGTAGAAAAGAAAAGGTAGTATGTATACATTTGATGTAATTACATCTTGTACAAAATGAAAATGCATGTAATTCATACAACTCTTTTCTTTATTTTTCTGGGATATTGCACATAATGGAACTGGAATCAAGTGATCCACCTCACAACTTCATGTATCTGGATGAGTCTGGCTTCAACCTACCCAAATAGCGGAAGACGTGGTCCAGATGTTATCAGCCATAAAGCTATTGTTGATGTGCAAGACCGACGTGGAGGGAACGTTACTATGTGTGCTGCTATTTCAGAGCGTGGTCTGTTAACTTGTATTCCTATTATAGGGCCATACAATACACAGCATTGCCTCACCTTCTTAGACACCCTCTACAGGAATCTCATCCCTGATGATGAGAGGAGTCTGATTCGAGATGATTTACGAAAGTATGTGGTAATTTGGGATAATGTGAGTTTCCATCACTCAAGCACCATCAGGCAATGGTTTGAACCATTACAGGATGCTAATGGAATTTCTCCCACCCTATTCCTCATTCCTTAACCCAATATAGGAGTTTTACTCATCATGGAGGTGGAAGGTTTATGATCACCAGCCACATGCCCAGATGACCCTGTTGGATGCCATGAATGCAGCATGTGAGGACATCACAGCAGATGACTGCAGAGGATGAATTAGACATTCCAAGGTTCTTTCTTTGCTGCATTGCAAGGGAAGATATCAACTGTCATGTGGATGAGAATCTGTGGCCTGACAAACAGGAATGTCAGGAGGAGCAGAAAGACTGCACTGTAAATCCACATACAACACTGCATGTACAGTTCTGCCTAAGGGGTGTTTACTATTTTACATTTCTAATTTTGTATTTTTTCCTTTGTGCTCCAAAGTGTTGTACAAAAGTCTTGTCTTTTTCTTTTCTGCATCACAATGACATGGCCTGTCAACAAATTACAGTGCAAAAACAGTAAAGGTGGAAATGTGAATCCTGTCCAATCTCTTGCACTCAATCTCCCTCATATGGTATTATGTAACTTTGTACTGTTGAAATTCATATAAGCCATACAGAAAACCTGCGCCCTTGTGCATTTTCAATCATTATCATCAAAACCTTAGCCATAGCTCACATCAGAAAATACTTACAGACTGCACTGTTATACTGACAACATGGCTAAGCATTTTGACTATCTTGTCTACAAACAATGACACATGGACTTATCATTCTGACAGCACTGACATGTTCACTGATATAAATATATACATTAGAGAAATAAACTACGGATTTTGAGCAAGTTATGGGCGTTCAAAGGTTGTGTGGTGCTGTTTGTACAAATTGTGTCAAGAAGTGCACTTACTTGTTTTGCAAATATTAAGGAGGGTTCAAGAAATGCTCCAAAGCAATTGAGAAAACTGTAATGAAGTACTTAGTGATACAATGCTTTTAGATAATTAATCTCTTGTCATTTTCAAAATATGCTTACTTCAAACAAACACATTTTAAATATTCTGTTCAAATAGTTGACATCTCAATGACTATGTCATCATGAGAAGTAAGTATGGCAAAAGTGTCTTCATCATAAAAGCAAAGAACCCGCTTATTTGATTTGACATTTCCATTCAACAATTAAAAAATATACTGAAGAAAAAAAAGCCATGTGTCATTTAACATCACACTCCTAAATGAAGACAATAAGTTGAAACTTTTTGGCACCTTTTGTTGTATTTATTTCTAAGGGATCCTCCATTTTAGAGTTTTTGCTTGCTATGATGTGATCCATGATATCATGGCAGCCATGTATAAAAAACAAACTGTCTGAGCCTTTAAAGAAAAGACAAAATACAATGGCCACTGAGACATCATGATGCTGTTGCCATTAAAAGTAAATGGAATTCAACAACAATGTGTGCACAAAACACAATAAAAAATTTTACATAATCAATTCATAGAAATCTAGGAAAACCAAAAAGCATCTCTAGATCCTGACAGACACTGCTTTTGTTGAACATCATGTGAAAGGTTTTCCAAAAGATATTGAAACAAACTGGACTAATCTGTAATCTTTCATCATCGGTTCTTATAGTCACAGCATTGTCTTCAACAGTAAAAAATATTGGAACGAGATGTGCAAAATTGATGTGGAAATTTAGTGTCTTCTTGAGGTCAAAAGAAAAATCTTTTCCAGTCTGTAAAGGCTTGGTTTTTGCTTTCCTCTCTTTACCTCATCTTCAAGTAAGTACAAGTTACTAATATTTTTATGCTTGACCTTAAATTTGCACTTTACAATGCTTACCTCTATCTTCAGTAATATTTTGCATATGGTAAAATTTCTATCAATTCACCCAATTCCAGTACTTTCACAGGATATTTCTGTACTACTGTATATACAAATGCTTTCCAAACTTTTTTGCATGGTGATCACTGAGACCTTCTGAATTTCTATTCACCATCCCTGGTTATTTACATTTACAGATTTCAGAAGGTGAGTTGAGAAAAAATGCCATGTTTTTCATTGGAACATTTTCCACAGTTAGTAACAGATGACTTAAAAATTTTTAACTTTCCAGATTTCAATATTTTTATATAATACCATATTTCTGATCTTTCTTTTGTTATTATGATGGTTTAAAGTCACAGCAATTGAGAATGATCGTACCCACATGTGCAGGTGCAACTTACTCCAACTACCTCATTATCTCCCCGTGGTCATGCAATTGCGCCCACGGAGATTGACACGACTTTATGGATTTGAAAGCCGTGGACCCGCTATACCACAAAGTGAATATACAGTATTATACTGTCAGTGTACAGTATATCTTGTCACTGTAAGTAGTTTGCACTGTTCAAACATACATATTACCTACTGTAAATATTGGCTTCAAAAGCTTTGTTGTGAGAAACTGAAATTTGGAACTTTGTGTTATTTGTGCATCTTTATTTTGTAAAGATGTTATTTATTTTGACTCATTTTTTATTTTATTATTTGAAAATAGCAGAATTTGCACATTATTTTATATTTTGTCTGTCTTATTACAACATTTCTAAAAAATAAATCATTTATTATGTTCAGTTACTTAGTACTTGAGTAGTCTTTTCACCAAATACTTTTCTACTCTTACTTGAGTAATTTTTTGGATGACTACTTTTTACTTCTACTTGAGTAATATTATTTTGAAGTAACGCTACTCTTACTTGAGTACAATTTTTGGCTACTCTACCCACCTCTGGTGGTAGCCTACTGGACCTAAACTGGGCACTTCTGTAGGCCCTGCAGTTTTGTAACAGCCTCCAGCATCTGCCCAAGAGGATGTGATCAATCTCCTTCACCACACCACCAGTATTGGAGTACCAAGTTCAACAGTGCAGCTCAGGGCGCTGGAACCAGGATCCAGTGATCCGCAGCCTCTGATCTTTTGCAAAGTCAAGGAACATGGAGCCACTTTCATCATGGTCACTAGACCCATGGGGACCAACACAATCCTCATAGTCATAATCCTCATAGTCCTGTCAGTGCCAATGGTTGCATTGAAGTCACCCATGACCAGAAGAATGTCACCTCGTGGGCACCCATCAACCTCCAAGCGAAGTTGCAAATAAAACGTCTCCCTCACCGAGACATCACTCACCAAACATACACTGAGATAACAGACAAGGCACCTAGAGAGTGCCGTAATACAAGTCTCATAATACATTATTTGAAAGGAGTGACATTGGACACCTTTGGAAGGAGCCAATCCACCACAGCAACAGCTACTCCCTGAGTATGACAGCCATCAGAGCAACTAGACCAATAAAAGGTGTATCCACCTACAGAGAGTGCCGCCACTGAAATGCGGAGTTTGCAAAGCAGAGGAAGATGATCATCATGCCAGAGAAACAAGATGTTCCACACACCTACCTGGATGGGCCGCCTCAAACTGGGACATGAGTGTTGCTGTGCAGCGGGTGACGCCTCAGCACCACACCAGTTTTGATCTGACCCCATTGGCTCTCCGATGATTTTGATTCCCAAGGGCTTTCCCCCATCCCTTTCATAATGTGAGCAGTCTTCCTAAGGGCATTTGTAGGAGAGCTACTCCTGTGGAGAGCAGAGAGGAGTCCTGTCTCAGAGATGTGTCTTGCTATATGGTTGCAAGACTTGGACGCTATCCAGTGACCTGGATAATTGGGTACTGCTGGTTTGACTTTGTGTCCTGAAAGAGGCACATTACCTGCATTGTGAGGAAGCATCAGTTACAGCACTATGGCCATGTGTCGTGATTCCCTGAGGATAATCCGCCTCACAGGATCCTCATTGTTGAGGACCTGAATGGCTGGACCAGGCCAAGGGGACACCCACGTAACACTTGGCTGAGGTAGATAGATGATCATTTATGGGTGGGACTGGGCCGCATGTCTGCTTCAGTGTTTGCCACCCAGGATCCCAAGTTGTTTCGTCATATGGTGGGTTGTACCAAAGCATGTTCCCCAACATGATCTAACCTGACACATGTGCACATGGGAGACAATTTACAAGCGTGAACAAATGTGTTTCTCAGGTGGACCAAGGGTTGGTGCTGTACTCTAACTCTTTTTCCTCTTTCCCTCTCCATACCATCAGAAGAACCCAGCTTCTAAAAAAATAATTTCCGCTTCCAGTCCGTCAGAACTTGCCTTCTAATGATGTAATTTCCACTTCAAGTCCCTCCACTTCCTTTCAGCCAGCTATATAATGGCCATGTTTATCATATTGGATGCATGTCTGTAAAGACATAATATTGTTTTTTTGCCTTCGAACTACTGCATTTTTTCAAGTACATGGGGTGGCAACCTCAAACTGTTTTCTGTGTCCCTCTGCTTATTTTACACCACATTGCAAACTTGTCCAAAACCATTTAAATTGAATTGCCCCCCCCCCCCCACCAAGCAACACTTAATACCCCGGAATGATAAAGTAAAAGCAGGATTTTAGAATTTTTTTGCAAATTTATTCCAAATAAAAAACTGAAATATCATACTGACACAAGTATTCAAAAACCCTTTTCTATGACACTTGACATCTGATTCAGTTTCATCTCATTGTATTGAACATCATTGATGTTTCTACACCATGTATGGAGTTTGTGGTCAATTCATTTGATTGGACATAATTAGAAAAGGCACACATCTTTCTATGGAAGGTCCCACAGTCAACAGTGTGTAATGAAACAAAAAGTTAGCCATGAGATTAATGAAATTGCTTGCAGAGCTTAAAGATGAGATTGTGTGGAATCACAGATCTAGGGAATGCTACAAACAAATCTCACAGTTTTTAAGGTTCCCAAGAGCACAGTTGCCTTCATAATTCCTAAATGGAAGACCTTTAGAACAACCATGATTCTTCCTTTTCCACCTAGTCAAACTTAGCAATCATGGAAAAAGGGTTGTGGTAAGAGAAGTGGCTAAAAACACGATGGCTGAGCTGCAGAGAACCTGTAAAGAGATGGGAGAATCTTCCAGAAGGATAACCATCACTATAACAATCCACTGATCTGGACATTATAATACAGTGGCCAGACAGAATTCTTTCCTCAAACGGAAGCCCACCTGTAGTTTGCAAAAAGGCACCTAAAGGACTCGCAGATTGTGAGAAACAAGATTACTGTCATGTCTAGATGAAACCAGGCACCACACGTCACCTGTGCAATTTCATTTCAAAAGTGAAGCATTGTGGTGACAGCATTGTCCTATGGGGTTGTTTACCAGAGGTAGGGACTGGAAAAATACAGATGGTTGAAAGAATGTTCATTGGATCAAAGAACAGAGATGTGCTTAATGAAAATCTGCTCCAGAGTGCTGTGGACCTCGGCCAAAGGTTCACCTTACACCAGGATAATGACCCAAAGCATTTAGCAAAGACAACACAGGAGGGTCCAAAGTACAACTCTGAGAATGTCCTTGAGTTGCCCAGGCAGGCAGGCTGCTCACGTCCGGAGAAGGGCCGCCCTCTGCGGTGGCACAGGGAAGCCTCAAAGTCAGCGGAGATTGCAGAAGTGCAAGCGGTCCCATCGGTTGACCGGAACGGACCCTGGACACACAGTAGGTCCCGCTTCGTTGGCGACCTGCCCTCGCGGGATCGGCCGCTTCGCCAGACGGGTCTTCACTGGCAATGGGGCACTGTGACAAGTGGCTGGGGCTGCTGCCCAGCCGGGACTCCCAAGAGGACCGGAGGAGGGCTTGCACCTCCTCCAGACCACGAGGGGGCGACCGCCCTGGTTGCTTTGGGGACCACGGGTAGAGAGCTTGGAAGCTCAACCCTGTAGGGGCCTGTGGTCGCCGCCAGGGGGCGCCCCGCTGCCGTTGGAGCCCTGCACCTCAGCACTTCCGCCACACCCGAAAGTGCTGGGGGGAAAAGGACCGGGGACACCCGGAGTGCTTACGAGTGCGCAGCCAGCACTTCCGCCACACTGGGGAATGCCGGTGGATGATTGCCGGGAAGCACCTAGAGAACATCTGGGTGAGTATAAAAGGGGATTTGGTCTCGTCCGATGCGAGAGATGGACGTCTGAAGTGGAGCTCCGCTAGCAGTGGTGTTATTTTTCATATTATTTGCTTATTATCTTGAGATATCCTGTATTTATTCAACCCGAGAGGGACTGCTACAGTATATGTAAGCACATATAAACATGGCCAACAAGAAGGGGGGTTCGAAAGAATCGAAAACTAAAGCTACACCCAAGCTGCGATCAGCAAGCCCCGGTTCCAGATACGGCCTTTCAGAGACAGACCTGGATCAGATGGGCGAAAGCACAGACTCCTCGGGACCACGGTCCGCTACATCGTCGCCGGCTGAGAGCGAAAAGGGGAGCGAAGGTGCGATTGTGAGTGCAGATCTGGATAGCTCGCCGATTGGAGAAGATCACATGAAACTGGAAAGGGCCTCGAAGTCCGCGGCTTCAATTGCGCAATTACGCGAGCCTGTAGCAGCGGGGACGCCGGCTACAGCAAAGTCTGCTGCTTCATCTACGGTACAAGAAAGCACAATTGAACTATCTGAACTGAAGGTGTTGCTCGTTGAGCTCGCGCAAGACATAAAGAAAAGCGAGAAGGCTAATGAGATAGCAAGGGCAAAGGCACATGAGAGACTGAAACAGGAAATCCAACAGGCAAATGAAAGGTTGCGACAGGAATTCCAACAGGAATTCCAACAGGCAAATGAAAGGTTGCGACAGGAATTCCAACAGGCAAATGAAAGGCTGCGTCAAGAGGTGCAATTTGAGCTTCGACAGGTGCTGGGTAAAATTGAAGAGCGCATTCAGGAAAACGCGGTTAAACTGAGCACGCTTACTGATCAATTGGAGCATCTCAAGGAGACATTCACGAATCGGATTGAAATGGTCGAACATTCAGCTGCCAGTGCCGAAGAAAGAGCAATAAATGTCAGTTCCGAATGCAAAAAACTCGGAGAAAAACTTGGAGACAGACTGGCTGCTTTAGAAGATGGCAGTAGAAGGTATAATGTCAGAATTGAAGGTCTGCCGGAGAATCGAGAAAGTTCAAACCCTGTGAAATTCGCAGCTGAACTTTTTTCTAAAATAATCGGGGACGACTTTAAAGCAGAATCTGAGATAGCAGCGGCTTACCGCGTACGCGGACCAAACACCGTCAGACCCCGACCAAGATCTTTTATAGTTCGTTTTGAACGATTATCATTTAAGCTAGAGGTGATGGCACTCCTCCGAAACAAGGAAGATATTATATTTGAAAATAACCACATTCTTATCTTCCCTGACTTCTCTCCAGCAACAGCTACTAAACGCGCATCCTTCTATAATATTAAACAGCGGCTACGGCAAGCCAGTGTGAAATACAGCCTCCTGTATCCGGCAAAACTGAAAGTGGAATGGCAGAGTCAATTCTATGTCTTCGCTAGCAAGGAAGAGGCAGAAAAAGAATTAAGAAAGCTGATCCCGGGACTATTCTGATACATAATAGTGAGTCATGGCGGTTAGAAAGATGAAGCAAAGATTAATAATCTTTTGTCTGATCTATTCGTTTTAAAATACGGGTTTTTATCAGCATATATTCTCATTATTACTTAGTATTACTAGGGCGCTATCTGTTTATGTTTTATTGTGCTTAATTACTTATTTATCTATTTATTTATTTTTCTCTTTTTCTTTTCTAATTATCTCATCTCTTCCCTAAACGAGACTGTTCAATATCATACCCTAGGTTTACTGTTATTGCTATTACTGCATTAAGACTGGTTATGCTTCTTCTGGACGCATTTTTAATACCATCCCCTGGGTTTATTATCTGGGTGTATCATCTTAATGCACTAAAATTGCTGAAGACTATATATATATTTTAAGTGTAAAACTCCTTTTTTTTCCTTTTCTTTTTTTTTTCTTTGTAGAGATATCTCTATCTTTTAACCCTTAAGCGCCGCTGCATTGGAGCTTGTTTTGCTTTGGACGTACTCTGTCTCTGGGTATGTCAGAGGACTGGGACTATGTGAAGTGGGTTTTAGCCTCACTTGGGGAGGCAAAAAGGGAGGGTGGGGGGTTAAGGGGGGGAGAGAAAGAGAGCAGGCCTGATCTATACCTAATCTATCCTCTTAGTCTTTATAATTATAATAAGACTATAAAATGACATCAAAAACTCAGAATCAGTGTCTCCATGATGGGACAGTTAACTTCGTAAGCTGGAATGTTAAAGGCCTGAATCACGAATTAAAGAGAAAGAAAGTACTCTCTCACCTAACAGGTCTAAATGCTAAAATAGTATTTTTACAGGAAACTCACTTAATAAGCAAGGATCAGTTCCGGCTGCAAAAAGACTGGACTGGCCAAATGTTCCATTCTAGCTTTACGAAGAAAACTAGAGGTGTGGGAATTCTCATACATAGAACTGTTCCATTTGTAGCATCAGATGTAGTATTGGATCCTGAAGGGAGATATGTAATGGTTATGGGAGACTTATCTAACTGTAAAATGATCTTGATAAATGTTTATGCACCTAATGTTGATGATAAGGAATTTATACAAAATTTGTTGGCATCCATTCCCAATCTGAACACTCATAAAGTTATAATGGCTGGGGATTTTAATTGTGCTATGAATCCACTTTTAGATAGGACTTCCTCCACAGGGGGAACGGCATCTAACACTGCAAAAATAATTACAAAGTTTATAACTGATCACAACTTATCAGACCCCTGGAGGTTTTTAAACCCAAATTCAAGAACATATTCTTTCTACTCACCAGTACATCATTGTTACTCAAGGATCGATTACTTCTTTATAGACAATAACTTCTTGCCTAAGATTAAATCTTGCAAATACGATGCTATTGTTATTTCTGACCATGCACCTATGATCTTGGAGCTAAAATTACTAAGCCCCATGCACTCACCCCGCAGATGGCGCCTCAACCCGCTTCTATTAGCTGATGAGAATTGTACTGAATTTATATCCAAACAAATCAAATTCTTTCTAGAGACAAATACATCCCCCGAGATCTCTGCAGGGATACTCTGGGAAACTCTTAAGGCCTTCTTAAGAGGACAGATTATCTCATATCTTTCCCACAGAAATAAATCCGAGGCCAAGAAAGTAGCAGATATAAAAAGCGAAATTACTAAAATAGATGAAGAACATGCCAGACTACCAAGCGAGACTCTACATAGGAGAAGGCAGGCTCTACATTCGGAATTAAACCTCTTGACAACTAAAGAAACTGAACAACTAATTTACAAATCCAGACATCATTACTATGAACATGGGGAGAAAGCTAATAAGCTTTTAGCTCAACAAATTCACAAGCAAGAAGTGCGCAACGCAATCTCGGTAATCACTAGTACGAACGGAGATAAAATCGTCGAACACCAAAATATAATGCACACTTTCAGAGACTACTATAAATCCCTATATACTACTGAGTTTAAGGAAGACAATACACAATCTAATGCATTTCTGGATATATTACAGATACCTCAAATAGACGCTTGTAGTGCGGAGGAACTTGATAAACCTCTGATGTTATCAGAATTACTAGATGCTATAAAATCACTCCAAGGTAGGAAAGCAGCAGGCCCTGATGGTTACCCTGCAGAATTTTACAAGAAATTCTCCGCTCAGCTAGCCCCCCTCTTATTAGCAACATTTACCGAAGCCAGAGATAACCAATCTCTTCCACAAACCTTTCGCCAAGCACTAATCACTGTCTTTCCAAAACAAAATAAGGACTTATTACAATGTGCATCATACAGACCAATTTCACTTCTGAATAACGACGTTAAAATACTTTCAAAAATTTTAGCCAGAAGGGTGGAGAAAGTGCTCCCCTCGGTAATATCACAAGACCAAACTGGATTTATTGGGGGCCGGCACTTATCTTCCAATCTTCGACGCCTGTTTAATGTAATATACTCACCAACTAAATCAAACACCCCAGAAATATTATTATCATTAGATGCAGAAAAAGCATTCGACATGATTGAATGGAAATACCTCTTTACTATATTGGAGAAGTTTGGGTTTGGCCCAAACATCTGTGCATGGATTAAATTACTGTATACTAACCCAGAAGCTTCAGTTTGCATCAACAACATTTGCTCAGACTACTTTAAACTAGAACGTGGTACTAGACAAGGATGCCCCTTGTCACCGCTGCTGTTTGCGATTGCCATTGAACCACTGGCAATACATTGTCGAAATACTGATCAGATAAAGGGGATTAGCAGAGAAGGACTGGAACAGAAAATCTCATTATATGCAGATGACATGGTACTGTATATATCAGACCCAGAAAATTCTGTACCTGCAGTCTTAGCAGCACTCACAGAATTTCAAAAGATCTCTGGTCTCAGAATTAATCTGAATAAAAGTGTACTCTTTCCAGTGAACTCTCAAGCATATAATATTAGATTAGATACCCTACCATTTATCATTGCAGAACAGTTTAAATACCTAGGGGTAAACATCACAAGTAAATATAAAGCTCTATATCAACAAAATTTCGCCGTTTGCATGGAAAAAATTAAACAAGACTTGCATAGATGGTCAACCCTTCATCTCACACTAGCTGGAAGAATTAACACTGTTAAGATGAATATTCTTCCTAAGCTCCTTTTTTTATTTCAAAACATCCCAATATACATTAATAAATCATTTTTTAGGCAATTAGATTCGACAATAACCTCATTTATTTGGAATTCAAAACATCCACGCATCAAAAGAGCGACCCTACAAAGACAAAAGGCAGAAGGCGGCATGGCTCTACCTAACTTCCAGTTTTATTACTGGGCAGCAAATATACAGGCGATAAGAACCTGGACACAAATAGAAGAACATACACAGGCTTGGTCCGCAATAGAATTAAATTCCTGCAGTACTTCGTTGTATTCCTTGCTCTGTGCTCCAATAAACACACGTTATCGGCAATACACTAATAACCCAATTGTGCTCCACTCACTTAGAATCTGGAACCAATGTAGAAAGCATTTTAAGACGGAGAAGCTTCTATCTGTGGCACCCCTGCAAGAGAACCACCTCTTTCAACCCTCACAAACATATGCAGTTTTTAATATTTGGAAAAAATTTGGAATTAACTTGCTTAGAGATCTTTATATAGACAACGTCTTTGCATCCTATGAGCAATTACATTCCAAATTTAACATTCCAGCTACACATTTCTTTCACTATCTTCAAATCAGAAACTTTGTTAAACAAAACCTTCCAGATTTTCCTCATCTTGCACCCTCATCCATGCTGGAAAAAATATTGCTCAATCTCAAGGATTTAGACTCCATTTCTACAATATATAAAATCATTTTACAATCCCTCCCTTTTAAAGATCCAAGAGGACACTGGGAAAAAGATCTTTCAATTAATATATCAGAAAAGGAGTGGAAAGTAGCAATGCAGAGAATTCACTCGAGCTCCATATGCGCAAAGCATACAATTATACAACTCAAAATTATATATCGAGCACATCTGTCTCGACTAAAACTCTCCAAAATGTTCCCAGGGCATGATCCAACCTGCGAACGTTGTAACCAAGTCCCAGCCTCACTAGGTCACATGTTCTGGTCCTGCACCAAATTAACATTATTCTGGACAAACATTTTTAATTACCTTTCAGATAGCCTTGGACTTACAATCCCTCCAAACCCATTAACAGCTGTGTTTGGTGTTCTTCCAGATGGGTTTAAAGCGGAGGAAGACAAACAAATTGTGATTGCATTCACTACACTTTTGGCACGTAGACTTATTCTCATAAACTGGAAGAACCCAAACTCTCCTCTTTTAAGTCAGTGGGAAACCGATGTGTTATATTATTTGAAGTTGGAAAAAATCAAATATTCAGTTAGAGGATCCGTACAGACTTTTTTTAAAACATGGCAGGATCTAATCAGTAATATTTTAAAATAAGTTCAAAAGGCACAGAGAATTTATTAATTTAGGTATCTCTCCAAGTCTTAAATTTAACGCCGTTTGGCTTGCTCTCTCTCTCAGGGGTGGGGATCGATCTGTTCTTAATTTTTCTCTTTGTAAAAACTTGATTGCTTTGTATGGATTGTAATAAAATTAATAAAAAAGGAAAAAAAAAAAAAAAAAAAAAAAAAAAAAAAAAAAAAAG
>JANRMT010062809.1:11330672-11364566 GCA_026402145.1 Polypterus bichir lapradei
GGGGAGTATCTTGGGGTTTTATGTGTGCACTTGAACTTGTAAATAGTAGTGTAAATAAACTTGTGGTGGTGATTAAACATGTCTACCTGTCTGTGTCCGGGGCTAGTTCCACAACACACTTAAAAAGGTTTGGGGCAGCCACCCGTATATTATTCCTGGCTGCAAAAGATTCTTGTTATAGTACAGAGATGTTCTCAATACCGAGTCCAAAACAGAACTGTCGATGGTTTGTCAAGATGGCGGTTTTAAGGGATTGGACAGGAAGTGACATAAGGGAAGCGAAAGTGATGCTCTTTAGATGTCAGAGTAGGTGCTGGAAGTGATATTCTTCTAGGCGCCGGAACCAGAAGTGATATTCTTCTGGGCACCAGAACCAGAGGTGATGTCATCTGTTCTAAATCAGACAAGTTTTCCTAAAGCTGATCTGTAGAGATAACAGGAGAAGGTTTAGTGCACCCCACCACCCCCTGACCTGGTATGGAATTACCTTTGCTTGGTCCATACAACGTTTTCCTAGTCGCATGAGCGTGACAATATATATATATTGTGAGACTTGCCCGGACACCACCAGTCGGAGACCACATCTTTATAAAATTCACACATTTATTAAACATAATAAAACACAGTCCCGAAACACCACACAATGCTCACAAAACAATAATCACCACAATTCTCTTCAATAACTCTGTCCTTGGCCTCCAATCTCCTCCTGAGAGCTCCGTCCTGCTCCCTCTCCCGACTCTAGCTCCCAGATTGCTGGGAGGTGGTGCCTTTTATTCCCGCCCGGATGTGCTCCAGGTGGCTGGTGACGATCTTCCGGCAGCACTTCCTGGTGTGGCGGAAATGCTGCCCTTTGCCCCGGAAGCACTCCGGGCGTCCTTGGCAGGTTCCTCCGCCATCTTGCCAAGTGTGGCGGAAGTAATGTTG
Source organism: Polypterus bichir lapradei (assembly GCA_026402145.1). NCBI lineage: Eukaryota > Metazoa > Chordata > Cladistia > Polypteriformes > Polypteridae > Polypterus > Polypterus bichir. The sequence goes on from JANRMT010062809.1 coordinate 11,331,600, forward strand.
ACATGTGACAGGTGGCAGTGGTGCTCATCCAACAACCCATTCGGGACAATTGCAAGGGTTCTTGGGAGACCGTGAGTCCGGAAGCAGCCCTAAAGTGCTTCCCGGAAGATACAGCATGACACCAGAATCATTCTCATGTCCAAACAACACATGGCTGAGTAAGGGTCAGGTGGCAGCAGGTAACACTCAACTGGAGGACAAAAGAAAGAAGAATTGCTGGTTTATTTCATTATTATGGCTAATTGTTGGAGAGGTTGTTGTAAAGGTGCTTTTGAGAAAAATAAAAATCCATTATTTTATTCATACATTGTGTGCTGTATTGCTATGTCTGCGGTTTGGGCTGTCTGGTGCTTCCTTGTGTGATATATACACTACCAGTCAAAAGTTTTAGAACATCAGCTTTTCCAGTTTATCTTCAAGTTTAATCAGCTGAAATGCAATGAATGACCTAAAATGGCGAAAAGGTAAGCAGTAAACTGGCAGATGTTTAAATATGGATCATAACAGTACACAAACTGAGCTCAAAATGTTAAGAGGTTAAATATTTTTAACATTTAATGATTTTTTTCAGCATAGAATAAACCATAAATATGGATTCTCCATATCCCAGAAACCCCAAAGAGAAAAAAAGAACATGAAATTATTCCACAACAAAATAAAGAAAATACAAAATCATAAAACCATTTTCAGGTGAGTGCCACAATCTTTTATGTCATGGCTGCTGTAACACCAAAAGAATAATTAATGGCACATTCCTGACACCATTCATTTCCTCTAATACCCAACAGAGGAAGGGAACTATTCATGCAAATAAGATTTATAATCATAAGAGTAGAAGAAGAAGAAATTATTGTAATGGAAAAAGGTCACTGTCATGGTTTAGTTTGTGCCCTGTCTCTTTGTTTGCCCTCTTCTCCTTTTTAATTATACTTTATTTAAATTCTGTAATAGTTGGCTCATTTTGCTGTTTTGTTTTAAGGTCATGTAGTTGGAGTCATTAATTACTCAGGTGTTACACCTGAGGACTTTAGTAACTTCAGACCTCAGACCTTCATTGTTATTACTTGTAGCACTCCTACAGACGCCCTTTCTGCTTTGAGTAAGTTGCCCTGTTCTTTTGCCATCTCTTGTGTAATTATCGGTTCTGTAATTTCCAAAATTTTGTTTTGTCTCCAGGTTTATGTTTTGTTTTGTCATTAGTCTGAATTACTAGTTGTTGTATCATTTAGTAATTTGTTTTGTGTTTTTGAGTCTTAGCTTTAAGACCTGCCTCTTGCTGGTCAAGAGTCGTGTCTTCAATTCAAAAAATCACTCCCATAAGTCTCTGGGCTTCATGTTTATGTGTGTGCTGATAATTCAGGAAGTAACTATTTAACATTAGTTTATAAAAAAAATGCATTTGTTTTGCATGTTTTAAGCAAGCAACTAAATAAAAGACTTGTGGATTATACAACACAAATAACATGAGACTTTTTTACTTATTTTCATGGATGTTTTTCACATCATTTGTCATTGTAGAGCACTGGTCACAACTGAGTTTTGTTATGTCATAAACTTTTTTTCTCTCTACTCCACATGAAAAATGAGATTAAAAATTTTTGTCATGCACCACCACAAAGTATATGTGATAAGTAACATCTAAAAAAAATCATTTTTATGTGAAGCATTCCTTTAAATTCCACACTTCAAGGCACATAATTTTGGATTGTCTTTATTATTCTATTATTTACTGAATTTGTCCATTTCTTGTTCTTCTTAATTAATTGTTTGATTTAGTAAAACCTTTATTTTACCTTTTTGGTGTTAGCTGGGGTTAGTTTTAATGGTTGATGCCTTCCACTTTAAGGATAAGCATAACCTTACAGTCCACAGACAATCAGCAGAAACAAATCAAAACTTGATGGAAGCCAGACTGGAATTCTGACATCCTGGTCAAAATTTTAACCTACAAAAAAAGATCAAGCAAAGTTTCAAAAAACAGGGATGCAGAAATTACGAAAAGGAGGTAAAATCAGGGATGTGCCGGGTTTAATGACTGATCTGAGAATGAAGATGAGCACCTGTTTCAAATTAACTGGCAGACATGCTAAGCAACTTCAGGTTACTGTTCAGTAATTGAAGTTGTCATGCAAGGCTTGGTCAAGATAAACTGCACATGGGAGTTGTGCCTAAAGATGTGATGCTGGCAGTCTGGTTGTGTCCTGAGGGTGTGACAGGATAATTTTATGTTTCCTTTAATTTCTTCCAATCTCATATCCTAAGTCATTACTTTATGAGCATAAGTTTTAGCCTGTTTTAAATGTTCTTCCTACTAACCCACAACACATACTTAATGTCAAAATTTGAATTCTCAGCTAATGATGAATCTTCAAGCTACAGTTTCCACAAAATCAAAGCTATGAGTTATCGGAAAAGAGCCTGGCTGTGGCCTTATAAGTTAAGTTATATTATATAAAAAGATTTGGGCACACCACATGAACAGAATGGATATACAGTAGGGTGGCAGAAGAAAAGTCACTGAAACGGTTTAGACATTATTCAAAATAATCACTCTTTCATGTGACTTTTCAGGTTCTCCTCCTGGTATGCTGATTGAAATCTCAGTTGTCATTCTTAATCTATATTTCAGTTTATTGATTTAGTAAATGTACATTTTTACATTTGAGGCCAATGAAAAATTTCAATACAACACAAAAAATCACAAAACTGAAAAAAGTGCTGTTTTAAATTCTCAAGTAAAATGCAATAAGCATTAAAAAGCCATTTAAACATTTAATTACGCAAAGTATTAAGTAGGGCGGCACAGTGGCGGAGTGTTAGTGCTGCTGCCTCGCAGTTAGGAGACCCGGGTTCGCTTCCCAGGTCCTCTCTGTGTGGAGTTTGCATGTTCTCCCCGTGTCTGCGTGGGGGCACTCCGGTTTCCTCCCACAGTCCAAAGACATGGTGGATTGGTGATTCTAAATTGCCCTAGCGGGTGTGCCCTGTGATGGGTTGGCACCCTGCCTGGGATTGGTTCCTGTGTTGGCTGGGATTGGCTCCAGCAGACCTCTGTGTTTGGATTCAGTGGGTTGGAAAATGGATGGAAGTGTTAAGTAACATGAACAAATTATTGGTTTTCTGAGTCAAAGTGGAAGGAATTATTAAGGATAAGATTGAGCAGCACATGGCAAGTACAAGAGTTATTCTGAACAGTCAGCATGAGTTCAGAAGAGGTAGGTCATGTTTTACCAACATGCTGGAATTAAATGAGGAAGCAACAAAAGGATGTGATCAAAGTGAAGTATATGATATTATTTATCTTGACTTTCAGAAAGTATTTGAAAAGGTGCCACATGAGAGTTTAAGCATCAAACTAAAAGAAGTGGGAGTTCAGGGTGATGTTTCTAGATGGGTTTAGAATTGGCCCAGACACAGGAAGCAGAGGGTGACGGTGCAAGGCACTTCATCAGAATTGGCCGATGTTAAGAGTGGTGTTTCACATTAGTCAGTGCTAGGGCCGCTGCTATTTTAAACATATATAAATAATTTGGTTAGCAATATAAGTAACAAGCTGGTTAAGACTGCAGATGATACCAAGATAGGTGGATTGGCAGATAGTTTGGAATCTGTTATATCATTACAGAAGTACTTGGACAGCATACAGGTTTGGGCAGCTTTGTGGCAGATGAAGTTCAATGTCAGTAAATGTAAAGTATTATACATTGGAAGTAAAAATGTTAAGTTTGAATACACAATGGGAAGTCTGAAAATCGAGAGTACACCTTATGAGAAGAATTTAGGAGTCATAGTGAACTCCATGCTATCACCTTCCCAACAGTGTTCAGAAGCCAATTAAGAAAGCTAACAGAATGTTAGGTTATATAGCACGATGTGTGGAGTATAAGTCCAAGGAGGTTCTACTCAAGCTTAATAACACACTGGTGAGGCATCATCTGCAATACTACAAAAAGGACACAGGAGTCCTAGAAAAGCTCCAGAGAAGAGCGACTAGGCTGATTTCAGGGCTACAAGGGATGAGTTATGCAGAAAGATTAAAAGAGCAGAGCCTTTCAGTTTAAGCAGGTGACATGACTGAAATGTTTAAAATTAAGGGTCAGGGTAAATTTTGCACAAACATTTGGATGTTTTTCTTTACACAGAGAACCATGGAATAAGCTGCCAAGTAGCGAGGTAGACAGAAAGACTTTAGGGATTTTCAAGACTAGACTTGAAGGACTGGCGAGCTTTGTTAGGCTGAATGGCTTGTTCAAATCTAATGTGTTCTAATGTTGTAAAGAGTGAATGGATAGAATAAGCACAGAGTCTTTGTTGTTTAATGTCAAAGACACAAATGACCTTTGTCATTATGCAACTGCCTTCTTTTTCTTTAGAATGTAATCTAGCTTTTCATATCAGCTTGGGTCTGCACTGCAGAAATAACATCACCCTCAGTCAAAATAATTCCTAAAGCTAATGCCACATTAAGCAACTTCTAGTCATGGGGTATGTCAGATTTGCCAACCAATCACCGATCTTGACCCCAGACCATGTCAATATACACAGCTGAAAATCACTGCCCCTGTCACCTGCATGCCAAACTTCCAGCACTCTCATTCTCTTCACTTTTTGTAGCAACCAATAATATGCTGCCTGACAGAGCTGGCGCTGTACAATGGGTTAACAGGTATGGTGAATTCAGAGAATTCACTTTCTGGTTTTTAGCTAGTGTGTGTTTGTTTTTTGTATTTTTTGGTTTTGTCAGTTCTGTTAACTGTGTGGTTACTGGAGAGCAGTATGTTCATACAGGGTCCTTTAAACTAACATGCAAGGGATCCATGTAACAATATCTTATTGCAAGTAGTCCTACAAAACAAATAATTCAACATTTTGTGAAAAAAGCGTACAAATGATTCTGTGCATAATGCACCAAAACTAAGATACTCTTTCTTCTGCATCCCAGAGGCAGTTTCCAAAATTGAGGATCATATGGAAGGAAGTCGTTATAAGCCAGTGTAGAGATTATCACAACATACCGGGTGAGGCCTGTTTTCATGAACACGTTAGCGACACTAGGAATTTTGCGTCGCTGCTGAAGGAGACTATTTTAACCATTGCTTTTGAAATGGTTAGTAACATTATTTATTAACATTAAAATAAAAAAAAATAACATATTATATTTTAAAGAGTAATATAACATTTGTTATTCCTTTAATACTAATAAAACTCTCAATGGCATTAACACTAAGACCAGGCTACTTTTTCAGAATGTATAAACTTATGTAATCGATATTGAAGAACAAAATTAGTTTAGATTAGTTTAGTCAGCTTTAATTTATTTTTGGTGGATTGTTTGTTTGTTTGTTTGTTTTTTATATTGTTTTTTGTTTTTGAAAATGCATGCAAATATATATATCTTATGTAATCTTTGAGTGAATAAATGAATGAATTGCATCAATTGGATTATTAAAATAAATGTGTTTGGGTTAGTCACAGAAATGTCTAGCCACTCTCCCAGCCTCAGTACATCAGATAATGCAGTTATGTGGCACTCTGCAATATGAATACAAAAGCTCATAAATCAAAACTCAGCCTTGTTCTCATTTATGTTTCTGAAATTTAAAAACATGAATTGTATGTGCATGCTTCAGAAAAAACATTACCCCCATCACTTTCTGTTTTGTGCACTTCGGTGATCAGAGCATCACTAGAATCTTTGTGGACTCCACAGCCAAAAGATAGCAAATCAAAATCAAATCAAATCTCATTTTATTTGTCACACACAATTATACACAGTATAATATGTAGTGAAATGCTTCGTTGCTAACCTCCAAGACTGTGCATTAGAAAGAAGAATATAAAAAGACAATAAACAATAAATACATTACTCTATAAATATCAGCAATAGTGTCCATTATATTCATATTGTAAGAATATACATATAAAATTATAATAATTAAATTAATAAATTAATTAACATAAGCATACATACACATGACATATGAGAATTGCGTAGCTATAGGCGCTGTCTATATTTAGGATGTGGATGGACAATGGAAAGAAGCATTGTCCTCAGTCTCACTGAACTGGTCTTTGAGCTGCATGTTTCAATGAACACAGCACAAAGAGGAGGCTGTTGTGTGGATGACTGATATCTGATAATTTTCTTTTCCTTTGTCTGGCATCGCTTGGTGTAAATGTCTTAGAGAGTGCACACCAAATTTTGCTGATGACACCATTCTCTGTAGATTTTTGTGGTTTGGCTGTGTGCTGTTTCCAAGCCAGGTGGTATTACTTCCTGTCTGGATACTTTTATTGGTGCATATGCAGAAATTCTTTAGTATCTGGTAGGTGGGAGGGGGCTAAAATCCCTGAGGCATCTAAGGTGGTAAAGATGTTATCATGCCTTCTTCACCAAGGTGTTAATGTGCTTGGACCACTTCAGCTCCTCCATGATGAAGACACTGGGGTGTCTGAAAAAGTCCCTCATATCCACCTGAGTGCTGTTAATTCTGAGGGAGCAGTAGTGCCATTGCCATTTTATCCAAAGTTCACAATCAACTCCTTTGTCTTGCTGACATTCAGGAGAAGACTGTTGTCTTGACACCAGTGTGACTGACTCTCCACTTCTTTCAGGTCGACCTGCTCCTGGTTATTAGAGATTAACCCTACTACAGCTGTGTCATCAGTCAACTGTATAATGTTAAAGTCATGTGCAGCTATGCAGTCATATGTGTAGGGGTAGTATAGTAGAGGATTCAGAACACAGCCGTGTGGAGTTCCTGTGTTGGGGGTGAGGAATGAAGAAGTGTGACCACCTACTCGAACTACCTGGGGTATGCCTGTCAAGAAGTTAAATACCTATCTTCACAGTGAGGTGGTCAGGTGCAGGTCCCTAAGCTTGGTGATGTGCTTAGAGGATCTTATTATGTTAAATGCTGACCTATAGTATAAAAACAACTTTTGCAAATCAATTTCTCTCCTGTTTTCTAGGTGGACCAGCGTTGTATGCAGAATCTAGACAATGACATCACCCATGCATCTACTGGAGTAAGATGCAAAATATAATAAATCTTGTTCTTTAGGTAGTGAAGAGCACATTGTATGCAATTCTTGACTATCCTCTCGAGACCCTTCATTTGCTATGTGCATTAGTGCATCGGGGTAGTAGTCATTCAGGTAGGCTGGATGTGATTTCTTAGGAACGGCACAATGGTGGATCTTTTGAAGCATGTTGGTATGACAGACTGTTTCAAGGAGAGATTAACTATTATAGTTAACACTGGTGAAAGCTGATCGGCACAGATCTTAAAAAATGGAATGCTTCCTGGCATGCCATATGGCCCTGCTGCAGGTCTGCTATGTGTGTTGTGTAGAAATGCTGTAAAATAATAAGAGAGGCAGAACAGGGTCCTTGTTAAATAGCTGGTCTTGAGAGATAATGAGAGTGGTTGAAAACAATCAAAAATGAAGGCCAATCCCTTGGCTACTCTAATATGCCTTCAAGGACAGTTTGGTTAAATGTTAACTTCCTGTAGCAGTTGGCTTTTATTGGGTCTTCATCCTGGTCTCTGACTTCAGATCTGTGGAGTGGAAAAGGAAGACGTGTATGTGGCTAAATTCTTCACCAGTGTAGCCTTAAGACAGTCCTTGTAAAATGTACACCTAAGCTTGTACATAATAATAATAATAATAATAATAATAATAATAATAATAATAATAATAATAATAATACATTTTATTTATATAGAGCCTTTCCCATGCTCAAGGCCCTTCACAGAATCTCCGGAAGAACAGCAGGGAATATGTAACATTAGATGCAAATATTTTCTGCATAGAACACTAAAATGGATAAATACAGGATATTCAAAGTATTAAACTGAATAAAAGACAACAAACTAGAGTAAAATACTAAATTCAATACTAGAAGAAAAGCCTGAACAAATAACATAATTTGTGATATAACACACATGCAGATTTTCCTGAGCATCTGGACAGAGAGGTATAGTGAAAGGAGAAGAATATTACGTTAAGTTAAAAGCCTTCCTGTACAGATGAGTTTTACGTTGTTTTTAAAAGAATAAATGGAGTCAGCTGATCTAATTAATTTCAGAAGGTCATTCCAAAGTCTGAGCGCTATACAGATAAAGACCCTGTCATGCATAGAATACAGGTTATTGTGGAACACAAAAAGCTTACCAGAATCAGAGGACCTTAGTGGGCAAACAACAGCGTATTGATGGAGAAGGTCATTGATGTAGTCTGGTGTAAAGCCATTTAAAGCTTTGTAGGTTATTAATAGAATTTTATATTCAATCCTGTAATACACAAGGAGCCAGTGAAGGCGAAGCAGGGTGGGCCTTATGTGCTAAAAGTTGCTGGTTCATGTAGAGGCTCTTTCACCAGAGGTTTGAGTCAATCTGTCTATCTATCTATCTATCTATCTATCTATCTATCTATCTATCTATCTATCCACAAATGGGGACACTTAACCTGTCCAGATCAAAACAAGACACCCTTTTGCTTCTAAAACATCTGAATTCTTCAAGTCTTGGATTCAACACAGAGTTTTAAAACCAGCATACACCTTCTGCAGATTTTAAATGCATATATAACAATAACACTTACTTCAATAGCACATTTTCATACAAAAGATATAGCTCAAAGTGCTTTACAAGATGACAAAGAAAAAGCTACAAGAAAAGAAAAACAAACTAAAAAGGAATAAACTCAATATGCAGGTGGATGATCTCCTGAATAATGGACCATCTGTCAGACAGACTGCAGTTTGTGAGATTTTTCTCACTGCAAACCTCAGACTATAAATATAACACCAGGTCATGTCACTTGTAAAAATTCACAGATGATTCTGCACTTATGGGATGTATTGATAAGGGGATGAGACAGGGTACAGAAGTCATGTGGTGAACTTTGTTTCTTGGTGCAAAGATAATTGTTTGCATCTTAACATCAGCAAAACCAAGCAACTGGATATTGATTTTTGCTGTACCAAAAAGCTCTATGTCCGGTCACTATTGAAGGAGTAGATGTAGAGGTTGTCCACTCCTACAAGTACTTGGGGGTCCACAATAATGACAGACTGGACTGTTCTTGGAATACAAAGGAACTGTATAAAAAAGAGCAGAGGAGAGCAGGCTCTTTATCCTTTAAGTACCAACATCCTTTACATCTTCTATAACTCTGTGATGGCCAGTGTGATTTTCTGCGTTGTGGTATGCTGGGCTGGTAACATCACTTCAAGAGAGGCCCACCAAAGCTCAGTCACAGGATGCCCTCTGGACCCCCTGACAGTAGTAGTGAAGGAGAGAATTAAAACAAAACCATTATGAGCAATGTATCCCATCCTCTTTCTGACACACTAACACTGAGTACTTTCAGTGAACAAATTATACAGTAAGAGTGTGTCAAGAAATGGTACTGGGTCTCCTTTATACCAACAGCAATACATCTGCATAATGCTTTACTGTGACAGCCAATTCAGAATTTTTCTTTCTTTAGAATTTTATTGCTTTATAGTCACTCTGGCGTGTGTTCAGACCAAATAAAGTTACATCTATCAATCTATCTATTTATCTCATGTAAGATATCTTGTGTCATGTTCATGGAACCAGCTAGAGATGCACTTTACAGCTTAACCTGCCATCAATATCAATGTGAAAAAGAAATCCACTTGGTTACAAACAATGCTTAGGTATACTGCAGCATTTAAATGATGCTTACTTGGTATTAAGGGGCTTAGAAAGTATTCCCAATATTATTACAGTATCACCACTCTCAGTGCATATTGTAAACAGCAGGTAGAATGGATCCATTGACAAATGTATTTTACTCCAAATTATGACCATACCTTCAGCATGTCACAGCATAAATTGAGAATCATCAGGCCAGACAACATTTTCCGATGTTTATTTGTCCAATTTTGGTAATCACATGGCCTAATTTTACTGCTCTCACTTGATGGAAGTAAAATCTGGCATTGTCTTCCACTGTAGTATCTAACCCTCTTCAAAGTCCATCTTGTATGATCAGAGATTCCCTTCTGCACACCAGTGTTGCAAAGAAGTTCTTATAGAATTTAGTTATAAATTTAATTGTATGAGTGGTACCAACTTTTTGTCATGCTGATTGTGCTTGTAGCCTCCTTAGCATTATGTTTACCCACAAAGCAAATCAATAACATTGAATTTTTTTTAAAGTAAAAAATATTATTATATGTAAAAGAAACATGCAAATAACAAAATGTCAACATAAAAACAGTAGGGAAGTATTTCTAGCATCCACTTCTGTTCTGATGCAGATTTAGTACACATCCTTCATGTGATGTTTTGAGACGGTCACCATCACACTGACTGACCTGCATGGGACAGCATGTTTCTTTGGGCAATTTTCATAAAATATTTTCTTTTTGCTTCTGCACAATCAACACACCCCTTGGGTTCTTGTAGGTTTCCACAGCGCAAGGCTTAGTCACTTCCACATTTCCCCTGACATGAATAACATTTTCTGCCTTGTGAACAGCATGTAGGTGGCTAATGTCTTTCTTGTCCTTCCACTTGATTGCAATCATTCTTCTTTTTTGTCATGCTGATACTGTACCTTGCTGCAGTGTTATGAGGCTGAAATCACCAGGCATATAACGATGGTTCAGTTGCGCAGTGCCATATGCATTAGTTTCACTATCTGTGTCAACTTCTGCTGGCCAATTCACATATTCATCACTATCACTTGATTCAACTAATGGTTCAGTTTTAGGTTTTTCTAAATCTGGTTGTGCATTTTCTTGTTTATATGCCATTGTGTTTTGGTTAAAGGCTCCACCCCACTCATGAATATTGATGAGTTACCTTACAGCGCCATCCAGTAGATGGCAGCAGAATACTGTCCCAAGAATTATTTAGCCTTAACACTCTAAAGCAGATCACTATACATCACCCCCGAGTCTGGCTCGAGAATAACCGTATTTACATGTAATTCTGTGCCTGAGTCATGTTCAGTATTAACATCAAGGTGGTTATGGATAAAAATCTGACTTTCTCACCAAGATTGTTAACAAACTGTTGTTGGAATGATTATTTCTTTCATATCTTTGGTGCTGAGTCCTTGTCCTTTGGTGGTTTCTTTTTCTTTCTTTCACAGAAAAATCCCCAGAATTATTGGGAAATTTAAAAAAAAGGCTAATGTGTCTCTCTCACACATAACACAAGAAAAGACCCTATGGTTACTTCATTTATTCATTCCAATCAATGTGTTCAATAGAAAATAACGGCTTTCAGTAAATGAACACCTAAATTAGTAAAATGTTTAGAGATTGTGTGATGGAATTTAAGCCACAGATTTGGAGATCAAATAATGGCTCTGATTTTCCTTTAAAAACCATTTAGCAAACACATGGAATTGCATGTACAGAGCAGGGATGCAGTGGCTCACTGCACTGCTTCACATTTCCAGAGTTCTTGGTGCCCTGGTCCCTACCTTTGTGAAATTTTGATATTCTCTCTGTGTCTTCAAGTTCTCTGGCACTCCTTGTATATTCCCCAAAGACCTGCATTTTCATTGACAGCACCAAATTGGCCTAGAAAGAAGTGTGCCCTGTGATGTGATCCCTCCTTAAGGGTGATTCCTATGGCAAGCCAAATTAACATTTAGAGATATCTCAAAATGAATTTCAGATATCTTAAATGTAATTTACTTTTGAAGATATCTGAAACACGCTTTGAGATATCTTAAAATAATTTCCTTTACATTTTAAGATATCTACAACACATTTTAGATATCTCAACTTGATTTCAAGACATCTCAAATACATGTTTAAATATCTCAAAATAACCGTGCCTGCACTTCAAGATAACTTCAAATGAATTTTCAGATATCTTAAATTGACCTATGATGCATTTTAAGGTATCTCAAATGCATTTCAAGATATCTTAAAATCATTTCCTGTAAAAATCCCTATTCTTTCTGTGGGACTTCCTGTTTATTGTATTATAAGATATCTTAAAATGTGTTTGAGATATCTTTAAATGAGCAGGAAGCTGTTTTGAGATATCTGGAAATGTATTTCAGATATCGTAAATTGTATTGAAGATATCTGAAAATGCTTTTGAGATATCATGAAATAATTAAGTGTCTTTTTAAAGATATCTTAAAATGAATTTTAGATATCTTGAAATACAACTAGAGATATCTAGAAATATATTGTAAGATATATGAAATGGAGCAGAGACCCATTTTAAGATATCATGAAATGAACTTTACATATCTAAAAATGTATTCTAGATATCTCAAACAACAGTGAATTTTACGCTATCTTAAATGCTTTTTAAGATATCTTAATTATATTTTGAGATATCCTAAAATAACTTCTCAATCATTTTAAGATATCACAAATTCATTTTCAGATATCTTAAAATAACTTCCTGTGCATTTGAAGATATCTCAAATACATTTTGAAATATCTTAAAGTAGACAGGAAGTCTCATTGAAAGAATAGGAAATTTGTCAGGAAGTGATTTTGAGATATCTCAAAATGTATTTGAAATATCTTGAAATCCACAAAAAGTTATTTTAAAATATCTTATCATATCTTAATAAAATAAATTAATGAAATCACATCTAGGCTTCCAAAACAAAGTCTTGGTTACTTGTGCTGCTTTCACAGCCCTCTGCAGGACTTATGCACAACTTCCACTAAATGTTAAAACTGGTGTGAAATCTGATAACTTATAGAGCGTGCAGCCTGTGAGCATTCCAAAAGGCACATAAAGGAATGGAGACATGCTCATGTAGTCCAGTAATTGTCACTCAAATAGGGACTTTGTTTGCAATCTAATTTATTTCAACAATTTGGATGACTCTAATGTAACCCTGTAAATGGTGAGACTACTGGATGGCTTCAAATGAAATATTTCTTTCTGTCTGATGTAAGTTGGGCTGCTAGTTACTGTCATGAAAATAATAGTACAGTGCCAGTTGGCAGCACCACAACACGAATCCACAAGAATACTAGATATTTCGTGAAATTCACGGTGTATCCTGTTTACATCACTTCCAGATAAAATTCCTATTTCTGTTGGAGGTTATGTCCTTGCTGTCTCTATAGAATCCTATTTCAATCTGTGCAAAATGAAGCCATACCATACAAAATGTCTCTAAAGTGGATCACATGAGTCAAGTTTTTCACTAAATCACCATGGACAGACAACAATAATATCACTACAGATGTGAAAATGAAAATGAGTCCTTCCTAGGAATTTAGCAAGTGCCTGATTTTTTCCAACAGTGTAATAGTCAAGTTATTATATAATAAAACACTAAAGTCTGTGTGTCCAGTCCCTCTTCAAAAACAGCAAGTATAAAAGCGGACAGGGTGCAAGAAACCTGCCCCAAAATTAATGACAAAGTCTGAGAAGAAAGCTGTTTGGGAACACGCTCCAGGAACAGAACACTGGTAAAGAAACATTTACATGCAAATGAATAATGAGGAAAGTAGCTGAAAGTGCACATAGGACAGGATATGGCGATTCTATTACCTGTCTTCAACAGATAGCACAGCTAGTGAAATAAAAAAAAACGTGTAGAGGAACTGAAATTGGACATCTCTCTGGACTTGATCGTGCCTCTAACATGAGTTGAGTATAAACAGATGTTCAGGCAAGGACACAAGAAAACAGCCAAATGCAACATACATACAATGTTCTTCACATAATTTAAACCTGACCATTCACGATTCAGTTAAGTCGATAAATGAGCTGAAAAAATGTTATGATATTGGTATAATATCAAGAGATTGGATTGACTTACTGAAAGAGCACAGGATGAGAAAACAAACAAGTGTAATGTTATACCAAAAAGACTGTGCTCTCCCAGATGGACGTCACACAATGAAGGTGTTGTTGCAGTTATAGGTATGTTGAGGTGATTGAAGCTCTGAACAGGATCTCTCTGACCAGTGCAAAGGTTGTGATGGGTGGCCACGGCCACTATCTGGCCGGGATGCCAACAAAGTGGAAGGACCAGGGGAGAGGGCATCAGTGAGGCAATACCTCCCCTAGAACACTAGAGGGCAGCCCTCCTGGGCAGCTGTGGCACCAAGGATTCCTGCAGGGCATGTCGGGAGCTGGAGTTTGGTGAAGCCCTGTTGGGTTCCGTGGGGTCGCAAGGGGCAGCTGCAGATCCCTATAGAGGACCTCCAGTGCACCTGGGAGTGATTATAGGTAACACTGATGAGCCACCTGGAACACAATAAAAGGAGCCGCCTCACTCCACTGAGGAGCCAGAGTTGGGATGAAGAAGACAAAGCCTGAGGAGGAGTGGAGGCGGATGGACTGGTGGCAACAAGGGACTATGTATTGATGTGTTGCTGTGTTGATGATTTGTGCACACTTTAAAACTGTAAATAAACTGGGTGTTGAGTTTGAACCTGTATCTTGCCTGTGTGTGTCCAGGTTAGGGCGGCATCACAAGGTCAACGAGTGCTACAAAGCCATAGTTTTGAAAACATGGATGCAAGGGTTCCATTTTTAGCTTTATGTCTTGTTGAATTTATTACTGTCAAATGATAGTGACCATCATAAAGTTGCAAGATTACTTGACAGTGCATTTACTGACCTTTACTAATCCTGACTAAGAAATGAGTGCTCAACCAAACCTTTGAGGACACAAGAAAAAGAAGGGCAAAGTGTCATTACGAAAGAATCTGCATGGACGAGTGCCTGACTGGTGCTAAATGTCACTTCAGAGTGAAGGTCTTCAGTGCTTGTCTTGACATTATCATCTCCCAGCTTTCCGATCAACTGATAACTTATTCCAAGTGTTATAAACAGTCATCCATGCAACTGAAAAAATTATGCACTTTATGAAGGAACTCTTTCATATCATCTGATCACATTCCACACAGCTTTCAAAGGAAAAATTCCAGAGATGACAACAGTATAGGGGTTGACCAGTATTTTAATTTTTGAGAACAAAAGATTTGTCATGACCTTCAGTCAGGTCTGCTCTGATTTTTAATTTTTTTTCTCACTTTCCCTGTCATATTGGTATCAGCTGAGTGTTCATTTTCAAAGCTCAAGTTAATAAAAATTACATATGCAGCTACCCTGGCTCATGGCAGACTTCCCTGGACTCAAAATTCTTTCATTAGAGAGCAAAAAGAGAAGAGAGCTGGACATGAAGGGAATAAGAGATGAGTCTGTTGAATGAAAGCCCTGATGAAGACAGCTAAATTACAAGAGTATGAGAACATTTTACATTTAAGTTTCATTCAGTCATGAATGTGATACTAATTAACTTGGGCTAACATCTCACATAAAACAGCACTGGAGTCATCATGTAGAAGGGTCCACTCATCAGAATGGCCACCTAACACTGACTTAGCTGTAGAATGGCCAGTGTTGGCTGAGGTCTGCACAACTCTGATTGTGTCTGGCTTGTCTTTGACTCCTGTTCTACAATCTGGCAGTGGTTTTACAATTAAATGATGCACAGATATTGTTGTTTTCATTTATATATATGTTTTTGATGTGATTTGAAGAAATCTGTATCCTATTATGTGATAGTTCTGTATTTAGTGAGTAGTATGTTGTATTCTTGCATTTTGAGCTGAGAGTTGTCACTGTGCTCTGTGGCTACACTTGGTGAGGAGCGCTGTGCAAGAACAAAGTACGGTATTTTGTGTTATGATTATAATATTACTGTACATTTCTGAGGTGGTAGCTCTCTGAAGAGGATTACTTGTGATCAGTTTTATGTGTTTTTTTACTCCATATTTTGATACCCATTGCGTGGCAAATCTACCTGGAAGGGGGTATTTCTCTGATTTGCCTTTCCCAAGATTTCTTCCATCTTTTCCCTACAGGTTTTATTTATATTTTTGTCTTCTTAGAGAGTCCTGGCTGGGTGGGCTGTCAAAAAATAGGGAACATTAAAGCCCATTGAGGCATTCCTTTTTTTGGGCTATACAAGAACTAAATTGTTGTTGCTCTGGACCAGTACAACTTCTGGCCATTTTATTGAGAGTATAAGTGAATGTACCTATTGCTCAGTCAATAACGTGGGTCTCAAAAATACTCTGAGCCCTGACACTGTTGTTGTAGTGTAGCTGCTATTGCTAATGATGCTGTGTTAGGTGCAGGTTTGCTTCAGTAGTACCTCCAATAATACTAGAAACTGAAATCTCCAGTATTATTTGTTGTGTAGCTATACTGTATAGGGAATCTAGTATGCTTTTCACTGTTAGATAATAATAAGTGTGCCAAAAAATAGTCATGATGAGCCTAGATGACTGCTGCTACTTTCATGCTGCTTGTATTTTTCGGAAAGATGTTTTAGATCTCATGCCTACCTCTCATTGTCTACAATGCTTCAGTACCAAAACCTTTAAACAGCAAACAGGGAAAGCAAAAAAAAAGCATTACTTACCCTACATTCAGTTAGCCAACTCCATTTGTCATAACAAGACCAGGAAAAAGATAATGTGTAAGCTTGCCCTTGATCACAATTTATGAAGAGGTATTTTATTAAAGAAATAACCACATTTTCTTAGATTTCAGAAGTTCCACTTGAAGTTTCCATCTCTGTAAAGTTGCTTTTGCTCATCTGTAGTTACTTTAATGGCGGGTGTGAACTATGAACCACTGATGTGAACTTGAGATAGTGCATCAATGTTTGTCCAATCACATTAGATCAAAAAAAATCTAAAACAATACTAATTCACTGCCAATAAATGTGGGAGTGTCCGGGGTGCAAAAAGCTGTGTCCCCTCAGGTCACCTGCTTGCCAAAATTTCAAGGACTTACATATAGGTATTCACACAGAAATTAAACAAATACAAATCAGAACTAATTTTTAAAGGATGTTGAAATGTGCTGACATCATGCATGTTGTGCAAATAAACAAATTTATTCCATGATTATTTCATATTACCTAAATAATTTAAGTGGATTTTTTTAAAATATGGGGGGGGGGGTGGCTGCTAATAGTATAAGTATATGCTGCTCTAAGAAGAAGATTAGATCCTTTTGCCATTGTAGTCCCAGCATGCAGTCTGGCAATGTACAAATGTCATCAAAGGAGAGCAAGAAACAGAATTAAGTAAACGACTAACAATTGGATTTGCAGCATGAAGGGCAGCTCTAATCAGGGTATGCTAGATTAAAGTAGTGAGTCGGGCTGAGACCACTGGAGCATCTTTTGCACAAGCAAGTAAATAATATCACAGTCTTATCCTCCTATAACAGTTTTGTTTGTCCTTGAAATACCAGGATCTTCAGCTTTTCACTTACTGTTAAATAATAGGTGTTAAGTCATTGAAAGTTAAAAAAAAGAATTTGTAATTAGCCCTAAACTTAACTGATAGCTAGCGTAAAGATTTAAGAGTAGGGGTGCCATGGTTGCTCTTCTCAATTCTAGTAATGATCACTGAACAGAATTTTGAACAAATTGAAAGCAGCAAATAGATAAATATCTGCAGGCTGTAAATAATGCATCCCAGTAGCCAGTTCCACTAGAAATTAATGAATCAGTTACAGTATCTTCTCTGTGTCCTGCATAAGACATATTAACTGTAGTGTTTCCTACACTTCACATTACAATAAAAATAATAATAATACTTTATTGTCAGACAAGTGTGAAAATTTTCTTGCATCACATCAGCTGCATCTGCATCACCAACCTCAAATTAAAACAAGAAATACATAGATTTAACAGGACACCTACCATCACAAAATACAATATTTAATGTACATTTGAACTGGAGTTAAGTTCCATATTTAGTTTAAGGTTTGATTCATGCACAAAGGACATTTTGAATTAAAAACAAAATTTGGAAATCGGTCTATAATTATTAAGCATATTTGGATCTAGTTTTAACTTTTTCAGTAATGGTCTGACAGTGGCACATTTTAGAGCATTAGAAACTGTGCCACTCCAAAGATCCACTGATAATATTAAGAATGTATGCCACCAAAAAAGTGATCAAACTTTTCACTCAAGCTGAATGGTCTAAAAGGAAGTGCTACGATCAGACTATTTGCATATTCTAGTCCATTACATAGAATTTTATTGTCAATTGCTTGAGAATTGCTTTGAGCATTGCCATTTAGTATTATTGTTTCATGTGCACAGCCATATTGCTTATTATAATGTTGTCCCATTCCTACCACATGACCAGTAGATAAGCTGCGTATTTGATGCCATCATGCCCTTTTTATTTAATATGGTGGCTCAAATCATTTGGAATTTCAGTTTTGAATCTTGCTTTTTTGAAAAACCTTTCCTTAGGAGTAGTTAGGGGTAATTAAGGAAACACAGTGTTCAGATCTCTTGTTTTCATTATTTTTTGGCAAACTGTGTTCTTGTCTTAGTCCTTCTACTTTGACAAGACATTATTTTTGGTTTCACACAGTTTACTGACTCTTACATATGCAACTGAGTACATTTTTGTTCAATCCTGCTCTGTTTATTCATCTCCTGGTCAGAAATCTTTACTATTATCTAGGCACACGTTATTGTCAAAGTGTCCTTAACACGTAGTAGGCTCAGGCTCTGTCACCAAATTATGGAAAGTCTTAGTTAATTTCAAGTGTGCCACTTCTATGAAATTAATATTCCAAACAGTAATACTTTCAAGTCACGGTTCAAAGGTGTAAAAGATGTAATATTATGTTTAGCATAATAAAAATGAATTTCACATGTCATGTATATGTAAATCCTCACATTTTGAAATGTCACCTCTTTAAATATTGGTCATTAAATACAAACTACACCTTTCTTTAAAGATCATTTATCATTTATTCTCCTTTGATGGCTTTGGTCACTTTGTTTTGCTCCCTGAAATAGTACAGAGTTCAGTGCGCAGTGTTTCAATGATCATTAAAGTAATGCACACATAAGTAATGGTTTTGAAGCAGTGAGATAGCAGTATTTAATTATATGATGCACCATAATAAAAATATTTTAAACATTCCAGAATTTCTGTGGTGTCCTGGATAATGGACTATCTGTCAAGCAGACCACAGTTTGTGAGACTCAAGGACTGATACGTATGTAAGCAACATTGGAGCACCACAAGGAGCAGTCCTGCCTTCCTTTCTCCTTGCTCTGTACACTTCAGACTATACAGTAAATATAGCACCAGGTCATGTTACTTGCACAAATTTTCAGATGATCCTGCACTCATCTTAACATCACCAAACCAACTGGTTATAGACTTTCACCACACTAAAGAGTCTCTATGTCCAGTCGCTATTCAGAGTGTAGATGTAGAGATGGTCCACTCTGACAAGTATTTGGAGGTCCACATTAATGACAGGTTGGTCAGGGCAGAGCATGCTCTTTTTCCTTAGTAGCCTATGTTCCTTTATTGTGGAAGTGACATCCGTCACATCTCTCTATTATAAAAGGAAATCCTTAGAGATAATTTCAGCTCCCACAAGAGATAATTTCAGGTCCTGCGAGACAAGACGTTTTGCCAAGAGATTTTGACAAGTCCCATCCTCCTCTCAAACATTTACAGCCACGCCCACAGTCAAATCACTTCTCATCCTTGTTGAATGCTGTTGTCAGACACAGTTCCTGTGCTCTCAGCTCCAAGCGGAGTCGGAAATAAAAGACAAAGAGTAGAAGACAAAGTAGAATATCGTAAAGAGGTTCAAAAACATTGGCGCGATACACACGCAGAGCAAGTTAGAGATTATGAAAGTACTAAAATTCTAAAATCTCAAAAAACTGATAGTAAAGATCGCATTAGCACTAACAAATGGAAATAATTACTCGGTGAAATAATGGAACAGCGAAAAGAGATTGAATATATGGACATAGGTGATATGACAGAAGTATGTAGATATTGTTCAGCTTTAAACTTTAATTTGGAGCCTTGTAGATTGTCTAATTCTTGTTGCCATCAGGGAAAAGTAGTGTTTCTTCCCAATGTTGGTGAAAGTGAAATCCACATATATGAGCGGCAGAGATGCAAAGTGTCTGGCATGTAGCGCAGGCTGGGTGGTTGGCGAGCAAAGTTTCTATAACTCTGTGATGGCCAGTGTGATTTTTTACATTGTGGTGTGCTGGGCTGGTAAAATCACTTCAAGGAGGCCCACTGAGTCAACAAGGTAATTAAAATTCGGCTATAGGACACACTGTGGACTAGGTGTAGGTAGAGGCAAAGGAGGGAATTAAAACAAAACTGAATACCATTATAAACAATGCTGCACGTCCTCTCTCTGACACACTTACATTGAGTAATTTCTGCCAGTGAGTTATTCAGCAGAAGTGTGTCAAGAAACACTACTGGGACTCCTATATATGAACAGAAATTCACCTATGTAATGCCATACTGCACAACCAAGTCAGAAGTTATCTTTTTTTTTGTCACTCTTGTGTGTGCTCAGACCATAGTTTGTTTATTTATTTATTTATTTATTTATTTATTTATTTAAAGAGTTTCTGTAAAAAGCCACATTTTACCATGATAAGAAATAAAGCTCTATCTATCTATCTATCTATCTATCTATCTATCTATCTATCTATCTATCTTAACTCGAATTTATTTCTATGAGTTGTGTTGATTTGAGCATCATAGTTTTGCATTTCATACAATTTCTGCAACAGAGCACTTGAGCTCTGGTTTAATTCCCAGCATAACTACCTTCTACGGAAGTCTGCACATTTGTTGTTAGGTTAGCACACATTTGTTTTTTTAGGGAATCCAATATTCTTAAAAAGTACAAAGATATGATGTTAGGCTGACATTAAATAAGTCTTGTGGGGATATGACATATGACAAACTACCAGCTTTTCCTATTTAGTACCAATCATCCTTTTGCACTTGCTGCTGCCTAGATGGCCTAAAGATTCACTCAACCCTTATACCACCTGCTTTACAGGAGAGGAGCATTCAAATTAACCCCAGAGAGGCCAAAAATATACAATATATGTTAATTGTCATATTATAGCCAGGATTCCATCCCTGATGTGTGTTTTCCTTTTATTTAATTTTTGTTACTTTTCAATATTTTATAGAAATTTGTTATTGATCATGTTTTTGATTTCTAATAAAAACACACTATATATAGAGCCTTGAGTTTTCAAAACCAAAACTAAGGTAACCTCTCGTCATTTTGAAGCTATCCACAATCTTGGACAACCTGGAAGTCCACGACAATGACCTTTATGCCACGATGACACGACTTCTATTTGTTAAGCCATAGCAATAGCTGCTGTTGCTAACAAAAGGGGTCTGCTTAGAGTCACAAAATGGCAATATCCATGAAAAACAAAATAGTGGAGCTAGGACCATAAAAATCTAACATTAAGAAATACCAAGATGTCCAAAAAGAAAATGTAACTTGAATAAAAATCAGCAAATTCACAAACCCCAAGAGGATCAAAAACAATGATCTAAATAATGAAAGATTAACCTCAAAATAAAATCTTGAAAAATCATAATAAGACCAAATGATATTTCTTAAGTGACTTCAAAGTGGGGAACTTTCAGTCAAGGCCCAGAAAGCACTTCCAGTGTTGAGATGGTATTAATTTCATAATATTTTAAATAAAAAGAAATTATGCATTTTTATACATTCTTTTTTGTCATGGTGCCAGAAAATGGCACATGTGGCAAGTTGTTCAAACATATCAGTGAGAATGCCATTGTTTTAGTATACTACAACATCTAGTACTACTACTATTGGGATCATAGGCTAGAACTCCCTCTCACTATTCCTTGTGTCCATACACCCAAGAGGTTTCCATTCTCCTTACATACCAGGCTTTAAAAGAGCAACCCATTTTCTAAAAGATGCAGGACGATCCTACTTCAAGTCAGGGCCCATATGCTTATGTGAAAGAGTACTCGCCTTCAGCTTCTGCTCCCTAACCTTTCCTTTAAATGAAGTCTATCTTTTCTTACTGGTGGTCACATGCTGCTATCATTTGTCCTAGACATCTATAGGGTGAAGACCAGAACTTAGTAGTAGATTACATATTTTGCCATCCAGACCATATTTCATTTTTTCCTCTACCTACTTTCCTGTTGCCTGCCAGTACAGAATTTCCAGTACACATGCTTATTACCTTGTTTTGTCAATTTCATTCCAAACTTGCATATCTTCATTTTCTACTCCTGCCAGTGTGGCTACTCTTTTATATTTCTCTCTGCCAGAGATTTCACGTGTAAATTCCTTTTACTCTTTGCTAGCATTAGGGTGATGTTCCTGCTCCAGCAACCTTTTTCCAGTCACACATCCTGTCACACAGAAATCAACTAGCATTTCATCTACTCTGTTAAAACATAAATTAGACTGATATATAGAGGATTCAACCAGGCAACAAAGGAATTACAGGCAAGGGTCAGAAATCAGGCAACCAATCAAGAGCCAAATCAAACCAAAACTAGACACATTAATAAGTCGTCCTTAAAGAAATCAAAGCAAGAGGTCGCAACAATAAAGTCTTATCAAAAGGGCTTCAACTGACACTAATGAGAAAAGGATTGAGAGTTTTAAGAAATAAATCCAATGCATGGATCGTGCGGGAAATATTTTCTTGACATACATTGGTCCTTTTATTACCAATCAATTGTTGCTTGAATGTCACAGCCTATCAACGTTAAAACAAAAAAGGTCTGAAATATTTCACTTTACATGTAATGAATATAGCATATATTTATTTTTCAAATAAATTATAAAAACAAATGACCTTTTCTACGATATTCTAATTTTTTGAGATGCACATTTTATTTAACAAAGCACATTTCCCTAGCACATGAATGAATAACTTTGAAAAAAATAAATTACTTCAAAAATACCAAACTTATCCTTTAACAGAAAGAGCTCTTGCTTAGATCTTTACTATTTGAAATAATTGTGGACTGCACAAGTTATTTTTAGTTTTTTCACTTGATTTAAGTATTTGATACACAGTAATAAAAGGCAGTCACCTTGCAAATGGTGTTAAATAATTGTCAAGGAGCAAGAACATTATCTGAGCATGCCAAAGTTAAATTAGGCCACTGGCAGCTGCTAAAATTCCTTAGACATTGACTTTAGTACCGTATTTATAAATGACTTGCCAACATAGAAACTAACATGTCACAATCCAGGATCTGTGTTAGCAGATGACTGTTTATTAAAGCAGCATGTAGTACAATACAAAATAACCTTCTAGCTTTTCTTTCTCAAACTGCTGCAGGTCATGTGCCTCTTGAGAATTCAGTACCATAAGCCATAGCAAAAAGAGACTTTGCAGTTCAATGATGGCAAGACAGTTTTAACAAGTGGTGCAGTTTTCTCTTAACATGGTAGTTAATAATTATTAGGGACTGTAGGTCCCCCTGGGATGTAAATGATTTCCTGAAGGGTTCTTCCCACGATTTAAGAGCAAAATGTTTTTTGTTTCCTTCAGATTTTCTTCAGCAGTGAGACTAGAGATGGAGTTAAATCAATTCTATAACATTAATCAAAATACAAACACAGGTTCCCTAATCAATTGACTTTGCAATAATAGAATGGCTGGTTAACCATGTGGATGTAGGAATGGGATCCTTCAATGACAAGGGTTTGTCATGTCATTTTTCTAATCTGTTTAATCCAGACCAGGGTCACTGGGGTGCTGTAACCTAAAAATCCAAATAACTTTACAGATCTTCATTGTAAATTGTTTAAACAATGTTTTCCATGCATGTTCAATTAACCATAATCAATTAATTAACATGCACCTGTGGAATGGTCGTTAAGACCTTAACAGCTTACAGAAAGTAGGCATTTAAGGTCACAGTTGTAAAAACGCAGGACACTAAAGAGACTTGTCTACCGACTGTGAAAAACACCCAAAGAAAGATGCCCAGGGTCCCTGCTCATCTGCGTGAACGTGCATTAGGCATGCTGCAGGGAGGCATGAGGACTGCTGATGTGGCTAGGGCAATAAATTGCCATGTCCGCACTGTGAGACGCCTAAGACAGCGCTACAGGGAGACAGGAAGGACAGCTGATCATCCTCGCAGTGGAAGACCACGTGTAACAACACCTGCACAGGATCGGTACATCCGAATATCACACCTGCGTGACAGGTACAGGATGGCCACAACAACTGCCCGAGTCACACCAGGAACACACAATCCCTCCATCAGTGCTCAGACTGTCCGCAATAGGCTGAGAGAGGCTGGACTGAGGGCTTGCAGGTCTGTTGTAAGGCAGGTCCTTACCAGACATCACGAGCAACAATGCCGCCTATGGGCACAAACCCACCTTCGCTGGACCAGACAGGAGTGGCAAAAAGTGCGTGAGTTTCTGCATGACAGCAATGTCAGTGTTCTGCCATGGCCAGCGAAGAGCCCAGATCTCAATCCCATTAAGCACGTCTGGGACCTGTTGGATCGAAGGGTGAGGGCTAGGGCCATTCCCCCCAGAAATGTCCAGGAACTTGCAGGTGCCTTGGTGGAAGAGTGGGGTAACATCTCACAGCAAGAACTGACAAATCTGGTCCAGTCCATGAGGAGGAGATGCACTGCAGTACTTCAAGCAGCTGGTGGCCACACCAGATACTGACTGGTACTTTTGATTTTGAGCCTCCCTTCATTCAGGGACACATTGTGAAACATTTTTAGTTTATGTCTTATGGTGTTGACTCTTTTAGTGTTCATACAAATATTTACACATTAAGTCTACTGAAAGTAAAAACAGTTGAAAGTCAGGGGACGTTTCTTTTTTTGCTGAGTATATATAAAGCAGAGTCGATGTATGTTTGTTTGTCCGCCATACAAATCTGCACCGGGTGTCCGATCGCCACCGAACTGGGCATGGGGCTCCTTTGTGACCAGGAGGAGGTCATGGAGTATGTTTGGTTGGGAAAAATGTTTGGGGTGAAGCGCAGGGCACCTTTTCACCGACAGTTCCGCACACGTCCCCGTACTTTCAACACGAGAAGGGCTGCTGATGCAAGACCGAATGAATCATCTCAAGAAAGAGAAACCAACAGGAGAAGGGCTGCTGATGCAAGGCTGGGTGAAACATCTCAAGAAAGGGAAGGGAGGCTGTAGTTAATGTGTGCTTGTTTGTCCGCCATACAAATCTGCACCAGGCGTCTGATCACCAGCAAACTGGGCATGGGTCTCCTTTGTGACCAGGAAGAGGTCATGGGGTATGTTTGGGTGGGAAAAATGTCTGATGCAAGAGCGGATGAAACATCTCAAGAAAGGGAAACTAGGCTGTCTGCCAACAGGCGAAGGGCTGCTGATGCAACATGTAGACAAATGCAGCACGATTTAAAAAATATGGCTTTCGCATATAACCGACAAGTTGCATATCATGAACATTCTGTTGCCATTTTTGGCCGAATGGATCATATCTGTGTTCATTGTAGAGCTCTAAAATGGAAAGGAGAGTCACCGGGATTGTGTTGCTCAAATGGGAAGGTGAAACTGCCATCTCTACTTCGTCCACCTGAACCTTTACACTCTTTGATGTCAGGATCAACACCAATTTCAAAGCATTTCTTGAACAACATCAGGAAGTACAATTCCTGTTTTCAAATGACTTGTTTTGGTGCAACTAAACAAATACGAGAAGATGGGTTCATGCCCACATTCAAAGTGCAAGGTCAAGTTTTCCATACAATAGGATCAATACTTCCATTAACTGATGGGACAATTGAGTTCCTTCAGATCTACTTCATGGGAGATATTTCCACAACAGCACATCATAGACAAAGCAGAATACCAAATGTGAGACTGGACATTGTGATGGATTTAGAATGATTCCCTCATGAGAACAACGCATATGTCACCCGTTTCAAGACTGCACTTCAACGTATGTCAACAGATGATTATAATGTTGTCATAAGAGCTGACAAAATGCCACAGGGAGAGCATCACCAGTGATTCAATGCTCCAACACTTGATGAAGTTGCCATTGTAATGGTAGGCAATGACTTTGGGAAGTGGGATATTATCATTGAGAAAAGGAACAGAAGTCTTCAACATGTGGCAGACACACACAGGTCATATGATGCCCTTCAGTATCCACTAATCTTTTGGCAAGGAGAAGATGGGTATTACTTTGGAATTCCACAAACAGATCCATCGACGAGCAACTCTGTTGCTGGCAAGAAACTCAGTGCAATGGACTTTTACGCTTACTGACTAATGAGTAGAGCTTCTGAAGAGAATCACATCTTGAAATGCCGGCAACTTTTCCATCAATATATATTATTGAAGCAACTATCATAACAGGTTGCACAAGACGTGAAGAAGTTTTCATACCAAAGATACCGCTGATTTCGAATGATTTACCCTTTGATTTCAAACGACTACAATTTCCTGTTTGTTTCGCTTTTGCTATGTCAATTAATAAGGCTCAAGGGCAATCACTGCAAGTTGCAGGCATCAATTTGGAAAATCCATGCTTTTCACATGGACAACTCTACGTAGCATGTTCTAGAGTGGGCAATCCTCAGAATTTGTTCATTTTCGCAACACAAGGGAAGAAAAAAAATAGTGTATCCAAAGGCCCTGGAATAACCACTTGTATTACCTATTACAATAAAATGTGAATCAGAAAAATGTTTGTTCTATTTCTATGTTGTGTTTCTTTCATTTGGGAAATTCATTATACATTTCCAGGCAACGCCGGGTACTCCTGCTAGTCTTCTTATATAATACACTACCGTGGCTGTCTATTTGTCTGTCCAGGATTTTAAATCACCTGTTGTTCGCAAACCGTTGGACCTATTGACCTGAAATTTGGTACATATATACTGTTCGCTTTCAGGGTGATGATTATTATTACTCTTTTTATTTTTATTTTATTTTATTGTAGAATCAACTCTTGATAGCAGGCCGCACAGCTCATTCCTACCACCTTCCCCTTCCTCTTCATATCAAATCATTCTTGAGGCAGATTGAACACTTAAGTGCCAACTTAAGTGAAAAATTTAGAAAAAAGTACTAAGTAATTGCAACACAAAAACTGACTTGATCAGTTTTAACGTGAAAAGATGCCAATGGAAGAAGAGAAGAAGTGGGTCACTAGAGTGGAGAAAACAAGCTGCTCAGGAGGCAGTATGCCCATCAACCTATGAGCAAATGAATGCTAAACATACACAGAAAGAGTATGAAAACTATAAGTCAATTGTATTCACTACACGTTATCGTGCAGTCTGCCATTACTGGTCTATAATAATTACCTACCGTAAAAATGTAGAAAATTTCTGAAAAATCATTATGGTATAATCTTAAACCTGACAGATCTTATAGGTCAAGCATGTAGAATGCTAAGGCTTATATTTTCACCTGAAGGTTTTCTTGACAGCACTGTCAACAGACCATGAGTGTATTGTCACATGTACACGATTTGCCGTCGTGAGCTGAGCAGGTGCTGTTCTTGGATTTTGCACTGCCAATAAAGATGAAATCTATGGTGCACGTGCAGAGGTTTGTGGCAACAAAAGAAGAAATGTGAGCTGCCCCTGAAAAACTAGAAGCACTAGTCTGTTGTGGTCACTCCAAGAAATCTAAAGCTGATCACTCATTCAACAGCATCTCCTCTGAAGTAGATGACTACCCTGTTGTTGCATCAGTCAATTTATGAAAATAAGCACAGTAATTTTTAGTTTGGTCTACTGACAACTGCAGTTTCACAAAGAGCTAAATCATGGGTGGAGGTGGAGTGTAAGAAATGGCCAAAGGGGCCTGGCCCCTCCAGTAGATATACTATGTTACTAAAAAAGGTCTTAAATAATAGGATTTTTTTTTTCCTTATTTTTTTAAGGCATCAACTAATGCAATGTTTGTTAATATTTAATGAATACGTCACACAGTGATGCCGTGGTAACACTGTTGACTCACAGTAAGGGGTCTGGGGTTGTCACTCCAAGTGTGAGTTTACATGTAGATCGTCATGGATTTGCTCCAGTTTCCACCCAGAGTCAAATGACAGGCAAGTTAAATGAAACTCTAAATTGGCCTCCGTGTGTGTGTTTTTCCTGCAATGGGCTGGTGCCCTGTCCAGGGGTTGTGGTTGCCTGCATCCTTCACTTGCCCCCTGTCCTAGTTAAGCAGGTTTAGAAGATGTATGGATTAATGAATACTGTAATCCATCCAGTCCTAAGCAATTCTTTATCTCTTGCATACTGCCGATCCTTAAAACAGACAGAGAAACATTCAATACAATTCAGATTAGTTTCCTGTTTCAGATTTAGCTTGAGAGAGGTCATTTCAACTTGTATATTTTGTATCCAGTATGTTCCTCTTTTACATATCTGATAGATGCACTTGTCTATTAGATCCACACTAGTTAGCATGACAATTAAAAGGATGCTTCTTCTTACCTGTACAAACAGTGGCATGGTGGACTGAGCAAATCTCCATTACACATCACACATGCCATTGTGACAAATTATTTCAAAAACAAAAATGTGACATCTGACAAATAAATAACTAAATAAATAAATAAAATAAAATAAATAACTGGAAAGACTTTAACGTTCAAATCAGTTCACTAAGAAGAGTAGACAAAAACTTAATAAGCAATGTTTTCTCTGATTTAAATATCATTAATAATATATGTGTTTTTTTATTATTAATTTTATTGTAATCATTCCATACAAATCGATAAATTTTTACAAAAAATAGGATTGAGAACAAGTCCACCCCCACCCCTGAATATATGTGTTCTTTTTAGTGAATTCGAAATTTTAACGTGCTAACGTACGTGAGAATTATCTTCACATTATAACTTTACATTAAAAACAATTTATAATATATGACATAGGATATGATATAAATATGGAGCAGTACATGAAAATGCAAGTTTCTCTTATGGTCCATCTGCCCCACCAAGCCTAAATATCAAATTCTGCCCATGGCAAAAAGGTTGATTTGTTTCACCTCCAAACTCCCTTTTTTGGGATCATTCTTCTCTTTTTAAAGCCATGTGATGATATCACCTTAGGTAGACATCAGCTAGGGCAAAAGGAACAGGACAGAGATTATGACACTGTGAGAAAAACACAGGTTGCACTTTGGCTTGACCTTGATCTATATTTTTGCAGCGGAAATCTTCAGCTCTTTAGTACTTTTGCTAATGAACCTATGAATTATATTCATCCTAATGAGCTTATCTATTGAAATTTTTCTGAAGAAAATATATTTGGAGGAATGTCTGTCCCGTTTTAAGGATCCTGATTGGATTGTCTCGAATTAGTTGAATATTTTTGTTTTTTAACAGTTGTTTTCTTTATTTAATAAAGTGTGACTTTTTGGATTTTTGTTGTATTCAATAATTCTTAGAGAATGACCTCCCACTTTGTTCCTGTAACAGTGTGTTTACTTCCAGAGTGGTTCTTTAGGGTGATGCAATAGGGGGACATATTCCCACCCATTCACATGAAGGTTCCAGAAAGATCTGCAACAGACTCCATATAGTAAAAGACAACAGATTTAAGTAAGTAAGTAAGTGAACTTTATTGTCATTCATACCATACAACAGTACAACAACGGATGCATAGCTGAACGAAATTGCGTTTCTCCAGACTGAATGTGCAGACATAAAAGACAAGTGCACGCAAGACAACATACAAACATTACAAACATTTCACTTCTTACACAGAAAGTAGGTAAGACAGCGTAAGACAGCAGAAGGCAGCACAGTACAAGCAATAAATACAAAAGATGTATGTAAATGTAAGCCAGTCAGTGGGTAAAATATAATATGAAAGAAAATATTGCACATCGTTTCACAGTGATTGTGTTATTGCACTATATGGATACAAAATTTATACATAATATATACAACCCCAATTCCAATGAAGTTGGGACGTTGTGTAAAACTTAAATAAAAACAGAATACAATGATTTGCAAATCCTTTTCAGCCTATATTCAATTGAATACAATATGAAGACAAGATATCTAATGTTTAAACTGATAAACTTTATTGTTGTTTTGCAAATCTTCAGTCATTTTGAATTTGATGCCTGCAACACATTCCAAAAATGCTGGGACAGGGGCAGCAAAAGACTGGGAAAGTTGAGGAATGTTCAAAAAACACCTGTTTTGAACATTTCACAGGAGAACAGGTTAATTGGAAACAGGTGTTTGTCGTGATTGGGTATAAAAGGAGCATCCCCAAAAGGCTCAGTCATACACAAGCAAGGATGGGGCGAGGTTCACCAATTTATGAACAACTGCGTGGGCAAATAGTCCAGCAGTTTAAGAACAACGTTTCTCAACGTACAATTGCAAGGAATCTAGGGATTTCATCATCTACTGTCCATAGTATCATCAAAAGATTCAGAGAATCTGAAGAAATCTCTGCACATAAGCGGCAAGGCCGAATACCAACACTGGATGCCCGTGACCTTCGATCCCTCAGGCGGCATTGCATTAAAAACCAACATCATTCTGTAAAGGATATTATCCATGTGGGCTCAGGAATACTTCAGAAAACCATTGTCAGTTAACACAGTTTGGCGCTACATCTACAAGTGCAAGTTAAAACTCTACCATGCAAAGCGAAAGCCATATATTAACAACACCCAGAAATGCCGTCGGCTTCTCTGGGCCTGAGCTCATCTGAGATGGACTGACGCAAAGTGGAAAAGTGTGCTGTGGTCTGACGAGTCCACATTTCAAATTGTTTTTGGAAATCATGGACGTCATGTCCTCCGGGCCAAAGAGGAAAAGGACCATCCGGATTGTTATCAGCGCAAAGTTCAAAAGCCAGCATCTGTGATGGTATGGGGGTGTGTTAGTACCCATGGCATGGGTAACTTGCACATCTGTGAAGGCACCATTAATGCTGAAAGGTACACACAGGTTTTGCAGCAACATATGCTGCCATCCAAGCAACATCTTTTTCAGGGACGTCCCTGCTTATTTCAGCAGGACAATGCGAAGCCACATTCTGCATGTGTTACAACAGCGTGGCTTCAGAGTAAAAGAGTGCGGGTACTAGACTGGCCTGCCTGCAGTCCAGACCTGTCTCCAATTGAAAATGTGTGGCACATTATGAAGCGCAAAATACAATGGAGACCCCGGACTGTTGAGCAACTGAAGTTGTACATCAAGCAAGAATGGGAAAGAATTCCACCTACACAATTAGTGTCCTCAGTTCCCAAACGCTTATTGAGTCTTGTTAAAAGGAAAGGTGATATAACACAGTGGTAAACATGCCCCTGTCCCAGCTTTTTTGGAACGTGTTGCAGGCATCAAATTCAAAATGAGTGAAGATTTGCAAAACAACAATAAAGTTTATCAGTTTGAACATTCGATATCTTGTCTTTGCAGTGTATTCAATTGAATATAGGTTGAAAAGGATTTTTAAATCATTGTATTCTGTTTTTATTTACGTTTTACACAACGTCCCAACTTCATTGGAATTGGGGTTGTACAATATATACAATGTAACAATACAATATAATGTAAACTTAAGGCCTGTTTGTGGTAATAAAGTGCACAGTAAGTAACAGAGTAAAAGGTCAAAGGTTATTTGACAGAATTTAGTATTCTGATGGCCTGGGGGGAGAAGCTCCTGTTAAATCTGGTCGTTCTGCAGTGCATACTGCGCTAACGTTTTCCAGAGGGCAGAAGTTCACACAGCTTATGTACCGGGTGTGTGGGACCTTTTATGATCTTAATGGATCTTCTCTGGCAACGTGAGTAGTATAATTCTTGAACAGATGGGAGTGAGGACCCGATGATTTTCTCCACTATCCTCATCACTCTTCGAAGTATTTTCTGTTCAGCAGCAGTGCAGCTACCATATCAAACTGAGATGCTGCTGGTCAATATACTTTCTATAGTGCCTTGACAAGAGACGTGGTATTTGTGGTCCATGTCAGGTCATCTGTGATGTGCACTCCCAGAAACTTGGTGCTTCTCACAGACTCCACATTGTTTCCATGGATTGTAAGTGGCCGGTGTGGCATGTGCTTTCTCCTGAAGTCAACGGTGATCTCTTTTGTTTTGTTGACATTCAGTGCCAGGTTGTTTTTTCCACACCAGGCAATGAGTTGATTAACTTCCTCTCTGTATGCAGAGTCATCGTCATTACTGATGAGGCCCACTACTGTTGTGTCGTCTGCGAATTTTATGATGTGATTCGAGTTGTAATTGGCACAGCTGTCGTGAGTCAACAAGGTGAACAGTAAGGGGCTTAGAACACAGCCCTGGGGAACCCCAGTGCTCATGATGATAGTCTCAGAGGTGTTTTTTCCAAGACGTACTGTCTGGGGTCTGTCTGTGAGGAAGTCTAATAACCAGTTACACAGAGGGGTGTTGATGCCTAGTGGCTCCAGTTTCTTTACCAGGTGTTGTGGGATGACAGTATTGAAAGCGGAGCTGAAGTCAATAAAAAGCATCCTCTCATGACTGTTCTTATTTTCCAGATGAGCCAGTGTCAGATGGAGTGCAGTTGCTATGGCATCATCAGTGGAGCGATTTGGGCGGTATGCAAATTGAAGTTGATCAAATGTAGCAGGCAGTCTGGATGTGACGTGATTTTTGTCCAACCCTTCAAAGCACTTCATCATGATGGGTGTGAATGCTATAGGGCGATAATCGTTCAGTGATGATGTTGGTGATTTCTTTGGCAGTAGAATAATGGTAGTGGCTTTGAAGCATTGAGAAACAATAGCTGGTCTTAGGGTGATGTTGTAGATATCTGTGAGAACATCAGTAAGTTGGTCAGCACAGTCTCTGAGTACACACCCTGGTATGTTGTCGGGACCTGCAGCTTTCCAAGGGATGACCCTGCGCAGGGTTCTCCGAACATCATTGTGGTCGAGACAGAGTATTTCATCATCCATAGTGAGAGGGGCTTTAATTGCTGTTGTGTTGTTATTTTCCTGAAACCGGCTAAAATATATGTTAAGTGTGTTGAGGAAGTCTGCATTATCATGACAGGGTGGCGGGGAGGGTTTATAGTCCGTAATAGACTGGATGCCTTGCCATAGGCACTTGGGATCTTTTGAGTCAGTGA
>JANRMT010062809.1:11364576-11380179 GCA_026402145.1 Polypterus bichir lapradei
GTGGAAAAACTTCATCAGCATTTAAGTTCTGTGTGCTAGTCAAGTGAGTGGGTAGCATCTTCTGGGTTTTCAAGTGGATGCCCTTTTTTCTCAATGTTTACTGATAGGCCCACGACACCTCCAGAGGGTTCATCAGTGAATCCTGGCATCCAAGGATCCAAAGCTCACTCCCTCGATGCCATACACTCACCAACACACCCAGGTGGACTCCTTCCTCTTCATCCAGAGCCACTGACTTCCTTGCTCAGCAGCCTTGATGAGGACTTTTGACAGTTTGCTGGTGGGCCTTCCCTCACATCCCCATTTCTCAGAGTCGACTTGTGTTGATGTGGCTATGAACCCTCTGCAGCCTACTTCGACCAGTTGGACCTTTGCTTTTCTAGCCATGTTGTTGTGCATCAGGTACAAGTTCAGCATACTTCAGCACCTTGCGCTCATAGCCTCCTACATTGCATCTTCCCAGGGCACTGTGATCTTGATAATGTAAAATAGCTGGAGTGAGGCCAACTATAGCACAAGGTCTGGTCTAAGGTTTATCGCTGCAATTTTAGTTAAGAAGTAAAGACTCCAGCCTAATACTGAAACCATGAAGCATAATTTGCACTGTGTATTACTATCATAAGTATGAGAAAAAGGCAATTAACATAGGAGGACAGACAGATCATTTTAACCCTTAAAGGTGTGGTTCATTCATTTAGACAAACTGCAAAGAAAGCCAAGGTATCAGTGAGTACTGTTTCCTACACCATCAAAAGGAACATGGAAACTGGAGGAAACTCTAACAGGAACAGGTGTGGCAGAACAAAACCACAACAAAGTTTCTGAGAGTCAATGGCTTGTGTGATAGGTACCTTACTTGAAAACAGCTTCATCACTCATAAAATGTTGGCAATAGGTGGCCCTTAAAGGTAATACAGAAGCCAAATTTGAGTCTAAATTCTCTTCCTTCATTCCTTCCTTCCTTCCATGCTCTGCTTCTTACAGTCTGCAGACATCTCAGCAGGGCCTTTTAAACTAGTTCACAGATATTACAATACTAATAACTAAATAAAATAACACAAGCCCTAATTATATATTTTAATGTGTTTTTAATAGCACTCTTTCTGTTACTGCATGCATAGTAATAGTGCATGCTTCCCTAGGCAAATTAGATTATTAACATTTGGAAAGACATTTTGGAAAATAGGTATTTTATGCATATTTATTGCAGTTGGACATATTTTTAGAAACTATTAAGGGTGTTTTTCTAAACAATAACAGAGGACGACAAAATCCAAAGTACTGTTAAAGTACTACAACAGAACAACACCAATGCCCCCAGGTAAACCATGCCTGTTAAGCATTATAAACCATTTCAAAAGGAAAGTGACTCTAAATACAATAGTAATTCAGAGTCACAGGAGAAAAAATTATGTTGCTAGTAAAATTTACTAAGCCATTTGATGTCAACAAATTGTAATGTAGATTCATGCAGTAGTAGTAGCAGTAGTAGACTCTTATTCTCTCAAGTACAAATGACATACACAACATTTGATTTTGGGATGTGAACGCAATATACTATCTAACTGCAGACAACTGCAAAGAAGTGAAGCGTCTCTGTCCCCTGATTGACATCTAATGAGTGCCATTTTCCACTAAATCAATGTGGCAGGCTCTGTGGTGTAGTAGATAAGGCTTTGGACTTCAATCATGATATTTGTAGTTTCAAATCCCACTGCACACACTGTGTGACAATGAACAAGAGAAATATAACCAATTGTATCTCAAATGTCGTAAGTTGCCTTGTATAAAGTGGCAGGGAAATAAGTTAATAATGAGGGAAGGTCTCATGATAAAGTAGTGCCAAAGAGTTCAAGTACATTTTCAAACAGTCTATATAGTCAAATTCTAAGCCCTCTGTTTCAAGTCAAAACCCATCTTAGCAGCCCTAGATGGGATGTCTGCGCCTCAGATGACACACTCATATCAATGAACATAATCACCTATACAATGGAAGTTTAGGATTGTGAAGCAGTATTGGTAACCACTGTGCCTCCATGTGCATTATCTAAGTTTTCTCCCAGCATTATAGAATAACTCAAACAGATATTGTATCTCTCAATCCAAGACACCTACAGAGTTCATCTGTTTAGAAGCCATGGAAGCCTACTACAGGGTTTTGACTCAGTGCTGTCCTTTGCACAGTCAGAAGATGGAACAGGAGCGTTCCTGTGAAGCATTTGGCAGCAAGATACCGTGTGGTGAGCTGACATGTTTCTAGCCCCTGCAATTCAATTCTAAAGGGTAGCAGCTGAGCCAGCACTGCTACTTCTTTTTATGCCTAATGCTATAAAACATAAAGTGTGTGTGTGAGTGTATAAAGTCTGGAACAAAATAGTATCCTATGTAGAGCGCCCAATGTTGCTAGGATGGGGTTCAGCTCATTCCGTCTTTGTGCTGGACCAGTGCATTCTTAAAATGGATAGACCTCAGTTATGTCCTTAAATCCAACAAATTCTTGCATCTCCCCATTCAAACACACTGGAAAAATCATGGCAGTGATGACCACAAAGCAAGAGGGTGCCAGGATTAGGTGCTGAATCTGTAGTTAAAATACACATATGGGTATGGATACGGCACAGGATTTTTATAAATTGCCTTCAGAGGTTTTAATGGGATTTTACACTGCAAAGCATTAAAATTAAATTGAATGGTAATGTCTAATAAAATGTTTCTAAATATTATGAATTTGGTTTTTTTTTTCTTTTTAGAACTTTTTTATTGTAAATTTTCTATATTGCTTTGGTTGTTTTTTTTTTTGTAATGTTTGTTGATTTATATGTGTTTTTATATGCTCTGTACACTTCAGACTATAAATATAACATTGGGTCATTTCACTTGCAGAAATTCTGCACTTATGGAGTATATTGATAAAGGGGATGGGACTGAGTATAGGAGTCAGATAGAATGGTTTGTTTCTTGGTGCAAAGAGAATTGTCTGCATCTTAATATCAGCAACACCAAGGAACTGGATGGAGCCCGAAACCTTCATCTGCCTATCTTGTTTTTTTTATCCAGAGGAGTTATGACGGTTGTGTATTTGTCTATGACTTTTATTTGGCAGACTGAGCTTTGGTATTTTGATTCCTGATTTTGACCTTGTTCAGTTTGTTTATGGTATTTACTTTGAACTCCTAATTGTGTTTCTTATATAATCTGCCTTTTCTCTTTGGCAAAACACGAAAAAGTGAAATGTGAATGTGATATCCAGCGCTTGAGCACAGTGAAAATCCCTACATACAGGCTTCAAATACCACAAAGCATATTCTGTTTTCTCATTTAAGGAATGGAAGTCTGAATGAGGCCAAGCCCAATAAGGTCAAGGAAACTACCTGAATAACCGCCTGCCCAATGAGATCCCATGTTTGGCCATGTGATCCAGGATGCTTGAATAACAGGAGCAACCAGAAGAGGGTTCCGAAGTTCTGATTTAACAGCCAACAGAAGAGGAACTCCATCCTGTGACAAGTGTTAAGCTTGATTGTTGTGGAATAAGCCGTAAGAAAAATATTCAGAATATCAAAAACAGCTCTTCAGGTAGAAGTCGTACATGAGGCAAAGCCTGAGCAAAACCAAAGTAGCCATGCTGTCTTTTTAATTTGCTGTCTTTGCTTCATTCGGGTTACTGGAGTACAATTAGCAGTATCCTTTGGTCAATAAACCAAACATGAAAACAAATAACAAGACAACTCACAAAAGAAAGCCTAATTACACAACAAAAAAGGGAAAAAGAAAAAGGGCAAAACATGGAGCTATGTGTGGGCT
Source organism: Polypterus bichir lapradei (assembly GCA_026402145.1). NCBI lineage: Eukaryota > Metazoa > Chordata > Cladistia > Polypteriformes > Polypteridae > Polypterus > Polypterus bichir. The sequence continues at coordinate 11,368,381 of JANRMT010062809.1, forward strand.
GTAGGCTAAACATGAGAGCTCTTAGTGGGGTTAGGGAGTCTAATGCCCTGCTCATGTGCTTGGAGTTACCACCTTTCTTGTGTCAGTGCATTAAAGAGATGTTCTGGTTGCCACTTTAGGAGAAACATAAGTCCATTCTTGATTTGCACCCGGAGAAAGTCCACACAGCTCACACAGATACAGGGAGAAAATACAAATTCCACATAGGGAGGACCTGGGGCACAAACCCTGGTCTCCTTAGTCTTTACCAATGTGCCGCCCCTAGTAGTAGAAGTTTTTATTATTATTATTAGTAGTAGTAGTAGTAGTAGCAGTATTTTATATTATTATCTTTATTATTAGTAGTAGAAGTAGTATTGGTAGTAGTATTAAAATTGAGTTTGTTGTTGTATCACGTCACAAGTGATACTTTTGGCTAAAAGAGTAACAGCACACTAATACCCTGGATTATTATTACATTTACTAATTAGGCCTTCATTTATAAAGGAAACAAATCAATTGATATATCATTGCCATTAAATACCACTGAAGTCCAAAGCTATAGGATGCCCTCAAGATTGCAGCAACCCCCCCAGTTAAGAGTTTTTCAAACCTTAAGCTCATCACGACATACAGGCAAAGTGCATTAACAAAAGCTAAAAAACATAGCTGCAGCTATGCAGAGATCATCAGAAGATGGTGATAACCATAAAAACAACAGTCTTAAGATGGCAACAAGAAGACATCGGCATCATAGTGAAAAAATATTTTAATAACCCAGAAGCAAATTACATAAACTGAAAAATGACCAAAATGATGTACCAAAAAAGAACCAAATTTATAATGATTATCAAGGCAATCATTATTAACAGTTATACTGTACATTAGCCACTCATCTCGCCACAATCCCACACAAAAGCTCACCAGCTCTCTACAGTCAACAGCTTATTTATGGGGTACCAAACACACATTGTCTACATAAAGCACTACATAGCCCTTTACAACCGAAATCATACTGTATATTGCACATATCCATCAATTTAAAAAAATGCAGCTGCATGAAACCCCCATAGCCTAAATGTATTTATTAGTGTTTGACAGCTTGAAAGTGAAAAGCTTCTACTACTGGCATTATGTAGGGATTAAGCTCACAAACTGAAGCCATTATCAATCCAGAAAGATTTCACCTGAGAGTCAAAGATGATCTGCTGCATGCACTTCCATTAACATTTCTTAGCTCTCCTCCAGAAGGAGCTTCAGCTTCCATTCTCCTGCATCTCAAATACAGGTTCATCTCAAATGAACAAATGGTCCAGTGTCACTACCAATTATGAGTAAATGAACTGCAAACAGGATTGTGAAGGCCTCACTCATTTTTTCCTCCTGTGCCTTAGAAAACAGCCTGACAAGCTGAAACCAGCTAACAGTGAACATACCTGTTTTTGTGGCAGTCTGTGCAAAATTGCATACATTGCTATGGTGCATTAAAATGGTAATTTTACTTAAATGTATTTGTTTTTCTGTGTACCATTTACTTGAAACATGAATTAAAATTCAATCAGCCTGGTTGGATTGAATGTTTCAAGCAATAGCTTTTGTCACACACGCACGATTAGGAGACAACTTAAGGGCCTGAATAATAGTAATTAAATGCCTGACCTGGGGGTGGCAAGATGCATTATTTGTCCCTTTCAATCCATTACAGATCATTCTCGGGAAATCCCTCCCAGTCCCGGCACTGCCGATGAGGTCACCTCCGGTCCTGGCACTGCCATTGACGTCACTCCCGTTTCAGGCCCTGATGACATCACTTCCTCCACTTGTCTTTAAAAGCTGCCATCTTAAGGCCGCTATTCAGTTTTGTTTTAGACTCGCATGAATAAAGAACTCCTGAAATATTTACTTCTTTGCAGAAAAGGATGTAATGTATGGGTGGCTGCTCGAAACCTTTTCATCTCTCATCGTGCTTTTTTGTGACACTGTATAACTGAGACTGGGTGGAGTGGCTTTTTAAGTTACAGAATATGAGATGTCAAATTAGGAATACAAAACAATACATGTATGATAGCTTTAAAGTGTGCCTTTACCTGATTAGCTGGGTCTAGACCACAGAATTCTTAAAAAAGTAATAAAAAGAGAGGAATTCCTAATAGAATTAAGAAGACTGCCAATGTGAGTTTGCTAACTGACCCATTTTGGTATATCGTCTTTTGAACTGAAGAGGACATTTCCCCCCAGACTTCTTCCAGTTGTACTTACTATTAACTAATAAACTCTGTGCACATATCATTGAGGCAGCGTTACAAATTTTAAACCTATCAATATGTTCATCTAAGCTCTAAAGGAGATAATTCTGCCTGCTAGAAGAGGCTCTGCCTTGGACAGGGCAGCTGGGATAGCCACTCTAGGAAAAACTGGGCACTGCACCTTACTGAACCTCATTAATTTTTTGTCTTTAAACATAACAAGGTGTTTTATTGTGTAAGGTCCCATGTTGACCCTATTTTCCCCTTTGTGCATTTTATTGTGTAGACCTTGATAATATGTCTACAATCCCATACACATACCATTTTGTGATCAGGTACTTCAGCACACCCCCCAGCACTTCTACTTCAGTCAATAATACAGAGTAAAGAACCAGACAGGACTTAAGTTACACAATTAATTATGCACTATTGATAAAAATTGCCAAAAATATTAAGGAAGCAGAATGTAATGTGAATATTTGAAAACCATACCCTTCAGCTTAAGTAGCAGTGCACCTTGCATCCATAGGTGGCTGTTGGCTTTTCTTCAGTCTAGCTTGCTTTGCTACCACATGGCCATTGATTGCAGTATTAAAATAGGCCACACTCCTGTGTCAGTAAGGCTGCCGAGACTGAGTTGTCTTCATCGTTGTCTCCTCTTCATGGCCACAAGGTGAGAGAGAGAGGTAAAGGCAAGGTGACCAGCTTTACACCATTGTTAAAACAAAACACAAATGAATAGGGTGTTATAGTACAGAATGGCCTTCAGTTCATAACCTTAGCATAAACAGTCATATTTTAGACCAATGGAATTAGTTTATCTATCTCTTTCTGGGCCGTCTACCAATGACATCACTGATTTACAACTGATCCCCCTTTTGCTGCCTTTAGTCAGTTTATGGCCTTCCTTAGTTGAATGGCTTATAGGCTCTAAGTCAAAACACAGTCACTCTCACCAAGTTGGTGTGATGCTCCATCCCCCTCACCATAAATTCTTCATCCTGAGTCACTCCTAAAGACTGAGGGAGTTGGTTGAGTAAACACCAAAGCACTGCTGTTCTCATCAATGAAGTAAAACATGCATCTTGAAACATTAATATTACATTTGTTTTGTCTAGCTTACAAATAAAGACATGCAAAATATTTATCAAATTACATGCAACATATCACACCACCACACAAAGGAAACACTTTTTCATTTGTGGGCACCAGTGGTCACTTCAGCAACCCCAGTACCCAACACAAGTAGGCACAGAAACAAGTTAAAAGCACAGTCCTTTATTGTGGGAAACTCTTCCACACTAAGCGTTTCTTGCCATAAGAACAATAAAGCACAAGATAGCACCCAGCAACTCTTTGTTTTCTCTCTGTCTCTCACACATCATTGCCTCCTCCACTCTTCCTCACAAGCATTGTGCATCTTCTTCCCGACTCTGGCTTATCCATCTGAAGCTGGCAGCTCCTTTTATCTTCCACCGGGGAGTACTTCCATTCTTCTGCACACATGGTCTAAAAGCACTTCCAGGTGAGACAGAAACCCCATTAAATAAGTCTCCCCAGTCCCTGCAGCACCGCTTGGTGGCACCCATGGAACCCAACAGGGCTGAGTCGAAGAACTCCATGTCCCATGCAGCTCTGTGAGAATCTGAGGCAAAACTGCAACCCAGGGGGCTGCCATCTAGCACTACATGTGTGAAAATGCCCTATGCACACTCTCCCATGGTCCCCTTAAACCTTCTTCCCATGATCCCGAATAAAGGAACATTTCAAAGCATTCATTGCCAGCACTTCATTAATTAAGTGGTGCCATGCCCCCTTGCATCTGGTATCTAGTATTTGTGCAGCAAGTGCACTGCTCTCACTGAATCTGTCTGAAATGGACATGTCTTTCTTGGGTCTCATGCAGCCAGGACACTGTATGATCATTAATAATATGGATTTAATGGGTTCATTTTGCTAGAAATCCAAGAGGAGTATTTAGGAAGAATGCAATTAATTTCTCTTTTCCTTCATTGTTGGCACAACTACACTTTGTTAGCCTCATTTCTGACCAGGCTCAAGTTAGCTGCTTATTCAAAGCTGCTTCTTTATACAGGTCTGTAGTAACATGAAGGTCCAATATTTTACAAGGGTATATACTAATATGTGTCATTAAACCTGATCAATAACTTGAAACATTGCATATGTTAATTTCTTTAGACCTTTACCTGTGTGGGAACACTTGTCAAATGCCCTGTCAAACCCACCTCACTCTTGTGTCTGTTGCACTGAAACTAAAATGTTTAATGGGCACTCTAAAGTGTAACTTCAACAAAAAGACACCTCTGTGTTTACCCTTTTTTTAAGAATGACTATATATCTAAGACAATCTGATTGATTGCCTGTAGTCTCCATTCAAACTCATTTGCAGTTTGGGCTATGAGGATTTAATAGCAGAGTCTGCAACAGTGAATGTTTGGAAAATATCGAAAATTATTTTCTGTGATTCTAGCAAATGAGCTGTATATTTTGCATAAACTATACTGTTATTTTAATGACTCATAACATGCTGATAGCTCTTTATTATTTAATGTGTTTCATGACTTGAAAAAGTCTCTTTTATGGAAATCAATACATGAAAGTGAGAAATACCAATTATTATCCACTGCAGACGTGTTTCTCTGAAAACTGTGCTAACACCTTTCAGTAGTTATTTTTTATTATTTTTATTCCATATATATTATATACAATATGTAAATATACAGTGGTGTGAAAAACTATTTGCCCCCTTCCTGATTTCTTATTCTTTTGCATGTTTGTCACACAAAATGTTTCTGATCATCAAACACATGTAACCATTAGTCAAATATAACACAAGTAAACACAAAATGCAGTTTTTAAATGATGGTTTTTATTATTTAGGGAGAAAAAAAATCCAAACCTACATGGCCCTGTGTGAAAAAGTAATTGCCCCCTTGTTAAAAAATAACCTAACTGTGGTGTATCACACCTGAGTTCAATTTCCGTAGCCACCCCCAGGCCTGATTACTGCCACACCTGTTTCAATCAAGAAATCACTTAAATAGGAGCTGCCTGACACAGAGAAGTAGACCAAAAGCACCTCAAAAGCTAGACATCATGCCAAGAACCAAAGAACATCTGGAACAAATGAGAACAGAAGTAATTGAGATCTATCAGTCTGGTAAAGGTTATAAAGCCATTTCTAAAGCTTTGGGACTCCAGCGAACCACAGTGAGAGCCATTATCCACAAATGGCAAAAACATGGAACAGTGGTGAACCTTCCCAGGAGTGGCCGGCCGACCAAAATTACCCCAAGAGCGCAGAGACGACTCATCCGAGAGGTCACAAAAGACCCCAGGACAACGTCTAAAGAACTGCAGGCCTCACTTGCCTCAATTAAGGTCAGTGCTCACGACTCCACCATAAGAAAGAGACTGGGCAAAAACGGCCTGCATGGCAGATTTCCAAGACGCAAACCACTGTTAAGCAAAAAGAACATTAGGGCTCGTCTCAATTTTGCTAAGAAACATCTCAATGATTGCCAAGACTTTTGGGAAAATACCTTGTGGACTGTGAGACAAAAGTTGAACTTTTTGGAAGGCAAATGTCCCGTTACATCTGGCATAAAAGGAACACAGCATTTCAGAAAAAGAACATCATACCAACAGTAAAATATGGTGGTGGTAGTGTGATGGTCTGGGGTTGTTTTGCTGCTTCAGGACCTGGAAGGCTTGCTGTGATAGATGGAACCATGAATTCTACTGTCTACCAAAAAATCCTGACGGAAAATGTCCGGCCATCTGTTCGTCAACTCAAGCTGAAGCGATCTTGGGTGCTGCAACAGGACAATGACCCAAAACACACCAGCAAATCCACCTCTGAATGGCTGAAGAAAAACAAAATGAACACTTTGGAGTGGCCTAGTCAAAGTCCTGACCTGAATCCAATTGAGATGCTATGGCATGACCTTAAAAAGGCGGTTCATGCTAGAAAACCCTCAAATAAAGCTGAATTACAACAATTCTGCAAAGATGAGTGGGCCAAAATTCCTCCAGAGCGCTGTAAAATACTCATTGCAAGTTATCGCAAACGCTTGATTGCAGTTATTGCTGCTAAGGGTGGCCCAACCAGTTATTAGGTTCAGGGGGCAATTACTTTTTCACACAGGGCCATGTAGGTTTGGATTTTTTTTTCTCCCTAAATAATAAAAACCATCATTTAAAAACTGCATTTTGTGTTTACTTGTGTTATATTTGACTAATGGTTAAATGTGTTTGATGATCAGAAACATTTTGTGTGACAAATATGCAAAAGAATAAGAAATCAGGAAGGGGGGCAAATAGTTTTTCACACCACTGTATGCAGTGTTTCAAATAGTATTCAGATCCCTTCACTGTTTTCACATTTTGCTATGTTGCAGCCTTGTGCCTAAATCCATCTCTCCATCCATTCATTTTCCAAACCCACTTCTATCTTCAACAGGGTCTCAGAGAAGTTGGAGTCTATCCCAGCAAGTAAAGGTTGCAAGGCAGGAACAATCCAGGCCATCTCAGTGTGCTAAAATAATTTAAATTTATTTTTCCCCACAACAAGCAACACTCAATACCCAAGGATGACAAAGTATAAATAGGGTTTTTACACATTTTTGCAAATATATATATAAAATTCTTTTCACGTTTGAAACGGAAATTGCATATGACCACAGAACATATTACAGTACTGGAACTAATCACTTTGTTTGTGGATGCCATTTTTATATCGTCTTTACAAATTGTTATTATTTGTGTGAGAGTTATTTTACTGATATTGAAAAGAAGTAAACACAAACACGTCGATCTATCCCATAGAAGTGCGCCCCACGTCACCCTCTCCCAGCCCACCTCTCTGGACTCCAGCGCTGAGCCGTCCGCCACCAGGCACGTTCTGACAGAAAAGTTTTATTTATTCATCCAAGTGACTGTTGCGGAAACTGCCACATTCTAACTTTTTTTTAATTGGCAGTACTTGATAGTAGAAGAGAAAAAGAAAACAGCTTTACGTCTTTCTACTTAACTGCTCCGAGCTGTAGAAGACCGCCTTCAGCAGCAAGGGGTCATGACAACAAAGTGGATGCTGGAAGGTGCGGAATGTCGGGCTGCTCTGCTGGGTCAACAGCATCGAAGTTTCGGGCAGTGTCCTCTCTTTTCGCATCATTTGTGACACTGTGCCCTGTTGGTTCTTTGGACAGTGGAAATCTTTGCGAATGAGTGTAATTAGCGCCATCGAAGCGTGACTCTCTTGGTAAATTGCAGTGCACAGCTACTTACTGTCCCTAAAAGTGAGTTTGGGTCACTAAAACCCCGCAACATTCAAAGTTGCTTTTGTGATGAATTCTTTTAAGAAGATGAAGGGTTTGCATCTAAGAATATGTACCGACCTCTTCGTGTAAAGTATTGGACTTGGGAATTGTTTGGACCTTCTGCCCGTTAAGCACGGAAGGGCAGCATCCACATTCTCAGAATATTTTTTCTCTTAAATCACAGGCACGTAGTGCAAGGTTGTCAAGCAGGTAGTTTACTCGAAACCACTGCAGTAGTGCTCAATGTATCTTTACTTCTTAAATGTTAATGTTTTACTGTTTAATAATTTATACACTTCTTATATATCATTCAAATTCTCTTATGGAAATGTTTTGCTGTTTAATAATTTATACACTTCTTATTTGTTCTTCAAATTCTTTTATCAAAATGTTTTACTACTTAATAATTTATTTTATAAATACTACATTTTATTTTTTTCCCTTACACTCAGTGAGCGAAGCCACTGGGTAATCAGCTAGTTAGACATAAAAAACTGAAATGTCACATTAATACAAGTATTCAGACCCTTTACTCAGTACTTAGTTAAAGCCCCTTTGGTTGCAATTCTAGTCTGCATTCTTCTTGGGTATGACACAACAAGCTTTGCACACCAGGATTTGGGGATTTTCTGCCATTCTTCCTGCAGATCCTCTCTTATTTTGTCAGTTTGGATGGAATCCATTGGTGGACAGCTATTTTCTTGTCTCTCCAGAGATCTTCAATTGGGTTTATGTCCGTGTCCTTGCTGGGCCACTCAAGGACATCCATATAGTTATCCCTAGATCACTGTTGTCTTTGCTTTGTGATTACGGTCATTTTTAGCAAAAGAACCTTCAGCCCAATTTGAGAAACAGCAGTGTGGAGCAGGTTATCTCTGTATTTTGCTCAATGCAGCCTTCCCTCAACCCTGCCTAGTCTCCCAGTCCCTGCCACAGAAAAACTGTGGCAAACAATCATGCTGCCACTATCATACTTCCCCGTTGGAATGGTATTGTACAGGTGATGAACGGTGTCTGGTTTTCCCTAGACATGACACTAACCTTGGTTTCATCAGACCAAAGTATCTTGTTTCCTTGATCTGAGAGTCCCTTAGGTGCCTTTTTGCAAACTCCAAGCAGGCTTCCTTATCTCTATATGTAACCTAGGAGAGGTGCTTTCTGGCAACTCATAAAGTCTAGACCATTGGAGGGTTGAAGTGATGGATGTCCTTCTGGAGGTTTCTCCCATCTCCACACCAGTTTACAGCCAGAGTGACCATTGGGTTCTTGGTCACCACTCTTACCTTGGCTTTTGTCTAATGACTGCTCATTTTGGATAACTCGAGAAAAAGCCACAGTTGTTCTAAACTTCTTCCATTTAAGAATTGTGAAGAAAACTGTGCTGTTGAGAACCTCCGATGTTGCAGGAACTTTGTTGTGGCCTTCCCCACAGCTGTACCCCAACACAATCCTGTCTCAGAGCTCTGCACCTAATTTATTCGACCTCATGGCTTGGTCTGTGCTCTGATATATATTAACAATTATGGGACCCTCCATAGGTAGGTGTGTGTCTATCCTAATCATATCCAATCAATTGAACTGACCACAGGTGGACTCCAAACAAGGTGTAGAAACCCTTCAATGATGATCAATAGAATGGGATGCAACTGAGCCAGACTTCAAGGGACATAATTGTGTCAGAGTGATATTTCAGCTTTTTTTATTTTTAATAAATTTGCAGAAATTTACAAAGTCCTTTTTTGCTTTATTATCAATGTTTGATTGATGTGGGAAAAAAAGAATTTCAACATAATGCTGCAACATAACAAAATGTGGAAAAAGTGAAGGGGTCTGAATACTTTCATTTTATATGGCAATAATGGTGGGTCTGCAGTGGTTGAGTTGCCCCTGCCATAACACCCATCCTGCCTGCTAGATACAGACCCACATTCTGCACTCAATTATATAATCACATTAAAATACAATTAAATTAAATTGGATAAAACATAGAATTACAGGCAAAAAGTGATGAAAAGTGTCCCAAGGTCAATAGTTAACCACCATCTATCCGTGTGACAGTCTAGGTTAGCTGCAGCTGTCATACTCCCTTGAACTCTGGGCCGTCGATAGTCCTTTACCAAAATGAGCTGGGCAATAAGGACACAGAGAAGCAAGAGTGGGTGCAACTGCACAGAGTTTTTATTTTCACACAGTGCACAAATAAAGAGAGATGTGTTCTTCATTAAATAGATAAGTCCATAACAAAAATTCCACGGTTGAAGGTTAAATGTACCATCAATAAATAACAATGCTTTATTCAATTATAAAAATAAGGTTAAAAATGCTGTAGGATCTCTGTTAAAATCCCACAAGCCATGGTGCTTCCACTCTAAAACCGATGCCTCCTTTGTCTTTTGGGGTCACTGCAGAGGAGTGATCAAAGGAGACATCCAGCAGCAGGTCAACCTTTAAAGGGCTCAAGTCCCCGCCACCATCTCAGGCATTCAGTGGTGAGCCATGCTGGGCCTTGCTCTCATCGCCCACCACCATTCCTCAGCCTTAACCCAGGAGACATCCAAAGTAGTAGGTCACTCCTGCTCCCTCATGCATGCTCAGCAAGAGTGACCTCTGCTACTCCAGCCCCGGCCATGTCCTCTTGGGGACATTCCCAACTGCTTGCTTCCTCTCTTCAACTTCAATGACTCCCTCAAAATTCTGCCACTCCCTCCATTCCCTTTCACTTTTCATTCCAACCTCCGTTCTTCTGCTTCTCTGTTTCTGTTTTGTTCCCCTGATTCCTGTGTAGGTGCCGCAGTCATGAACCCTAGAGTGCTAATGAGGAAGCTAGCTATCATGCATGTCCACATGTGAATACTTGGCCAGTCAATTCCCCATCAACACCCCAGAACCACTCATGCACTCTACCACATGCAACTGCAACCACCTGGAGCTCCAACACTCTGTTTTTATTTATTTAAAAAATCTGTGCATCGCCACAGTCCTCTCCTTTATCACAGTCTGGTATTTTAGACTTTGGTTTTTCATTATCTATCATGTTCTTGGGTTGGAAATCATCAAATGCAACTAACATTTAAAAAGCTTGCAGCCTTACATTACTGCTGTCCTTTTAAATATTTTAAGGTCTGCTCCATTCACAATTGAGCCCTACATTTTCAACTCTTTGAGACTGCTTTAGCTTTCTAACACATTTTTCCAAAACTTGATTACTGTAATTGTTTATTGCCAGTTTCTGCTAGTTTGTCACCCAGTGTCTTCAGATGGACTTTTAGTAGTTAACGTTGCCTCAATCATATTATATTTTCTGCTCTTACAAATTAAATAAATAAAATGAGACTTAATGGCATGTACTGAGTATAAATAACTGTCAATTACTGTAGTTGCAAGAAAGAGTTTCAATGTTTCTGTTTTGGTGACGCAGTGGGTAGCGCTGCTGCCTCGCAGTAAGGAGACCTGGGTTCGCTTCCCGGGTCCTCCCTGCGTGGAGTTTGCATGTTCTCCCCGTGTCTTCGTGAGCTTCCTCCGGGTGCTCCGGTTTCCTTCCACAGTCCAAAGACATGCAGGTTGGGTGCATTGGCGATCCTATATTGTGCTTGGTGTGTGTGTGTGCCCTGTGGTAGGCTAGCGCCCTGCCCAGGGTTTGTTTCCTACCTTGCACCCTATGTTGGCTGGGAATGGCTCCAGCAGACCCCGTGACCCTGTAGTTAGGATATAGTGGGTTGGGTGATGGATGGACGGATGTTTCTGTTTAAGTTTGAAATTTCTAATGATCACATTGATTAAAGGAATCTGCTGCAAAGTCACTGGAAAGAAACCAGATATTAAATTAAAAAAATGTTATTTATTTCAAAAGAATTTATAAACTGGTGCCCAAGCTCCCCCACCCCAAACCAGCAGCATGCATTCTATGACGTGTTTATTGTTGACAACATGAAACAAAAAAGCTGTGTTCAAAAGCTGTGGCCATCTTGCAACGAACAGTCCTTCAGTTTTAAAGACAGTAAATTTAAGGATTCAAAAGCTTTTTTCCTCTCTCTTAAAAGTAAATGATTATATGTCACGCTCACACTCATTTGTATATTTTATGCGTTTAATATTGTGAGCTTTATGATCCCAAACAAAAATATTTGGCAGAAATAACAACAGAAGGGTGTTTTATTAACAAAGTAAGGTGGTTTAGGTTTAGTTAGTTAGATAGATAGATAGATAGATAGATAGATAGATAGATAGATAGATAG
>JANRMT010062809.1:11380189-11412763 GCA_026402145.1 Polypterus bichir lapradei
TAGATAGATAGATAGATAGATAGATAGATAGATAGATAGATAGATAGATAGATAGATAGATAGATAGATAGATACTTTATAAATCCCAAGGGGAAATTCACATAAGGCAGCAGCAGTATACTGATACAAAAAAAATATTAAATTAAAGAGTAATAAAAATGCATGTAAAAGCACACAATAACTTTGAATAATGTTAGCATTTACTCCCCCGGGTGGAATTGAAGAGTCGCATAGTGTGGGGGAGGAACGATCTTCTCAGTCTGTCAGTGGAGCAGGACAGTGACAAAAGTCTGTCACTGAAGCTACTCCTCTGCCTGGAGATGACACTGTTCAGTGGATGCAGTGAATTCTTCATGATTGACAGGAGTTTGCTTAGCGCTCGTCGCTCTGCCACAGATGTCAAACTGTCCAGTTTCATTCCTACAATAGAGCCTGCCTTCCTAACTAGTTTGTCCAGGCATGAGACGTCCTTCTTCTTTATGCTGCCTCCCTAGCACACCACCGCGTAGAAGAGGGCACTCGCCACAATCGTCTGGTAGAACATCTGCAGCATCTTATTGCAGGTGTTGAAGGACGCCAACCTTCTAAGGAAGTATAGTCGGCTCTGACCTTTCTTACACAGAGCATCAGTATTGGCAGTCCAGTCCAATTTGTCATCCAGCTGCACTCCCAGGTATTTATAGGTCTGTACCCTCTGCACACAGTCTCCTCTGATGATCACGGGGTCCATGAGGGACCTGGGCCTCCTAAAATCCACCACCAGTTCATTGGTCTTGCTGGTGTTCAGGTGTAAGTGGTTTGAGTTGCACCATTTAACAAAGTCTTTGATTAGGTTCCTACACTCCTCCTCCTGCCCACTCCTGATGCAGCCCACAATAGCAGTGTCATCAGCGAAATTTTGCACGTGGCAGCACTCCGAATCGTATTGGAAGTCTGATGTATATAGGCTGAACAGGACCAGAGAAAGTACAGTCCCCTGCGGCGCTCCTGTGTTGCTGACCACAATGTCAGACCTGCAGTTCCCGAGACGCACATACTGAGGTCTGTCTGTAAGATAGTTCAAGATCCATGACACCAGGTGTGAATCTACTCCCATCTCTGTCAGCTTGTCTCCAGAGGTTGGATGGTGTTGAAGGCGCTAGAGAAGTCCAAAAACATAATTCTTATAGCACCACTGCCTCTGTCCAAGTGAGAGAAGGATCGGTGTAGCATATATATGATGGCATCCTCCGCTCCCACCTTCTCCTGGTATGCGAACTGCAGAGGGTCGAGGGCGTGGCGGACCTGTGGCATCAGGTGTTGAAGCAGCAACCTCTCCATGGTCTTCATCACATGTGACGTCAGAGCAACAGGCCGGAAGTCATTCAGCTCACTAGGACGTGATACTTTTGGGACTGGGGTGATACATGATGTTTTCCAAAGCCTTGGGACTCTCCCCTGTTCCAGGCTCAGGTTGAAGATGCGCTGTAGAGGACTCCCCAGTTCCTGCGCACAGGCCTTCAGAAGTCGTGGCGATACTCCATCTGGACCTGCTGCTTTCCTGGCACGAAGTCTCTTCAGCTTTCTGCTCACCTGCACTGCTGTAATTGTGGGTGGGGATGTCTCTACTGTGCTGGTATCAGCAGAAGGATGGTTGGAGGATGCAGTACTCCGAGGTGAGAGTGGGTTAGGGTGGTCAAACCTGTTAAAGAAGTTGTTCATTTGGTTTGCTCTCTTCACGCCTCTCTCTTGATTAGGACTCAAAGTAACAAGTAAGCACAATAATAATAAGCCACCAATTCCTGGTTCCAATAAAGCAGATTTAATAATGGATGGACAGATGAGTTTCTTATTTTTCAAATGCATGACCATATATGGTACAGTAACTCAAAGTACTAGTAGAAAGCTGAAGCTTTACAGAATATGTGAAAATATGCATCTCATAATGGCATACTATATCTGGTGTTTAACTTCATTATGTCCCCTAGACCTTACACTTGAAGATTATTTCATAAATTCTTCTTAATGACAAATATAAAGGCATCAGATAAAAACTCCATGACTTATGTGTGCAAGAGAATTTTTCACACAAAAAGCAATTCTTTAGAAATTGTTAGCTGCCTCCAGCAGGGAGCACTTGCTCTCTGTGTTCTCTCTTGATGCAGAACAGACTCAAGCCTTATAACCATTCCTTTTGTAATCAAAGCAGAAATAATCAGATGACAGAAATATGGTACTAGAAGAGACATACATGTCCAGGCCAGAGAGAAGTCAATGGACTGTACAGTATGAAAGAAAAATGAACTGCTTGCAAGCTACTTAGGGTTAATAGCTGACAAAGCCGCTTTGCTGTTACAGCAGGTTATTCATACAGGCTTCTGTCATAAGACAGGGTGCAGTAAGCTGACCCAGGACAACTTCCAGTTTCTTTAGGAACGTGTCTATTTGACACAGGAAAGATGACCTTTCCTTCTTTAGGGTATATCTTACAAGTAAAAGAAATTTAGAACAGATGGCCCATTAGCGTAATAAAATAAAATGCTTAAGTAAATATTATGTTTTTGTTCTAAATAAGGGGAAGGGGGAGGAAGAAGAAATTATAAAAAGCCAACAGAAAAAAATGGAATTCTTTCAGTTTCACCCTGTCTGCTTATTAATGGCTTTGAAATAAACTTTAGAGATTACAGTGGCACATTTCAGACCTATTACTACAGGAGCCCACCCATTTCAAACAATACTTTAATCCTCCTGTGGCAGTCCATTCTTGACACACACTTTCACTTTATAGCACTTTGTTAAATGTTTGTAAAATTTTACACCAAAAATTAGGTGCTACATGATTTAGCAGTGGGGTGGCGCAGTGGTAGCACTGCTGCCTCGAAGTTAGGAGACCCGGGTTCGCTTCCCGGGTCTTCCCTGCGTGGAGTTTGCATGTTCTCCCCGTGTCTGCGTGGGTTTCCTCTGGGCGCTCCGGTTTCCTCCCACAGTCCAAAGACATGCAGGTTAGGTGGATTGGTGATTCTAAATTGGCCCTAGTGTGTTCTTGGTGTTTGTGTGTGTCCTGCGGTGGGTTGGCACCCTGCCTGGGATTGTTTCCTGCCTTGTGCCCTGTGTTGGCTGGGATTGGCTCCAGCAGACCCCCGTGACCCTGTGTTCGGATTCAGCGGGTTGGATAATGGATGGATGATTTAGCAGTGGTTATGCAACATGCTTGTCTGTAGTTTGTTAGCACAATGGGCCCATGACTTAGATATTTTTTCCCTTGGATTATATTTTAGAATTTTGTGAATAATTTTGTCACAATTTCTAACACAATTGAGTCAATCTGAGCAGCAACCTTGTATCATCGATCAAAGATGACACTCATTGAAAATTAACAGATATAGGACAGATTGGCATTACCCTTTTGCTATGCCTCAAACACAAGTCCTTAACCTAAAAAGTTGCTGACAGACACACTTAATATTAGCTTCTTCTTGGCTGGGCCTCTCTTTGGAATGCAGTCTTATCTGATAAAATAATCAAACATAAGCCAAGTGACATCCCAGAGATGGCTCTTCAAAACACAATCTAAATACCCAAGCTCAAACAAAAAGTCATAACTCAATAATTGGCAAAAATTGATGGACAAAACGTTGCTCAAATAGCCAGCCAAAAAGGATGGGCTTATGTGTACCCAAGAAACCAATGGCAACATGTCGATCCTTGCACACCACAAATCTGGGCTTTCCTTGTCAAAATTGCTGCCCTCAACCTACCCATAACTTATGCTCTTAATAGCAAATATTCCATTGTCTAGGGTGTTGTTGTAACACATGTTGGAGCAATCCTTTTGACTCTGAAGGGCAACTGGTACCAGACTGTAGGAGTAGAAGGCTCATCTTTAATGGTGTTAGATGAGGGGGCCATACGTGCAAACTTTGCTAAGAGATAGCAAGTGCACAGAGCAGAGAGAGAACATATGTAAAAGCCACACTTTGGTCTTCTTAATAATTGCTAATAATTGGAGCTGAGTGATCACCAGCTTCACAGCAGGCATAATCTTACTAGCATCTGAGGACACTGGATGTGAAATCCTTGAAGAGAAAACTGCAGGACTGCTGCAATCAGAAGGTGTGACCAAGGCAAAAAAGGGGAAAAGCTAATAAACAAAGAAGGAAAAGCATGCTGAATATTCTTAAATATGTGTGGAAAAAGCTTGCCAGGAAAGGAAAAAAACCATAAGTACACCTACTTTGATTCTGAAAACTATTAATTGTAGTTAATAGGAAGAATAAAGCCAGCTAATGTATTATTGTATCCTTTGTGAAGGAAACGTCTTTAGCTATTACAAGTCCCTACCTAAATCCACTAGAAAAGTTGAGAGCAGAATCTCACATGCACAAACAGAAACAGAGTGTAAAGTCAAGTGAGAACAACTGTGAGTTAATCAATATCAGCTTCACAATGTAAGTACTAGGAACTTTATAAGTAGCTAAAAAACAGTCTTTACCACATTGAAAGATTAGAATTTATAAGTTATTTGTCTTTTTCAATAGGAGAGAAAAAGTTAAACTAAGCTGTTGTAATTTTATGTTTTGTGTTGTTAGATATTGTCCTTCATCTAGATAGATAGATAGATAGATAGATAGATAGATAGATAGATAGATAGATAGATAGATTACTGGCATTGCCAAAAGCAACACTAATAAATAATTATCTGACTGATTAACATAATTCAATCAATCCTTTTTCTCATACCATACAGAGTCTCTTA
The DNA here is from genome assembly GCA_026402145.1 of Polypterus bichir lapradei. Lineage (NCBI taxonomy): Eukaryota > Metazoa > Chordata > Cladistia > Polypteriformes > Polypteridae > Polypterus > Polypterus bichir. Next base: position 11,384,925 of record JANRMT010062809.1, read on the forward strand.
CACAGATCGGTTCAGAAGAAAGAGAAGAAAAAATGTTCCACTTTAAGGACATTTCATAACAAAACACAGATTAAAGTATATCCCACCCTTTTATAGTGTACACCTTACTAGTACTAGAGCTAGAGTATAAGTGTACTCAGATTTTTACAAGCAGATAAAAGCATTGTAAAGTTACTTGCTTAAGTGAGTCAGTAGTGAGGCCTAAACTGGCAACCAAAAACCTGTGGACTATGATCCAACCAGCTACATAAAATAGCCACTTAATAAATATAATTAGCAATATTCTGAAATTGAAAAATCATTGTGAGCACTAGAGCCCACTAAGCAAAAAAAGATTCAATATGCAAGTGTCACTGTCACTCTATTTACTTCTATTTTCACAACTTGGTTTCTCTGAATGAGTAGCTCTGAGTGTTTAACATTTTGCCTAGCAGGCAGATTGAGTTCCCACTTGAGTGCCTACAGCAGTCTCTCATGAGGATTGCTAATATTTTCTGTGAAGAATAATAAGATGCCATTTCCTTGGCTTGTACTCCTTTTATAACTATTGGTGGGCCTGTGACTTGAAGCAGCAATCCCTTCACCTCTTCTGTTAAATCTGTGGGTTGGGCTGCCTCCCCTACTTATTCATGACAAGTGTATATGATGTGTTTTCATCGCAACTTCTCAAAATTACACTTGAAATTATACTGTGTAACTTGTGCATATACTGTATATATATATATATATATATATATATATATATATATATATATATATATAATGCCACACAAGTGCGCTTGGGCAGCAGTCGATGGACTTGACTAAGTGTGTGGTTACACCAGACCAGGGGTTCACAGAGTGCACTAATATCTCTTTTTCTTCCTCTGCAGATTCCCAATATGGAAAACTAGGTGGCCGAGAAGGGCAAAACAAATTTACATTTCACAAAACAAATTTACAACCGTGAAGACAAATTTACAAAGGAAATTCAAATTAACATTTCAGAAAACAAAGTTATAATAGTGAGAACAATATACAACTCCCAAAACAAATTTACAAGTGGTAAAACAAATTAACAGTTCAGAAAACAATTTTACAAGTGGCCTGAAACAAATTTACAAGCGGCAAATCAAACAGAAAGGGTAGGTACAATACACAGGAAGTGCTTGTTGCTGATCTTTTGTATCATTCAAACTGTTTTGCGAGGGAACATTGAACGGAGTTTGTGACGGTGAATCAAGTGACAATGTTTTGTCCATTTTGTGGTAACCCCATTTCTTGTGGGAAATGTTTAGACTTTCTAAAAGAGGCTCCCCAGATGGAAGATGTGATACGTTGTTGTAATGGCTATTTCAATGAAGGCCACTCCTACAATGTAATCGTTGACATGATGTCTTTTTTACATGGTGTAAACATTAGCTTGCGGTGTCTTAAAACTAAACTTAGAGAAGCCGGGTTATATCATAGAAAGGAGTATTCCTCCACAAACGCTGCCAGGAATGCCATCAGGTTGGAGCTTCGTGGACCTGGACAACTTTTTGGCTACCGAACGATGTGCCAAGTACTCAAGCAAAAGTACAATTTGCAAGTAAAGAGAGATGATGTTATGGCTTTACCGGGAGCTAAATCCTCGAGGATGTGAGAGGAGAGCACGCAGAAGGTTTATAAAAAGAACCTACCACTCGATGGGGCCGAATTATATGTGGCATGCTGATGGTTACGATAAACTAAAGCCATTCGGGTTTGCTATTTTTTGGATGCATTGATGGATTTTCATGTAAAGTGCTGTGGCTTGTAAGTGGACCAACAAATAACAATCCATCAGCGATCGCTCACAATTTCCTATTGTGATTGTGGCACGGAGAATGGCATTATGGCTGCAATTCAATGTACCCTACGTCACCAACATGCCGACTACTACTCGGGAATGTCTAGCCACATAAATGGCTCATCCACGAACAATCAAAGTATTGAGTCGTGGTGGTCCATATTCAGAAAGGGAAGGTACATGACCTAAATGAAGTATCACTCTTCATCATTACTGTTAGCTTACAAATTTTACAACTTTGATGCATGTTAAGGAATAAAAAAATTTATTAAGTTATGTTAACTCTGCTGATTAATTGGCATAAACGCGTTAAAAATTTATGGGATTAACTTTTTAAACGCAAACCCTAAATGCGTTATTTAGGATCCCTGGCCACTTACTGTCCTCTGTAGTGTTGGGGCAATGTTAAAAATTACGTTACATAGTCAAATTAATTTTTAAAGTAGCGAGTAACTTAATGCGATACTTATTTTGTTGAAGGAAAATATTAACATTACTTAAGCCGCTCAAAAATGATAATAATAATAATTACTATTATTATTATTATTATTATTAGGAGTAGTACTGCTTTATTTCCTGTAAGTACTGCCCTTTTCTCAAAGTCGTTGCCTTCTGAGGCTGTCACATAGTGCCCGCAGTTCTTCAGGTTGTTTGGTGACATCCTGCATGTGCTGAAGGGTAAATTTAATCAGCCCAGTTTAGGGTCACAGGGAGCCAGTGATTGTTGCAGCAGTACTGGTGAAAGACAGGAAGCAAAAGCATCTTAGGGGGCTCAGGTCGGGGATATAAAAAGGGGATGGATGTTATTTTCTTCACAACATATATTAACAACATATTTTCTTAACAAGTACTTGACCACTACAATTAAATTTATAATAAGCATTTGTGGAGTTTATGTTCTACTGTACCCAATGCTAGAACTGACATCCTAAGAAATAACAAAGGCTTAAAATAAGGAGCTCTAAAAGCTGCATTATAAATAAATCGAATGAAATTCTGTTTATGCTAACATCTTGATCAGGAATAAAGGAGTTCATGAAAATAGATTTATTTTTATTATAAGTATGGTTTTTGTATCTCTTACTTTAAGGAAAAAAGTGCAAAGAAAAGCACAGTTTGTAATGCATTAAATTATATAAGTAACTATATAACATATCTGGTTACTTTTTTGTAAGTAATGAGGAATGAGGACTAAGTTAATTTTAAAAGTAACGTACCCCAACACTGGTCCCTTGTAAACATTTGTTTTCTTTATCTTGATATCATTTCTTGATCCACAAGTGTAAATAAACTTGTATGCGTAAGTAAATGGCAGAATTAATATTAAGCTTAACCCAGTTATTTATATAGGTCTCAGTTCTGGATGGAGTTATTTGCAGACCTCAGAGATGCAGGACACTTTAATGGAAGTCGTGAACATCAGTGCTTGCTAAGAATTTGCTTCAAGGATGTCATACAGAAGGACCTGGATGAATGCAGGACTCTGTGGAACAGTCACCGGATTCGCCCTTCTACAACTGCGTCATGTCCTGGAGGAGTGCCCAATGAACTGTACTACTTACCACACAGGTAGTGGATTATCATTTCCCAGTAACTTTTTGTTTTCTTTGTAGCTTAAATGTAAATAAATGCTATTACTCAGATCCATTTCTCAATCTAGATTTGGCTCCAGAGGCTGTGGATTTCGGATTGAATGTACAGAACTGGATACTTTCCCTGAATCAAATCAGCCAATGCATTCATGTGGTGACCTGAACATGCAGGAGTACTTGAACTTTGTTACGGAGCACAGTAAACCTACAGAAGCCAGAGAACTGGGAGTCTGCATCAGAACTATACATACGTCTTAAAGAAATTACTCAATTATAATTTGTTCTGTGTACTACAGATCTAATAATGTACACATTAATGAAATAGTGTCTCAAGTGTGTGAAGAGTAACTTGTGCTGTCCATGAATTTTAAGTTTTACTGGAAAAACTTCCACATCTGCCCTAAATTATTGTAAATAAAGTGTGAAATGAAATAAAGTGGAGTAAAGGTAAGGCAAAGTAAAAAATATTTATTACAATATTATTTAAGTATCAAAAATAAATGTTTAAATTTCAAGTAATCTTGATTTGGCTTTATTACCAGGGAATCTCTCTTTCAGATCTCAGGATTTGATGAAACTGTCAAAATGTAACATAATATAAATAAGAACACATTAAAACATCTTCAGTTGTAGCTTAAATAAACAGTTATCAAACATGTGGTTTCTTCAAAATCTCAAATATACAAATGCAGCAGAGTTATATTACAAAATTAAATAATAATAGTGCAAAAGTGTGTCCACCAGTGCAGATGGATGCAAGTTCTCTAGCTGCAGTGATTTAAGGCACACACCAATCCACATCTCGTGGACCCAATCACACCTGATTTAAAAACAGCCAAATCCTGGAGAATTCTGAATTCCAAAATCCATATGTGATTTAAACACATTGTATGAATCCAGCTGTGGTAATTTCATTGTGTTTGAACATGTGTTTGCCATTGGGAATGGTGAATCATCCAGGAACTCAATCCTTGGCAGCGGTTCCAATCCAGATGGGGGAAGTGAAGTTAGCCCAGTTGCAAACATGAAAACATCTTCCACGCGAAAAGCAGCCAGACCTTCTGTAAGGAAACAGAATTGTTCATGCACATCTTGGCATATTGTTAGTATTATTTTTAACTACTTGTAAAATAAATAATTCTGCAATCTGTTTTGCAAATCTTCACAATCAAGGAGATAGTAAGCCCAGTAGCCTAATGTTTGTCCTCCTCTGAATCTCTTGTTACTCTCTGATGGACTGAGGTCAGGTTTGAAAAGTCAAAGTTCAAGAGCAGTGACCTTCTTTTCTGAGTGGCACAGGACAGGGATCATCAAAGAAGGATGCTGCTGCAGTGCAGTCAAAAACTGAAGAGCTGAAAGACCATTTTTAAATCTAAAAAGTACAAAATACATTGTTACATTACACTATGTGATTAGCACTATATAGTATGTGCATGGACAGTATATTAAAAACATGATTACTCCAGTAATTTTCAGCATCTAAGGTTTTAAGATTTTTCTGCTGCTGACAGAGTCAAAAATATGTTTTAATGTATTGGATCATATTAGAGAAACTTAGTGTTTCTTTTGCATTTCCCTTTAAACATGAGTCAATGGGGTATGCTCTTAAAGCCTTTCTGAGTTTCTGGTTTTAGATCACTTATTTTAGATGCTTTGAAGGCTTGAACAGCATGCCTGCCCCCATGTACTACTGTTGAAATAACATGGGAAACTGCAAAAGGACCAAGATGTTTCCCTAAAATCACTATCAACTAAAACATTTTTGACCCTGACTCATTACCAGAAACCCTTTTTGAAATAATATATGTTGAAAATTATTGGAACTGTCCTTCACTAATAATGCAGTAGTTGTAAGTTGCTTGTTAATAACTGAATTGCAGACTGACATCATGTTTGCTTTGAACATGGCAATGTAACTTACAAAAATTGTAAGACTAGGATATGATGGCTACCTGTCAATTACACAGTTACGGTCGATAATATACCATCGGAGGTAGTCTGACACAATTGCTCTCTTTTCTTCAAGAGTAGCCACATATCTCAGACAACCAGCTGTCTGTAACATTGTGCTATGTTTTAAAGTACATTCTTGCAAAGCTTCGACAGAAGCAGCACGGTCAATCTAAAACACAAGGGGTATATACAGTTATCTCAAAAATTTCTGTTCCATTACTTATCTAGTTTAACCCTATATCTTGTACAATCACAGAACAATAAATGTATTACTCTGTGTATGTTATCAAGGGAGTAATGAGTTTCTCAAAGCATTGCAGAAACTAATAAATAAACCCTGCCCTACTATAGCATTATGCTTTTCCTATCTCTCGCAAAGCTTTCTTTATTTCTTCTTCAGTTACATCATTCACTGTTGCTTTGAATGAAGGCTGGCCTGCAAGATACAGTACAAGATCTTCCGAGAGGAAATGCGGACCTGGGCCTCCATGCACAACTGATACCGCAATCATCTTTCCTGCCAAGAAGTACTCATCCTCCCTGAGAGCTGTGAATGAAAATCATCCATATTTTAGAATTATAGGTGATTTACAATTCGAACCACAATTCCAAATTGCTTTTTATGTTATTTCTACTGTTCCATACATATTTAGCAACTACTTTTGGAAACATTCAAATATGTTTCATCATGCATTAAAATCAAGACAAACTTAAGCATGTTGTTGCCAAATATCTCTGGAACAGTTCAAGTAACAAAGCATATCAGTAATGTGATATATAATTCCAAGTCACACATCTTAACACTATGTATACATACCATATGCATTGTAGACTAAGTAACGTTGTCCTGTTGGTCCATCAAAAGTTGGTCAGTCTTTAACATGGTTCATTAGTAGAGTTAGAAACTCTAATCTTGGTCCACCTGTATCAATTCCATCCTCAAAAACACCAGCATCATCAGTAAATCTGACCAGCATATCACAGGTTTCTGAAAATGTTGCACGCTTGAAACCTCGGACTGCTCCATCCCAATCATCTGACCTTGCAATGTTGAACCGGCTAACTCTTCCATGATCAATATGATGCGAAAGGTTTGCAATGATATCAGGTAGTGTAATGTTTACTTCCTCTCTAGAATTACACAAGACTGAGTTACATTTGTGAAATGCCAGACAGTACACAATTTTCTATTTTTTGCACAACACTGATGTGCAGTAAAGGGCTTCATTCACATATTATCACAGCAGTAATTAAATATTTTACCATTAAGTGCACACAGAAGATTGCTATTGTCAATAACTGCCAGCTTACATGGTTGTGTCTGATAAATTCCCCAAATTTACAGGAAATGGCTCTTCATCCTCTTCTTCAACACATGGTGCATAAAGGTTTGTATATTTACTGTAAAGAAATTACCATTCCTATGTTAAAAGACAACTCCACCCATTTTACACTAAAACTTTCTTATTAAATAATTTCCAGTCTAAGTAAATCCCTGAAGTATTTTTTGTAAGTTAACCATTCTACAGATATTTTAGAAAGAACTTGCCAGTTTGTTTATCATCTAATCTAAAAATGTCTACCAAGGGAATAGTCACATTTTGCCAATTTTTTTTGCTTACCTGTAGTAGGTTGATTTAGTCACATTGTATTCAGGTAGATCCAGAGTATTTTCAGTATCAGATATTACTATTTGAAAAATAAAGTGACATGGGGAACTTAAATGTCCAACGCAACACAAAACTGAAAGAAAAAAATATTATGAGGTAACATTTGGTTCAATACCTGTCCAGCTTGAATTGTTGATGAATGTCTGGGTGCATCTCTGAAACATGTTAAAATTACTACTTTAGTACAACAAAGTATCATGGAGTTAAAAAGGAAATTTAAAATTATGGTAAGTTACAATAATCTAGATAATGTTGCTATATTTCACAATATTCTTACATGATTTACAACCTCATATACAGTGGTGTGAAAAACTATTTGCCCCCTTCCTGATTTCTGATTCTTTTGCATGTTTGTCACACAAAATGTTTCTGATCATCAAACACATGTAACCATTAGTCAAATATAACACAAGTAAACACAAAATGCAGTTTTTAAATGATGATTTTTATTATTTAGGGAGAAAAAAAATCGAAACCTACATGGCCCTGTGTGAAAAAGTAATTGCCCCCTTGTTAAAAAATAACCTAACTGTGGTGTATCACACCTGAGTTCAATTTCCGTAGCCACCCCCAGGCCTGTTTACTGCCACACCTGTTTCAATCAAGAAATCACTTAAATAGGAGCTGCCTGACACAGAGAAGTAGACCAAAAGCACCTCAAAAGCTAGACATCATGCCAAGATCCAAAGAAATGCAGGAACAAATGAGAACAGAAGTAATTGAGATCTATCAGTCTGGTAAAGGTTATAAAGCCATTTCTAAAGCTTTGGGACTCCAGCGAACCACAGTGAGAGCCATTATCCACAAATGGCAAAAACATGGAACAGTGGTAAACCTTTCCAGGAGTGGCCGGCCGACCAAAATTACCCCAAGAGCGCAGAGATGACTCATCCGAGAGGTCACAAAAGACCCCAGGACAACGTTTAAAGAACTGCAGGCCTCACTTGCCTCAATTAAGGTCAGTGTTCATGACTCCACCATAAGAAAGAGACTGGGCAAAAACGGCCTGCATGGCAGATTTCCAAGACGCAAACCACTGTTAAGCAAAAAGAACATTAGGGCTCGTCTCAATTTTGCTAAGAAACATCTCAATGATTGCCAAGACTTTTGGGAAAATACCTTGTGGACTGATGAGACAAAAGATGAACTTTTTGGAAGGCAAATGTCCCGTTACATCTGGCGTAAAAGGAACACAGCATTTCAGAAAAAGAACATCATACCAACAGTAAAATATGGTGGTGGTAGTGTGATGGTCTGGGGTTGTTTTGCTGCTTCAGGACCTGGAAGGCTTGCTGTGATAGATGGAACCATGAATTCTACTGTCTACCAAAAAATCCTCAAGGAGAATGTCCGGCCATCTGTTCGTCAACTCAAGCTGAAGCGATCTGGAGTGCTGCAACAGGACAATGACCCAAAACACACCAGCAAATCCACCTCTGAATGGCTGAAGAAAAACAAAATGAACACTTTGGAGTGGCCTAGTCAAAGTCCTGACCTGAATCCAATTGAGATGCTATGGCATGACCTTAAAAAGGCGGTTCATGCTAGAAAACCCTCAAATAAAGCTGAATTACAACAATTCTGCAAAGATGAGTGGGCCAAAATTCCTCCAGAGCGCTGTAAAATACTCATTGCAAGTTATCGCAAACGCTTGATTGCAGTTATTGCTGCTAAGGGTGGCCCAACCAGTTATTAGGTTCAGGGGGCAATTACTTTTTCACACAGGGCCATGTAGGTTTGGATTTTTTTTTCTCCCTAAATAATAAAAACCATCATTTAAAAACTGCATTTTGTGTTTACTTGTGTTATATTTGACTAATGGTTAAATGTGTTTGATGATCAGAAACATTTTGTGTGACAAACATGGAAAAGAATCAGAAATCAGGAAGGGGGCAAATAGTTTTTCACACCACTGTATTTAGAGCAAAACCTCTGGTCTCAATATAAACTCAAGGGTCTGTCCCAAACATGTGATTTGATCACATTACCAGCTTACAGATTACTTACATTTGCAAATTAGTACTTACACTACATCTTCTAGTTTGTGTTTGGGTGTACTTTGGTTACAGGGAAAACCTGAGGGAAAAAGCATAAAATTCTGAACAATTTTATACAGCCTATATTATTCTCCATCCATTATCAAACAACCAACCATTTCCTAACCCGCTGAATCCAAACACAGGGTCACGGGGGTCTGCTGGAGCCAATCCCAGGGCACAAGGCAGGAAACAAACCCCAGGCAGTGTGCCAGCCCACCACAGGGCATACACAAACACCCCAAGCACACACTAGGGACAATTTAGAATCACATGCATGTCTTTGGACTGTGGGAGGAAACCAGAGTAAACCCACACAGACACGGGGAGAACATGCAAACTTCATGCAGGGAGGACCCGGGAAGCGAACCCCGGTCTCGTAACTGCGAGGCAGCAGCACTACCCACCATGCCACTGTGCTGCTCTATATTATTCTCTTACTACATAAATACTTTTCAATGAAATGTTGCCTGGTGAAACATGGCAAGTTGTTAGTATTTCTGACAGATAAACCAGCTGAACAATAATCAAAATGATTCACATATGTTACACCAAATGCCATTTAAAATGTAAATCCTACTGTTTGTCCAAGTACAATGAAGGAACGTATTTTCAAACTCAACTACAAACATTACTAAGTAGCTAGCCTCTGTTAAACCAAAATTTTGGCAAGCATTATGCACAGAACAGCTCTGGTTAAGAATACGGCCATTCAATATACTGCTTTCCTAAATTATTTGTTTCATGTTAACTCACCACAGTGTCAGCCTGATTGAATTCAATTGTGCTCCTAAATTTCAGAATCTGAGTCGGATTCTGAGCTAACATCCACTGCAGTTAAAGGAAACAACATCAACACATTATTATGCATAATTATGTACAGTATGTCACAGCACTGTGAAATATGTAAAAGTGCAAAATCATCAAATCCACTAACCTCTTCTAAAGTCTTTTTTTAGGCATATAAAAAAAGAGATCCTGCAATATGCCTTTCCTATTTCCTTTTTATATTCAGCCAATATGAATGGCCTTTCTGTCCCAGACACATTGACCACCTCTGAGCAATCTGGATACAAAAGGATATATGGTCCTTCATCCATGTCCTTGTTAAATGTTCTCATTTTCTAGACAGCTAGTTTCTGCAGATCAGGCGCTGCTACCAGAGGGTCTGTAAATAATGGTAGTGTTTCTCCTCTTACAGGTTTTAAATCACTTCCATTTAACACCATCAATCCTATGTTTATCTAGATAAATAAAAAAAACAGAATGAGTTTTCTGTAAATTATATATTTATACATTTAATTATATAAATTATATATTTGTTGCACAGGAAGTTAAACACTAAATGGGTCCACTGATTAAACAATAACTGTCCCAGCAACCATTGTCTTGTATACATGACACAAACAGTTAAACCACCTAACCTGAACTTGTCTCTGTTCTTGTTTTAGTTGTCTCTTTGACCCACAGCTAAAGGACTGTCTTTCTTTTGATTTGAAGTTTCTGTAGTCCATTAACTGTTTATATGATAGGCATGGTTGTTCTTCTGGAATAAACAGAATTGAATATCAACACATTATGGACAAAATAATTGTAATCATTTATGAACCATAAAATGTATTGATGTGTATTTTAGTTCAACTACTTCCACAATATTGTTTAGTATAATTACTTGTAATATGTGACCTTTACTCTACGACCACTACAGGTAACACTGCTTGTTAAAAGATGATACAAATGTGTGCTTCTATAAGTTTTTTTAAACAAAACAAAAAAAAACCACATACATCATGAATCTCTTTACATTTTCTTCACAATACTCCTAACCTGCATAAATATACACTAGGAAAATCCGTTCCATTATCTGTTGTAAAAGCCATTTGTTACTTAGTTAGATTATATTAAGTTGATATTAGAATTTTGTTATTTATGTTAAAATGTTTGTGTATATATTAGGGCATAGTCAATGGGAGGTTCTATTATAAGCCCTACAAGCTAAATTGTAAATGTAATATTCTAATTATTTCTTGTCATTCTGACTACACACTAGTTCAGTTTACGATCTGCCTTGCAGTTGTTAAGGCATGGAGGGCAAAAACCGTACTGACATACTAAAGTGAAGTCTATATAAGTTTGCCATAGAAACGTAACAACCTCTAAGTATAGAAAGTAACTGATTTTTAACCCGAGAAAGCTAAGACTGTAATTAAACTGATAAGAACATTTTTTCCCCGTTTTTGCCTTTTATTCTGCATGTGTAATAACTTTTTTTCTAAAATTTTGTGATTTTTTCTTTTTCAAATACTCACTAAACTTTTTTGAAACAAACTTTATTGGACTGAGAAATTTCTTTTCGTACATGTTTGACTCATGCTGGATGATACCTTGCCAACTGCTGCTCAACCTTTGGAACCGAAAAGATGCAGCTACATCTGTAATTTGAAATGTGCTGGCAATTGCTGAATGTTGACAATAATACAAGACCAAATCATTTTTTATTTTATTAAGTTACAACCGTTCGTTATGAAAGTTAACAGTCCCAGTGTATTTTGCAGTAGTAATTAAAAAACTTAAATCACTGCATTATGTATGACACACATATATACTGTATATCCCAACTTGCACAGAAGTTGTTTATTTGAACAGAATTCTGAATGACTCGTACTATGTCAACTGAGCAATAATAATAATAATAATAACAACAATAATAATAATAATAATAATAAAAGCCTAGAATAGCTGGCTCTAGATAGCGTTAAGAGTCCACTTACCGGTACTTTGATTAACATTTACAGGTGGTTTAGACTTTGGCTGTGCATCTGTTTCTTCCATGCGGGGAGCCTCTTTTAGAAAGTCTAAACATTTCCCACAAGAATAACAAAAGCAGGCTAACTGGCTAAAATGGTTTCCACAAAATGGACAAAACAATGTTGTTTCAGGCCACTTGTAAAATTGTTTTCTGAACTGTTAATTTGTTTTACCACTTGTAAATTTGTTTCGGGAGTTGTAAATTGTTCACACTATTGTAAATTTGTTTTCTGAAATGTTAATTTGAATTTCCTTTGTAAATTTGTCTTCACGGTTGTAAATTTGTTCTGTGAAAAGTAAATTTGTTTTGCTATTCTCGACCACTGTAGAAAACCACATAATACCATTTACAGTCCTAACTCCTGAGATCTCGTATCTACTCCCACCCCTGACCTTGCCTCATTATATATATATATATATATATATATATATACTGTTTATCCGGTAGACAGACTGTGAGAGCCAACAAGAATAGTTGGGGTACTAGGCTACCTCATTTAATCATTGGTATTTCAGTCACAGAAAAACAAACAAGAATTATGTGCAGCACCCTTGAGCTCACAAGCAGTAACAGTATAACAGCCAAATTGTCCAATGTAAGAGAACAAATCACACAGTATTAAAGGGTGCTCTGTCTTCTTTGCTGTTTGGATCCAGAATGAGCCACCATCCACCAAGGCTGGTCCGTTTTTACTGTGATCAGATAGGAAGGGGCAGAGCCAACTCAGGGCTATAGGCGGCCATTAAGCACTATCTTGATGCTGTCTGTCAGAACTGCGGGAAGGAAAGAAAATAGTGTCAGTGACAGCAACCTCTTTCATCATGGGGTAGTACTGTTTACCTCAACAGAGCCAGAAGGAGCAATGGATCAGTGCTCACGTCACACTCCCTGTAAGTACCCTGGCTCGTCAGGAGAAACAAATGATCCAATCAGCAGCAGGCCAAATTCAGAAAACTCATTGAATCCTGGCTTCTCATCAAGACCCTCCAACAAGAAGCTGACTCAAGACTTTTGAGCCGTGGGTCCAGCACTACGGATTCTCCAACCAAATGTTGAGAGTCTATCAGCCACCAAGCAGAGGCTCATCAGTGTCCTAGCGGGCGAACATGAAACTGATGTCATCTGCTTGCAGGAAACACACATCACAGCAGATGAGGGAAGACACTTCACTATAGCTGGTTTTGATGTCATTAGTTACAGTCTTCATGCTAAACACAGATGAGCCACATATATTCACAGTAACATTACAGAGGCAACAAAGATACAATCTAATAAACACTGTGACATTATACAAGTGCATGGGTTTCATGTTGCCAATATCTATAAATCACCAAGTAAGAAGTGGAAAGAGGCAGTTTTGCCAATTGTTGATCATCCATCAGTGTGTGTTGGGGATTTTAACAGTTACTACCAAAACTCTGGGTATCAGGAGGCAAATGCAGACGGCGAGCTACTTATGGATTGGGCCTGCAATAATGACCTCCAACTTGTGCATGATTCCAAACAACGAGGTATTTTCAGATCAGCACACTGGTTACAAGAGTACAGCCCTGATCTATGCTACGTATCCATGATCCAAAGTCATCTACAGTCAGTTTCATGTGCTGTGCTAAATAATATCCCAAAAAGCCAGCACTGCCCTCTGTCATTCACATGGGCCCCCAAGCTCCCAGTTATTCATTCTATTCAGAAACCAAGGTGGACATTCAGGAAGGCAAACTGGGAGCAGTATACAGCGATAATGGAATGCAGTGTGGCCATAATCCTATCAAGAGGCATCCCAGTAGAGGAGTCATATAGCCAGTTCTGTAGGGCAGTATTTAGGGCAGCTCCATGTGGATACCGCTATGTGTATACGCCATGCCTAACAGAGGAGGCAGAAAAACTACTAAAATAATATGAGGCTAATGGGAATCCCGACATTGCAGAGCAAGTCACCAAGTCACTGGATGCAGCACGGCGGGTCAGATGGGAAGAGATGATCTATTCAATGAATTTAAGAGCTTCCAGCAGGAAGGCATGGTCACTTATTCGGCGACTCGGTACTGCACAGAGACCTCCAGTCCTGCTTTATTCCCCTGTTGCCCTAAACCAAGTGGCCGGCCACCTGCTGAAGGTTGCAAGAGCCCTACTTGATAAGTGCATTAAAAGAGTGACTCCTGACAAGTGGTGGAGGTTCCTTAAGAGATCAAACCAGCACAGAATGCCTGAGGTGTTCATAGCACATGAACTGTAATGAAGGCAGGAACAACAGCAGGGTATGATAACATACCAAGAGTTATAGTGCACCCGTAAGTGCTGCAGGCAGAAGATAACCGGACACCTGGAGCACTTCCGGGTGCACTATAAAAGGAGCCAGCTGCCACTACACTGGAAGCCAGAGTCAGGAAGTAGGGAGACGAAACTTGCCATGAGGAGTGGAGGCAGACAAAGAGGAAGAGAAAGAGAAAGGAGAAGAAGAAAAGAGAGTTTACTGTTGTGTACTTAGCTGTGTCCTGCATCTGTCTCTGTTGGGTTTGTCAGCTTATATAGGAAAATATCATAAGCCCTATATGGACTAACACAGCTAACATTAAAGAGTTTTAGCCTGCCACAACAGCACTGGCCAGAAGGCAGGAAGGAACTGTTTACTGGGGATCAATTTAGAACTGCAATTAAACTAACCTGCACATCTTTGGGAGATGTGGAAGTAAAACACAGAGGACCCACAGAAAAAAAACACATACCAGGATTCAAATCCAAGCTGATGAATTCATGAAGTACCAGCAATAACCATTGAACTACTATGTTGTCCAATGTTATATGTGCTATACAGGTGCCGGCCATAAAATTAGAATATCATGACAAAGTTGATTTATTTCAGTAGTTCCATTCAAAAAGTGAAACTTGTATATTAGATTCATTCATTATACACAGGCTGATGTATTTCAAATGTTTATTTCTTTTAATTTTGAGGATTATAACTGACAACTAATGAAAGTCCCAAATTCAGTATCTTGGAAAATTAGAATATTGTGAAAAGGTTCAATATTGAAGACACTTTGTGCCACACTCTAATCAGCTAATTAACTCAAAACACCTGCAAAAGCCTTTAAATGGTCTCTCAGTCTAGTTCTGTAGGCTACACAATCATGGGGAAGACTGCTGACTTGACAGTTGTCCAAAAGACGACCATTGACACCTTGCACAAGGAGGGCAAGACACAAAAGGTCATTGCTAAAGAGGCTGGCTGTTCACAGAGCTCTGTGTCCAAGCACATTAATAGAGAGGCGAAGGGAAGGACAAGATGTGGTAGAAAAAAGTGTACAAGCAATAGGGATAACCGCACCCTGGTGAGGATTGTGAAACAAAACCCATTCAAAACTGAGGAGGAGATTCACAAAGAGTGGACTGCAGCTGGAGTCAGTGCTTCAAGAACCACCACGCACAGACGTATGCAAGACATGGGTTTCAGCTGTCGCATTCTTTGTGTCAAGCCACTCTTGAACAAGAGACAGCGTCAGAAGCGTCTCGCCTGGGCTAAAGACAAAACTGCTGCTGAGTGGTCCAAAGTTATGTTCTCTGATGAAAGTAAATTTTGCATTTCCTTTGGAAATCAAGGTCACAGAGTCTGGAGGAAGAGAGGAGAGGCACAGAATCCACGTTGCTTGAGGTCCAGTGTAAAGTTTCCACTGTCAGTGATGGTTTGGGGTGCCATGTCATCTGCTGGTGTTGGTCCATTGTGTTTTCTGAGGTCCAAGGTCAACGCAGCCGTCTACCAGGAAGTTTTAGAGCACTTCATGCTTCCTGCTGCTGATGAACTTTATGGAGATGCAGATTTCATTTTCCAACAGGACCTGGTCCTGCACAAAGTGCCAAAACTACCAGTACCTGGTTTAAGGACCATGGTATCCCTGTTCTTGATTGGCCAGCAAACTCGCCTGACCTTAACCCCATAGAAAATCTATGGGGTATTGTGAAGAGGAAGATGCAATATGCCAGACCCAACAATTCAGAAGAGCTGAAGGCCACTATCAGAGCAACATGGGCTCTCATAACACCTGAGCAGTGCCACAGACTGATCGACTCCATGCCACGCCGCATTGCTGCAGTAATCCAGGCCAAAGGAGCCCCAACTAAATATTGAGTGCTGTACATGCTCATACTTTTCATGTTCATACCTTTCAGTTGGCCAACATTTCTAAAAATCCTTTTTTTGCATTGGTCTTAATTGATATTCTAATTTTCCGAGATACTGAATTTGGGACTTTCATTAGTTGTCAGTTATAATCATCAAAATTAAAAGAAATAAACATTTGAAATACATCAGTCTGTGTGTAATGAATGAATCTAATATACAAGTTTCACTTTTTGAATGGAATTACTGAAATAAATCAACTTCTAATTTTATGACCGGCACCTGTAAATGTTATACTATATACAGGATATAAGTGGGCTCATATGTAATTGTACTGTACTTACTTTAAAACTACCTGCTTGACTGAACTTCAGTTCAGTCTGGATTATTTTAAAATAGTGTGCTTCACTAAGTACAGGCAAGAGTGGCGTTTAGGGATGGCAAGTGGGGTGATCGCCCCAGGTCCCACCCCTAAGGGGGCCCTGCTTTTGAGGTCTGCATGTCCCATTCGAGTGGATTTGTCAAGTTATATTCTCCAGTATATATATATTTGAGATGCTTCTAAGAGGAATCCTTTTAAAATCCCTCTTCAAGGTCTGTACATGTATGCCTTTGGAAACATTCCATAGTCCAAATGTTAATGCACAAAAACATGTATGGCTAATGATAACCGGCTGACATGACATCAACGTGAGTTATGACTCTGACATCCTGCATATCAAGACTCAGAGTATACTTGCAATTTGGGTACTTTTCTAGAAGAGGCCCTACTAATTTCCGCATGACACCGCATCGCATTTCACACTGTCATGGTATTGTCATGAATTATGAATTGCACCTTTTTAATAGATTATATCATTATATTTTGATAAAGTCCGCATGTTATCTTGCAAAAATTTAGCTGAAACCTATAATGAGAAAATCTGCTGTAGGTTAACATTATTTTTATTAAATTCGTGCACAAGTTTATACAGTCCATACCGGTAACAGCATTTGACGTAACCCGTGTGAGGTTGGTCAGACCTATGCCCAGCACACCCCTAAGGCCACCACTGAGTACAGGCACTCATCATTTACACAGATATGGCTTATAAGTTGGCAACAGTAAAGTACATAACCATGTGACATTTTACAAACATAAGCTATATATCAGATTGTCATTGCTCATTCCATTTCATCCTGTTAAACACTGAGAGGATCAAGGGACAGCTACAGACACAAAGGGGTAGAGAACTTTAGATGCCTCAGGGCCTTTTCTACTCTCTTTTTAGGAAGGAACCCAAAGTACAACAGCTAAGACACCACCCAGTTGAAAATCAGAAATCTTAAAATCCCTAATAGACCCCAGAAGAAAAAGTAGTAATCCCAGACTCAGGTGTTGTCATTTAAGGGAAACAAGAAGGTCACACAGTTTACCACCAGTCAAAGAAGTCACAGGGGAGACTGCTGAACTGTCCCCTCCAGTCATGTCTGCTTAAGGGCATATAAACGTATACAAACCCAGAAGGGGGGGGGCAGTATAATAATATTTAGAAAATGAGAAGGAATTCTGTCTAAGAGATTGCTCCTTGTATCCCTTTGGAAATTTAAACCATCTTCTAAGCAACATTCTGATAAAAGGACTTAAAAGCCTGATTTACAGAAACCAGTAAATACTGCCAAATGTACTCTTGTATCCCATTTTTTAGTTTGCCGAGTGGTCTCTAGTGGTTACAGGGCAAATAAACAATAATACTGATTTTGGGCATGTATTTGTTTACAATTTACAAAAATGTTAACTTAGGCTCCATCCAAAAAGGCTCAGGCAGCTGCAAGCCTAAAAGAGAAAAACTAAAATTTTACTTAACAGCCTTTCCGGACAAAACAAACCTCTGGGGGTCAATGGTCATTTACATCAGGCAAAAACAGTTCTGCTGACACAAACCAACTGGCTACACTACTGCTTCTGGGCATTCAGCAACTGTGCAATGATATAGTGTAGCAGCTCTGTAAATGAGTAAGCAGATATTTCTCATTTTAATTTCATATCAGATTGGTACTCAAGGTACACATTATGAATAGGATGCATTTGCTATGTAAGCACAATATAAAATGTGATGAATCGTGGCATGTAGCAATACGCACAATCATTTTGTAATACCTTTGTATTATTATAAATTTGCTCAATGTAAAAAATGCTTGATGATAGCTCAGTTAGATGATTGCTTCAAAATAAGTCAATTTTTTAATTTAATATTAAATTTAATTTTGAATATTTGTCAGTCAGTCATTTTCTAACCCGCTTAGTTCCATATTTAATATTCTTTTCCTCATTTTACTTTTATACTGTACCTTAGAAGTACTTTTTGAAACCATATTTATCTAATGTTTCAAGCTAATAAATATAAAAACAGGTATCCATTAACTTACATAGGGTTACATTTCGACATGGGGGATGCAAGTCAGTATTGGAGAATCTCAATAATTATAGGGGAGAGGTCAAATATGCTGTACAGCATAAGACACAATAATATCACACATACTGTATTTCAGACCTTGTTTTTCAGAATTGTTATCATACCAAGAGACCAGCCAAATTCACATGCAATTACATTCACTGCTTTGCCACTTTCTTATTGTTTGACAACTCAACCCATAAGAGTACAGGCAGGGGAGACTCATAGGGAATCATGTGCACAGAAGGAGCTTGAAAGGAGGTGCAATGAACACACATCTGACCTGCTAATGCTGTTCATCACACCAATTTTATATTTTAACTTTATGGCATTTAGGAGCCATGATGCACTTGAATATATGGAAATGTAGGAGTTATGAAATACAAAACATATACAGGAGACGTGAGTGAGCAAGATTAGACACAAAGAGCTGGTGCCTGAAATGCTATGAGACTGGTAACAAAATGGTGCACAGTACAGTGTTCTGTTTTCTTAGTAAATAGAGAAAGTATACCATAACATAAAAAGAGTACATATATATCTGTATCATATTTGCTTATCACAGCTGTTAAGTACATATATGTATTATAAGCTATATATGTACTGTGCTGTACCTTTGTACGGCTTCCAGTGCAGTTTTGTTTAAAATACATGTAGAATATATAAATAAAACACACATACATATATTTGCGATCATAAAATAAGGCAGGTATAAGACAGATGCCCTATATGAACCACGAATGTTAAGTCTGATCAAACGTGACTAGATAGGACGTACATCAGTGGATACCTGTATCCTTGTTCCCTTCATTATATGCTTGGCTCTACTGTGCCATTTGAAATGTTGAAAAACTATGACATCCTTTGTTTAATTTGATGACATGATGTTTCACATGAAGATTACTCCTCCATGCTCCTGAAATATATTTCTTTTTAGAATTTCTAAATTGTTCCGCATCTTGTGATACATTTGGCCCCACCTGAAACATGATAGCTTTACATCACATCAGCACTTGGTTTCTGCTTAGTACTCAGTTCCATGGGATAATCAAAGTCTACCTACCTACTGTACCTGGTGCTGCAGGAATAGGCTCTTGCTCTCCATGATAAAGGATGAACTGGACACAGTAAATGGTTATATGAAACATCCATACCTCTTCATTGTAATCTGTTATGCCTCAATTACCTGCTGTCTGCATTCTAATATTTTTTTTACATTAAACACAATAACTGAGACTGTTTCTTAAGCATCCCTTTTGAGAGTTTTTTGGTCTCTGGTCATTGTTGTTTTGATTCTTTGGATTTTTGACTTGGCTATTGGTCTTTACTTTTGGTTTGTGGTCTTCAGTTGTTGATTTTTCAATTTCCTTTTTTTGCTATTTCATTTAATTCTTTGATTTTGTTTTTTATTTAGTATTTGCTTTGATGTCCAGCTTTTTTCAATCCAGTGCATCAGTTGCAGTGTAGCTGAGAGAGGACTGTACTAGCAGCGGATCAACACCAGACTACGTAGTACAGTAGTAAGAGGCAATGATCCTAAGATCTAAGTACTGTCTCAGTGAACAGCAGAATAAAATCAATACCAACTTTAACTAATCCACAGCTAGTTTTGTTGGGGACTTGTGTTATTCCATGGTCTGTTCAGCTGAACGTATAATTGCTAGTTAACAAATGGCTCGCATGCAAATAATGTTTTACCTTCTTAATCAACAATGTTGCATTACACATTCCTGTTGATTTAAAGAGAGAGAGCACAAGGGAAAAGTACATCTTCATGTAAAGTTATTAAAAAATAATTGCAGTTGTTAAGCTACATTAGAATGAAATGAATGCTGCTGTTATTATTGTAAACATTATTCATCTTGAGCCAACACTGATTTTAAATCTGTTGAGGACCTAAGCTACATAAAGGTTGGAGACCCCTTACACTAAATGGTTTCACAAAGGCATTTGAAAATGAGGGGAACCCTTGGAGTAATCAGCACAATCAAAGATTGGTAGGGGGACCCTTTGTAATGTTCAGATCAAAATCAAATCTGAGGACAGGTATTTGTATTTCTGAAGACAGACATTAGTCAAGCATTAGGTTGAAGAGAAGGTCTGTAATAAGAGGTCAGTGCCTCTATAAGTAGACACTCCCGCAGACAAACATATCAACAGCACAGACTTTGGCTCTAAACCCAAGGCTGAGTTAAGCAAACAGCACTATTAACCATAGATCACTAAAACACAAAATGCAACCAGCCAATAAACACATTAAAGGTTTATGGTGTATACATAAATAGTTATGCTGTAGTCATAATATAAAAATGTATTAAACAATTACATACTCAAAATCAGAACAGATCATCACCGAGGCAGACAGCACATGCATGTACAGTATAAGTAGCACAAAGTAAATATGCAGCAAAGCAGAGAAAGATAAAAATAATCACTCACACCATACAAAGCTTCCTTAGTATTTCTTCAGTATAATTTGTTTAGAATTGTCTGTGAGCATATTATTAACACTGCCCCACCCTGACTCCTCCCAGAATTACGCCCATTTGAATATTTAAATCAGTATAAATAGCCCTTACGTTTCAGCATGGGGAAAAGAAACTTCAGTGAATTCCGAAGTGGAGGTCCTACTCAGTAAAGTGGAGGCAAGGAAAAATTTACTTTTAAGTGACGTAGGCAGTGGTATGAGCAACAAAAGGAAATTCATGTAGTGGCATTCAAAAGTTCAAGTTCAGAAAGTGACACAGTGGTCAGATGTCAAAATTGAGGTGAAAAAGTGAGTCATAACCCACCATCAGAGTGTCATACGGAAGCATATTAGGCCACAGAGAAAAGAAAAAAAAAACTAGGGACACATTGCAGAAAAAAAGGTCAAAATAAAGACTTTATTCTTGAAATTTCCACTTTAATCTCACAGTTTATTTTGTCATTAAAGCAGAATGGCGTAAACTTTACCCTAAAATCAATGTTTAATTCACTAGAGTTTCTCAAATCCCATCATAACTAAAGTAATATGTTAAATGCTTTGTATTCTATGTGTTCTCTGACACAGTCATTAATCACTACATGCTACTTAAACAGGCCATCTCTTTCGCAGACAGAAGCACGCAAGCCGTGACTGCCACACAGAATACATTACATTCCTAATATTACAGCTCTCTGAACATTTCAGAAAAGTAAGATTATACTTGAAATCATTTTCATGATGAAATGCATTAAAGCATGTATTAAACATGTGGGGGCGCAGTGGTACAGCGGTAGCAATGAGCTGGCACCCCATCCAGAGATTGTTCTTGCCTTCCGCAAGATGCTTGCTGGGACATGTGCAACCCTGAATGGAATAATTTAATGCAGCAGTACTGTCTCTGTCAAATGTACCAACCCCCAATTCCTGTCCTTCCATTTTCTTTCTTCATTTAACCAATCGGCACACAATAATCTCTGTAATAAATGTAAAATCAGCTGTAAGCTTAGAACGTAGATTCTCCAAAACATTTAATGAACATTGAAAAATCTATGTTATACATGTTTAATTATTCCATCCAGCCAGGATCGTGCCAGCCCCAGCAAGCATCAAACATGAAACAGGAACAATCCCTGGATGGGGTGCCATTTCATTGCTACTGCTGTGCCATCATGCCCTCACATGTTTAATTATTAACAGTATACATTATTTAAATGAAGTTAACAAATTATCTGTAAAATGTAATATGCATACTTAAATTGACTTCATAATAAAAGAGATATCAAGTATACATACTAGTAGTCCAACAGCACACAGCTCCAAGAGGATAGCTCTCAGAAATCTATATTGACTTAGAAGCTAATCATCATTATCTTTAAATATACGCTCTCTTCTATTGAATTGAACTGAATTCCTTTATTGTTAATGTATGGTACAAACATGTACATACAGTACAGATAGTGCAAATGGTTCATGAAGTGGCTCAGGTTGTACAATTTTACAGTGAGGTAATTGTAAATATAAGTACAAACAGTTCTACTGGGAGCACTTGATGGACTGATTGAATGTGTTTATAGCTCTTGTGATAAAACTGTTTCTGAGCCTCGAGGTCAGTGCAGGAATGGCTTGGAAGTGTTTGCCGGAATGGAGAAGTTCAAATAGCCTGTGGCATGGCTGAGAGGAATCCATGTAGAGGCCGGTGGCTTTTGTGAGGCAGAGTCTAATTTAAATGTCCTCCAGGGCTGGAAGCTGTATGCTGATAATCCTCTGCACTCTCGACACAACTGAAGTAGAGCTTTCTGATCAGCTGGTGTACATACAGTACAATTGGTTAAAATTGGTTACAATACTCTGAGTGGTACACTGAGAGTAGCAACGCTAAAGCAGCTGTAGTATTTGGAATAGCTTGTTCATTCCGTTTATCATTATATTGTTATAGAAAGATTGCAATCAAGTGAATTCAATTTGTAAACAATATGAAATTAACTTTGGTTTATTTGACAAACCCCACGTCACTAATGCAATCTGAAAAAAGGGAGACCACACAGAAACAGTAACACTGCTTTGACGCTGTGTGTCGCCAGTTTGCAAAACTGAGCAGTAAAGTGCGTACACAAGGGGGGATGCTGCTGTGAGAATGTGCAAGGCTTTACACCAAGTTTAGTTTTTATATGTTTCGATGTGAGCATGGAAATGGCCGTACGCAACATTTTTCTGTGTACGCACTGTTTATACATGAGGCCCTTGATCATGACACATGGTGCGCTTCCTTAGCACATGCAATTCAGTGTGATTTTCATCAGCACTTTCTTAATGGTTAATGCCAGCATAAGCCCTTCATTCAACTTATTAGCTGCATTCTGACACTGTGGATATGGGGTCTTTGCTGTATTATTAAATAGAGAGATGGAGTTTGTAATATAATATACTCTACCAAATAAAAAAGACAAAACAAAATACATACTCCTGCTCCAAAAGGCCTTGTAATAGAGGCTTTAGCACTGTCAAACAAACCTTCCTACCTCTTAATAGCATCCTAAATCTGTAGTGATTCTAAATATGTTAATTAGGACATCATGCATGTGGAGGTTTCCTGTTTTAAACTGTTTTTATATCATTATCACAGTGACATCTTCAGCACCAGCTACGTTGTAGATTTCTGATTTGTTATACATACCACTTTGCTTTTGGTATTAATGACGTTCAATTGGCACTCATATAGTTGATGTCATAGCAAAGCCAAACATCATTACACAAACCTTTAAAATGTTGCAAATTAATTTGCAGTTTTCATTTTGAACTTGGTCTTTCACAAAGACTTAATTGTTTTTTTATCTTTCTGACTACAGTTTTAGTTTAGTGTTTAGCTTTGATAAAAGATTCCCTGGTGTTCTGACCTGGTACTCTGATTCTGCAGACATGACATTCTACTGTCCAGAATGGAGAACATGTTGGGTATCTCTGGCACTGCCCTCCAGTAGTTCAAGTCCTATCTGACTGATAGGCAAGAGTTTTTTACTCTTGGCAACAGCAGATCCAGCTCAGCGCCAGTCAGTTTATGAGGATCCTCATTTTCAGGGAAAAAATTATTATTAAAATTTTCAGCTAATGCTCTTAAATGTTGACTTATTATGTTGAATATGACTTTCTGGTTGACATCAGCAGCAATCAAAAATTCCAAAAGTGGAAACATTTCTATATCTTCCTCTTGTAAGCGACGATTCCAAAGAGCTAGCTTCTTTTTGAACGCATCCATTTTATTTCTTAAAGTAAAAATATTTGTATATGACCCCTGCAGAGAAATATTAACTTCATTGTGCAGACTGAATATGTCCATCATGTAAGCAAGCTTTGCCAGCCATTCTTCATTCAACAAAGGCTCCAGTTCAGATTTTCGCTTTCGCAAATACTGCTTTACTTCTTTCCTCAGTTCGAAAAGGCGCAAAAGAACCCTTCCTCTCGATAACCACCTTAGTTTTGCATGGAGAAGGAGATGTTGGTGGTGTGAGTCCATGCTCTCACATAGTGTCGTGAAGAGCCTTGAGTTCATAGCTCGACTACGAATTTCATTAAAAATCTTCACCGCGTCATTCATCACAGTGTTTAGTTCAGTAGAAAGCTTCTTTGCAGCTAGGTGCTCTCGGTGGATCATACTGTGAGTGGACAAAACTTGAGGGTGTGCAACTTCTTTTATTTTCGCAACTACTCCTGAGCGACATCCACTCATGCTCGCAGCACCGTCAGTACACACTCCGACACATTTGCTCCAGTCTAAGCCCTGCGCATGAAAAGAGCATTAAATATTTCTGAACCAGTGGTTCGTGCAGGTAAGTCGAGACAACAAAGAAGTACTTCCACTTATGCCTTCAACTTCACTATACCTCATGAAGCAAAGTAGGATAGCATGATTACTCACATCAGTTGATTCTTCAAGTTGAATCGCAAAACATCTCGATTTCCTTATCCCATCTACAACTTGATTTTCAATATCGGTGGCCATCTCAACAATTCTTCTCATAATGGTGGTGTCCGAAAGCGGTATGGCCTCTAGTTTTACAGCAGCTCGAGGACCTAAAATTTCTTGTACGACATCTAAGATGCAAGGCTTTACTAACTCCTCACCAACAGTAAACGTTTTTTTCGATTTAGCTATTCGAAGCGCAACTAAATAAGACGCTTGAAGCAGCGACTTGTTACTAGTCGTCATCATTTTCATTTGACTTTCTGTATTTTTATCTGGTCACGTAATCTTTCAAAAAAGTCCAGTGGCTTATCAGTAAAATCTCAATGTTTCGAATGCAAATGACAAGCAAGTTTGGAAGGTTTCATAGCTTCGTTTGACAGGATTTCGGAACATACTACACACAAAGGCCGTGGCGATAGTTCATTGCCAGCGGCTACAATGAAACCAAACTTTAAATACAGTACTCTTTATCGTAATGCCTAACATAGTTTCCTTTTCTCTTTTTGGTTTGTATTTCGCAAAGTATTTTGTATTTCCGAAGTATCAACGTATTTATTTTTCTGTGTTTCCCTAAACTTCAGCACTAGTACTTGGCATTCTTTCAGCACCATCACTGATTTTCTCCTGAATATTGTCCTTGCCTCTACTAAAGAACGTTAAAAGATTTTGCTGTTTGACTTTTTTTGTCTCCATTTTGTAGGCCCTACAAATTAAAAATTAAATAAAAATAAAAATTTTATTAAGAAATAACCAGTTTTCCGAAATACTACAACAAAATATTAGAAAACAATGTACAAGCAATAAAATAAGAATTGTGTGACGTGTTATCAGCAGACGAGCAGATGCTATACTGACATTCGGCAGCCACGCACTTCATCCACTGAACAAGCATCTGCGGCATTTATTGGAGACTAGCACCTTAGAGAAGTCTCAAATGCACGGCGAAATCTGGAAACACAATCTAAAGTAGTATGAAAAATAACCACGAGAGGTGTTTTATTGGGGCTAGTGAATAAATAAATCATGGTTCGGACAAACGTTAGCTTCTGCGTCAACTAAAAAAATGTGCTAAATACTCGTGAACAGAACTGTGGATCTACATGATTCGGTCGAAATTTTTTGCGGACCACGGGTTGAAGAACACTGTGCTAGACCATCAATTATGTTGTCTGTTAGACTTTTTTGCTGAATTTACTGTCTTAATCTTCTTTATTTATTTATCTGGTTTGTACAATGCCATATACTGTATACCCTGCCGTTCTTTCTTAAATTCTGTGAAGTGCCTTGAGCGTGGGAAAAGCGCTATATAAATAAAATGTATTATTATTATTATTTTAGATAACACCTTGCCAGTCTCTTTCAGTATTTGCACTTGCTGGTTATATTCACCTGGTTCTGCCAATCAGGCAATCCCTTCCATCATAAAAAAAAATTCTTCTATTTGTTTTGTTCCCTTTTGCTCAAAGTTTGACTTCTTTTCCTCCTTGCTAGTGATCCTTTTACTTAATTCATGTTTATTTGTAGATTTATTTGATTTGGACATGGAGTGGCCTATTAAATACTCACAGGTAATCCCTTCTCAGTCAAGCCTAGCTTTTCTTCGGGTTGCAGATCTGTGTTGGCTAACAAGACCCTGCATTTCCCAGGTGGGATACCGTTGTTGCCACCTACAAACCTGAAAGCGTTCTTCTGGCCTGTCTGTCTCATCCCAGTGGTCTTTCTAACATAAAGAAATTGTAGCAGCAGCTGGAGGATATCAAAGAAAAAACAGTTTGCCCAGTCTGCCTGGATCATATAAAGAATATGGCCTTCACTTGTGGCATAACACATGTCAGCAGTGTGGTGACCAGTTAAAGTGATTGTCCTATTTGTCACAAGACAATTGAGCATAACATTCTTGTCTGTTAAAATGATATTGAAGAGGAAGTGTTAATGAAGACACAACCTGATATGCCTCCTGAACTCTTTTCTAAAAATGACCAATAAACTTGGAGACACTGGAAACAAATTCAATACATGGCTGATTTGTTTTGGAAAAGATGGACTAAAGAGTATTTGCCATTACTTCAAGAATGTCAAAAATGGCTTGCACCAAGAAGAAAAGTTGAACCAGGGAGCGTTGTTTTAATTGAAGATAAAGCTACACCTCACAGTTCCTGGGTAATGGGTCGAGTTAATGCCAGATGACAAAGGTACTCTCAGAAGAGTTTGTGTGCAGACCAAAAACAGCACATTGGACACACCCATGAATAAACTGTGCCAGCTTCAAGAAACAGCCAATATTTGAAATAAGAAATTTTTTAAATGATTGTTTGCAGTGTTATTGCTAGTATTTTGAAAACAATAGTTAATGTAAAAGTAAAGTTAATTGGCTAATATTGAAGTAAAGTATAGTAATTGTATTTGCTCCTGCATTGCCAAATAGGGGCTGGAAATGTAAGAGCCAATCTTAGAAAGTTAAAGCTTTGAGTTAAACTCATATTAGTGTTTGCTTAATTTGAATAGAATATACATTTCTTTCATAGTCATACACAATGGTATAGACTCTTCCCCCTGTAAGTTATTATGAGATAGAACTTTCTTGCTATAACTAAGATACATTTCAATAATTGAGTCAATTGTTGTTTAGAATAGGTCCCAGTGCATAGGGACTTAAAAGACCCATTTGCAACATAGAAATGGGATAGGCATACAGTTTTCTGACCATTTAGAAATGGTTCAGAAATGTTTTGAAGTAACTTTGTAACAATTAGTAATTTAATAAGATTTAAGCTTTGAACAGAACTTTTCTCAACAAGAACTTTTCTTTTTTTACTATATCAATTTTCTCTTTTTTGTGCAATTGTTTTACTTTGAACTTTTACTAAAGCTTTTAAAAATGAAGATATTTGCAAATGGAATCATTTCGACGTGTCAGGATTTTGTTGAATTCCATTGTTTATGCTAGAGCTGCTGAACTTTGGTAATTTTGGGAAAACACAGCTACAAT
>JANRMT010062809.1:11422763-11435931 GCA_026402145.1 Polypterus bichir lapradei
TATATATATATATATATATATATATATATATATATGATGTGTATATATATGTTTATATATGTGTGTGTGTGTGAGTGTATATATATATATGCCAGCAACACTCATGACAATGACAAAACAATTATATTTTCAATAATGTTACGTTATTATTAAAATGTTTCCTTTTCTTTTTAGTTCTCTGCTGCCAAACGCGGGTATTTTGCTATGTATATATATATATATATATATATATAGAGAGAGAGAGAGATAGAGAGAGAGAGAGAGAGATGACAACAACACTCATATCAATGACAAAACAATTATATTAACAATCATGTTACGTTATTTTTAAAATATTTCCTTTTCTTTTTCATAACTTCTTTAACACACTACTTCTCCGCTGCGAAGCACGGGTATTCTGCTAGTATATATATAAAAATGTACCACATTATTTTTAGTAATACATTATTTTATGTGTAACTTAACTCCTGCTTGTCTTTTTACTACATCTAATTGCCTGAGGTTATAGATATAGAAGGGAAGGTTGGGTTAAGTTATATACAATAATACCTTATAAACAGTGGTAAGTCTGTGAGATTAGGTATTCTAAGGCTACATATTAATAATACAATACGGGTAAGTAGAGCAAAATATATTACTCTACCAAGATAAAACACTGGGCTAGGTCAAAACTAAAGTAAAAGATGCCCTTGCCACCAATAAATAAAGATGAGAAGGGGACAATAGGTAGACTTTCATTTTCATTTTCACTTTTGCAGAAAATATCTCCCATAGTAGGAAATGTCCAAGTATGAGTAAGTGCACAAATTTAAGATAGGTGCAGAGGACCAAAAGATGCACAACGCCAAAAATTATTCTGGCCATAGCACATCCACTATGCAGTTGGAGATTCAGCTACTAAGGATACTTGCTTGCTCATATACAGTACTGCTGTTTCACCCAAGACTATACTTTGCACAAACTATCTATTGAGCATGTACCCTCTCACCTTTACTTACCTGAAATGATTTATTGGGCTCTGTGGTAAGAGATCCACAGCAAAGTGTGATTTTTAAATATATAATTGAGTCCCAAAGCGAGCAGGCTCTAAATGAGTGCTGGTGTGCACATGCCGGTGGCACTCCATGGTTGATTGTGGGTCTTGGCTGACTGCGCATTCACTTTTGAATATGAGCAGGTCAGTCAGGTGCTTCAGTCACACACTCTGAGTCAGTGGAGGACAGCACCTGCACTCGATCGGGCAGTATAACAGGAGCCTGTACGGTAGAAAGGGGGAACAGAGCAGATGAGGAGAAGAGAGAACACAAAATAGATCAAAAGTTTAAAGAAGAAGAAAGAGGCAGTACTGAGAGAGCCTGTGTTGATAATAATGGAGGCAGATAGTCAGTAGTATGTTCTGAGGAAGCAAGAGGCAGACCTGTGCTCGGGTGTAGGGGTGGAGAACAGGTGCTCCTTAGAGCACAAGAGAGAAGTAGGGGCAGCCCCGTTGTGCAGTGTCTCCCCGTTGATGCCAATGGACTGGCTGAGGGAGACATGAGTGGGGTTTGGCAAGAAGCCCTACAGACATCGACTGGCTATAGGAACCCAACCCAGGATTTAGTGGATGACTGCACCTGTCGGCAGGCCTCTCCTCATGCTGCAAGGTCCTGATGGGGTAAGCTGAGGAGACACCAGATTTTAGGAAGGTTTAAGTTGAATAATTTATTGCTTGTTTTTAACCTCCAAGTGACACCTTTCATTTTATGGATTATTTTTTTATTTATTTATGGAAGATCTTGCACTGCACTATTGTACACTGTTTGCCTGTTGGATGTTAATAAAAGCACTTGTCACTTTTGCATCTACCCCTTGCTGACTGTTTGCGTTCTCATTTGCCCAGCTTATCATGGTTTATAATTGGCAATGGTTCTGGGTTCAAGAGGTTCCCAGAAGCAAAACAGAGGGTGGAGCTGACTCGGACCATGGTGACAGAGGAGGGATGAGCCTGTGGCACTGAGGAACAAAGAGCCCGAAGAAGAAACAGCAAGTGGCACTGGTGCCAGACTGATTTATGAACCCACCCACTCAAGACAGAAATGGACCTTTTAGAATGTTTTACTTTTAATGGGCTGTTTATTTATTGATAATTTTACATTAATTTCATGTCATTTTAAGGTTCTTATTTTAACATTGTTATAATGAATACACAAATACGTG
Source organism: Polypterus bichir lapradei (assembly GCA_026402145.1). Classification (NCBI taxonomy): domain Eukaryota; kingdom Metazoa; phylum Chordata; class Cladistia; order Polypteriformes; family Polypteridae; genus Polypterus; species Polypterus bichir. The sequence goes on from JANRMT010062809.1 coordinate 11,424,960, forward strand.
AGTTAAAAGAATGCATCATTTAAATGGATTTCACATCAAACTTTTTTGTTAAACAAACAAGCAATTTTTAAACCTTAACCATATTAAACAGCAATGCTAAAACAAAGTCCAATTGTTAAGCCTTAACTAAGTTAAGTAATCTGTGGTGGGTTGGCACCCTGCCTGGGATTGGATTCCTGCCTTGTGCCCTGTGTTGGCTGGGATTGGTTCCAGCAGACCCCCGTGACCCTGCGTTCGGATTCAGCAGGTTGGAAAATGGATGGATGGATAAGTTAAGTAATTCCAGTAATGTCAGGTCAGCGTGTCAGTCCATACAAACAAGGAAACAACATTCTTGTGCTGTCCCTCTTGTGGGCTCCATCATCAGTATGGCAAAGAAGGAATTTGACCATGATTCGGTTCCAAATTATAAAATCTTTGTGAGTTTCAAACTTTTTCTCCACATATCAGTTGCTATGATAGCACATACAGTATCACTAAGCGGTATTTCCTGCAAGTACATGCTTGTGAGTGATGTCACTAGGGTGTTGACACCTAACTTTTGTGGCCATCTTATTTATAGATGAGCTATACAGTATGTTCAGTAATTGTTAGAATTTTTGCAACAAGTGAAAGACTTTTTTCATCTTGACATCCATCAAGCCTGCCGATTTCTTTTGTCCTCCAGTTTTTTTGACCACTGCTATGTCAAAGCCAGACCTATTTTTGCTCTAAATTCCCTCCGCACATGTAACAAATCTAAACTTTGGCATCCTGAGGTCAGTTCCTTTATGGACTGTATCCATTTCTTTTTGCAGTTGTTTATATATTTTATTGTTATTCTGGTGACACCATTTGGTGTTTTTGTTTTGTTGTGTGGTCACAAAAAGTTTGTAATGGTCTTTGTGTGGCTACAGTGCTGTCAGATTTGGTCCAGTATCTTCCCCTGGCCAACCCATGTCAGCTGTTTGTTGTTCCAATCAAAAGACAGATTCCTTCTGTTTTCTTGAATTTAATTACTTTTTTTGTATTCATCTTTCAGAATAAAACAACATGAGAACATTGTCTATGCATAATAAAAAAAAAAAACTGAACAAAAATGTGTTTATTTCTAAGTAATGTCACGATTGTTTACAAATTATTATTAGAAAGTTTGTATTGAAATTATTTTTAAAGCAGTAATTTAATTATGAAAATACACACACTAATGGCATTATCGAGTTGCTCTGATAGATAGATAGATATAGACAGATAGATACATTATTAATCCCAAGGGGAAATTCACATAATCCAGCAGCAGTATACTGATACAAAAAACAATATTAAATTAAACAGTAATAAAAATGCATGTAAAAGCAGACAATAACTTTGTCTGTGTGAGTCTAATGCTAATGTTAGCATTTTCTCCCCCGGGTGGAATTGAAGAGTCGCATAGTGTGGGGGAGGAACGATCTCCTCAGTCTGTCAGTGGAGCAAGACAGTGACAAAAGTCTGTCACTGAAGCTACTCCTCTGTCTGGAGATGACACTGTTCAGTGGATGCAGTGGATTCTTCATGATTGACAGGAGTTTGCTTAAGGCCCGTCGCTCTGCTACAGATGTTAAACTGTCCAACTTTACTCCTACAATAGAGCCTGTCTTCTTAACAAGTTTGTCCAGGCGTGAGGCGTCCTTCATCTTTATGCTGCCTCCCCAGCACACCACCGCATAGAAGAGGGCACTCGCCACAACCGTCTGGTAGAACATCTGCAGCATCTTATTGCAGATGTTGAAGGACGCCAACCTACTAAGAAAGTATAGTCGGCTCTGACCGTTCTTACACAGAGCATCAATATTGGCAGTCCAGTCCAATTTGTCATAAAGGTGCACTCCCAGGTATTTATAGGTCTGTACCCTCTGCACACACTCTCCTCTGATGATCACGGGGTCCATGAAGGGCCTGGGCCTCCTAAAATCCACCACCAGTTCTTTGGTCTTACTGGTGTTCAGGTGTAAGTGGTTTGAGTTGCACCATTTAACAAAGTCTTTGATTAGCTTCCTGTACTCCTCTTCCTGCCCACTCCTGATGCAGCCCACGATAGCAGTGTCGTCAGCGAACTTTTGCACGTGGCAGGACTCCGAGTCGTATTGGAAGTCTGATGTATATAGGCTGAACAGGACTGGACAAAGTATAGTCCCCTGCGGCGCTCCTGTGTTGCTGACCACAATGTCAGACCTGCAGTTCCCGAGACGCACATACTGAGGTCTGTCTTTAAGAAAGTCCACGATCCATGCCACCAGGTGTGAGTCTACTCCCATCTCAGTCAGCTTGTCCCTAAGGAGCAGAGGTTGGATGGTGTTGAAGGCGCTAGAGAAGTCCAAAAACATAATTCTTACAGCACCACTGCCTCTGTCCAAGTGGGAGAGGGATCGGTGTAGCATATAGATGATGGCATCCTCCGCTCCCACCTTCTCCTGGTATGCGAACTGCAGAGGGTCGAGGGCGTGGCAGACCTGTGGCCTCAGGTGGTGAAGCAGCAGCTGCTCCATGGTCTTCATCACATGTGACGTCAAAGCAGCAAGTCATTCAGCTCACTAGCACGTGATACCTTTGGGACTGGGGTGATACAAGATGTTTTCCAAAGCCTTGGGACTCTCCCCTGTTCCAGGCTTAGGTTGAAGATGTGCTGTAGAGGACTCCCCAGTTCCAAAGCACAGGTCTTCAGCAGTCGTGGCGATACACCATCTGGACCCGCTGCTTTGCTGGCACGAAGTCTCCTCAACTCTCTGCTCACCTGCACTGCTGTAATTGTGGGTGGGGATGTCTCACCTATGCTGGTATCAGCATTTGGATGGTTGGAGGATGCAGTATTCCAAGGTGAGAGTGGGTTAGGGTGGTCAAACCTATTAAAGAAGTTGTTCATTTGGTTTGCTCTCTCCACATCTCTCTCAATGGTTGCACCCCGCTTCGAGCTGTAGCCAGTGATAATCTTCATCCCATCCCACACTTCTTTCATGCTGTTATTCTGCAACTTCTGCTCCAGCTTTCTCCTGTACTGCTCTTTTGCCGCCCTGAGCTGAACTCGGAGTTCCTTCTTCACGTGCTTGAGCTCATGCTGATCACCGTCTTTAAAAGCCCTTTTCTTCTGGTTCTGGGCCTTTGATGTCACTTGTAATCCATGGCTTGTTGTTAGCATAGCAGCGTACTGTTCTTACTGGAACTACAATGTCCATACAGAAGTTGATGTAATCAGTTGTGCAGTCAACAGCCTCTTCGATGTTCTCACTATGTGACCCCAGCAGTATATCCCAGTCTGTAGTTCCGAAGCAGTCTCTCAGAGCCTGCTCTGCCTCAGGGGACCACTTCCTGAATGATTGTGTGGTTATAGGTAGCGCCTTCACTCTTGGTTTGTAGTGAGGCTGAAGCAGAACCAGGTTATGATCGGCTTTCTCAAGCGCAGGCAGCAGGGTAGCGTTGTATGCGTCTTTAACGTTTGCATACAGTAGGTCGATAGTCCTATTTCCCTGGGTGTTACAGTCCACATACTGGAAGAAGGCAGGTAATGTTTTATCCAGCGTTACATGGTTAAAGTCTCCAGAGATTAGCACAAGCACTTCAGGGTGCTGCGTTTGTAACTTAGCAACTGCGGAATGGATGATGTCACTCGCTATCTCCGCGTTCGCTTGAGTGGGGATGTAAACAATAACAACAATCACGTGTCCAAACTCTCTGGGCAAGTAATAGGGATGCAGACTTACAGCCAACAGTTCAAAGTCCCTGCAGCAAGTGGAGATTTTAACGTTTACATGTCCTGAGTTGCACCACCTTGTATTGACATAGAGAGCGAGTCCTCCTCCTTTCTTCTTCCTGCTGGTATTTGCGTCTCTGTCCGCTCTAATTGTGCTAAACCCGGGCAGCTCCACGTTAGCATCTGGGATGGTAGTTGTTAGCCACGTTTCACTAAAACACAGCAAGCTGCATTCTCTGTAGGCTCTGACATTTTTCACCAGCACAGCCAGTTCATCGATCTTATTTGGTAGTGAGTTCACATTTCCCAGGATCACAGAAGGCACCGACAGTTTATAACGCCATTTTCTCTCAAGCTGCTTGGCTTTTATCTTTGCGCTGGCTCGGCTGCCCCGATATCGTCTTCTTACCTCATTGGGTAAATAGGGAACCACACCGGTGTGGGCATTTCTTCTCAGTGCTTTAAGTTGACTATTTGAATAGGCGAGTCTCGGCGTGTAAAAATCCATGTCAAGTAGTAAAAATAGTAAAAAGTGTCCAGGGACACTTTAAAAGAAAGTGATAGAAGTGATCAGTGAAATAGAGAAAAATAGAAAAAAAAGGTAAAAAGATAAAGTCATATACGGAGCTGCTGGAATGGCTGCCACTCGCTGTGGCGCCGGAAACTGACATGTGATAGAGAATACAGTTGACCTTCACATTACAAAACAGGTCCGGTGTGAATGGGTGTGTGTGTGTGTGTGTGTTGCACGAGTATGCTCTCTCATCAGCTGACAAATCATTTAGGGTTTACTCTTGCCTTGCAGCCAAAGCTGGAAGTGGCCCCATAAGGAAAAGACAGAATGAGGAAATTGGTGGATGTATACTCTTTATGTTTCCACTTGAATATTGTTTGAAGAACAACATAGTGGTTAACACTACTCTGTAATAGATTCATCACCCTGAATTTACATTCTGTACTGTTTCCGTCAGTATAGACACTACATATTTTACTCGGGGTCTGTGTGGGTTTCTTTCCAGGTACTCCTGTATTTCTTCTAAATCCCCAAAGACATGTATCATGTAACATTAATCAGTGTTTGTAAATTGTTCCTGTGAGATATGTATATGAGGTGCCCTATTTTGAAATGGTGACCTGTCCAGGAAAGATTCCTGCATTGCACCGCTGGGATAGGCTCTTCCCTACTGACTCTGAGCTGGATTAAATGGGCTTGAAACAATTATATTATGCATATTTTTGCTGTCTTTATATGCATTTATTCTCATTCCTTCTTTTTGATAGGAGCCATTCTTATATCACATACTCCTCTTACTCACTCCATGTTGCAGTCTTTTCTGAACTGACTTGTACCTCACCCAGTGTGGATTCCTACTAAATGTCTGATGCTGCCAAGATAGGCTGTGACCCCGTGAGAGTGTTTCGAATGTTGTTATATCTAATTAGTTATTCTATGTTGCTCCGCTTCCCTCAGTAGACAGGCCCCCATCAGAATTGCATCCTAACTTATGTTCAATGTAGGTTTAATTTATCACATTTTATGTAAATACTATAAACAGAAATAAATCTTCATTATGGTGGAATGGTAAGAAGAAAGTGGTTTCTATTGTCGTATTTCCCAGACATACAAAAAAATCTCTATTATTTTCAATAGCTTAGTAATTATTTTCTTATACAGGAATTATCATTTTAGATAAAGTGCTTGTGTTGTAAATAGAAGACGCTTATCTGAGAAATTTATAAGTGCTTTTCTCAGAAGACAAGCATATGGTTCATGTGATGCACAATGTTTTTGTCTTTTTATCCCTCCATCCTTAGATAGACAGACAGACAGAGAGACAGACAGACAGAGAGAGAGAGAGAGACTAAAAGGGTCAGGTCAGGTTGAGGAACATCCAGCGGTACAACACGTTGCTGCACCCACCACACAACGAAACAGCTCAGGATCGTGGTTGGTAATCCCCCAGGCAGATATACAGTCCAGTCCCACCCTCCAGAATTGATCCTCCATCTGGTGCAACCAGGTGTTACATGGGTGTCCCCTTGGCCTGGTCCAAGTGCTCAGTTCCTTAACAATGGTGATCCTGTGAGCCAGATCACCCTCAGGGAATCACACCGCACAATGCAGGTAATGTGCCTCATTCAGGACTCTGTGAGCAACCGCTCATCCGACATAAAGTCACACCAGCAGTATCCAAAGATTCTGCGAAGAGACACAGTACCGAAAGAGACCAGTCTTTGTCTCAGATCACTGCATAGCATCCATGTCTCACAACCAAAAAGGAAACAAGAAAGCACCAGGTCTCTAAAGACTTGTACCTTTGTCCTTTTACAAAGATATAGGGAGCGCCACACACCTCTTTCCAGCAACCTCATGACCCCCATGTTCTTCCAATTTGTCTACTGACTTCATAGGAAAAGACACCAGAGACATGAATGTCATTGCCAAGTTAGGTAAACCTAAAAAGGAAGAAAATTATAAAGAAGGAAAACTACTGACTTCCTGTCACACAGTCCCAGTGAGGCATTATGCAGGTGTATTGCTATTCGTATAATGGAGCCCCAGTAGCATTTCCTCAAACACTTCTGTTTAATAGTTCATTGGCTGAAAGTACTGAGTGTTAGTATGTCAGAAAGAGGATGGGCCACATTGTTCATAAGGGCACTCAGGTTTGCTTTACTTTTTAATTCTCTCCTTCGTTACTACTTCCAGGGAGTCCAGAGTGAGTCCTATAACTGAGATTGCCCTTTTAATTAGTTTGTTGATTCAGTGGGCCTCTCTTGAATTGATGTTACTGTATATACTGTATATTGCTGTCCTCATCAGCTTCAGAATTGTTCACCAATTCTGAGAGGAACTTGAACCCTTTTGCAATCTACTCATATGGGTCAATCCTCTTTTGTAACCGGATCATTATGCAATCATAGAGATGACATAGAACTTCTATGTTAAATTTGTTTGCTCCTTTCAAAAAAGCAATACCACTTGTTCAATTTTAAAATTTCTGTGTAACTATGCATTTGGAAGCATAAGAATAACTAAAGGTGATGTCTTCGTTTACGGCTAGCCTACATAATACTTTAATAACCTTTTAATTTTTATTTTAACTATTATTGTGTATTGAATTACACGATATTATTAAAATTATTATTTAGAAAAACTTTCTCATACAGTAAACACCCAAAAGTTTGAAGTAATGTGAACTAAAGTTGCTTTTGGGACCCCTCTGGGATTAGAGGCCCTGAAACTTAAGCTTCATTAGCTTCATTGCAGATCATATCATATCAAATCATATCTAGCTATACTCACTCAATCCATATTAATTTAAATTTGTAATTTCACTTGGATTACGCAATTTTGTATATAGGAGAAGATTTGAAAAAACAGACATGGGAAGAGGGACAGCACGGTGCCACAGTGGGTAGTGCTGCTGCCTCACAGTTAGGAGATCTGGGTTTGCTTCCCGGGTCCTCCCTGCGTGGAGTTTGCATGTTCTCCCCATGTCTGCATGGGTTTCCTCCAGGTGCTCCAGTTTCCTCCCACAGTCCAAAGACATGCAGGTTAAGTGCATTGACGATTCTAAATTGTCCCTAGTGTGTGCTTGGTGTTTGTTTGTGTGTGTGTGCATGCCCTGTGATGGGCTGGCACCCTGCCCGGGGTTTGTTTCCTGCCTTGTGCCCTGTGTTGGCTGGAATTGGCTCCAGCAGACGCCCATGACCCTGTAGTTAGGATATAGCAGGTTGGATAATGGATGGATGGACATGGGAAGAGGGGTGCAGACTTCTATAAATGTGAGATGGCAATTCAAATCACTGTGCCAGCATATCATTCTTTTTTGTTTTTACCATGCGAAAAAAAAGAAAAAATAATTTACCTTCATCAAAGATTTAACTTACAACAAAACAGCTCAAGTAAGTCTGTTTATAGGCATAAAAGACATATTTTAGGCAAGCTGACTAGCAAAATCTCAGAAAACTGTACATTTGGTTTTTGGTCCCCTCTAGTGGAAAACAACAAACCTGCATGCTGCCATACAAAACTCATGTCATACTAGGGCATTTCATTTTATTTTCAACAAAGCTTAAAATATCCATCCATCTATCCATTAATGATTCAGCTAAATCCAGTCTACGGTCATAGAGCCAAAATATAAAACACAAAGTTGGACTACCTGTGCAAATTCTGTAGTGTCTAGGTATCGCCTCATGCTACCAGTAGTGACAGTGACCGTAGCCAAATGCAAAACTAGTAAAAAAAAACAGATGAGGAGGGGAAAATGTCAGAGGCCTCCACCTGTTAAACCATTCCTGTTTTGGGGGTCATCTCATTGTTGCCCCTCTAGTGTACCTGTTGTTAATTTCATTAATACCAAAGCAGCTGAAACTGATTAACAACCCCCTCTGCTACTTCATTGACCAGATCAATATCCCAGAAGTTTCATTGACTTGATGCTATACTGTGATTAAAAAGTGATCTTTTGAAAATTTCTCTATATGCAGATGATATGGTACTGTATATATTAGACCCACACAATATTGTGCCTGCAGTCTAAACAGCACTTACAGAATTTCAAAAGATCTCTGGTCTCAGAATTAATTAGAATAAAAGTGTACTCTTTCCAGTGAATTCTCAAGCATACAATATCAGATTGGACACCTTCCCTTTTATCATTGCAGATCAGTTTAAATACCTAGGGGTAAATATCACAAGTAAATATAAACCTCTTTATCAACAAAATTTCACCGTCTGTATGGAAAAAATGAAGCAAGACTTGTATAGATGGTCAACCCTTCATCTCACTCTAGCTGGAAGAATTAACGTTGTTAAGATGAAAATCCTTCCTAAGCTTCTCTTTTTATTTCAAAACATTCCAATATACATCAATAAATCAGTTTTAAGCAATTAGATTCAACCATAACCTCATTTATTTGGAACTCAAAACACCCACATATTCAAAGAGCGACCCTACAAAGACCTAAGGCAGAAGATGGCATGGCTCTACCTAACTTTTAGTTTTATTACTTGGCAGCAAACATACAAGCTATAAAAGCCTGGACATAAATTGATGAACATACATAGGCTTGGTCAGCAATAGAAATAAAATCCTGCAATACTTCTTTATATTCCCTACTTTGTGCCCCAATAAATGCAAGTTATCACCAAAATACTAATAACCCAATTGTGCTTCACTCACTCAGAATAAGGACCCAATGTAGGAAGCATTTTAAGATGGAGAATCTTTTATCTGTGGCACCTCTGCATGAGAACCAACCACCTTTTTCAACCCTCGCAAACATATACAGTTTTTAATATCTGGAAAACATTTGGGATTAAATTGCTTAGAGATCTGTACATAGACAACATCTTTGCATCCTATGAACAATTACATTCCAAATTTAACTTTCCAGCAACACATTTCTTTCACTACCTTCAAATCAGAAACTTTGTTAAACAGGACCTGCCCGATTTCCCTTATCTCGCACCTTCCTCCATGCTGGAAAAAGTATTGCTTAGTTTGGAGGACTCAAACAGCATTTCTGCAATATATAAAATTATTTTACAGTCCCTCCTTTTCAAAGATCCAAGAGGACAATGGGAAAAAGATCTATCACTCAATATATCAGAAAATGAGTGGAAGGTAGCAATGCAGAGAATTCACTCAATCTCCATATGCACAAAGCATACAATTATTCAACTTAAAATTATATACCAAGCACATGAGACTCGCTTAAAACTGTCCAAAATGTTTCCAGGGCAAGATTTAACCTGCGAACACTGCAATCAAGTCCCAGCCCCACTGGGTCACATGTTTTGGGCCTGCACCAAATTAACATCATTCTGGAAAAACTTTTTAAGTGCCTTTCAGACAGCCTTGGTGTCACAATCCCTCCTAACCCATTAACAGCTGTGTTTGGTGTTCTTCTAGATGGTTTTAAAGTGGAGAAGGACAAACAAACTGTGATTGCATTCACTACACTTTTGGCATGCAAACTTATTTTGCTTAACTGGAAGACTAACTCTCCTCTTTTAAGTCAGTGGGAAACCAATGTTTTAAACTATTTGAAATTGGAAAAAAATAAAATTCTCAGTTAGAGGATCTGTACAGAACTTTTTCAAAACCTGGCAGGATCTAATCAATAATATTTTAGAATAAGCTCTTAAAGCACAGAGGAAAAGATTCTCTTCCCATATTCCTTTTTTTATTTGCCTTTTAAACTCATCAAATCATGTATTTTGACCAGCTTTAAGATTTAATGTTGCAGCGGTGCCTAGAACTCCCCCAGGGGTTCATAGGGGTTGGAGTTCTGTGCAGCTCTGTGGGGTTCTGCAGGCGCTGCCAGGGGGTGCTGCAACAAGAGTGGCTGGCCCCTTTTGGGCATTGGTTTCGCCTTACCCAGAAGTGCAGCTGAATGTCAGCAATCAACCACCTGGGTTGATTTTATCTGGGTGCCTGATAAAAGGGGGCCAGTAATCACCACCAAGAAGCCAGAATCAGGAGGAAGAGGACGAGGTTGCCTAGGAGGAGCAGTGGTGCCTAGGTGGAGAGTTGTGTGTTATATCAAGTGCTTTTGGGATTGTGTTGTGGCTGGGGGGTTCACGGGGAAGATGTGCCCTCCAGCTGAAAATAAACAAAAATCTAGTGTGTATGTACACGTGCCTCTGAGTGAGTCTGTGCTGCGTCGGGCGCTATATAGCGCCTTTATTACTATACGTATATATATATATATATATATATATATATATATATATATATATATAGTTGAATAGTTTACTGTCAAATAATGCAAAGAGTACGCGACATGTGTTTCACCCTAATTCTGGGCTCATCAGGCGTATACACTTACTGCACCCCCTCTCGGGGAATCGAACCTCGGATGTCAGAGGCAAAGCCTTTTTACATTGTGCCACGGCGTGTGATTCGTTTATTTGACAGCATGTAGATCGGGGTAATTACATTCATGGCATTCGTAGTCTGAATCAAAATCTGATTGTATCAGACTTACAAATGCCATGAATATATATATACACATATACATACTGGGTGGTTCAGATCTAATTATGCTGATCCAGATCATTCGAGTGACTTTGATTTATGTGGGGATGATTCCAGTTCAGCATGAAGACGATTCTTCGATGGTCTGGGATTTTTCGGGTGATTTTCTATGTAATAAACTTAAGTTATAGCGTAATGGAAATTGCATGATTAGATCTGGACCACCCTATATATATATATATATATATATATATATATATATATATATATATAT
>JANRMT010062809.1:11436396-11482407 GCA_026402145.1 Polypterus bichir lapradei
AGATAGATAGATAGATAGATAGATAGATAGATAGATAGATAGATAGATAGATAGATAGATAGATAGATAGATAGATAGATAGATAGATACTTTATTAATCCCAAGGGGAAATTCACAATGTTATATATTATGTTAATATAATTATAATTATATCATTATATGTTAATGATACTATATTTTATATTTAGATATGTTTTGGTATTTTTACTAATATATATGTACTGATCTGTATTGACAATATATTGATATTTTCCTCTAATAGATTATGATTGTCTGCCTATTTCTTACATAGCCCCGAAGATGCCAAACCAGAAGATAAACAAATACCCAAAGTGACTCTGCCAACCTCTTTGCCTTTGGCTATGCCCCCTAGTCCACCAATCTGAACATCTGTTAATCAAATGGCAGAACTGATCAGAGCAGCTTTGTAAAGCGCAATAGTCATTGCATTGTTTACCTACTATTGTTAAGATTGCTGCAGTGCATCAGCCTTCTCTATGTGTGTTATTTTCCTCACTCACTTTGAGTACTTATTTTATTGTATATTTTTTCTTCTTGCTTGCAGGGCCAGGGTCTATAAAAATGAACACTATCAGATACTTTGCTCTTTCAGGATACAGTTACATGAAAGCTATTTAAAAACACTTGTTGCTACAGCATTTTTGATGTGGTGTTAGTTGTTTTACCTGTTTTTATGGCTTACTTTAGTACTTAACTTTATAGTTAACTTTGTGGTGTTTGGTCATTTTTGCTTTTCAGTTTATCTTGTCTTTTGACTAGTTTTGGACATTAGAATTCTGAATTTAGATCAAGGAATCTGACTTTATAGTTAACTTATTAAATTATTTTCAGTTTGCACTCTTTCATTTATCATTAGTGAATGTTTTAAATGTGAAAGTATTAATGTTTACCGCTTGGCAAGATGTTTTGGCCTTTATGTTAAGGACTAGACACAACAAATACCACTGCAACAACTGCTGCAATAATAGGAGATTATGACACCTGGGAAGAAAAACTTTGCAACTCCCTTAGTGCTTTTTTATAATATATATTATGCATAGAATTATACAGCATGTCTTGACCTTGAACAAAGTAAAAAATACAGAAAAATGCACATTCAATCTTACCTTCCAGCTTGTTGGAAGGACGAAACACATAATTTAGTGACATAAAATATATTGTACAGTGCAAATATGAAATAAAGGACCGTCCAAAATCCATGCAACATTTTGTGAACATTAACATAGGAGCATAGTATTTCTAGTATCTCCATTATCTGAACAGCTAATACTGCTCCAATGTAACTGAATCAAAACCAGATTAAATAAGTGTTAAGGAACATAAGAGGTTAAAAGGTTTCATAAGAGAGAAAAGCCTAGCCAAACTAAAACAATAAAAGTTATCATTTCACAAGGGAATTTTATGCAGGTGATAATGCAATACTGATAAAAGTAAAACCAGAATTGTAGAAATGTTTAGATTTAGAAAACAGAAATTATTAAATTTAGATAATGTCAAAAATAAAATTGTGTAGCTACACAACTCAAAACACACATTTTCCCAGAGAGGCTTATGTACATAAGGGGTGTGGACAATCAGCCAAAGAAGCTTCCTTAGGAATTGATGCCCTGTATTGCAAAACTGCACTAATATCCAGAAGTATGGGCATTGCAGCAGACAAACACAAAATATAATTCTCATGTATGAGTGCAGTGACCTCACAGGCAGTTTCAAAAGAGCACAAGAAGCCTGAACTGTCTTATCTCTAATTTCATGAGGAGTAATTGGTTTCTGTTCCCTGAACAGTTGTGATTGCTCCATGTATATCTTGGGAAGTGCAATGCCCTTTAATCTAAAAAGACAGTACCTTTTTCCTAGGAGAGCTGCTAAAGCATAAGCTACAATAAAGAATCTCCCAAGTGTCATTTCTTTTGTTCTGATGACTCCTTACATTTTGTTGCAACTCTGTTATCAGCTAAAAATATCCTCTGTGGCCTTTTTGTCCTGTGCACTTTCCTGATTCTTCTTTAGCTTCCCATTGACAGTTCTGAAGATTCTGTCTTAGCACTGGATAGCGTCCAGAGGCAGTTGTCCTAGTCAAATCAAATCCATAATTCTAGAGTCATGAGAGACAAGTGTTTCACTTGTGATAAGGATATAAAATTTTACTGTTTATGTCTAAAATATTTATTCAGTAGCACACTGAGAAGAATGCAAAATGGAGGTCCTGCTCATTGAAGTGGAGGCAAAGAAAATTGCACTGTTTGTTGGCTTAAGCAGTGGTATAAGCAACAAAAGGAAATTGATGGAGTGGCACAGGATGGTGAAGTCACTCAAAAGTTAAAGTTCAGAAAATCGCACAGTGCTCAAAATAAAAAAGAAATGGCCAGATATCAAAGTTGACATAAAAAGGCAAGTTGCAGCCCACCGTTTGAGTGTCATATGGAAGCGTATTACAGCCACGGTGAAGAAAAGAAAAAAAATTTGAACACAATTAAGAAAAAAGCATTTATGTCAAGATTGAAGTCGAAATGTCAACTTAAATTTGTCCCAGCAAAATATAATACACATACTTTAATGCAGTTCATCATAAAAATTATATCAAGTATACATCCTAGTATTCTAACAGCACACAGCTCCAATAGGATAGCTCTTGTAAATCTAAATTGACTTAGAAGCAAGTCATCATCATGGGTCAAGAAGGCAGGATGTGTAAATGCACGCTCTCTTCTAATTCTTCCATTTGCAATGTCTTCTAACAATGCTAAATCAGCCATGGTAGTTGAAATAGTTTGGTAATTCTGTGCATCAACATATTGTTACTGATTGATTACAATCAAATGCCTTAAATATGTAAGCGATATGTAATTAATTTTGATGTATTTGATAAGGCCCAAACCATGGGTGAAAATATTAAATAGAAAGGAAAAGTAGAAATGGTAGCACTAATTTGACACCTTGTGCCGGCAGAAACACAGAAATGTATATATGCATGGTCTGAGGCTGCATTGAAAATGTGTGTAGCTTTGCACAAAGTTTAGTTTTTATATATCTCGACGTGAACATTGAAACGGGTGTACACACCTTTTATACATTAAGCCCCTGGACAGAGAAAATCATATTAACATAAACAAACCCTGGTATAAGACTCTTGATTATTTTCTTTGTTAAATTAATCATTGTCCATTCAACATGCTTTAAATGTATGTTGTAAATACATACCCACAACACGTTTATTATTGTTTACTTCTTCACAGTATTAATTCCCCTATTATTTATTTCTGTATATCACAGAATATATAAGTAACGTGGGATGAATTTGGTGTGTTAAAAACATGATGCTGCCTTATGGCTCCAGGAGAGTGGAGGATTCAGATCCTGGTATAGTAATAAAAATTAAATGAATGGAACTAAATTGAACATCTGCTCAAAATGTCATCAAACTAGCTACTAGACTACAGTGCCCTTCAACAACTTTGTAAAAACTTCATCTTAAATGCATTTTTCTAAATACTTGGCTACACTTTGTTGCTTGAAACTATTACTCCTAACCAATTATCAAATGATATTTAATAAAACTGTGACGTTGTGGGGGGAGGCTTCTTGTACCCCCTTACTCAAGAGACAGCAAACAAAACCTAGGTTTGCTTCCCAAAGGCCATACTTTTATTTGCATTCTAACAAACAGGCAATTTATAACTGACTAAGACAACTACCTTTGCCTTCTCTAGCCCTGATGAGCCCTTGTCTCCACTACTCCCCCAACTCCAATCTCAATCGATCAAGGAATGTCATACAGATGAGGACAGGGAAGCCATCTCACAACAACCCCTTCCAGCAGCACAGGAAGTACTTGACAGGGCTGCCTGCTCCAGAAACAAATTCCCATGCTGCACTGTGAGATCCAAAAATCAGAGCAGTGACAGAGGTAGGTTATCACCCAGTGTACTGGAGACATACATTGCCCTGGCATGCAGTCCTCCCCTGCCCATCCATTATTCTGGCTTACGATCTGGGAAATATACCCCCACCCATTCAGGACTGG
Source organism: Polypterus bichir lapradei (assembly GCA_026402145.1). Lineage (NCBI taxonomy): Eukaryota > Metazoa > Chordata > Cladistia > Polypteriformes > Polypteridae > Polypterus > Polypterus bichir. The sequence continues at coordinate 11,440,442 of JANRMT010062809.1, forward strand.
GAAACAGACTTTTTACAACTTCCTTCACAAGCATGTATTAATATCTACCATTATTTGACTTTCTTTTAAAAAGTGTATTAAATTTGTCTTACATAGTTCTCAATAAATAAAAAGTTCTCTTCTCTTAAGCTGAGAACTTTTTGTCCCAGTGGAAATGGCATGGAACTTCACATATACTTTGTCTCCGGCATTAGCTCAATGAAATTTAATTTTTATTTCCTTGTCAGTGCCAACATTCCTTCAGAAGAAAAGATTTCCACCTGTAGGGAATAATATGAAGATGTTTTACACTTAAAATAAAACTTGAATAAATGGCTTCAAAATATTAAAAAAGGTTACTTATTCACTACCATCTATCAAAATGCTGCTACTTAAATACCAAAAATGCTTTATCCATGTAGTTTTAATGTAATCTTCTATTGTAAAAATTATAATAACACATATTCAATAAAAGACACTTCATAACCAACATGAAGACATATTTACTGCATAAACATTTCTTATAAATCTTCATTTTTGAATACATCAGCAGCAGTACTTATAGTATTACGGCTTTATCTGTATTACAAACTGTTTTGAAACTGTAAACTTCAACAAATATTGCTGTTAAACATCTCATGGAATAACATAATATTCTGTTTTGTGCACATCATCAGAGAAGTCTCATAAGTGTTGAGTCAAGTGTCCTTGTCTATATTTACTGAACTCTGAATTAAAAATGTATACACAATTACCAATGCGTACACATGCTCTTGAAAGAAAACAAAGCAAACTATACAAAATCAGAAGTTTATTATGCAATAATTGCATTAGTGTACCATCAAAAATATACTCAAAGGTTGTTTTTTTATCTCAAAATTGCCTCTTAACACAAATGTTCCTTTATGCTTTCATTGTCTTTTAGTTTTACTACCGTGTGTTAATTTGGAAAAGACACCTGGAACTGACTAATCTGTCAGTCTATTAAACAACTGGTTGAAAGGGTTCTGCGAGGGACAAAACATCGGGGTTTTGGACAACTGGGATCTCTTCTGGGAGAGGCCACATTTCATTAGGCGGGATTGTCTTCATCCTAATAGATTGGGCACCCAGGTCCTCTCTGAAAACATTTGTAAGGTAATACGTCTCAGCTAAGTTCATGTAAAAAATCCAGACAGTGTGGCATTAAAGCAAATAATTTAATTACCATTTCACTTCTAGATGTGAACTTTATTAAAACTATAACAACAGACTATAGATTAAATATAAAATCCACACAAAGAAGCATTAATGCAAATAATTTAATTACCATTTCAAACAGCCATAAACGCTCCGCCAGTTCAGTTCTACTCTTCTGAGACCTTAAATATGGCCTTATTAAATGTTAGAGCATTAACCAACAAGACTTTTTCCATCAATGATCTTATTAGTGATAGGAAAATCGACTTTCTTACATTAAGTGAAATGTGGCTTAGCTCTGATTGTGCAGCTGTTTTAATTGAATCTGCACCTCCGAAGTACAGCTTTACTCATGCGGTTTGCCAAGGTAAGAAAGGTGGCAGTTTAGCAGGTATTTATTTGACTCAGTTAAACTGTAAAGATGTCGGCTTTGGTACGTTTGCATCTTTTGTGTATCTTGCCACTGTTATTCAAGGAGTTTCTCAGTCTCTAGTATTGTCCTTGTATAGACCTCCTAAATATAATGTGTCATTCTTTGAGGAATTCTCAGACTTAGTGTCAATTATAATAACTATGACAGGTTCCTAATAGTTGGTGACTATAACTTACATATCGATAATCAGTGTGACCCAAAAGCAATAGAATTCATGAATATCCTGCACACTTTTGATCTGAGCCAGCACATCAGTCAGCCAACACACAAAGGGGGGCGCACGTTGGATTTAGTGATTACTAAAGGATTAAAAGTGGATGTGGGGCATATCATGGATATCGCTTTATCAGAGCATTTTCTCTTACTATTTAATATAGAAATACTGATTTATGATTAATTTATTAATTTATTCTCATTAATTAAATTAATGAGAAGTGTATTGTTAAAAACTCTTCTTTGATTCATCTGCAGCTTCAAAATTTACTAACATTTTAAGAAACCAGTCTGTTTGTAGTGCTTACTACAATAGTCATAATAATGTAAATAGTAAGGTGGAACATTTTAATGCTAAAGTGACAGCTGCCGCTGACATAGTCGCTCCTGAAAAGACAGTTAAAAAATCTTCCAGTACTGTTACACCGTGGAAGACCCAAAGAGTGTCTGATTTAAAGAAAACATGCCAGAGAGCTCAGCGTAAATGGAGAAAAACTGAATTGATTGTCCACTATGAAATATTGAAGGCTAAAATAACAGAATACAACAACATAGTCTGTCTTCTGAGGCGGTGCTACTTCTCTAAAATTATGAATAACAATCTGCGAGTTTTATTCTCTACTATTGATCATTTGCTAAACCCAGGTCACTCAATGGAATGCTTCCAAAAAACTTCTAGTAAAACTTGTGTGGCTTTTGTCATATATTTTTTAATCACAAAATTAATGATATTAAAAATAATATAGGACATCCCCCTAATACTGATCTTATTAAATCATGGTATTCCATTTTAAGTGAATTAAATTATTTCACCAAGAAAGATTTACCCGATCTATATAGAATAATTTCTCAAATGAGAACCTCCACCTGTATCCTTGACCCAAAACGAACAAGTTTTTTCAAAGAAGTATCCGGCGTGCTAATTGATAGTGTGCTTGACATAGTAAATTCATCATTAGTTCATCATTAGGTATGGGGGTCTTCCCAGACTGTATTAAGACTGCTGTTGTTAAACCCCTGTTCAAGAAAAATAATCTGGACTCCTCTGTTTTTGACAATTTTAGACGTATTTTTAACCTGCCTTTCTTAAGTAAAATCCTGGAAAAGGCAGTCATTACGCAGCTAAATGATCACTTGAATAAACATTCTATTCATTGACAAGTTTCAGTAAGGTTTTAGAATAAATCAGAGTTAGGAAACTTTGTTTGTTATAGTAGTAAATTACTTGTGGGTTAATGCAGATAATGCCGTTAATCTATTCTCATCCCCTTAGATCTGAGTGCAGCATTTGATATCATTGATCACAATATTCGTATAAATCGCCTTAGTCAATGGGTGGGCCTCTCAAGCAATGTGTTAAATTTGATTTGAGTCTTACTTAACAGGTAAAAAATTCTTTATTACATGTGGTAATTATACTTCAAAGACATGTGATATTCTATATGGTGTTCCACAAGGAATTTATCCTAAATCCACTGCTCTTTTTGATCTACATGCCTCTATTACGTCAAATTATCTCAAAGTATAATGTGAGCTACCACAGCTATGCTGATGACACACAACTGAATTTATAAATAGTACCTGATGACCCCCAACTCTCTTGGTTCACTGATTCAGTGTCTTACTTCTGTTTCTGAATGGATGAGTAGTAATTTTCTCAAACTAAATAAGGAGAAACAGAAATCTTAGTGATTTGCAAAAATGGATATAGTGAGGGTATTAGAAATAAACTTGATCCATTAGGCTTAAAAGTCAAGACAGTGGTAATTATTGACTCTGACCTGAATTTTAAATCACCTGTTAATCAGATTACCAGGACAACATTTTTCACTTAAGAAACATAGCAAAAGTTTAGATCCCATATAAGTTTTCAAGATGCTGAAAATTAGTTCCCAGTATTGTTTTTAGTCAACTAGATTACTATTACGCACTCCTCTCAGGACTACCCAAAAAAGACCTCAGTTGGCTGCAACTAGTACAGAATGCAGCTGCCATAATCTTAACTAAGAAAAGAAAATCCGAGCACATCTCTCCAGTTTTAATGTCACTACATTGGTTACCTGTGCCATTTAGAATTGACTTTAAAATACTCCTTATGGTTTACAAAACCTTAAATAATCTCGCTCTATCCTATATTTCAGAATGCCTCTCACCTTATACTACAAATCGTAACCTTAGATCTTCAAATGAGTGTCTGCTTATAATTCCAAGAGCTAAACTTAAAAGAAGTGGTGAGGCTGCCTTCTGCTGTTATGCACCATAAATCTGGAGTAGCTTACAAATAGAAATTTGCCAGGCTAATACAGTGGAGCACTTTTTAAAAAAACTGCTAAAAACCCATTATTTTGACATGGCTTTCTCATAGCTTAATTTTAGTGTAACCCTGATATTCTGTATTTATTATGGCTCCACAATACATACTAACCCCTACTTTCTCTGCTGTTCTTTTACCAATTTTCTGTGGTGGAGATCTGTGCCATCACCACCTGATCAAGGCACCATGCAGTCCCTACATTGATGGATTAAAGGCCAGATGTCCACATGACCATCATCATCTAATTCTTCCATGTGAAGGCTGAAAACTATGAGGACTGATTTAGATCATTTATGTTAGGTAGAATGCCCAATGGGGGCTGGGTGGTCTCGTGGCTCGGAACCCTTGCAGATTTTGTTTTTTTTTTCTCTCTAGCCCTCCTTAAGTTTTTTTTTTTTTCTGTCCTCCTGGCCATCAGACCTTACTTTATTCTTTGTTACTTAGTATTGCATAATGTTATTTTTATACTTTTATTTTTTTTATAAACTTTTCTTTCTTCGTCTTGTAAAGCACTTTGAGCTACATGAAAACATGCTATCTAATAAATGTTGGTGTTGTTGTTGTTATATTAAACAAATACCATTTATTATTTTTTCTCCACCTTTAATCTAATTTAAAATTTTAAGTTGTATTCCAAAAAATTATAATTGAAATATTTTGGAAAAGGGAACAAAATATCCTAACTCATTACTGATTAATGAATTAAAAAAAAAAAAATAATGTAGCAATAACCATATGTTTAGTCAAACCAAAAAAGAACATCACACATCAGAAGTTAAAATATGTTTGGAATAGACGGTTATACAGCACATCATTGACATTTTGCAAAGTACTTAAACATATAGTAACACAAAAGTTCAGTGATCACAAGGAGCTTGCCAATGCTTTTTTTCCAAATAATGAATGCCTCCTTAACTTTACAGAAATACATATTTTAGCAAACTGGCAAGTTTCTTTTATTCATAGGTTCAAGAAAAAATAAAGTGATTTGCTCTGACATGATCAGGGAGATACAAATATGTTTATATGTTTGGGATTTGGGATGATTCCCCAACCTTTAAGCAAGTGAACCAAAATATTCATTACTACAATCAACAACATTTGTTAGGTACACACATAATTACTTGTGTGATATCTCCATCCAAAGGACTTAAGAGAGATACAACTGGTTAAATTTCTTTTTTTTTTTCTTTTTCAGGTGGAGCACAGTCAGAATAACTGACTTACTCTTTGTCACATAGTGTCAGTAGCAGGATATGAACCCACAACATTAGGGTTTAAGGTCCAAAGCCTTGACCATTATTCCACCCACTCTGCCTATTATGAATATATATGTTAGTAGTGCAAACGGGTAATAGTTATGAAATGGTTTAAATCAGTGGTTCTCAAGTTCAGTTCTGTAGACCACTGTAACTGGAGGTGTACAGCCCATTCAAGTTTTAGTTTTAACTGGACTCCTACCTTTATTTATCTATCCATCGCCAAAACAGGGCACAAGGCAGGAAACAAACCCCAGGCAGGGTGCCAGACCACCGCAGAGTGCACACGCACAGCACAATTTAGGTTCACCAGTGCACCTAACCTGCATGTCTTTGGACTGTGGGAGGAAACCAGAGCACCCAGTGGAAGCCCACTCAGACACGGGGAGAACATGCAAACTCCACGCAGGGAGGACCTGGGAAGCGAACCCGGGTTTCCTAACTGCGAGGCAGCAGTGCTACCCATTGCGCCACCATGCCGCCCTAGCTTTATTTAGCAAGCTTTATTTCTCAGTTCTTTTGGCAATTCAGACATTGCAAACTGGGTTTGGAAAACATTTATAGGAATGTAGCAAGCATTTATGTGTATTAAGGTAGGCTGAAAAAGATTTTCATCTGTTGCTTTTTAGGATTTTACACTCTTTCTGAGGCATTATTTATAAAACTTTGTGTGGATTTGAGCATGAAAATATGTGCACACCAAAAAAGCAGGAAAATGCCTATGCCAAAAAAAACTTATTTATAAAACTGGGTACATATACATTTCTATGCAATTTACCCTTTATAAATCACAATCACCTTGTAAATGGGCATACGTAAACACACCTCTAACACTGCACTGAAACATTCATATATTGAAAAAGCACAATCACATATAGGACTAATTCAGAGTCACCAATCAACTGCAGTATTGAAGAAAAAAAAAACACACACACATGGACAGAGAATGAATGTGCAGATTCAATAAAAACGTGCACTGAACCCTAATCCTATGAGGTATGAGGCAAGCTAACATAAATAGTCAATTATATATGTAATAATAAGCCTCATAATTATAACAACTGTATCCTTGTTAAAACTGTTAGTTGGTATCTGTAAATGAAGAAGCCCACTTGAGCAGGTCAGTGTTAAATAAAATATGCTGCTTTCCCTACATCGTCATGAAACAGGCAGATCAGACTAGGCCCTGTACCTTTTTTTTTTTTAATTACATTTTTGTTAGCCCTTTATTACATGGCAACAGCACTGTTTTTATCCAAGTCAGATGTTATTGTGCTTGTTTGGGAAGTTGTTGTTTGTTATAATATTTATATTTTGCTAAGCTTCTGTGAAGTGTTAATTTTTCCTTGGGGACAAATAAAGTACCGGTATTATCTATCTATCTATTTCTAGAGATTATGTAATTCCTGAAAATGATTAATCAAGTCAATGGTGAGGTAATGTTTACAGATACCAATTGATTTATGAGTACAAGTGCTGTCATAATACAGATGACCTGTAGTCAAAATAGTGTTGGTATGTTTGCTCTTTTGTGTATTCACTTTATTAGTTTAGAACCAAGTTTTGTTTAATACCTGCTTTTAATGCAAACTTAGTGTACTGGAGCACAGACATCATACAAGCAAATTTTAAAAATGTTCAGCACTACATGGAAGCTTTGCTCCATGCAGTAGTGCTATAAAAGAATTGTGCAGAAAAAAAATTAAAACACAAAAATGATTACACAAAAAATCAACACAAACAAAAATTAGCACAACTCCATTACTTGTATGTAGACAAATATCCATTTTTCAATGTTTGATATTATTACTGTACAAGTACAGTTTACTTTAGATTTCTTGCTTGTGCATCTGGAAACTGGCAGCCAGTCAGCTTTATTCTTGATCTTGGTGCTCAAACAAAACTTGAAATGGTTTGAGGTATATAAAACTTAGCATATCAGTTTCCTATTCTAACTGAAATCAAAGAGGTTGTAGTTCATACTTGTCACCATTGCAACAAATCCTTACCAAATCCCTAAAATCTCTGATGTACATAAAACCTTACAGCCTCACATCATAAGTAGTAAATGCAATTTAAAATAAAAGAAACTAAATTTTAATACAACTGTCACACTGGCTTCATATTCGACATCCTGGATTCAAAGCTCACTTGTGGTTGTTGTCTCTGTGGATTTTGCATGTTTTCCCTGTGTCTGTGAGGGATTATTTCAACATTCCCAAAGACATACTGGTTCTGGCGACTCTAAAGTGGTCATGTATGAGTGGGTGTGGGCACAGGTGGGTCCTTTGAAAGACTGGTGTCCTGTCCAGGGTTAGCTCCTGCATTGTGCCCTGTTCTGCAGTTACAGTTTCTAACTATCCATGGTCCTGTATTGGCTGAGTTATATAATCACACGTACAGAAACCAAAAATTATTAATTTATCATCAGTGTAGAAAACGTTGTTAAACACGAGTAAAACGCTTCATCATCTTGCAGTTGTATTTTTCCGTTAAAAATTCTCAAGTTTCCTAATCTTTCTTGGTGCATTTAACCCAAGACATAATAAAACTAATCTAGTATTTCATGTAATCCAGCAGAGGGCAGTCAGACACTAGGCTAAGTCCTGTATGTTTCATTACAGTTTTTTCTAATGGCTTAAACCCTAACTGTGATTCTTATAGCACAATTTCTAAAACTATTAATACTTATAGCAAAACCACTCACTGAGTTTGCAAAACTAAAAGCACAAACACTACTTTGCACTCAGTTTGCAATTTTGTAACACACACTTTGCAAAACTGTAGGCACAATTCACTGCACAACACTCTTTTTGCAGAACTTTAAACACAACTCACTGCTTACACTCAATTACCAAATTTCCAACACACTCCTAGCAAAATTATACACGTGTATGGCTATCATTAACACTATTTTGCCAACTGTCTGGCACACTTTCACATGTGAAAACTGTTTTAGATAATTAGTTCACTTTGCAATCAGCCTAAGCACTATAAATAAGCCACAGGTAAGCTGTCTATGTGGATTACAATGGAAGGAGCAGTAAGAGTGAGAAGAGTGAGAATCAGAGGAGGCCGAGGAGGCCGAGGGAGAGGACGTGGAGGTGAAGAAGTTGGAGGAAGAGGACGTGGAGGTGAAGAAGTGAGAGGGTTAGAGGAAGTTAGAGGAAGAGGACAAGGAGGAGCAAGAAGAGGACGAGGAGGGGAAAGAGGAAGGGTAAGAAGAGTAAGAAATAGAATAACTGATGACATCAGAGCTACAATAGTGGACCATGTCATCAACCATGGGATGACCCTGAGGGAAGCTGGCCAACGGGTTCAGCCTAAATTGAGCCGCTACACTGTGGCAAGCATCATTAGGACATTTCGAAATGAGAATCGGTAAGTACTTTGTAGCACTGCCATACTCTAATGAGAAACACAACAGTACCATACATGCAAAAATACTGAAATTGTTACTTTACAGAATTGCTAGACGTCCAGATGTTGGGGGCAGAGGAAGAATGTTCACTCCAGAGCAAGAGACCCATATAGTGAACATGGTGATTGCCAATAATGCAATAAGACTGCGCGAAATACAGCAGCGCATAATTGATAATGACACCATCTTTCAAAATATACACAGTGCAAGCATTTCTGCAGTAAGTCGTGTACTTGCGCGCCACAGAATAAGAATGAAGCAAATTTACAGAGTTCCTTTCGAGAGAAACACAGAATGTGTAAAACAACTGCGATATGACTATGTGCAGGTAAGCTATAGTGTCATTGGTTCTGAATTTGGAAGTGCATACTGTAGTGCTGTGCATGGGCCTGATGTGTTGCATTCGTTTTGTCTTGTCCAGAGAGTGATGGAACTAGAAGCAGATGCCATGGGACATGAGCTACTTTTTGTAGATGAGGCCGGTTTTAACTTCAGTAAAACCAGGAGACGTGGCAGGAACATTATTGGACACCATGCCATCATCAATGTCCCAGGACAACGTGGTGGTAACATAACCATGTGTGCAGCTATAAGCCAAAATGGTGTTGTTCACCATCATGCAACCATAGGCCCATACAACACTGCACACATTATTGCATTCCTGGACACCTTACATGACATGCTCACTGTTCAGAGACCAGAGCATACCCGATATGTCATCATATGGGACAATGTTAGTTTCCATAGGGCTGCTTTGGTCCGCAACTGGTTTACAGACCACCCATCCTTAATGGCACTCAACCTCCCTCCATACTCTCCATTCTTACAATTTTTTCCAATTGCTAAAGCACAATTTTGACAACAAGGCTCATTTTTGCAAATCATTTAGCACAATTCACAAAACACCTCACCCAAAGAGCAAAACACCTCACATATCCTGCAAAATGAAGCTCTGCAGTCAAAACTATATAAACACTTATCAAAACCAAACTTTTGCCCCAAATTGTAAACATTTTTGTCCCATGCCTAAATTTTTCCTCCAACCAACCAAACACCACTCTGTAAAATCCAAAACACTTTTATCTCTTTAGGGACTGTCAGAACTGCAAATACTGAGAATTGGACACAGAGACATATGTGCAGAAATAAATTAGGTTCAAAGAAATAATTTATTTAGCTACAATTTGCAACAGAAAAACCCAAACATGCACAAGTGAAAAAACAAATGAACAACAAAACAAGATTTATGCAGGGTCATGTCGTCTCAGTGGATCTGGCCACAGCACCTCATCCACTTCACATGCAATGTTTTCCCTTGCTAGACAGCAAGGAAAGAAGCGTCGGGAGTGTCTTATCCATCCCTGGATAGCTCCTACGTCAATTTCCTCACATGCCTCCTCCATTGCTTGTAGAAGCCCCTCACGCACATGGGGTTGACGATCATAGACCTTCCACCGCCATGCTGAAAGGAACTCTTCTATGGGGTTCAGAAATGGAGAATAAGGGGGAAGGTAAGCCACTATAAAATGTGGGTTGTTGGCAAACCAATTTTGCACCATGGCTGCACGATGAAAAGCCACATTGTCCCACACTACAACATATCTGTGCTCCTGCCCTTCATCGTCCGTATGGTTTGCCTGTTGTAAGATGTCTCGCATTCTGTCCAGAAATGTCAGGATCAACTCTGTGTTATATGGACCAAGAATGGCATGGTGGTATAGAACTCCATGTCCTGTGATGGCAGCACACATTGTGATGTTTCCCCCACGTACGCCAGGAACATTCACAATAGCTCTGTGACCTATTCTGTTTCTTCCCCTTCTTCTGGTTCTGGTAAGGTTGAAGCCAGCCTCATCAATAAAAATGAACTCATGTGGGATCACATTTGAATCCATTTCCAGCACTGTCTGAGAACAAAAAAAGATTACATAAGCAGTGGTTTAGGTTTATGTTTAGTACTGGAAAAACGCAGCATTATATGTAACATCCTGTAGTCTAATAGTTACCTGCACATAATTGTGCCTCAGTTCTTTGACTCTTTCGGAGTTCCTCTCAAAAGGAACCCGGTATATCTGTTTCATTCGTACTTGGTGTCGCTGGAGAACACGAGCAAGGGTAGACAAGGCAACTTGCCTAATGTTGACAAAAACTGTGTCGTCCCTCATGATGTGGCTTTGAATTTCCCTAAGTCTTATGGCATTATTTGCCAAAACCATGTTTATGATTTCTACCTCCTGTGCCTCTGTGAACATCCGACCTCTTCCACCACGTCCTACTTGTCTCTCAGTCCTTGGAGAAGACAACAATGTATATATTGGTATGTAGCCTTTCTTGTTTCTAATGAGGATTATGCAGTAGTATTGTACAAGTAAAGAATACTTTGAATTGCTGTAGATATACAGTACAGAGTGGGTGTTACAGAACATACCTGTTCTCAAGCCGAAATGTCCGGATGACAGAGGCAACAGTAAATCGACTCAGGTTGGGTTGGACCCTCTGTCCAGCCTCTCTCATTGTCAATCCATGATTTATAACATGGTCGACTAATGTTGCCCGAATTTCATTTGAAAGTGCTTGTCTTCTTTGTCTTTGTCCTCTTTCACCTCTCTGTGCACCCCTACCTCTTCCTCTACCTCTTCCTCTACCTCTACCTCTACCATCTCTTCCTCTCCCTCCAGCTTCCATTGTTCTTTAGTGTTGGTAAATCTGTGGAGTTTTATAGTTCTCACATTCTGATTGCTGAGTTAACTAATAAGCAGTCAGGTGCTTGACCGGGTGACACTTGTTTTAGCCTAATTGGTACATGGGTGTGGCTTTTTGAATGGGTGTGTTTAGAAATGGCTAAAAGTTTATTGCTGTCAGATTCCTGTGTTTTCTGTAGGAAAGTGTGCACACTCTAATGCAAAAGAAGTCAAGTTAATTGCTTTTTGTGTTCAAAGGTGTGATTTGTGTTTTGAATATAACAAATGTGAGGAGAGATTTTGCTCTCTGAGTGTCAGTTTTTGCAGTTGAGCTTTACATTAGATTTTAGTGTGTTAGCAATTGGAAAAAACTGTAAATCCCATCGAGGAGTTCTTCTCTGCCTGGCGCTGGAAAGTGTACGACCGTCATCCTCATCAACAGGTAGCCCTTTTACAGGCAATGGAGGAGGCATGTGGAGATATTGACCAGGCATCATGTCAGGCCTGGATACGGCATTCAAGGAGATATTTTCCCTGGTGCCTTGGACTGGAGGATATCGCATGCGATGTGGACGAAATTTTGTGGCCGGACCCAGAAAGACGACATGATGTAGGCTGATTGTCTTTTTTTTTCCTTTTTTTTTTGTGAAATTACTATTTTGTGTTCTGACTTTGTCTTGGTTTTGATGAGTGTGAATAAACACCAATACTTGAAGTTTGGATCCTTGTATGTTTACATGACACTATGACAAAAGTATGACCTCAAATTGACATCTGTACACAGAGAAAGCAAAAGCCAGATGTGCTTTGTATTCATACCATCAGTGTGCAGTTGGCGCATTGTGTGCTTAGTAGATGATGGCTTGTGTGTACTGTTTGATACGAAAACACCATTTTTACGAAGGTGTGAAGAGTTAATCTAGCTGTGTTCGCTTTTGCAAGAGAACTACAATGTTTTGATAATTGGGTGAATGGTTTTCTTATTTGTGTGTAGAGTTTTGCAAAAATAGCCAATAGTTACAAAAAATGTGCTTAAGCAATCAGAAAAAACTGTAATCGCTACGTGCTTCTTAAACCGACTTCCTCTTGCACTGAGAGGAGCCGCAGGCAGCGATCGCCACACAGAATACATTCACTTCATGATATTACTGCTCTCTGAACATTTAGAATGCTAAGATAAATACTTGATATCATTTTCATGATGAAATGCATTAAAGCATGTATTAAACATGTGGGGGCACGGGGGCATTGAGGTTGCAATGCTGCCTTTCAGCAGGGTGGTCCTGGGAGTTCCCTGCCTTGAGATGACATGTTTCTCTGGTAGGTTTACTCGGAGTGCTTCAATTTCCTTTCAAAGCCATGTAGGATGTGGGGTTTTGTTATGCTAAATTGACCACAGTGTATGTTTTGCTCGTATTGACCCTGCGATGAACTGGCGTTCAGGAATTGTTCCTGCCTCGAGCACGATGCTTGCTGGGAATGGCGTGACCCTGAAATGATGGCATAATTAACATGTATAATGATGATTTTTCAAAGTTCCATAAAAGTTCCAGACACTCCTTATAACTAGTTTAACTTTTGCAAAGATGCTTATTGTGTTGTGATTGGTTATGTGGAGAAAGAAAAAGGAAGGATAGGAACTGGGAGTTTGGTTTGACGGAGACAGTGCCACTGCAATAAATAAAGTCCATTCAGAAGAACATTGAATTCTGTGTTCATGTCTCCGACCATTAGCTCACAAACCCAATATTTACACAATATTTCAGTTAAACGAATGCGATACCCATTTATACATCCAGTTTTTTGGAGCCTTGTCACACCTGCCATAAGGTTCTCTACACTGAACGTACACCTGGGACCTGTTACTCAGAGGCAGCAGCAGTACCGCCACACCATCGTGCCCCCACATGTTTAATTCATGCTTTAATGCATTTCATCATGAAAATGATATCAAGTATTTATCTTAACATTCTAAATGTTCAGAGAGCAGTAATATCATGAAGTGAATGTATTCTGTGTGGCGATCTCGTAAAGTTGGTTTAAGAAACGATTAACAACTGGGTCGGGGCACACACAAAGCATTTAATGTGCTACATTAGTTATGACGAGGTTTGAGAAAATCTAATAAACATTGATTTTAAGATGAAGTTTACAACATGGCAAAGTTAAACTTGAGAGAGAAAAAAGGTCTGAAGTGGAAATGTTGAGATTAAAGTGGAAATATTGTCTTTAATCTCAACATTAACGATGACTATAAAGTAGAAATATCAACTTTAATCTATACGGAGATCTTAAAGTGGAAATGTCGAGAATAAAGTCAACATGTTGACTTTTTTCTCGACATACACTTTTTTTTCTTCACCGAGTCCGTGTTTTTTATTTTCACCGTGGCCCTAATACGCTTCCAAAAAAAGGGATAGATGACATATCTTAATTTCAATCTAGATGGTTTTATAATGTAACCGATGCCTTCAAAACCATAGACATATATAGGTAGACGCTGCATGACCATCAGCATCGTACGTCAATGTCGCCGCCATATTTTGAGTGGCACTGCTGTGGAGTGAAGTAGTGATCTCCTCAACTTCACTGGCTCCCTGCTAACTACAGAATACAATACAAAATACCACTCTGAACATTTAAAGCTCCCCCCTACCTCACTGATCTCCTACAGACTTGCACTCCTCTCGCTCACTCAGATCCTCATCTGCAGCTCTACTTTCTGTACCACACATCAGACTCTGTGCTATGGGAGCTCGAGCGTCTCTCATAGTGCTCCTCAACTCGGGAATTCTCTTCTCTCTCATATACATCAGCTCGATTCAATAACACATTTTAAAACTGCCCTCAAAAATTATCTTTTCAGACTGGCATACCAATTGTGAATTTTGCACTGTTACTGCCAGTTATCTTTGTTTGTTTGCTAATTATTGCTTTTTGATTTATCATTCTCTTGTTTTAATTTTACTAATGTTGTTTAATTTTATTGTAAAGTGACCTTGAATGCTACGATTATAAAACGGGATTTTCTAATGGACAAATATAACCGAAAAAATTGTTCAGCCTTACCTATGAAATGTAATCCCCCGGGATCTGGTTTAGAGCGTACAGCGGTTTGTACAATCCCTAGCAGCACATGCGTGAGGCACCTTTATCCATTACTTCACTCCACAGCAGTGCCACTCGCAATATGGCGGCGACGTTGACGTACGATGCTGCTGGTCATGTGGAGTCTAGTAATTCTGTCTATGCGGCTCCATTCCAACTCTGCAATATGATTGGTTGCTCAAAGGTGCGTCGCTCTTTTATTACGTCATAAGACCGCGCTTTTCCATGTGTTTTCGCAATAGAATAGAAAGTCATAAAGAACAGTAATGAAAGAGACACCGCTATCAAACTGTGAGAGGCTTTTTCTGCTACAAGCTATCACAGAGAAAAAGGTAATGTTTATTGTAATAGTTATACTTATTTTTAAACATCTGAAGTTCAGTAGTTTATGGTTAATATCGATGTTTTTATAGAAGGTTACATAGTGAAAACTGTTTATTTCTCATTAACCAAACACACGTACACTCATTTTTTGTTAAAATTAAGAGGTACTTCGTGTTGTATGCTAGTAAAAGTACCGATGCCTTTGTTTTTTTGGATATTCTTTTAGACATTCTAAAAAGTGCACCTTTTAACCAATTATAGGAATTTTTCACGGAGTGTGCTTTGTGGACTGTGGCTTTGCGAATACGCTGCAATGTGGTGACTTAAGTTCTTGAAATCGTGAAAAGACTGTCCCAATTAAAAGCTATGAAGTCTTCCTCAAAGAGTACATGATGCTTTAGACAGTGGGGGAAATTGCTTAAAAATCCGCTGTTTTCTCCGGGTTTACCCAGCGTTAAATCTGATTTATTTGAATGGTAACAATAAGTGATAGTATTGCAATGAATAAAAGTGCTACTCAACATCTGCAGAGTCGTGGGTTCAAATCCCAGCCCCTAATGTTTGCATATCATTCTTGTCTGTGGATCGTTTTTTTTCTTCTTCTTCATGGACTTCCGTTTATTCCCACATCCTAAAGACATTTTTAGGGTTATTTGCATATGTAAAGTTTGGCTTAGTGTATGCTCAGAGGTGAACTGGCCCGCCGTCCGTGATTGGCAGAAGTTTTCGCCCAATGAGAGCATAATTGACTTCACTTCCCCTGATCATGCCTTGTAATAAGGGTTTAAGAAAATTTGATTAATGTGTGTATTATGTTTTATACAGAAATATCGGTAAGTATTGTGGTACGTTTTTTTTTTTTTTTTTTTTTTTTACAGGCTTTTCAAACAGGTACAATTAAGCTCAAAATCATCATGTACTACTACACACCATGTATAGAGTATGAAGACATTTAACAAACTAACAGTGTTTTTTTTATTTTTCCTCCTGCAGCGTGTCGATGGAAGGCAGACATTTGATTACAGAAACATTAAGATAACTTTTGGTACTGAATATGGCTGCTGTATTGTTGAGCTTGGGAAAACAAAGTAAGACTTTTCATTTTATTATATTGTTTGGTTAAATTGTATTGGAATTGCACTTTGAGTTGTCAGTTATTACTGTTTCTGTCATAAATTGACAGTGTTTCTAATAAGTAGTAGCAGGAATATTGATTTATCTTTCTTCTAGTTGTACTGCTTACGTATTTGGGATTGTTTTGGATTGCATGTCATATTTCACACCACTGACTTAATGAGCAGTTTTATGTAATTTGTTATCACTAGAAAAGCATGGATTAAAAGAGAACAATATAACCATAGCACAATGCTTTCATATTTTTATCAGCTTGCACAGTCATCATATTTCTCCTTTTAGTAACACTGAACATTTTAAAACAATCGATTACCTGTAGTTATAAATAGAAATTTTAGATTTTTTTTTTTATTTATTCAGTATCAAGCCAATTATTCAAACATTAAGGTTGAAGGTAATAATGAGCTATTGAAAGTAAAGGAAACAAACAGAAACTAGACATTCAAGAACCTTGAATTTGGCCTGATCTATTATCTTAAATTTTTAAGACCTTATTGAAACGATTTTGGAGAATAATTGGAAAGTCATAGTTTTCACAATGTAAGATTTGTGACGTTCTGGAAATCTGTTTAGTCTTAGCCTGACAGCGTGTGAATGGCAATCAGCTTGCCTATGTTATTGTGACTTTAATTATAAAGAAACTGGTTGCCATCAGGCCTACTATTTGATTTGTTTGTTTCTATCTTCTAACTATGGCCTTCCAGGGGTTTATTTTTCTCCTATGACCATCATAGGGTTTTTTTTTTTTTTTTTTTTTTTCCCCCCTCTCCTCAGTGTCAGCTGGTCAAACATTCATATTCAAGAATCAAGAACTTCATTTACATCCTAATTCAAATGAAACCGCTAAGAACTGTTTTATTTGCTTTTGTATTTTTTCATTGACTTTAATAACATCAAACTTACAGCTAAATGGGTTGCCTAGGTAAAGTGTAGAAAGATGCTATATATATTTTTATATATAGTAATTAGATCTGGTTGTTCTGTTGTCAACCTTAATGTGTAAATGTATAAATATTTTAATTAGAAAACCTTTTTTCTAATGAGGTGAAGGTTTGTTATGCACTTTAGTGGTTACATTTTGCTTAACAATACCTGGTTGATTTTTAATTTAGTGTACTTATTTTCACTAGCTTTAAGTTTTACTCTGCTGGCCATGCTCTCTTTCTCAGGGTTGGGGGTTGATTTGTTTTCGATCCTATTTTTTGTTAAAATGATCTATTTGTATGAAATGTTGTGTGATTACAATAAAATCAATACAATTTAAAAAAAAAAAAAAAAAGCGTAGTATTAATTAATGATAAAGTAAATTTGGTAAATCTTTGTTTTTGTTGATTAGTCTGTGGAAAGCACATTTAGTTGCATGTAAGTGTATAAGATGTTATAAATAAAGTTGTTGTTGTTTTTCAAATGTGTTAATTTTTTCCTAAGAATCAATGCCATCAAAATATAAAAATTTCAAAGTTCTGTCCTTCATCCTTTCCTTGCTTATTATACGGTGTTACAGAAAAAAATGCAAAAGCAGATTAAAATCCTAAATTGTTTTAATTGCTAACATTTTCTTCATTTTGTGTTTTTATTAGAGTTTTGGCTCAGGTGTCATGTGAACTTGTTGCTCCAAAGAGTAATCGTCCAACAGAGGGAGTTTTGTTCTTTAACTTAGAACTTTCACCAATGGCATCACCATCATTTGAACCTGGCAGGTATACTTTTTATACAGTTACCTGCTGTTCATATAGAGTATATAATATTTTGGTGTGTAATAACGTCTCTAAGGTGACTTTAAACCTTTCTTCTCAAGGTGAAATTTTTCTAATACCCACAATGATTTCTGTAGTGAAGAATGGTTCCTTTTTGCTACACTAATACCAGGTTTGATGCATCTGAACAGATCCTGTTGTCCATGCATACCTAAAACCTAAGCTATACTTAAAAGATCGGGGGCCTCATGCATAACACCGTACGTAGAATTCACATTATAACATGGCGTAAGCACAAAAGCGGAAATGTGCCTACGCACATAAAAAAAATTTGTGTGAACGTCAACTTCCACGTTCCTCTGCTACATAAATCCTGGTCACCGTGAAAAGTAACACATGTGCACGCGCCTGCTGTCCCGCCCCATCTCCTCCCAGATTTCCACCTCTTTAAATATGCAAATCAATATAGATAGCCCTTAAGCTCAGCATTCTGTGAAAAGGCAATGGCAAAAGCATGGGGGGAAATAGAAGAATTACAGCAAATACCAAGTGAAGGCAAGAAAAAAACGTACTATTTGTTGATTTAAACAGTGGTATAAACAACAAAAGGAAGTTGATAGAGTGATAGAGTGTCAGAGAAACTCGAAAGCTCAAGTTCGCAAAGTCGCACAGTGCCCAAAATAAAAAAGTTGTCAGATATCAAAGTCACCATGAAAAGGCGAGTCGTAGCCCACCGTCTGAGTTTCATATGAAAGCTTATTAGGGTACAGAGAAAAAAAAAAATAGGCACATCTATTTTATAGGTGGGGGGAAAAAAAGTATGAAATGTCAACTTGAATCTCTAAATTAATCACGCAGTTTATTTTGTCATTAAAGTAGAACGTCATAAACTTCATCTTAAAATCGTTTAATTTGCTGGTTTCTCAAATCCCGTCGTAACCAAAGGAGCACGTTAAATGCTTTGTTTTGTATTTGATCTTCTATGTGCTCTATGTATGTGAATCGCTACTTGCTTCTTAAACCGGCTTTCTCTTCCTCCGACAGAACACAGAATCCATTACATTTGTGATATTACAGCTCCTTGAATAATTTTAAAATACTGAGATGTATACTTGATATCATTTTCATGAGTTAAAGCATGTTATTAAACATGGGAACACGGTGGCACAGTGATTGTTCATGCCTCATGCAAGATGCTTGCTGTGCCGTGTGCGACCTTCAATGAAATGTATTGCAGCAGTACTGTCTCTTTCAAACGTACTAACCCCCTATTCCTGTCCTTACTTTTCTTTCTCCAAATACCCAATCGCCACACAATCGGCTCTGTAATAGACGTTAAGCCATCTGTAAGCTTAGAACGCCAATTCTTCAAAACTTTTAAGGAACATTGAAATATCTTCGTAGTACATGTTTAATTATTCTATCCATTTATCCTTCCAGTGTCGCGCCAGTCCCAGCAAGAATACAGTGCGAGACAGGAACAATCCATGAACGGAATACCAGCTCCTTGCTAGCACTGCGACACCGTGTCTTCACATGTTTGTTTGTTTGTTTATTTATTAACAATATAGATTATTTAAATGAAGTTAGTCTGTATAATAAACATATTTTGCTGCATTTCATCTTAAAAATATCGTCATATGTAAATACGTGCTTTATAAAGTGGCTCAGGTTGTGCAATATTATAATTGTATCACAAGTTTACAGTGAGGTAATTGTACTTCTAAGTACAAACAGTTCTACAAGGAGCACTTGATGGACTGATTGAGTGCGTTTATAGTTCTTGGGATGAAACTGTTTCTGAACCGTGAGATCCGTACAGGAAAGGTTCTGAAGCGTTTGCCGTATGAGAGCAGTTCAATAGACAGCATGACTGAGGCAGCATGTGCTAGATGCTGTATACAGATAATTCTCTTTCCGATCAGCTGCTGTACAACTGTGATTTCCCCACTCGGATACAGTGATATAAATACTCCAAGTGGTGCAGTGAGAGTAATATGGAAAAAGATGATCCGCTGTGGCCACCCCTAATGGGAGCAACTGAAAGAAGAGGTTGCAGTAAGAGTAACAACACTAAAGCAGCTATGGTATTTGGAATAGTTTGACCATTCTGTGGACAATTATATTGTTACAGGTTAATTACAATCAGATGCATTAAAATAATAAACAATATGCCGTTTATTTCAGTGTATTTATAAAGCCACGTCAGGGATGTGGATCTAAAAAAGAAAGGGTATCCACATTGGAACAGTAGCACTGCTTTGATGCTGGGTGCCGCCAGTCTGCAAAACCAAGCACAGAACCTGCGTACGCCAGGGTATGAGCTACCGTGGAAATGTGAGTGGCTTTACACCAAGTTTAGGTTTTATACATCACGATTTGAACATGGAAACGTTCATACGCACCATTTATATATGAGACTCCAGGTGTGCAGGCCTGCATGGTGCTTGTCTTTCCCCTAAAGTACCTCCCTTTAGACTGTAGAATTACTCCACTGCAGGTTTAGTAATGCCATCTAACATTCTGAAGGATTTATGACATCTTGCTAGCTTTTTGAAAAGTATTAACCCTGTTTATAAAGTAATCCATTAAATCCTGACAGGCAACATCGGATGAAGCAGGGAATGCATAAGATTTTTGAGGAGAAAGGAGACTTTATCGTGGAGGAAAAATCAAATCCTCTCTTTTCATTTGCTGAAATAAGTGAAGAATGCTATTTAATTTTATCAAGCCCTAACGTCTTCCTATATATTTTTTTTACTTTATTCATCCAATGCTGCTTATGAATTTTCAACTGTCTAGAACCGTAAATAGTTTTAGTTTTATGTGTATGTGATTTTATTAATTTGAAGTTATTTGTGAACCAAGGAGAATGCCTAGTATGTCATATAATGTCATATATAATGCAGTTTTGTCTGATATAGCCCATAAAGTCATATTGTAACAGTCAAGGCACTGATTTCTATCTGTACATTAAACATTTTGAATTAGACAAGAGTTTAACCAGACCTCTGCAACAGTCACCTAAGAAACTTTCTTCCATCATCAAAAAGAAACATTTATCTAACCGTTTAGGAAGTGGTACATCAATTTCACCCTTGTACCAGAAAAAGATCAGACGGGCCATCCATCCATCCATTTTCCAACCCGCTGAATCCGAACACAGGGTCACGGGGGGTCTGCTGGAGCCAATCCCAGCCAACACAGGGCACAAGGCAGGGAACAATCCCAGGCAGGATGCCAACCCACCGCAGGACCCACACACCAAGCACACACTAGGGCCAATTTAGAATTGCCAATCCACCTAACCTGCATGTCTTTGGACTGTGGGAGGAAACCGGAGGAAACCCATGCAGACACGGGGAGAACATGCAAACTCCACACAGGGAGGACCCGGGAAGCGAACCGGGCCTCCTAACTGCGAGGCAGCAGCGCTACCACTACGCCACCGTGAGATCAGACAGGCATTCATCTAAAATGGTAACAGCTAATATATTTCTTACAATAATTAAATCTAAAACGTTTCCTTTTACATAAGTAGGAGAGTGAACAACTTGAACAAGATCAGAAGTAACCAATAATGAATTAAAATCGGATATAGCTGAGCTAAGCACGGAAAAGGTCAACCATTAAAATGAGAATTCTGTAGAAAGACAAAGCAAAGATGGAGTAAAATTCATTAAAAAGGCAGTGTTGTTGCTTCCCAAAGGAGGCCAATAAATAACGACAATCTTTTTGAAAACGTGGGCAGGAAAACTCCCGATAACATTGGTAACGACTTGAAAGTGCAAAAATGTCAACGTTCTTGTCTAGAATAAGGCCATAAATAGAAAAAGTGTTCTTAAATAAAGAACAAGTGTTTAAACGTACCACCGTTGCCTTCTGACTCCGTACTTGGGGAAGGACCTCACGTGTGGAACAAACTGGAGCCAATGGAACCATATGAATATTCCTAAAAGAATAGTAAATAAAACATACTATAATTGTTTCGTAGCTGGTCAGCAGACGAAAGACAAATCTGTGAACCACAATGTGACTTTTATCTTTATTTCCAACTGTACACATCTGCGGAATACAGGTTTGACAAGAGACGTTTCTGCTTTTGAACGCCATAGCTGAACAAGGACAGAAGGGTCTTTGGAACAATTGGACTTTACACTATAGCTAAAAACTATCAAAACTTTGTCATCACTATATAATGGACATCACATGTTGACCATATTGACTGTAACACTGCCAGCCAATCCATTGTTCGAATAGGGCTTACAAATATAGTAGATGGAATCAAATATAACCAGCTGCACTTTAAAATTTATATATATATATATATATATATATATATATATATATATATAAAATAAATAAAGCAAAAATGTTATTTCCGAGTTCTGTCAACAAAATAAGACAATTGATGTAAATTCACTAGAGCTCAGACAGATAACACAGTAGCATCAGCCATACTATACCAGTACCAAGTACTAAACAATCTACTATAATTGAGCAAGCATTGCATCTGAGGATGCAGTCCTCTATCGGCTCATATCAAATGCTGTTATCAGGATTATGTCCTCTAACTTGGCCAGACAATTGACATTTGAATGGTTGTGGTATTTTATTTAAATGTTTCCATGTTTATATTCCAAATGTACGCAATTTTATACTATCTATGATACACTTATTTTAAAATGTATTTACTCTGGGCCATGCTGTTCCCTGTTTATGTACTGAGATTTTTGACCTTGAGCATATTAATTTAATTAAAGAGACACCAACACTTGCTGTCCTCTTAATGTTTTCTTTTTGATTGTTTCATTGGACCCTTATGAGAGTGGAGTAGTCCTAGCAAGGTTTAAAAAACGCTGTTCTTCGATCAAAGGAAATTCCAAAAGAGATGCAGAAAAATGTTGTTGGAACATATCAATCATGAAAAGGTTACAAAGCCATTTCGGAGGCTGTTTCATGTCTGAATGCAGGTCTGGTGGAATGGGACTTGTGAGAGCCTTCTACCCTGTCCAAGGTTTGTTTCAGTCTTTTGCCTGATAATTCAGTGAAAACCAGTATATTGGAAAAGGTGATTTAAAAAGTGAATGAACAAAAGAACTATTTTTTATTTTTTTTTTTGAAACTAAAAACATTTAAATCACTTTTGTCAATAGTCATTGCATATGTGAGAATTACTTTTCCAAAGGATAGATTGTGTGCATTTATGCTAAACTGTCTTCATGGAATATGTAATCATTTTCTTTCACTCTATAGACATTCTGAGCTGCTTGTGAAGTTAAATCGACTACTGGAGCGATGTTTTCGAAATTCTAAGTGTATTGACACAGAATCTTTATGTGTTGTATCTGGAGAAAAGGTACAAAAATTAAATTTTTATCAAATACGTGTATGCATGTCTGTATTTTTTTATTTTTTTTTTTAATGATACCTTGCAAAAGTATTCAGACCAAATGTTCAATATGCTGTTAGTGTCTAAATTACACAACAGGTTTTGTTCCTATATGTATTTTTATTGTAAACTCCAGTTCAACTTTATGGGACACCGTGCCAAACAGGTTATTTTTAAAAACAAATGTAGCTATTTAGATAGATACTTTATTAATCCCCAAGGGGAAATTCACATACTCCAGCAGTGTACTGATAAAAATAAAACAATATTAATTAAAGAGTGATTAAAAATGCAGTGCAAGTTAAAAAATGCAAGGTGGAGAGTGCGAGGCAGGTATAACGGACTGTAACATTGTATAATGTTAACGTTTACCCCTTGGGTGGAATTGAAGAGTTGCATAGTGTCGGGGGGGGGTGGGAAACGATCTCCTCGGTCTGTCTGTCGCTGAAGCTGCTCCTCTGTCTGGAGATGATACTGTTCAGTACATTCTCCATGATTGACAGGAGCCTTCTCGGCACCCATTGCTCTGCCACGGATGTCAAACTGTCCAGCTTCGTGCCTACAATACAGCCTGCCTTCCTTACCAGTTTGTCCAGACGTGAGGTATCCCTCTTCTTTAGGCTGCCTCCCCAACACACTACCGCGCAGAAGAGGGCGCTTGCAACAACCGTCTGATAGAAGATCTGCAGCATTTTATTGCAGATGTTGAAGGACGCCAGCCTGTCTTCTCTTGCACAGAACGTTAGTATTGGCAGTCCAGTCCAATTTATCATCCAGCTGCACTCCCAGGTATTTATAGGTCTGCACTCTCTGTACACAGTCACCTCTGATCATCACGGGGTCCGGGAGGGGCTTGGGCCTCCTAAAATCCACCACCAGCTCTTTGGTTTTTCTGGTGTTCAGTTGTAGGTGGTTTGAGTCGCACCATTTAACAAATTTCTTGATTAGGTTCCTATACTCCTCCTGCCCACTCGTGATGCAGCCCACAATAGCAGTGTTGTCAGCGAACGTTTGCACGTGGCAGGACTCCGTTGTATTGTAAGTCCGATGTATATTAGGCTGAACAGGGCCAGAGAAATTGCAGTCCCCTGTGACGCTCCTGTGCTGCTGACCACGATGTCGGACCTGCAGTTCCCGAGACGCACATACTGAGGTCTGTCTGTAAGATAGTCCACGATCCATGCCACCAGGTATGAATCTACTCCCATTTCTGTCAGCTTGTCCCTAAGGAGCAGAGGTTGGATGGTGTTGAAGGCGCTAGATCTAAGTCCAGAAACATAATTCTTACTGCACCGTGGCCTCTGTCCAAGTGGGAGAGGGATCGGTGTACCATGTAGATGATGGCATCCTCCGCTCCCACGTTCTCCTGGTATGCGAACTGCAGAGGGTCGAGGGCGTGGCAGACCTGTGGCCTCAGGTGGTAAAGCAGCAGCCACTCCATGGTCTTCATCACATGTGACGTCAGGGTGACAGGCTTGAAGTCATTCAACTCACCAAGACGTAATATCTATTTATCAGCATACATAAGTTAATACACAAGTCAACACCTGAAATATCCAGTATGTGAACTCTTTTTTTTTTTTTTAAGTTTTAAGATATGGAATAATGTCATTGTTAACTCAGTCTGTGCCACCACCATATTCAAGTAAAGTCAATGTAACTTTTTCTAGGCAAAAAATATAGGTTTTATGAATCCTTGGCTTCTAAATTTGAGGGATCGTTTTTTAAAAATTAATATTTAAGTGCATTTTAAGGAAATCCTAAAATTATTGGTAAACTTAACTTTAGTACAATATTTATGTAATGGTATTTGTCTGCCTCTGAACACTTTTGGCTTGATGGTCAAGAACTGGAATGTACATTAATCTTTCCTAACACTGCTCACAAAACAATTGCCACGGAAACTTCTATTTTGGCTAAGCCATTCTGAGGCCTGCACTCACCTAGAGACATCTTGAAAGTTTAGTGGATTAAAGTGAAATAAAATTGCACCAGTCAGGTTTTAGATTAGATTGGATAAACTTTATTAATTGAGAGTTCTGCAGAACACTGACCAGTATGTAAAATTGGTAAGAAAGAAACCATTACTAAAAAAGAATTATACAAAGGCCCGTCTAGTGTTGACCAAAAAGCATAAGGGAACCATGTAAGTTCTTATATTGTTCTTAATTGTCGTCAAATTAACAAGCTTTAGTACATTGATCAAAATGCAAAGTGCAGTGCGTGGCATAAAATGTGCCACAAGATACATAGATCCTATGATGATGTTTGGTGACTGAATGGCATGCTGTGGTTTCTACTGGAAAATTTCATCATTCACATTGAGAGTAACAAATATATTTTGACTAGTAGGTAGAATAGGACTGCTCCTAATTCAAGTGATGAATTGCTATTAGACTTCTGTGCTGATCACATACTACCCATTTTACACAATAAGTATAAGTCTACTCCATGATAGAATACCTTGAGTGGAAGTCCAATAAATCACTTTTAGATGAAGAGAGATCTTGAGTTATCATATGTTCTCCACATGTAGGAGAACTGGCTCACCCATTTGCAATATCAAGTGGTCCTTCTTAGGAGACCCAAAGCACCACAAACCAGTGGTGAGATTGTCCCTAACAAATCTGTGCTCGAAGAGAATTCAATTCTGCCCTCTGGTGGATTTTTTTTTTTTCCTCTTTCAACTGAGAGGAGTTACATGTTTCCAAACAAACCAGCAACATTGGGAATGCAACAGTAGTTGTCAAGTTGAAGAATGCAGCTTACCGTTAAGTGTTTACAGAAAGGGGCATAGATTTTTGCTGAAAAGGCAGGAAGGAAACCGTGTAATAGTAACTGTAGTCAAATACCTGAGCTCATGGAGAATGCTTTTTACATTGTCTCAGAGAAGATCTAGTAAACTGTACAAACTGACTCAAGAAGAACAGATCAGCAGTAAATGAAGATATTGCAGTAAGAGCAAATTGCATAACCTGCATAAATCTGGTGGGTTCTCTATCTGTGAAGGAATGATTTGCCAGATGTATCTGGTAGAACTGGATCCATCTCTGTAGCTGAGATTCACTATGGTAGATAAAATCAAGTCAGAATTTTTGAAAAATGAATATTGTTTAGTAGGCTTGTTTAGCATAAATATTTATATGTAATTTGAAGAAATTAGTTTCCATTTGTTAGACAGGGACATTGGTGCCCAAATTATAAAAATATGAAGTAGAGTATCTGTTCTGGTTGAACAGACTTCTGCCAATTGCTGAACTTTGCTTACAGAAAGGGTCATGCCAAGGCTACCCCTCCCCAACTAATTGTGAGCACAGCAATAAATTCTGCTTTGTTCAGTGGGTATGAAGGCATTTAATAGCAGCATGCTTAGAACCCACAACTATGTGCCATTTGGTCTCTGTATTTGTGAAGTGAAAGTTTTGTCATCATATTTGTCACAAAGTTGGTTTCAAGCTTGTGACTCCACTGAAAGTGCCTCTTCATTATTTTTACGAACAGGATATCAAGTCACAGGCAACGTTTGTAGAATTCCCAGTTTAGGGACATAATAAGATGATGCAGTCCTGGATTCATATAACCATGATTTATAGCAAATTACTGTACCTATTACTGAGATATCAAGTTTCGAAAAGGTGATTATAGAATTAGATCTTTAAAACATTTTATTTACCTGGATTTTCTGACCATTTACAGATGAGTGTATGATTTAATGTTTCTTGTAACATTTTAATATATCTGTTGGCTGCATATTTATGAGGTTTACTTTTCATGGCATTAACACTTTTTATTTAATTTTATAGGTGTGGCAGATCCGGGTAGACTTGCATTTGCTAAATCACGATGGTAACATTATGGATACAGCAAGCATTGCAGCTATAACCGCACTTTGCCATTTCAGAAGGCCAGATGTGTCTGTCATAGGGGAAGAGGTCACTGTGGTATGTGTTTAACTTGATTTTTGTTTGCAAATAACTCTCTTTTATATGTGTAATAGGCTTAGAATTAACTGTCAGCAATATTTTACCATACAATCTTGGTCTCAGAATATAAAGTATTGAAATATTGTTGTATGGTGAGATTATTATTTAGGGAATTGTTACTTTTTTTTTTTATCTGGCTGAAGTTCATGAAGAAATTTGATCAGAAGATAAATCTCTACAACAATGCACATCTCTATATATAAAATCCTACGTCTGTCTGTTTGTATGTCTGTCTACTTTTCTTGAGAAAACTACTTAACGGATTTAGATCGGGGTTTTTTTTTTTCTTTTCTACAGTTTGCTTGAACATTCCGGTTGATTTCGTGACTTTTCACAGTTCAGTTGCAGCACTGATTTATTTATGCAGATCTAAGAGACAGACTGCAGGCCGAGGGGAGGGGGAGGTGGGACCTCAGGAGTAGGGAGCCATGTGGGGCCATCCTCACTTGCATGTCAGCCTCCATTTGAGTTGGCTCTGTATGTCTGTCTGCTTTTGACAAGAGAACTACTTAACTGTTTTAGATCTGTGTTTTTTTCCATAATTTGCTTGAACATTCCGGTTGATTATACGACTTCTCTCATCGCTCCAAGTATCATAGTTCGTTTACGACAGCAATTTATAAGCGCAAAGAAAAAGGCTGCGGGCTGAAGGGAGGGGGAAGCATAAAATGAATCCATTGTTGCTCAAATTATTTGATGCCCTGTCTCGGACATGCACTTCAGTAAATACCATTTTAGAACACAACAATTCAGTTCATTATCCTAGAGAATTTTTAAATTCCATAAATCCTCTTGGCATGCCGTCCCACAACTTAGCTTTGACAGTAGGAGCACCAGTTATCCTTTTGAGAAACTTCAGCCCACCCAAACTTTGCAATGGTACCCATCTCCAGGTCTGCCAGTTTCAAAGCAACATCATAGAGGCGATAATCATCACAGGATGTGGCATTGGCAAGAGGCTTTTAATCCCTCGCATTCCTTTAATCATGACGGACATGCCCTTTCAATTCAAGAGATTACAGTTCCCGGTGAAGCTTTGCTTTGCAATGTCAATTAACAAGGCCCAGGGACAGACACTCGAGTTGGCAGGGGTTGATTTTAGCTCTACATGCTTTTCGCACTGTCAGCTTTACATTGCTTTCTTTTGGGTTTGTTCCCCAAGAAACCTACATGTCCTTGTCCCTGATAACAAAACCGCCAAGATCAAGATGATGCCCTCAGATAGGAAACTTATCAATTTAAATTGTTCTCAATACAAATTCCTTTTTTTTTTAAATTGATTTTAAAAGTTTGGCCTGCTTCACTACTACACAGTGAAACAATCTTGACAGCTAGAGTATTACAAAAAAGTGATGGGAGTAAAAATCAAATACTGCTGAAGTATCTGCCTATGACTTAATGCTAGGCTGATACTGTACATAGAAAATGAAAAGCAGGATAGCAAAAAGTGCGTTGAATATTTGCTACATGCAGATCTTTCTAAATTCTGCACTTTAAAAATAAAAAAGCTAACTAGTTTTTCATTCATTCTTTATATGATTATGTATGTATTTATACATATATATAATAAGCATGTAATACTTCACGGAAATATGTTCAGTTTTACAGTACTTGGTTCCTCTGACAGGTGGCACGGTGGCGCACTGGGTAGCGCTGCTGCCTCATTTAGGAGACCTGGGTTCGCTTCCCGGTCCTCCCTGCGTGGAGTTTGCATGTTCTACCCATGTCTGTGTTGGTTTCCTATGGGTGCTCTAGTTTCCTCCCACAGTCCAAAGACATGCTGGTGAGGTGTATTGGCGATTGTGCCTAGTGTGTGCTTGGTGTGTGTGTATGTATGTGCGCGCCCTGTGGTGGGCTGGCGCCCTGCCCGGGGTTTGTTTCCTGCCTTGTGCCCTGTGTTGGCTGAGATTGGCTCCAGCAGACCCCCGTGACCCTGTAGTTGGGATATATCGGATTGGATGGATGGATAGTTCCTCTGACATTGCCATTTTATTTTATTAAGAGTTCAGCAGACACAGTCAGTAAGGGCTCAAATAGTGGATAGGCTTTCTGATGTTTTATACATATTCCAGAGGACGGAGAAGTGGATGTTATGCCTTTTCAATTTTAACTCTAAAAAATGTCGTTCCATATTTTGGCACTATCTAGAGCCTGGAATGTGGCATTCTAAAACATAAAATAAATAACTGGAAAATAGAAAGAATTTTGACCAAAGGCTGTGCAACTTAAGAATACAAGAGTAATTAACTTAAATAAAACAAATGTTACTTAAATGTATATCCCCACAATTACTACAGGAATCCTCTCTGTAAGTTGTATGTTATAAACATGGAAAAGGCATCACATGTGTTACATATGGCACTCTAGAAGTGATCACTTGCGCTTTTTCTTGTTGAAGCCTTTTTATCTTGGGTAGTAGTACTTTTTTTTTTTTTAATACTGTAGTAAAATTTAGTACTGCTTCACTTTCGAACTTGTTGTTATATTCACAGTTAATTTCCCTAAACAAATGTATAATTCCATGATTTGTATTCGTAAATCACCTTCCTTATGTTTCTCAATGCTGTTTCTCGTCTGTTTTCGCAGTACAGCTTGGATGAACGTGACCCAGTTCCATTATGCATTCATCATATGCCTATCTGTGTTAGTTTTTCCTTCTTCCAGCAAGGGTAAGCATATGCTGCTGAAAAGCCGTTTTTGTTATGTGAAAGTAGTATATTTGAGATGTGAAAAATGTCCTTTTAAGTTTGTTTTATTCTATGTATTGAAGTAGTATGAAGCAGTGCCAGCAGCTACAGTTCTTTTACATTTGTGTGCTGGTAGCTTTGTATATGTGCTCATAAAGACTCATACACTCACATATGCTGTAATTACAGTGCATACTAAAGGTTTATTAAACTATATTGATTTGCCCAATATTGCAAATTTCCAAAACCTCCAGTAATTATGAGGTGTAGATTCTTTGTCTGGGGCAAAACCACCCCTTTTCAATAGAGTTTAATAAGCCATTTTGTTGACAAGAGACTTTAGTTATTTGACCAAGTCAAAGAATGTGTATTTTGCAATATGTTTGCTTTATGTTTGTGTGTTTTCATTGTTGAGATGCTGGGGTCATGGACCATTTTATTTTTTTCTAGTCAGATTATTTAATCATTTCAACAGATTTTAAAAACTCAAGGTACAGCTTGTGTAACTACATTGTGTGTGTGTGTGTGTGTGTGTGTGAGAGAGAGAGGGAGTCCATCTGTCTCACGATTACTTGTGAAATAGGGATAGAACTTTGATCTTTGTCTTAATTGAAAGCTTAGGATCTGATATATCCTGGAAATTAAAAAAAAAAAAAAAAAAAAATACATAGTGGCACCCTGGTAGACTTGATCTGTGGTTATGTGTTTATGCCAAAGTGTAAAGAAAAAGAAATGCAGCAGCATCTGCTGAGCATCA
This sequence comes from Polypterus bichir lapradei, assembly GCA_026402145.1. Taxonomy (NCBI): domain Eukaryota; kingdom Metazoa; phylum Chordata; class Cladistia; order Polypteriformes; family Polypteridae; genus Polypterus; species Polypterus bichir. The sequence continues at coordinate 11,471,003 of JANRMT010062809.1, forward strand.
GGCCCATTGCAGAAGGTGATTATGTTTTGAAGACAAGATGCTGAAACGCATAGACAAGCAAGATTTAATCCTGAATATACAATTTAGATAGAGGCAACAGGTTGGCCGTAAAGGATTGCAAAGTGACATGTTACAGCTAAGTAATGAGAGAAATCAAGTGATAGCATCCATAATGACACAAAAAAAGGACAGCAGAGACATCTGCTAAGCGTCGAGCACATCACAAAAGGCGAATGAACTTGCAAAATGCTAAAGCGCATAATCAAGCAAGAGGTAAGCCTGAACTGAGACTGATTTTGTTCTGGAAATTTAAAAAAAAAAAATTATTAAAATGTAGGTTGCGGCAACCTAGTGGCCATTTTACTGATGGGAAGAAAACTTTATTGTAATCAAAGCACGGTGTTTGCAAGCCCATCTATTGTTAATACCTCAGGATATGGTATGTGTGTGAATTTATAATAAAGTGTTAATTGCTCATTAAACTTAAATAATGGACAGCAAACTGATGTGTGGTCATGTGTTTGCAGTAAAACCAAGTGATAACCACTATAACGGCAGAAAGAAAAAGAGCAGGAACATCTGCCGAGCATCAAGTGAATTTCAGAATAATATTTCAACAATATTTCAACTTAACCAAGTGACAAAGACAGCGAAAGATGACAAGCAAGAAGTAATCCTGAATACAAAATAATTGAACAGCAGACAAACGCAATAGCACATAGGCATGCAAGGCAAAGTCCAGGATACAAAGTGCAAGACCAGAAGCAATAAAATACATTCTGACTTTTTAGAAAACGTAAGAAGTATCAATGGCTTCTTATCTTTTAACTTGGTTTTTGCATTTTATTTTGGGACCTTAAGTCTATGTTTTATACTAATAAATTATTATAGGAGCAACTTAACCATCAGTTATCCAGGATTAAGTTTATTTCAGTCTGTAGCTCACTTATGTGGTCATTTCCGATTATCTACCTCCAAAGGATATTCCTATTATAATTGCCAAAATATGATCATGGCAGGAAGAAAAAAAAACACATTTTTATTAGTGTGTCCAGTTAGGAAGTGTTAATGGCATGAGCCAGGTTCACTGCTGGGAAATGCACTGTGGAAAGGTAGTTCTGCTTACAGTCCCGGCTCAAAGCTACAACAAAGACACAAAATATTTATACTTAGCCTGTACTGAATAATCATTAAGCTTACAGCCGCATCAGGTTCTTGCATTAAAACTCCATATGAATTTTTGGCAAGATAAATGCTCACCTGTCCTCTTTCGTTTCCCTCTTTTTGCCAGTGTTCTCAGAGTTCATGGAAGGTCATGGAGGGCCTAAATTCAAAAATCTCAGGATTTTTTTTTCCCCCTCCTCCTTAGTGTTTTTCTTGATAGAGCCCAAGATATACAGTACACAGACATATATTAAAATAAAATGTAGGCAATGTAACATACTGTAATACACTATATGGACAGAAGTATTGGGACATGCCTCTTAATTATTGAATTCAGGTGTTTCAATTAGGCCCATTGCCCCAGGTGTATAAAATCAAGCATCTAGCCATGCAGTCTCTTTTTACAAACATTAGTGAAACAAAATGGGTTGTTCTGAAGAGCTCAGTGACTTCATGCCTGCTGCTGTAATAGGATGCCACCTTTACAATAAGAGAGTTTGTAAAGTTTCATACCTGCTGGGTATTCCATGTTTAGGAACAACAGCAACTCTGCCACAAAGCAGAAGACCACGTAAAGTCAGAGAGCATTGTCAACGACTGCTAAAGTGCATGGTGCATAAAAGTCACCAGCACTCTGCTGATTCCATAAACCTCCACTGGCATTAACTGTCGCGTAGGAGCTTCATGCAAGCCACACATTACCAAGTCCAATGACAGGCATCAGATGAAGTGGTGTAAAGCTCGCCACCACTGGACTGTAGAGGAGTGGAAACATGTTCTATGGAGTAACGAATCACACTTCTCTGTTTGGCAGTCAGATGGGTAATTCTGGATTTGGCGGATGCCGAGAGAACGTTACCTGCCCTGACTGCATTGTGCCAGCTGTGAAGATTGGTGAAGGAGGGATAATGATGTGAGTCTGTTTGAGGGTTTGGGCTAGGCCCCTTACTTCCAGTGAAGGAAAATCTTAATGCTTCAGCATACCAAGATATTTTCGACAACGCTATGTTTACAACTTTTGCATTCTAGCATGACTGTGCCCCAGTGCACAAAGCAAGGTTCATAAAGACATGGTTGGATGGGTTTGGTGTGGAAGAACTTTACTGGCCCACAGGAAGCCCTAACCTCAATCCCATCTAACACCTTTGGGATGAACTAGAACGGAGATAGCGAGCCAGGCCTTCTCATCCAAAATCAGTGCTTGACCTCATAAATGCTCTACAAAATGAATCTGCACAAATTCCCACAGAAACACTCAAATCTTGTGGAACACCTTCCAAGAAGAGTGGAAGCTGTTACGTCTGCAAATGGAGCACAACACCATATTAGTTTATGTATTTGAATGCAATGTCGTTAAAGTCCCTGTTGGTATAACGGTCAGGCATCCCAATACTTTTGTCCATATAGTGTAATAGTAAACATAATAGTATAAAATAGAAATGTATGTTTTACAGAAAAGAATCATCTTTAATGAGCAAGTAATGTTTATGTGTGCAATGCTTATTAAATACACAGATCACTGTGATATTTATTGAAATTCATTGCCGCCTATAAGTAATCTTCAAGACAATCATTGGCATAAATGCAGTACAACAGGGCTTCCTGTCTTTACAAATTATAAAAAAAATCATGATAGAATTTTATGTAAATAGAAGTTCACTTCATTTTGTACTAGGTGTTTAAAACTGTCTGTATTTTAAAACAATTGGATATAAAAAAATTTGAAAGTCTGCTTGTCATTAACAGTTTATTAGCTTCCAAAGTCCCGTTATGCTTTATGAATAAATCCTTCAGTTTGAAATAAAATCTCCCAACAGTATAAATATGTATCCGTTAATGTAACTGCTTCCTCTATTTCTAAAACCTTACTGGATTTACTCGAAGAGATGCAAATGATTATTGCTTAGAAAATGTAGGTTGCGTGTATTGCAACATTATACTTCACTGGCAGCAATTTGCCATTCACAACATCCAATCATGATTTAGTCGACTGGACTTGGTGCATATATATCTTTAGACTTTTCATTTATTTCTTATTAAAGTTAAATTTTAGTTAATCTGAATTGCAGCTTTTCTGTCTGCCTGCTATACAATAACATTACTGTATTGTATATTACCCTACCATGTATGTACAAGGTATACATTTTCACAATTACATTATGCTTTCCTAACTGCATTTCTTTTGGACCTTTATTGAGAGAAATCATTATGCCGCAACCAACTGAATTTATTACAAGATATAAGAGAATTGCATGTTACAGTATATAGAAATCTTGTTATAAATATTTTCTGAATGAGTAATGTGCTAATTTAAATGAACGCAGTTAATCTTTATTTCGGAATATTTTTAGATTTTGGGATGCTTAGTATTCTTTTTAGAGTTTTAACTTGTTTCAAAAACAGGATGATTTAGGAGTAATTTTCAGACCGCTAAGACTGAAGCTTTACAAGCTGTCAATGTCCATGAGTTTATGTAGTTTTAAAAACACATTGTTTCATTTTTATTCAGTAAATTCTTTTTATTTGTGTTTATATTTATTTGCTCTATTAAATAAAGATAAATACAACTTTCAAACCCAGCACATTTAAATTACCTGGTTTGTTATATATCCGAGCCCTTTCAACAACGTAATGAGCAGAAAATAATGTGTCAGGGTCTTCATAAGATGTGAGGAGCCCTGGCAGAATTCAGACTCTGAAGACAGGTACTGCATGATGCTACCTTTTTTGTGTCGTTGGGTGGTACTTCAGATATTTTAACCAGCAGATGGCATCTGGGAGCACAAATGACAGGAATGCATCTGAATAAAATGAAGCTATTTCCGACAAGTGAGCATGAAGATGTAGAACAAGCATTACTTCCCAGGCAGACTTTGTAGAATTGATCAGAATGCACTATAATGCAATTGCTGCTGTAGAAGCAGCAGTATGGAGGGCATTTATTAATAATAGCTTATGAAACAGAAATATGATTGGATAATGAATAGCAACATGTTTGACGTGTACTGCACAGCATACGGAGTACTAGGTTTTAGAAATAATGGCATGCTAGAAAGTTGGATGATATGATATTGTCTACATTTACTTTGATCCTAATTTTTAATAACTGGTCAGATAATCCATCTTAATAAAAGGATAAGTGACTGTGTGTCCGTCTGGTTTCTATCTCTCTTCCATTCCAACTAATGAAATATCACAAACATTAACACTGCTTTTATGAATCCCATACTAAATGGCCTATAAAACCGATGTATCCCTGGCATTTGTCATTCTAAAAGGTGGCCTATCACGAACATTTGTAGCAACGTATTTTGTTACTACAAAGGGCTTTGATATGCCATCTGTTGGAATGACTAATACAATGCATTTTATTACTACAAGCATAACAAAATACATTCCAATGAATGTGCACTGCAAACTTTAATGCAGAGGTCTGTTTTGATTACTTAGATTTCAACCTGTCTTATACGGGTAGCACAACTATTTAAGAATAAAATGTCTTGATATGATCAATAGATAGTATGCAGACTAAAGGTGATTAGATTTTAATTGAATTTTAATTCCAAGCAAGAGTTTTGTTTGTTATCAAATCCACTTAACTCTGAGTCTGGTACGTAGACATTGGGACTGGAGCCTAAGCTGGTAGCATCAGGTGGAAACCAGTCCTGGGCAAGCAGTCCGCCCATTGCATGGCACCATTGCCCACACATTCACAAAATATTGAGTTTACATTTTACATATTTGCATTTCACTATTTCATGACATTTGGCAGAGGTCTCTATTGGCAATTTGCGAAGTAGAGGTTAAGTACATCTTGCATTTTAAAAAAACAAAAACACACAGTAGCCAATTGTCAACAAGTCAATATTTATCATTATTCATATATTTAGTTTTAAAATGTATCACCCACAACCGTGGAAAATCCATAGCTTATTAATTGTAGATATTTACAATATTTTAATTTTTTATTGTACCTATCATAATGAAAAGTACTGCAAATCACCAGGCAGACTTTGATACAGTACAAGCACTATTTTGTTCTAATTTAGTACATTATTGTAACTATACATTGTTTAATAAAACTGACTTAATTGGGAAAGTTAGACAAACAAAATATGTTTTGTTTTTTTTTGATTATTGATTTTTTTATGGATACCACATTCACCTGAGGAAAAAAATGTCAGACTGCAATAAAACTCCATCAAAAATACTTTGTTTTGTTTTTGTTTGTTTGGTTGTTTTTTTCCCTTATGTAAAGTATAACTACAGTATTACTAGAAACTTTGTGAAACCTTTGGAATTTTCTCTTTCTGCATAAATATGATCAAATAATAATAAATAATAATAATAATTTTATTTATAGGGCACTTTACATTAGCAGTAAATCTCTAAGTGCTACATAAATTAAACAAAGGCAAAGCAAGATAAAACAATAATTTTAGCATTTATGTTAATATGCTTTCCTAAATAGAAAAGTCTTTAGCTGTTTTTTAAAACTGCCCACAGTCACAGTCATGAAGCAGTGGCTGCAAAGGCTCGGTCACCCATTGTATGAAGTTTGGTCACAGGGGTGTGAAGGCAGTGGGTATTTGCAAAACGGAGGTTTCTTGCAGTGGATTGTAGTATTAGGACTTCCTTCAGATATTTCCATGGACACACTGGTGAGTGAGCAGACAGAGTTTGTATTCGATACGGAGGTGGATAGGGAGCCATTGAAGTGACTGAAGGATTGGTGAAATGTGTTCATATTTCCGCACCCTCATCAGGATTCTTGCAGAGCTATTTTGAATTTGTTGGAGCTTTTAAAGGCTTTTGCTGGGAATCCCGATGAGGAGTGCATTACAGTAATCCAGCCTGGATGAAACAAAGACATGAACCAGTTTTTCAGCATCACAGAGCAAGAGGTAGGGACGGAGTTTGGCTTGTTTCGGAGATGAAAGAATGCAATTTTACAAAGGTGATGGACATGTGCCTCAAATGACAGATGGGAGTCTAACTTGACACCCAGATTTGTAACAGGAGGGGAGAGGGTAATAGTATGGTCAGAAAAGGAAATACAATTTACAGAAGAACAAAGTTGATGGGGGGTGCCAATTAAAAGAGCTTCAGTTTTAGTGCTGTTCATCTTAAGGAAGTTCTTGAACATCCAGGCCTCAGTCTCATTCAAGCAAGAAGAAAGAGTTGATGAAGGTGTAAGAGAAGTCAAATCCAGTCTCACATAGAGCTGCGTATCATCGGCATAACAATGGAATGAAACTCCATGCCTGCGGATGATGTGGCCCAGGGGTAGTACATAGATATTAAAAAGGGTCGCCCCAAGGACTGATCCTTGTGGGACCCCACAGGTGACAGTGTGGGTACAAGATTTAGCGTCCCCCAGGGCCACATACTCAGCCCTATCAGTAAGATAGGACTCAAACCACTCCAAAGCAAATCCAGAAAGCCCAATCATATAGTGAAGACAATAAAGGAGAATATTATGATCTACTGTATCAAATGCAGCTGTGAGGTCCAGGAGGATAAGGAGTGATGGAGAGCCGTGGTCAGCAGCCATCAGGAGGTCATTGATGACTCTGACCAGGGCTGTCTCTGTACTGTGAGAAGTTTGGAAAGCAGATTGGAATTTTTCAAACAGATTGAATTTTTTGAGGTGACCCTGAACAACCTTCTCCAAAACCTTAGACAAATATGGAAGTTTGGAGATCGGACGATAGTTTCCTAACACTTCAGGATCCAAAGAGGATTTTTTTAAATGAGGTCTAATAATTTTGGTTTTCATGGCCAGTGGGAATAAGCCGCTCTGGAGAGAGTGATTAATGATATCAGCAATGAGAGGGCTTAAGTCTGATACATTAGCTTTTACCAGAGGAGTAGGAAAGGGGTCCAATGAACACATTGAAGGCCTCATCCTCTGTATGATGCCCTCAACTTCTTTAACTGTGGTACAGCAGAACTAGGAGAGGCTCTGATTGTCTCCGATGTGGAAACATCCAGCGATGGAGGGCTGCAGACAGACAATGAGGAGCAGATGATTTCTACCTTAGAGGTGAAATATTCAATAAAATTATTGCACTGCTCCTCTGTGGAATTATTACAGGCGTAGGTATGAGGATTGAGTAAATGATTTATTACGGAAAAAAGTTGTTTGGAATGTCCAGGTCTGTTGTTGATTAAATTTGAATAATATTGAGATCTGGCAGAGGTCCGTGCTCTGGAGTAATTGTTTTTGATGTTCCCGATAAGCTAGTTTGTGGACCGTTAAACTGGTATCACAAATGTATCACATTTTTCCTAAAGTCATGAAACTAGATAAAGCAAACCCACGTAAACAAATGACTCAAAAACATTATACTTGGTAATTGTTTTTACTGAGAAAAATGATCCAATGTTATTTGTGTATGAAAAAGTATGAACATCTTGGATTATCAGTTCATTTGAAGGGGAACTTCAAGTCAGGTATTTGAATCAATCGGATGACAATCAGATGTGAATGTGCGAGTACCATCCCTGCCGTATATAAATCTGGGTCTTCATTATCAAAGTCTGATCTTCATCATGCAGGTTTGTGGAATTGTGTTATGCCTCAATCAATTCTGAGGATCTAAGAAAAAAGCTGTTGGTGCTCACAAGGCTGTAAAATATTTCAAAACATTTTTGAAAGAGTTTAACTGCACCGGTCCACTGGTAGATGGTGTACAAATGGAAGAAATTCAACACAGTTTTTACACTCCCCCTTGCCATTATTTTTATCTTTTATTCAACAGTCTCACAATTTGCAGAACTTTAAAATGTATGCTAGTTCTAAAATCAAAGATTGGTATTGTTTTTTGAGGGGTTGTCATCATTTTATGTTATCCCAATAAAGTATGAAAGAAACAACAGCTCCTTTGTCAATTCCTCATTTAGATCCTAGAACATTCTTGTCTACTCTCAAGCAATGAAAGGACATTTGCAGTTTTGTATGGAGAGTGTACTCCCACCACATTTATCATTTTAGAAACTTGAGTTCGCATTAAAGTTGGGTGGAGCCTGTTCTAGCAGCATTAGTCAGAATCCAGGCACAAACCCTGGACAGGTCATCAATGAACAACCTTTCTTAAACATTAATCGTAGTTTCCTTTTATAGCCCCTTGAAAATCAATATTTCTGTATACTTTGTAGCCACTGAGTATTTTGATCTGCACATTAGCTTTAACGCTGCCTTTCTGCAGTCTTCTCATCAGACACTATTGTCATACATATTTATGGACAGATATATATCCTAGCTGCATACTGGATTGAACACAGAATGGGTAGTTCCTACAAGTCGATGTGGAAGTTTGCTACAGCTTGTCTAGCTGTGTATGAGAGTAGTAGTAGTAGTAGTCTAGTTTGATAGTTCATTGATTAGACCGGCATTTTGATGGTTCCTTGCATGCAGATTTTAATTTCCTATCCATGTATGCAGTAGCCATTCTCTTTTATGTAAAAAATGTGTGTGTCTTTTATCTTCCAGGGAGTGGTAAGAAAATCCCCCAAAAAAAAAGCAGTAGTAATAAACTCAAAGAGGGGCATTTGAAACAAATCATCTAGTAGTTACCATGACAAAGAGCCATTTTAAAATTTGCAGCAAAAATAAATTAAAAATCATTTTATTTTGGTGTGTGCATCGGGAGATGGTCTGACATCCTGTCTTGCATTTGCTCCTGGCTTTAATTTTGGCCATTTGTCAGTACTACCAGGAAACATTTTACCTGAAGTATTGCCATTAAAAGATCGACTCCACAAGAAATGCAGTAGTCTAGATTGACTTTTTAGTATTTTACCAATTTTGAAAGGGCAAACGTGATACAATCCAGTAGTTTTTAGGGTTTAATAATAACAGCACTGTATACATTGACAACAAGTACACTATTACATAGATATTTACAACAACATGTAGTTGTATTTATTAGCATCAAATGCAGAGGATTCTTGTTGAATGAATAAATATTGACTTTATATCATTACTAATTACTAAAATATTGTATGTGAACAAGCAGTGTCCTTACAGATTGTAATATGTCTGAGGTCTGAGATCCATTCAGTACATTGTATATTACTTTAAATAAAAACATAAGCCAAATACATGAAAACTGATATAAATTGTAAAGTTTTCCATTTTATCTCTTCAGATTTTTTTATGTTAAAGATGGGACATATAGCTGTGGCAGCTAAAATAAATTAAATTAAATACAAAGTGTAAAGCCAAATATCCCCCCCCCCCCAGTAATGTTTATATTAAAGTTAACAGGAAATTGTCCCATTTTATAATGTAAGAATTTCAAAATGAATTGTCCTTGAGCAGTGGTGTTGGCTTTCTTTAAAGGACCTTCTTATTAGTGGACCCAAATGAACGTGAGGAGAGGGTAATGGATGGATTATTAGTCATTGCCATGAACAAGCACCGTGAGATATGTACAGTTCAGTCAAGTGGAGGAATCATGCTCTTAAAAGAACAGGTAAGATGTATCATTAGTTAATACAGTTTTAGCTTTTTGTGTAAATGGAAAGCAGTTTTATGTTATTTGTGTTTAACACTTCATTTTTTCAGTATTTAATAACATAAACAGATTGAAATGTCTTTTCATACTTGCCTTCCAGTGCATATTATAGCCATTTTTATGTTCACCTAAATTGTAGCTAAATGTAATGCAAGAATACAGCCATTGTTGATAGAAGGTGAAATATGCACACTGGTAATTTACTTAAGGATGTTGTGGAAGCTTATTTGGTAACATTGTATAACCAACTATCAATGTGAAGGTGTTAACAATGATAAACTCAGCAAATCACATAATATCAGTTATGAAAACATACTTCAGAAATCAGTGGTCTATTAATAAAGAGAATATGAGAGCAGAGTTTTCCTGTCTTAAAATACTGTAATGGTTTTCAAGCCTCAAGGGGATAGTTATAGTTAAACAAGATATATAGGCTACTCAAGGCAGCAGGGTTGGATTGTTGCTTAGATACAGTAGAATGATGAAGAATATACAGGTGCTGGTCATAAAATTAGAATATCATGACAAAGTTGATTTATTTCAGTAATTCCATTCAAAAAGTGAAACTTGTATATTAGATTCATTCATTACACACAGACTGATGTATTTCAAATGTTTATTTCTTTTAATTTTGATGATTATAACTGACAACTAATGAAAGTCCCAAATTCAGTATCTCGGAAAATTAGAATATCAATTAAGACCAATGCAAAAAAAAGGATTTTTAGAAATGTTGGCCAACTGAAAGGTATGAATATGAAAAGTATGAGCATGTACAGCACTCAATATTTAGTTGGGGGTCCTTTGGCCTGGATTACTGCAGCAATGCGGCGTGGCATGGAGTCGATCAGTCTGTGGCACTGCTCAGGTGTTATGAAAGCCCATGTTGCTCTGATAGTGGCCTTCAGCTCTTCTGTATTGTTGGGTCTGGCATATTGCATCTTCCTCTTCACAATACCCCATGGATTTTCTATGGGGTTAAGGTCAGGCAAGTTTGCTGGCCAATCAAGAATAGGGATACCATGGTCCTTAAACCAGGTACTGGTAGCTTTGGCACTGTGTGCAGGTGCCAGGTCCTGTTGGAAAATGAAATCTGTATCTCCATAAAGTTCGTCAGCAGCAGGAAGCATGAAGTGCTCTAAAACTTTCCTGGTAGACGGCTGCGTTGACCTTGGACCTCAGAAAACGCAATGGACCAACACCAGCAGATGACATGGCACCCCAAACCATCACTGACTGTGGAAACTTTACACTGGACCTCAAGCAACGTGGATTCTGTGCCTCTCCTCTCTTCCTCCAGACTCTGGGACCTTGATTTCCAAAGGAAATGCAAAATTTACTTTCATCAGAGAACATAACTTTGGGCCAACTCAGCAGCAGTCCAGTACTTTTTGTCTTTAGCCCAGGCGAGACGCTTCTGATGCTGTCTCTTGTTCAAGAGTGGCTTGACACAAGGAATGCGACAGCTGAAACCCATGTCTTGCATACGTCTGTGCGTGGTGGTTCTTGAAGCACTGACTCCAGCTGCAGTCCACTCTTTGTGAATCTCCCCCACAGTTTTGAATGGGTTTTGTTTCACAATCCTCTCCAGGGTGCGGTTATCCCTATTGCTTGTACACTTTTTTCTTCCACATCTTGTCCTTCCCTTCGCCTCTCTATTAATGTGCTTGGACACAGAGCTCTGTGAACAGCCAGCCTCTTTAGCAATGACCTTTTGTG
>JANRMT010062809.1:11524271-11554313 GCA_026402145.1 Polypterus bichir lapradei
GGCCGGATGTGGCCCGTGGGCCTTGAGTTTGACTCATATGGACTAAATAGAACTTGAAAAGAAATATTTTTTGGAATGTGATCGCACAAGTCAGTACATCGAGCCCGCGTGCTATTGTGGTTTTGCTTGTGTGCTTCAGTAAGTTACCGTCCCCTCGCTCTTACTTTTTTACCGTTCATCTAATGAATACACTGAGTATGGCTTTACCAAAACAATCATTGATCGCGAATAAAATATCCATTATTCATGAATCTTCAATAGGTGAATAGGTGATCTGTCTTTCTGCGTTAACCGCATGCGTTTTCATACGTCTCAAACTAAGGGGATGCGAGGTTAAAATAAATCGAGAAGCGCGCGTACATACTTAGTGCATCCCCTCTCGGGAATCGAACCTCGGACGTGGGCGCTACAGGCGAATTCTTTACTATCGCGCCACGGCGTGTGGTTTATCTATTTGAGCGTAGCAGTGTAACTCGGTTTTTGTTCAGCACTCTTTGGAACTGTTACTTTTTGTCTGCGCACTGCGTCAGTTCACGTGAGCCGCTGAATATGGTTTTATATGTAACTCGCTCGCTTCTTATTGTTTCGCTGCCTTCTTAATTATATAATGCATGTTTTCTAAAGCGCGTTTTGTAGCTCTTCCTGGCTTTCTACGTAATGCGTGATTACGTGAGAGGCGTGATGATGTCATACGAAACTCCGCCCCTCCAGCTGAACTCCATTACAGTAAATGGAGAAAAACAACTTCCAGTTATGACCATTACGCGTAGAATTTCGAAATGAAACCTGCCCAACTTTTGTAAGGAAGCTGTAAGGAATGAGCCTGCCAAATTTCAGCCTTCTTCCTACACGGGAAGTTGGAGAATTAGTGATGAGTCAGTCAGTCAGTCAGTGAGTCAGTGAGGGCTTTGCCGTTTATTAGTATAGATTGAAGTTAAGACTTAATCATCAGGTAGCAGTCTGGATGCACATTCTGTAGAGTAGTGTTACTTTAACTTTTTGAGACTGTACGGCCCAATACAAAAAATTTTTGACTCACAGAACCCATATGAAAATAAAAAAATAAAAGGAAATTACGAAACAGTTTTATGAGAAAATACTTTAATCAAGAAAATATTTATAAATGAATGCATATACAGTCTATATATGAAAAAAGAAGAAATAGCGGTTTCAGGCATGACATGTTAATGTAAATGAAAAGGATGTGCTGGTATCATATTACAGAAATCAGCAATATATGGTGTAAGGTTTGTTAAAGATAGCCTTTCTGTTATTTTTTGTTTGCAGTGACATTCGAAATTCTCCTTTCAAATAAGCATGTAGTAATAAACTGGAGTCAAATCTGAAATGCTTATCGACTTAAAAGTCCACATTTACTAAGATTTTTACCAGTCAAAAAGAAAATTAGTCTTCAGTTTTTAGCATAACCTTTGAGGAAAGTCATCCAGTATATTTTGTTCATTTGTTGATAGATCAGTCTTTACTTGTTCATTAAGATTACCGTAGATCCCGGAATACAAGCCGAGAATTTCGTCCTAGATTTTTGGCTTGGAGTTTGGGGTTCGGTTTATACAACGAGTATCATTTCAGATTCAAGTTTTCCAGCGCAATGCCGGTTTTGCCGATGAATACCGAAGTAAATAATGACGAAACCACAGAGCCATCTTTCAGATGAAGAAGTAACTTTGCATGCCGGTACTTTAAATTAAATAAAGAATTTATTCAAAAAAGTGTTTTAGTTGTTGATTTTATTAATAAAATTTATAATAAATTTTCGGGAAGTTTAAAATAAAATTTTTTATTTTGATTTAAGATCCACATCTTGCATTACGAAACGGATGCGGTCACGTGTATCCGCTTGCGCGATTGTAAACAAACAACCGAGAGCGTTAGTAGCGTCAGTCGGAGCCCAGATACATGTGTTTGTGGATATAATTTCGAAACGAAGATGGACATTGTGTGGAAATATCTCCTCCTCCTCCCTTCCTGCAGCCCAAAGATGTCAAATTAAATGGTGAGTACAGTATGAAATTGCTTCTAGAATAGAATGCCTTTTACTGTCACTATACGCATCTACAATGAGATTAAAAGCAGCTCCTTCAGTGCAGAAAAAAGTTCTGTATAGGGCTTGTATGGTTGTTTTTTAACCTTAGCATAACGCCGTATCTGCGGCCCCGCTTCTGCTTTCTTTCCCTCCTCCGTCTGTGTCGTCTCCTAGACCCGACAACAAACCACGGAGAGCCCGCTGGTCTCGCTATGTTGTCTGGGATGTTGTGCGTGTGATGAAAAACACTCAAAACAGATGTCTGGCTCTGGACACCGATGTCTATAAGGTTCTGAATGGTGTAGCGGATGTTCGCCGAACCAATCGTGCACAAACAAGGACAAAAAAAAGTACAAAAACAACAAAAAAGTGCACTGAAAAGGAGAGCCCTGAGCCGCTGCGCGCCGCCATGCTCCTAGCCTAATCGAAGTAGGCTAGGCACTTTTTATAACTTTTTGGTTAGTACATTAGAAAAAATATTGGTGTTTTTTATTATGAAAAGGTTAAGTAAGTGTTGTAGTGGGAGGTTTGGAACGCATTATGGGTTAGCCTTTGCGAACGAATTAAGTTCGTAAGTCAAGGGTCCACTGTATTGCGTATTTAAGTTAATCAGATTTATAACAAGTCTCCGGAAATCCACCCGCCGATGTACCGTATTTGCGTATATAGTTTCAACACAAAGGTTCCAATTTACCAAACTTCTCCGCAATCACTTCCTAGTTTCCATCAAAAATGCCGGCAGTCTCACATTCTCGCCGATAAACATTATAAATATACCCGAAGAGACACTTTTAAGGAAATTTAGAAAATTTTGCTTGGAGAAGGGGGTCGGCTTAAATACCGGTCATCGGCAAATACATGTAATTTAGTTGGTAGAGAAGGGGATCGGCTAATATACCGGGTCGGCTTGTATTCCGGGATCTACGGTACTTGGATATACTGTAGAATTCACAAAACAACCTTCTAATGACATTTTGTAAACGATTAATTGTGATTAAGTTAATTAAGTAAGTTGGTAAAAAGTGAAATCTTCACTGCTCTTTTCTGCCTAATTCATTTGGTCAGTTAAGTTTTAAAGTTATCAAAGAAGTTGTTTTTTTTTTTCTTTTTGGGCATTCTATTTTATTAGAAATGTCAAATACTTTTTTTATGTGAAGTGGTATGTTAAACTTTTTCTAAAGCTGAAGTATGTCTGCCAGGTAACATAACTTCATGTTCCCATCTTTGACAAACTGTACAAGGTCACATTTTGTGTGATAGGAGTATAATTATTTCGTCATCACAAAGTCTTTTTAAAGAACTGACCTTGTGAAAACCAGTAAACTTCCACATGAAATATAAAAAAGAAAGAAAGAAATCTAACTTGAGTCGTTTACTCGTTTTGGTATAGAAAAATAAATAAGATAGAACCAGTGACACATACAACACTGCATGCATCAAATGACAGAGCTGTTTAGTAACTTTCATGACAGACCTCAGCTTTCTAGTTTGGATGAGCTCAGGTCAGTGTTGCGTCAGATTCTGCCTGTTCGTTCATCGCTGTTAATTGTGCCAGTAGTGGTAGCCTACACAAGGTATTAATGACTGGTGGCTCCTGGAACTACCGCTTGCCACAAGGCAGAACTTCAGCATTAACTACAGTTTGCACACTTTGTTAAACAGAACTACACTGTTAGGCAGTGGATGTTGTAAATTCAGATTTGTTTAGGTTTTAGTCATTCTAAGCATTAAAATTAATTCATAATCTACTTTGTTCTGCACAAAAAATATTCATTTTTAATCATCATATGAGACTTATATGTAGAATTGCATTTAATGAACAGCAACTCTTATTTAAACCTTAACTGTCATTGCTTGTAGAAAGGTCTATACCATATAAACACTCTGTAGCAAATATTTTTGTCCCATCAGAGATTGCCCAGGTTGGCTATATACCTGTATTTTATGGGTATTAAACCTTTAAAATGTGCAAAGAAATGTGACTAGCTTGGCTGAAAAGATGCCAAAGCATTGTAGCGGTTAAACCACTGCAGGACACATTGGCCTCATCTCTGCAAGCAGCAATTGAAACTAAATTGAGTCTGTAGCCATCTGAAATTTCATCATATTAGAAAGATGATATCCATTTGGGAAACACTAGTAAGACTGTGCTAAATGTGCATTAAACTGTTAGCAACAAAAATGATGGTTTCATGAAATTATCCCAATATTATAGAAAATAACAGAAGCTGTTATAAACAGCCTGAAAAGTTTCATTAGGGAAGTTTTATTTCTCCTTAGTTTTAATCTGAAAATGACATGTTAATTCATGAACATTTCATTAAAAAACATTTTAAAGAGCAGTAGCTAAAGTGCCTGGTGTTGCCTGGGTATAAATAAATTGGGGAAAAACTTTTCTTTTGAAAATTGAACATGGTTAAACACAATCCGCAAGAAGACAAAAAGATGTGCTCAAGGACAAAAGCTGCGATCCTGCAAGACAACACCAAATTAATGGAGAAAAATAAAACTCTTTACCTACCTTCTGCTTTGGCGCATGTTGATTGTAATGTCCATGTCCCAGTACCCTCCTGCTCCCTGATTGGAGTTATAGTCCTCACAATGGCACTGTTTTGTGTTCTGATACCCTCCCATTAAAACCTCTCTTCCATGTACTCTATATAGCGTTTATTTTAAGTTGGACCAAAGAAAAGGTACGTGCAAAATTTAATCTAAAATAGCAAATGTTGAAACACTGAGAATATGATAATATTGCTTGGTTTTCATTTTAAACAGAGACAGTCATCCTTTCTGATAGTGAAGAGGAAGAAGTCATCATATTAAATACAGACAAAACAGAGAAAAAAGTCCAGTAAGTATAACATCTGTGTTTTTTAGCATTATTTTCAGTGTACAAAATTATAATGCATATTTTTATATAATGCAAAGCTGATTCATTTTAATAGAAATGCTATTTCCAGTTAGTTAAGAAGCTGAAATTAGGCAGTGTGATACATTTAAGTCAGTAGGTATCCTCTAAGAAATATTTATTGGTCAAGAAACTCCCTACAATAGAAAAACTAAATACCCCAAAATCTCAAAAATGCTTTGACAGATTTGATTGAAATTCAGAAACATTATAGAACAAAGAAAATGAACTGACGCCTGTTGTGATGTGAAATTTTGCATACAACTTGATAAATATTTTGTATGTCTTTATTTGTAACTTAGGCAAAGCAATACAGTGATCCCTCGCTATATCGCGCTTCGACTTTCACGGCTTCACTCCATCGCGGATTTTAAATGTAAGCATATCTAAATATATATCACGGATTTATCGCTGGTTCGCGGATTTCTGTGGACAATGGGTCTTTCAATTTATGTTACATACTTCCTCAGTTTGTTTGCCCAGTTGATTTCATACAAGGGACACTATTGGCGGATGGCTGAGAAGCTACCCAATCAGAGCACGTATTACATATTAAATAAAACTCCTCAATGATATACGATATGCTTCCCGCGCGCAGCTTCGCACACTTAAAAGCTCTAACAGCCCGTATTGATTTTTCATTGTTTGTTTTTCTCTGTCTGTCTTACTCTCTCTGAGAAATACAGGCAGATACTTATCCATCATGCAATACCATCAGGGAGGCGTATGATTGGCCCCATTAACTGCTCCTGACGGAGGGGATGTGAGCAGAGGGGCTGTTTGCACAGTGGCTGTTTGCTTAGAAGATACGGACGCGCCTGTAAAAAAAATACTGAAAGGCTACCTTCACATTGATGCCTTCATTGCGCTGCTTTATCGCGGTGCTTGCATACTTAAAAGCGCAGCAGCCCTATTGATTTTTGATTGTTTACTTTACTCTATCTCTCTCTGAAATTCTCCGCTCCTGACGCGCACCTTGAAGAGGAAGATACATTTGCATTCTTTTAATCGTGAGAAAGAACTGCCTGTCTTGTCATGGAGCACAGTTTAAACTTTTGACTAAAGGGTGTTATTTCATGTCTGTAGGGCTCTAATAATGTTAAAAAACGTATTTAGAAGGTCGTAAACAGGTTTTCAATGCTCTAACTGTGAAAATATTAGATTTATAAATAAAGAATCCTTCTTCTTGGAAATTCATTTATCTGTCTGGAGCGGATCAACCGCTATAAACGAGGGTTTACTGTATAACTGTGCGGAGAATATTTATAAACAGTGTGGGAGAGTTTCTAAGAGCTTAAAATATATAAAAATAACCATACAAACATATGGTTTCTACTTCGCGGATTTTCACCTATCACAGGGGGTTCTGGAACGCAACCCCCGCAATCGAGGAGGGATTACTGTATAATATTAGTGTTACATTAGTGAGAAGCATTCATGTTTCTGATTCCAGTATATCATGTACCTGAGGCATGGGGTAAGCATTGAGGCGAGTTTTCGCGTTCAGGCCTGTGAAGTCCACACAAAACCAGAAAGACCCATCAGGTTTTGTTTTTTTTTTACTAAGACCACCGGAGCGGCCCAAGATGATGCTGAAAACTCAATAATTCCGTCTACAAGCATCTTGTTGATGTACTCCTTTGTAATTTTCCTCTTCTGAGGAGAAACCCGGTATGTGCGGTGTCTGACCGGCACCTCATCTATAGTGTGGATGTCATGAAACATGACAGAGGTTTGTCCCAGGCTTTCCGTCCATACCTTTGGCCATTGACCCAGCAAAGATCTTACTCCATCAGGTTGTTCCAGAGTGCTTGCTGCCTCAGTGCCCTTGGGGTCCTTAATCTCCATTGCATAGAAACAAAAGTAAACCCCTTGAAGCTCTTCACGAGCCTTTGATAAAGAGGAATGCTCTCCACCCCTGAACACCACATATCTCCGAGGTTGAAAATATAAAACCATATGGATAGCCGTGGCTGAATCCAGCCCCAAAAGGATTGGGATGGTCAGGTACATAGCTTCCATTACATAGATCTCTGTCCTCCAGGTTGATGAATGTAACTGGAGCTCCCACTGATCTTTGACTAGCGGCCCGGTGTTTGGTTCCATCCGCCAAAATGAAATTGACACCTGAGGCCGACTGCAGCTTTTCATGGGATTGGGCCAATTTATTCCACCAGTTCTTCTGTATCAAGGTATATTGGCTTCCCGTATTCACCACAGCATCTAGTTTCCAACCCCTTACCTGTATGGGGACCACTAATATAGGGGTGTAAAAGAGGAGAAAACAGTGAGTCCAACATCTGCCTGGCCGCTTCTTATTTTAGTGGATTTGGAAGGTGGAGGCTCTTTTTTACTAGAATGTACCTTGTTCCAGTAATCCTTAGATGAAGCCCAATCTCGCTCCACCAGTGAGCCTACCTTTACCAGCCCATACACCATATTCATCACCCCTCTCAACCCCCCTGCCAGGTGGGGATTGCATGCATTCAGCAAACCGCACACTATCTCTTCCTCCTATATGTCCGGTCGCCACTTCAAGCACAGCGCCCGATAGTCGTAAGCAAAGTTCTGGATTGATTGATTGGGCTGTTGTACCATGGATAGGAGTTTATTCTCCAGTTCTGTCTGGTAATCCTCCGGCAAAAAGGCTTCAAGGAATGCTGTTTTAAAACTGCCCCAATCGCCGATCATCTGTTTACTAGCCTGCCACCAGCTCTTCGCGGGTCCCTTTAGCACTGCGTTAATCACCCCCAACAGTTCCTCTTTACTCAGGGGAGTTAGAGACAGAAATGTTTCAGATTGTTCAAAAAAATTGGTGATGTCCTCTGTAGTATACGATTCGCCAAGCTTAGGAAACTCCACTCGAATCACTGGAGTGGAAGGGGGCACAAATGTAGAAAAAAAGATAAGACCCCTCCCGCAGAGTCAAATGCGCTTGAACAGTACTAAATGATCGAAAACTGTTTCGTATTTCCCTACGGAGGTGCTCCTTCCACAGCTGATCTCGAGATACATAGATCTCAACAAGCTCTGCCGCTCCCGTCGTGCTGAAGTTGTCCTAACTGTAATGTGGCAGCCATCCCCTAAAATTTCTTCACTCAGCGAGGAAATCTGTTCCACCCTTGTCTGCCCTGGCTGCACGAAGGACATTGCTAATGATGTAACCAGTAACGGGTAAAACAGAAAAGGCTATGACAGCTAATCCTTAGAGAGGGCACAACTCTGTAACAATTGTATCCGTTACACTTCACTAAGTTTACAGTGAAAATTATACTGATGATTGCAGGTCAACCCCAAACTGCCTTCAGCCCCTTCCCACAGCGCAGAAAGATGACATAATAATAAAAGTGATATTTACTAAACCACACAGAGAAAAGATGCAACAAAAAAAATTTAATTAATACATTTTCTACAATCCCCAAACTCCCCCACTTCCAATATATACAGTAAACAAAAAGCATAAAATTATATATCCCAGAATATTCCCCACCATCCATTTGATTTAGTTTTTCTTTTTTATTCGATTCTTCTATTTCCCCATTGTTCAATTTCTTAGACATGCCAATCCCAGAATAAAAGATTACGGTTCACACTGCTTCCAATCCCTTACGCGATAAAGTTCACTTCCCTCAGCATCTCCGAAATCTTGGAGGTGGCCACCCCAGACTGCGTTGAACTTGTGGTGCTCCCCAAAAACAATCTTTCTCCTGGTCTCAGATGGGTCATGTCTTTTTTTCTCCACCATAAAAACTCGGCCTGTCTTTTCTTCCTTCTCTTCCTGCCTTTTCGTGCCCCTATTTAAATAGTGCATCTGTTTCCATGGCACTCCTGGAAACTGCAATGACAGCCCAATACCTCCCAAAAGGTCCTTTCGTTCCAACCCGCCCATCTTATCTACCGTATTCTCAAATAGCAACAGGATTTTACATAGAGACAAAAAAAAAGAAATCATATACAAATTTATGTGGCAATGCTACAAATTTGCTCACTCCCTTACTGTCTTGCCAAACTGATGAATGACCATTTCACACCATGAACTGAAAAGGACAACACAATGAAGAGCACAGCTCAGCAGCCATATTGAGACAGGCAAGCAGCCTGTTCTGAAGAAAGCTGACCACAAAATGATGCCTTATCTAGAGACATTTTAAGTAACTAACAAGTATGTGTACCACCTGAAACTACACATCACCATTTATCAGGTTGTATGGTTGCCAATATTCAAATGTACTTTGCATATTGTTATTATTTATGAATATTATCAATAATGCATTGTTTAAATTTTAACTTAACTCCTGCTTGTCTTTTACTACACCCAATTGCCTGAGGTTTTAAATGTAGAAGAGAAGGTGGGGAGAAGTTATATGGTACAATACCTTAGAAACTGGTAAGCCTGTGAGATTTGAGGCATTCTGACCAAGGCTACATATTAATAATATAAAAGGGGAAAGTAGAGTAAAATGTTGCTCTACCAAGACAAAACAACGCCTATTTTATATTTCTTGCTATTTGTTGATAATAATGCTGTAATGGGTGAGGTATTCTTAGGCAGCTCATTCTTGTTTGCTTGAGCTACGATTGTGCCGAGAAATGGGGTGTGCAGTTCATGCAAATGCCATAAGCAGAACAGCACCACTGACCAAGCTGTGGCTATAATTTGTGAAGAGAAATGGAGCTGGCAAGTAAAACTAGGGCAGCTGCCCTGCACAGGAAAAAGAGACAAGGTGATGAGTTACATATAAAATGAGTTAGGCCTTCATCAGGGAGTTGAACCATTTGGTAATCCAAAATTAAACTGTCTTCTCTAGTCAGGCACCTTTTTTTCCCCAATTACAACTATAGATGGTGCATTTATGTAAACTGAGCCATTACTAGAGTACTGTAAGTGTATAATATGTCATGTTAACCCTATGAAAAAAAATAACATTTTTGTGCAAGTTTTCCCAGGACCACTACTGATGAATGACCAGTGTGGTGTGTGTGGTGTTGACACACCTCAGAACTCCTTTATTGTTGGGATTTTATAAATGTTATTGTTGACATTGTTAAATTTAGGCAACTATAACTGTAAATGATTGTTTCTTGAGGGTGACATACTTCCTTGATTTTAAGTACTTTTATTTTAAGTCTGTTTGCTGTAGCCTTTTTTGATTTACAAAATGAATAACTGATTAATGCTAAAAGCAGTAGAAGAATTCATACTTTATAATTTTTGTTAGCAGCAGGAGTAGGTATTAGGTAATTGTATTAAGCTCAATTTTTAAGGATCTGTGTGATTTGAGGTGAATTATTTTAACATTTGACTTAACGTTAGTAGTAGCTGTTATGGAATTAAGAAATACATACAGCATTTTATTTCTTACAGAAAACAAGCTTCCAATCTCCATGAAGAAACTGCATCAGGATCAAGAAAAAAGAAAAAAAAGAAACCGAGTCAGTTAGTCAAATGAATGTGGAATATGACATTGCCTACCACTGAAATAATTTTTTTTCTATTTTTTGATACAAGATATAATGGCCTTGTAACAAATTAATTGAATTAAGCTATATTGTAAAGGCAGATTCTGGCTGCATTAGTAATGACTAAGCATACCATTTTTGAGAAGCTTTAGTAAATTTGTCTATCTGCTCTCTGCTACACATTAAATTTTAAATCTAAAACATTTTAGCTTGTTTTGCAGCCTTAGATTATGCTAGACAATGTTTCAGGCCATGGTCAAGAAGTGGTAACTAGATGTCATTGTAATTCAGCATGAGCTCCATCTGATATCCAGGCCACTCTGTAGATGTCGGCCTTTCCACCCTCACTGTCTCTTTTATGTTCAGGATGCTCCAGCATTGCTTCTTTTTAAAGAATAATTATTGTATTCATAATGTTCAATATATGCAGTTTCTGGGTTATGCAGTTTAGCACAGAAGTGTGACACCGAGCAGTGGCCAAGGGTGTCATCTGGCCGTGGAAATGTTACACATTTGTAGAATTGGCAACAGATAACAAGATGAGCCTCCAGTCAAACAAGAACATGAAGGTTTGGAGGGGACAGGCCCTTGAGCTCTGTTTACTGAAACAATCAAGGAAGCAAGGAATGTTTGGTAAGTTTGGGGAGAACATGCAACACACACACACAGAAGGCACCCCAGCCCAAATTTGGGTTCTGGTCTCATGAAATATGATGATAAGCAAAACATGGAAAAGGAATTTCTGAGATGATGAAAAGTGGTTGCATTGCACCCATTTAAGTCTGGTGCTCCATAATATAAAATAATTTAAACAATTAATACATAATTTCACACATATAATAATATATATTTGTTGTGTTGAAACTGTGTCCTGTTCTGCTGTCACTTTGATCACATCTCTTTGTACACAAAGTGAATAACATTTGAGCACACGGCATTTCAAGGCTGCTTGCTGCATGAGGTAGTCATAAATGTCACCAGCAAAAGGCTAAGAATAATCAATATAAAAAAGCATAGACAGTACAAATGTATTTGCAGCCTCCCTAGTAATATATACATCTGGAGACAACCATGAATGAATTTTGCTGAAAAATGACTGGGAATAATTAGACAGCTCACTGAGTGTCACATTTCTAAACCAATCCTACGTGTCATGAAAGGGGCGCTCAAAGTGAGGTTGGTGATTTTGAACTGTAGAGATCAGCAGTGTTCTTGTTAACCTGGTTTGACAGAGAACAAGCTTCTATTTACGATGAACCGTCCACCATTGAAAACCTCCTAAAAAAACCTGTTAGACATGTAAACATACAGTACAGGCCAAAAGTTTGGACACACCTCCTCATTCAATGTGTTTTCTTTATTTTCATGACCATTTACAGCACTCCATCACTCTCCTTCTTGGTCAAATAGCCCTTACACAGCCTGGAGGTGTGTTTGGGGTCATTGTCCTGTTGAAAAATAAATGATCATCCAACTAACCTGACTTCTGCACAACACAACTGCTGGTCCCAACCCCATTGATAAAGCAAGAAATTCCACTAAATAACCCTGATAAGGCACACCTGTGAAGTGAAAACCATTTCAGGTGACTACCTGTTGAAGCTCATCGAGAGAATGCCAAGAGTGTGCAAAGCAGTAATCAGAGCAAAGGGTGGCTATTTTGAAGAAACTAGAATATAAAACATGTTTTCAGTTATTTCACCTTTTTTTGTCAAGTACATAACTGCACATGTGTTCATTCATAGTTTTGATGCTTTCAGTCATGAAAATAAAGAAAACACATTGAATGAGGAGGTGTGTCCAAACTTTTGGCCTGTACTGTATATCACGTGTGCCAACATAATTTGTTGCACGGGGAAAACCTTTCTATAGCATCAGAGTATACATTGGCTTTCAAAGAGTGGCAAACGTGAACGATCTGTTGTCACACGTGCTGCGTGTGCTACCTGTTGTTCAACGTTATGACAATAATTGTGTAGAAGTCGAAGTAAGCTTGAAAGAATTGTCTGCAATACATGTGAAAATATGAATGGGAAGATATATAATTTGAAAAAAATGGTGTGTCACACTCCGTTAAAAGGATTGACGTTAACAGAGCTGATAATGAACAGCCACAGGAGATGCAGATTTAAATACACAAAATGCCCAAATCAACAAATCTCCATAGACGAGAACTGCACAACATCCACCTTCTAACCGCACATCTAAACGAATAACTAAATATACTTAAACATTACTGTCTAATTGGAAATGTAAACTTGCATAGCTGCAACACGTTTTTGAACACGTTGCATATCCAAATACCTCAATGTCTATCTAAACTCAATTTGCCACTCTTATATCATATAATGATGATGCAATAGTTAAAATGACTTCTCAAACGCGTGGAGCCCAGTAGCTGCGGTGGTCTCTGTCTTTCCGTCTGTCTCCACTGTTGCAGTGCTCATTACAACATGTAAATTAAATATTAAACTAACCCTTGTGCTGCTGAACTCCTAAATGACCAACATCAATTTTAGCTTTTTATTTTCTTTGAGCATCACACCTTTTTTTCAGTATATCTTTTACTCTCTCCCTGATGCCCCAGCAGCTGTTTAAAACATACGGACTGGAGAGATCGGGGGCGGATGTGTTACGAAGAAGCCCAGCGGGAGTAGCCTTTTGCACCACAGGATTTCACTGCTATTTGCTACACACTTTTTAAGGAGATGTCCCCTGTCTGGCCCCATGACACTAGCATGCACATTCTATATGTTTCTGAATCTTAATTTTTGACTAATTTGCCCGCCCTACTACCGATGTTTGTTTTGTATTGAAAATGTATCACCTTCTTACCACCCCTCAAGCCACATTGTGGCCAACCGCCAAACCATCCCTTTTGGAAGACTCTTCTTTAGGCCAAGACACACCAAGTTTGGTTACTGACAACCTGCTCTTCTTAAGAAAGAGTTGTTCAGCAAAATAGATTAGGAGGAGGAGATGGTGGAGATAGGAAACGTATGAGTGTCTAGACATGGAGAAATGCAGTACTACTGCCAGCACTCTTAGTGTGCAATGCAGAATCTCTGTTCATGTGTCTACCATTTAAAAAAAATAATTTTAATGGAGTGGCACTGCTACTGCTCTCCAAAAATAAACCATGTCTGAAGTTTACATAAGACCAGATGGATGTTCTGTAATGCTTTTGGAATACTGTTTTATAGACTGATGAGACAAAAGATGAACTCACAATGCTACATTTCAAGGAAAACAACCAATGCTCATGAATACCAAACTCTCACCTCAAACATTAATTAAGCCTGGTGGAGAGAGCATCATGGGTTAGGGTTGGGGCTGCTTTGCTGTCTCCAAGCCTGGACGGCATGCTCTCGTAGAGAGAACACTGTCAAATTTTACAAGAGAATGTCGGGGTGGTACTGTCACCTGACATTTAATCGAAGTCTGGTATTGCAGCATGACACTGGAGTCAATCAACAACAGAGGCTTAACCAAATGAAAGTATATGTTCTAGAAATACCACTGAAATTCTGCAGCATGACCTGAAAGGTGCTGTTCTTGTAAAGAATCTTAGAAATATCTATGAACTGAAAGATTTTTGTAAGAAGGAACGGTCAGACACTCTTCCTTACTGTTGTGTAAGTCTGATTAGCAGCTACAAGAAACAATTTGTCAAACTTAGTGGTGCTAAATGAGGTTCTGCCTGTTACTAAATACAACAATTCTGACATTTTCCAGTGAATGTTTCACAAATGTATTCTTTACACACAAGAAGTCGTCCAGTTGTTTGTGTGGTATTTAGTTTAAGCAGATTGTGCCTGTCCATTATGGACTTGAGTGATGAGCAGACCACATTGTTAGTACTCATTCATTCAAAAATCTGGCTACAATTTTAAAAGGCTCCCAAATGTATAGCCTAGTCCTAAGTATTTTTTGCCTTGCACATTTTGTTTTTCTCAAGTTCAAGATTTTCCTCATTCAAGATTCTGTAATTCCTTTTGGATGCCTTCTTCAAAGTGAGGCACAGCGGTTAAGTTACTTGTAGAGCTGGCATATTATTTGGTGGATTGGTATTTTCAAGCTGGCCTTATGTGAAGGTGGATACACAAGAGGCCCCTTTGTTGGACTGGTGACTTGCCAAGTTTGGCTCCTGCTTCACACCTAGTAATTGAAATGGAATGAGTAAGTTTGAGGATGCAGCGTTTCATGGTGGTCTGCTAACCTTATACAATGTTGCCTGTGATTATTGTCCTCTTGTCTGTTCCTGACCTTGCTTCTTCATTTTGACCAATACTTTTTACCTTAATCTTCTTGCAGCCCACAATCAGTACGTTTGTGTGTTCTTACCATGCTCTATAATTATGGTCGTGTTTTGAGAGGCAGTAACCAACATAGCCAATGTCCGTTCCTAAATCCTTGGGGGAAATAATTACCATTCCCCTTTGGACCCTGCTATATGAATAAGCCCTTTGGATTCTAGAAGTTAAGAAATGCAAGGTGTAATGGAATTCTACAATGCCTCCGGAAAGTATTCACAGTGCATCACTCTTTCCACATTTTGTTATGTTACAGCCTTATTCCAAAATGGATTAAATTATTTTTTTCCTCAGAGTTCTACACACAACACCCCATAATGACAATGTGCAAAAAAGTTTACTTGAGGTTTTTGCGAATTTATAAAAAATCAAAAAAAAACTGAGAAATCACATGTACATTAGTATTCACAGCCTTTGCTCAATACTTTGTCGATGCACCTTTGGCAGCAATTACAGCCTCAAGTCTTTTTGAATATGATGCCAGAAGCTTGGCACACCTATCCTTGGCCAGTTTTGCCCATTCCTCTTTGCAGCACCTCTCAAGCTTCATCAGGTTGGATGGGAAGTGTCGGTGCACAGCCATTTTAAGATCTCTCCAGAGATGTTAAATCAGATTCAAGTCTGGGCTCTGGCTGGGCCACTCAAGGACATTCACAGAGTTGTCCTGAAGCCACTCCTTTGATATCTTGGCAGTGTGCTTAGGCTCGTTGTCCTGCTGAAAGATGAAGTGTCACCCCAGTCTGAGGTCAGGAGCGCTCTGGAGCAGGTTTTCATCCAGGATGTCTCTGTACATTGCTGCAGTCATCTTTCCCTTTATCCTGACTAGTCTCCCAGTTGCTGCCGCTGAAAAACATCCCCACAGCATGAGGCTGCTGCCACCACCATGCTTCACTGTAGGGATGGTATTGGCCTGGTGATGAGCGGTGCCTGGTTTCCTCCAAATGTGACGCCTGGCATTCACACCAAAGAGTTTAATCTTTGTTTCATCAGACCAGAGAATTTTGTTTCTCATGGTCCGAGATTCCTTCAGGTGCCTTTTGGCAAAGTCCAGGTGGGCTGCCATGTGCCTTTTACTAAGGAGTGGCTTCCGTCTGGACACTCTACCATACAGGCCTGATTGGTGGATCGCTGCAGAGATGGTTGTCCTTCTGGAAGGTTCTCCTCTCTCCACAGAGGACCTCTGGAGCTCAGAGTGGCCATCGGGTTCTTGTTCATCTCCCTGACTAAGGCCCTTCTCCCCCAATCGCTCAGTTTAGATGGCCGGCCAGCTCTAGGAAGAGTCCTGGTGGATGATGGATGCCACTGTGCTCATTGGGACCTTCAAAGCAGCAGAAATTTTTCTGTAACCTTCCCCAGATTTGTGCCTCAAGACAATCCTGTCTCAGAGGTCTACAGACAATTCCTTGGACTTCATGCTTGGTTTGTGCTCTGACATGAACTGTCAACTGTGGGACCTTATATAGACAAGTGTGTGCCTTTCCAAATCATGTCCAATCAACTGAATTTACCACAGGTGGACTCCAATTAAGCTGCAGAAACATCTCAAAGATGATCAGGGGAAACAGGATGCACCTGTGCTTTCTCGATTTTTTTATTTTTTTATTAAATTTGCAAAAATCTCAAGTAAACTTTTTCACGTTGTCATTATGGGGTGTTGTGTGTAGAATTCTGAGGAAAAAAATTAATCCATTTTGGAATAAGGCTGTAACATAAAATGTGGAAAAAGAGATGCGCTGTGAATACTTTCCGGAGGCACTGTACATCTGATAAATAAACCAGTGTACCCTATAGAATAGTCCACCTCAAAGTTCTGCTGAACCAAGTGTGAAATGTGGTTGAAGTAAATCAGCAGTTATAGAAATTGGGCTAATTCCATTCCAGAAAATCTGGATTTGACCTGGTTCTAGAACAGATTAAGACAGAATTACATTATCCATGTGGCCAAAGATGCAGACAACTCACTAATCCTCACTTTTTGAATGGGACCGGACCAGGCTTTACTTGTTCCAGAGGGAAAGATTTGATGCAATTGAGTCAACTAATGCTCTGAATATAACCTGCAAAAGGGCAAGTTTAACTTGAAGCCCCAATCATTAAGGATCAGTGAGTCCACTCATAAGCTCAAAAGGCTTAAGTGTCCAGTCAGCAATACTCATCCCAGCTGCACAATTTAAGCAGAAAAAGCAGACATAACTTTGAAATTGTTGTGCCCCTTCCTGAATGAACAGTTGACACAGAAGCACAACCAAATCTCCAAGTTTTTGCATGAACGTCACCTGAAGATGGAAAACGGTCACACACGTGTGCCCAACTTTGAAGTGGCTGTCTTACAATACAAAACATGAATAACCAGCATCAAAGAAGAATTCCACAGAAACACAGGTAGGGCAATCGAATATCAACAGAGGCATTTTCTGAGCAGTAACAACTTAATAGACTCACTGGTGGAGGAAGCTGTTCACCTTCAGCCATTCTGCAGAGTCCTTCACATTTTAAAAATTAAAAAATAAAAAAAAAAAACCCCTGAAGACTCACCTCATCCATGAATACACATTCCTAGATGCATATTAAAGACATGAATAATAAAAGGAACAAGAAACAATATGGCTTCTCTGTTGTATTGTAGTTTATTTAGCTGACTGTTAACTGTGGTTTGTGGCACTTCTCACTATTCCCATAGTTCCTCCTACTGCTTGGCGTGTGACACTTGTATCTGCAGTCATCCTGACCGATTGTTACTCCACTGGAGTTCACCCCATGTCAGTTGCTTTGGTTAAAAGCCTTTCCTAAATGATTAAATATGTTACAGGATTTCCCCATTGCAATTGGCTGTGAGGCTAGAAAAAGCATCAAGCATAAACAGAAGAGACAACTGTGATGTTCAGTTTCATAGAAAAATCGTAGGGGGAAAAAAAACTGTCAAGATGTTGATCAGCAGTTTAGTTCAGGACTCATAAGGGCTTGTAAATAAGGCAGTAAACATGTTAATCCAGATGAACCTATCCCAGATTGCATAAAACAATTGAACTGTGGGGTTCTGGTACTACTTAATCCGCCATTTCAAAATCGCAATAAAGCAAATGAGGATTCATTCAGATCCAGGATTTTCTAGTTTCTCTTTCTGGAACAGACCCCAGCTTTACCAAATGCAGAGAAACAGAGTAATTTGGTCTACATTGGTGCACCCAGCAGTTTTGAGGGGTCTCTTTGGAAGTCCAGCCAACCAAGACTGATAAGCATCCAAATTTCAAAAATTAAGCAAATCCCACTATAAGAACAGTCCAGACCTTAAGACTTTTACAGTTTGAGGCTAGAACTGTGCAGGAAACCTCCAACCACAGGGTTTAGAGCCAGGAAACCAGCAACCTTTTTCCTACTGAATGATTTTTCAATTGTTTGTTAGAATGGCTCTTAAAAAGTGGCATGCTCAAGCGACCAGGGCACTCTGCATCAGTTGTCACTAAGGAGTATGTATGGCACACAATAAGAGGAAACTGCATAAAGACTTGTTAGTGTGTCAAAGTAGTATGTAGGAGTTGTCATTTTCATTTTTTTTCCAGAAAACTTTAGTTTAAAAGTTAAAATTACAGGGATAACGAGATGTCACCAATTCATCTCATGAAGGTTATCTTCCTTTCTGACATTTTAACATCTAATTAAAAGGACCTGCACTTGCCACTTATTTGACTTCATGGTAACTTTAGTTACTTTTACAGCAACAAAACATTTTCGTGTTATTCCAAATTATGGTAGTGTTTGTTTAGCTTGTTTTGTATCGGAGCTTACTTAACGGATTGCTATCCACTACTTCTAAATGGCAATGGTAGCCCTCAGAAGTATAAAATGACATATTGCATAACTGTGCAGACCAATGGATGCTACTCTTATTTTAAGGTTTTCCTTGTCAGTGTGACAAAACTACAAAGACAGTGGAAAAGCAAGATTGTCATATTGTGTTTCCAAAAATGTTAACAATGGGTAGAGAAGACAGCCAACTTAAAAACACCCCATTCAGTAGTATCCACAATACAACATTGTACCATTGTTTTCAGTTTTAAGTACCCAGAGAGAACCACCACCATCATAAACTACACCCATTTCCTTTGGTCAATTGCAGGAAAACATTAGGATAAACCCAGGCTGACTTTGTACTAAAATTATTTCCCCTCTTTTGACCCATGGCCAACATGCATCTACCTCAAATAGTTTGGAGACTTCTATATAAAGAAAATAATCAGAATTTATTACATGGGGGACGGGGGCTTGGAATGGGAAGAATAAGTTTACCACACACCAAAGGGGAAACATGCACGCCACCTGTCTGGAACCTAACCAACCCCCAATTCTCAGTACTATTACAACAGTAGACAGAAGTCAGGGTGATACACTACCAGCACTTCCACAACTGAAGACCTTACTGCAAGTAGTTTTTAAAATAAAATATTTGCGAAATTAAGATTGCTATAAAGTTGTGAGCCTGCCAGATTTATTTTAGTACTTGTAATATTGGCTTATTAGCAGAGTCACAGAAAGGAAACACTGGTCAGCTTTGGCCCAGGATGGTCCGCAAACAAGCAGGCATGACAGGCATGTTTTGCAGGCTAAAGCTGCATAGTAGTGTTCTTCATCCTTGTTGTTATCCCTGCTTGAAAGCCAGCTTTACACTGTCATTTGTAACATCCAGATCCTTTGATTTAAAAAATTCTGTTCACCAGCATAAACCTTCAGCACCCTTCATCTGTTTCCACATGGGTGTGAACCTCTTGACCATTGCTACATCTCTCAAACATGTTCCATAAAGCCTGCTTCTCAGATCCTATCCTTTCGAGGTGCCTTGCTCTCTCTCTTTGAAGGCAGCTATCACCATGGCTCCTACACCTTTACTACTCCTAGTGTGTCTCACACTTCCTCAATCAATTGCATCAAACTCAAAATGGACCAGCGTGCTCTAAAGGACCGCACACACTCCTTGGCGATTATAGATAGGCTACATAGAATATTGATATACATGTTCTTAATTACACTCCATATATACACACACACACCACATTTCTTGCAGATAAACTGCCTCACTGCTTCAGACCTCTGCCTGGGTGCAGGCTCTGTGGGTCTTAAACTATGGTACTTGCTTTTGCCAACCTCAACCCAAGGAAAGGATCTCATACTATTACAAGTTCTATTTCTGGGTATGCTTTAGAGGAGCACAAGCAGTTTGCCACTAGTTTTTCCATCTACCACCCAAAAATAGTTAAGTTGGCTGAAAGTTTCAGAAATCTTGATTTGCAGTTAGAACACCCTGTGTGTGAACTTTTACTCCTTAAATAACCTTCACTTTCCCATACCAGAGGCCTTTTTAAAAAAAAAAAAAAATCTAGAAACAATCCTGTAACCTGATCTAAGAATAGCTGGCTATGTGTGAATTCAAGCTTACCCTCGAAGTGCCCTCTTACTATTATAAATTAAAAGTTCACTACTAACCACACGCATAACCCCCCCCCCCCCAACGGCCTAAAGTGATTACACAAAACATACGCCCCATAAAAACTCTTAAGCAAAACAAATAGCTTGCCACTGCATTGCCTATGCTGTATTCATTACCACAAATGGCACAGTAGGCCACATGACAGACTGCAACTCAAAAGAACGGGTTAAGTGTTTTTTTTTTTTTTTTTTTTTTTTTTTTTTAAGACAAGATTTGATCTCCAGACACAAGCCACTGGCAGATTTTAGGGTTGCTTTAAAGACCCACTGACAAGTTAGCCTGGTAATTGCACAAAGAGGAGCAGAACATAGTCTAGTTAATCTTTGCTTGTTGCTAATAAGGACCTTTCCAAAGGGGAATCATCTTTGAACCTGTATATTGATTGCTCCTTTACAGTGATGTTAAAATTTAGTATTGTAACCTGCAAGAAACTTGCAAGATCATATTTTGAAGTATGATTGCATCAGGGATTGGGGCAAAGTGCTCATTTTTTTAAGACTATGTATACAGAAGTGCAAAATGGTGTACTACCAGTCTTTTTCAGGCAGTACAGTATTTGAAAAACTAGCCTGCCTGCTACACTGGACTAATGCTTAGCATATCAGCATTTGATTATCCACATTATGTATCAAGTGTAAGATTTAATTACTAAAAAAATATGGTCTACTCTTTCAGAACAGCACTAACCTGAAACATTAAAAAAAAAATTCAATAAAATGTTTATTGCAAAACCATTTCAGTATATTTTTCGAATGGAACATTAAAGATTGAGAACAATGTAAAAACTCAAGTAAAAGATTGCACATAAAAAAATATACAAGTATAGAAATAAAAGCAACCCAAAACTTGACAAAAAAATCAACTACACTGTACAGACTGCAGGAAAAAGGCACCATTACACAATTGCTAATTTTGCTGGGGGTTGAAGCAACGATACTCCATGATATCTGAAAAGAAAAGAAAGTGAAAGCAAGTTAAAATAATAAAAAAAAAAAAAACACAACAAACAGTCTTGACAACGTCCAAACTTAATAGCATATAGCATCGTACTTCAATATATTTTAGGTGAATTCAGTACACATGGTGACAAAAAGTTATGGTTATGCAGGGAGCAACCGTTTTAGACTTCAGAGCATTTTGGTTGAGGCTGTGTATTTATCACATTTACAAAATTACCAGTTTCACTAATGACAGCAAGTCATCACATTTTCAGAAAATTGTCACTTTTGTCCTAATATCTGAAATGCAATTATAAATAAAAAGCACAAAGTAGTTGGACTAGACTTTCATATTATAAAACAGCCTCAAACAGACATATGAAATTAAAAATGAAAAACATGGGTAAGCGTGCACACTCTAATACTGCGGCTAACTCTGGGATTCCCATTTACTTTTTAATGTCTGAGGCAAAATGGTCACCTATCAAGTGTTTGGTTTTGGGATTAACAATTTAGACTTAAATGAGCTGTTCCTGTCGATCTCTACTTGGTACCGTACCTTCAAAATTCAGGTATGACAAAGCAATTAAAAAAAACAAAACCACAAATTCACTCCACAATAAATGACCTGAGGCAACATTCAGCTGGATTTGAGTATGGAAAAGTAGACCTTGAAAAACTCTTACTAATGAGATCTGTTGATTTACTTTCATTTCCTGGATTGTTTACTCTTTGTTTATGATTCTATATACTGTACCATGAATATTAACATTTAAAAAGCTTATGTAAATTTTTCCCCTGGTGAAAATGGTACCATTGTTTAAACAAAACAGACTGAGCACTCACCTAACATAAGAGGGTAAATCAAGAAGTAGAGGCAATTTTGAAAATTACATACTATTGTACCTGCAACAGATGGCTTATGGGTAGTTTGAACATGCACCACACACTGTCTAGTTGAAGCAAAGGTCAAATAAACATGCACACACTGCAGAGGGATTGCACCATTGCTGAAACCACTGTAATGAGATTTCTTTGGGCAGAGGAAGTGAAACCTGCTCAGTACAAAGTGAAAACAGCACGACTGAACGAAACATTTATGAATGGGTAGAAAGGTTTAAAGCAGGAAGAACAAGTGTAACTGACAAAATTCAATCTGGTCAACTATCAACATTGCCACATTGATGTGGACTTGTTTGCACAAATGCCTTCAGAAGATTGACAGGTTACGTTGTCCACTGTTGCTGCACATTTGGATATCGGCTATGGATCTGTACATGCCATAGTGCATGACGACTTGGGGTACCATAAAGTTTGCACAAGAGGACTATCCAAACAGCTTACTGATCTGCACAAGCAACAGCACAACCCAATAATGCTGAAATGTTGCAAAGATCCAAGTGTTTTAAAGCAAAATTGTCACCAGAAAGGAGACATGGGGCCATTACTATGAGCTGGAAAGCAAAAGGCAAAGCATTCAGTGGAAACAGTAAAGAAGAAAACTAACAAATTCAGGACACCCTTTTGGGGACATGAACGTCCCAATTCTGTCGCACAGCCAGGAACACAATCAGTGATTAGTGCAACATACTCCGCTATGCTTAGAGAGAAACAAAGTTTGCAATTTGCAGCAAAAGTAGAGGAATGTAATCAAGATGGAGCTGCCAAGTACAGTCGCTATTCTGGCAGTGCCAATTAGAGAGGACTGTGTGTTTATCAAGTAAAACATAAGATGGTATGTCACTCGCCAGCTATCCAATTCACAGAATCAGCTAGGCAGAGTGAGATCCTTCATTAAAACAGTGACAATATCAGCAGACACACCCAAAAGAAAAACGCACCAGAGTGCATATCATCATCAGAGCAAGAATAAAAAGTTCCAGCAAGAAATTTGGGACTCACAGAAACATGGCTGACAATACCAGACCATGCATTTCGACCTTCTCAATCACCATTTATTAGAAGGACAGAACAGAAAAGTCTGGCAAGTCGAATGGTGAAGTGTCCAACTCTCAACAACTGCTTCAACAGTAGGAACACAATGGTCTGATCACTCTACTGCTCGCCAGATCTGGAGCTCCTGATTAACTACAAACCATTTTATCTTCCTCAGGAGTTTACTTTGGTCATTGTCACAGCTGTGTACTGTATTTCACCTCAAGCACACACAGGCAATGACCAAATCGAACAATTATAGATGAAACACTTAGGGCAGTGTCTAGGTTATCATTCTGGTGGTGACTAACCGTGGGCGGCAAATTCAACAAGGCTAGACTCAAAAAGGTTGTGCAGAAATTAACACTTCATGTTTGACAAGGAGGAGACAGGACACTAACATTGCGATACTCCATTTAAAAGATGGCTAAAAGGCAAACGTTGCCTCCATTTGGCAAATTTGACAATGCTGCCATCTTTATGATGCCCAGATAAGAATGTCTGAGCACTTCATTGTGCAGCTGTAGTTTTAACTTACTCTTACCACCTGCCGTCTGTCAGTGTTTGGCCACAGCTCATCATCCCTCACTCTCGACACAGGCACTCCACAGGACTGTGTACTCCTTTCTACATATGACTGCACAGCTGTAAACAACTAATGTTGTCAAGTTTGCCAATGACACAGCTATGGTAGACGTGATATACAGCAACTATGGGCAGGCTTACCTAAATGAAGTGGACAGCAAGACAAAAGGAGCAGATTATGAACTTTGGGAAGAAACAGCAGAGGCACTACCAGAGAGGGTGGACATTTTCAGATACCTCTGTGCCAACAGAGGATCGGACCTGGTCTAAGCACATCAACTCCTTGGCGAAGGAGGCACAGCAACATCTATACCTCCTCAGAAGCCTCAGGAATTTAAGGCTGTCCTCCCAAATACCAAAGAACTTCTATACATCAACCATCAAAAGTATTCCGACAGGAATTACCACCCGATTTGGGAAAAAACATGCAGCAAGTCTGCAAGGCTCTGCAGAAAGTGGCATTCAGCTGACCACAAATAAGGTGTGCACTGCCTAACCTCCCTTTATGCTGGTCTCAAGTCACAGTCATAAGAGTTTAGCAGCTAATCATTGCAGTGCAAAAAAACACAGTCTTGCTGCTCCATGACAACTAACAGCGGTGGACCCAATGCGACAGCTATGGTTTGAAGTTTTTTTGCACAACCCTTACAGTCTTCCTCTGTCACATCTTAGGTCCACTTCAAGGCTCTGCATGGTTGCAGTTAAGGAAGCAATGAAAACCTAGATTCAGAAGCAGGGGAAAAACTGCTTCTTCTCCCAAGCAAGGAACTTATTAGAACACCACAAGAAATCAACCTTCCAGGAGACAGTGTGGGAAAAGTGATACAATATATATGAGTGGGAATCAAAGTAAAGGCAACTTACCCTTTACCATTAACTGTGTTCAGATGAAAAGTTGTATCTGTTGCTAGTTAAATCATAGCCCTTGGTGTAAATGAAATTTTTAAACAAAGCCACTAGATTGTAAAATTAGGGAAAGAAAATTCTAAGAGAAAGCGGAAATTAGAATAGGACTGAAATACATGGTTTCCAATTAATTCAACTGTTGATAGTTCCTTTATTGCAGCTGGCCAGTTCAGTTTGAAGATTACAGTGGCTCTGTGGCCTATGCAGGTTTGTCACACGTAATACAGTACAACTCCCCATCTTCTATTTTATCCATTTCTTTCTCCACCCATTTTTTCCCTACTCGTAAACCTGCCAAACCCCATGGTGAAGTTCTGTCCTTCAAGAATTCAACCTAATGTAAAATGTTTTCTGGGACCAGTTCTGCATATAAAAAGAGTGCAGCCCAGAAAAGATTTGATCTTAACAGTTAACAGGATTCTATATTTGACAAATTTGCTTGAAAACCTGGAGATTTAGATGTAAAATTAACTTGCCACATTTCCACTCGAACCAGAAACCTGACAGAACTGGCTCGAAGGCTAGTTCCTTTTTCATTCCAATTAACTTTCTATTGCAATCCTGTCCCTTCCCCAAGGCTGTGGTAATCACTCATAGAATCTGGTTGTTCTGGAAACCTTGTTGATAAGTTAAATATGCAGTATGGCACTGCCTTACTAAAAAGACAGGTCTATTGTAAAATAACTTGCTTGCAGTGGCATCTTTAACACAAAAACACTAAGTAAAAATACATCTAATGCGTGTGCCCAAGAGTTAAAAATGTACTGGGCTATAAATGAAGTTTAGTTTGGACCAACTACAGTGTTAAACAATGAAACTGCATATAAGCAAGCACCAAGAAGCCAACATCTTTTATAAAACATTAAAGATAAAAGTAAAGCTAAGACAAGTATCTAATGTAACTATAAAACGTCATTTCTCTTAACACTGAAGTAATTTCCATCATATTTGCCAACAGGTAACAAACATTTAATGGAGATCGGTCTCATATCAATGTAGATGCAACACCTATGAGATCTTGAATATTAGTTAGGTTCAGATTCCTGGTACAAAATGAAAATTACAAGATATACTTGTACAAAGTTCAGAATATGTGGTCATGTTAGTTGTCATAAAATTAATTTACATTCCAAGATATAAAATGATTTCCTATCTAAGTGATTGAGACAACAGCAATTACTTACTTAGAACCTTTGTACTTTTCCCGTACGGACTGTTGTGCATGTGTTGGAGCATTGAGGTAGGCCTGATACAAATCCATGATGCATGGCATGATTATGTCAATGGTGTAACCAGTCAGTTTCACCAAAGATTCTGGCTAAAAAAAAAAATAAATAAATAAAAATAAAAAACACACATCATCAAATGAGTGCTTCATGAACCCATATCTCCCATACAGTCATGAAACAAGTCTAGATTTCAAATGCTCATTCATTTAGCTATAAAATTCAAATGTAGATGTTTTTCAGTTAGTTTATATACTAAAGGATCATAGTGACCATTTTGGGCCTGGACCCTTTCTCAACTCCAAATATATCAGAAAATAGGTCAATGGGGGCGGGGAGGGAAAAAAAAAAAGCTTGGCTTTGGACTGAAATTTCAATGTTCATTGCTGAAATAAATGAAAATAAGGAGAGAGAAAAAAAACTAGGTTAAAAAACAAACATAAGTAACACTCTTGCTTCTGGTGACATTTCAAAGCACAAAAAGCTGACTAAGTGTACCCTTTATCTTGTTCTGGCCCAAACAGGCATTCTTCCAAAAGAAACTCGCCAATTAAAAATGCACCTAATAGAGCTTTCATGCATTTGATAAATTTTAGTGTCTCATTGCATAAGCTAATAATGTTGAAAGGCTAATACAAATTCGGTAAATTCACAAAAAAGGTGGCAATCTATGACTTGTTTTTCAATGCAGAAAATGTGTTTCCAGCCCATACCAGTATATACACACAGTTTATTTAGGCTGAACCTAAAACAAAAAACGCACAAAAACTAAACAGAAACAAAAAAATATATATATTTACCCAGGTAGAGCCTGTTAGTGTATAGTTAGCTAAAACAAATGCTGCTGCAGCTAAGTGTGAAGGCAAATACTTCAGGAAAGGATCAGAATCAATAAGACTCAGCTCTCCAAGGAACTGAAAGGAAAAAAAAAAAAAAACAAATTGGTCCTCTGCGTCCTCCATTATAAAAAACAAGTATTTTTTTTTTTTTTTTTTTGAAAGTTCAATTGTAATTGAAAACCCATCTAACTATTAAAAGATTAACCATTTTTAATTTACAGATATGAAGAAAAAAATCGAAAAAAAAAAAAAATCAGTTAATTTCTAAAGGGCTACAAAACTGATTGCAGTTAACATTAATATCCAACAATTGGTATAACAGAAGGCTACACACATTATTAGGTTAATAATACAGGTATAAACTACTGCAATGAAATCAGTCCTTCGTAAATGTTATATGTTGCCATATTAAAAATGGCATTATGGATATTGCATGTCTGCTCACATACGGCAAGTTTACAATGAAGACCAAATATCACACCCTAAGACCAGATGTGGTACTTAATCTTGCCTGCAGAAATATATTGAACACCCATGCTGTGTTTACATGCTATTTTGCATGTGGCAAAAGAGTTCTTACTTGGAAATTTCACATGAATGCCTTTTGAAGTTACTATATAGACACTTCCTCTAGCTATATTAATTCAAAGTAGTATTTCAACACATCAATGTTGTAGACTCCTCACAAGTTATACTCACCATAGACAAACTCTCCACCTGTTTATTGACCTCTTGATGCAAGAAGTACTGTGTAAGAAACTGATTTATTGTGGGGATTGCAAGATTAAAAGACAGCACTTTTAAAATGAGGTGTTCCATTCTGAGCACCTGATTTTTTGTGTATGTGTCATCTGTTATGTACACAAATTCAGCAACTTCTGGTGGGTAGATTTCTTCAAACTTTCTGTTTATGAAAAAGAAAAAAAAAAGTTGAACTTAACGTTAGGAATTTGGAAAGCATGGTCTTGAGACATTCAATGCTTATGTATACTCACGAAGCCAGTAGCATTGCAGCCGTACCAACAAGTTGTAATTTTCCTCTAAGGACAGACATTGAAGACAAAAACCTGTCAATATAATTTACAGCCAGGTGCAGGGTCTCATTATGTAATTTATACTCTTCTCCAACTTCCACAAGCCAGTCCACTAGAATTGCCCTCATACTATTGGTGATATCTGGCTGTTTCTTCATGTAGCCTATCTTTGGCCGGAACTGTAACTGAACAGGGGAATAAAAAGAAAAAAAAAATACCAAGTTTTTTTTGGTACTACATCAAAAGCAACAGAAAGTCAAAAATAGCCAATTCTCATCCTTCACAGGGGTTACGTTCTTAGGAAAATGTACAAAAGTTGACGCAAATATTAATACATTGAATCTATGGGAAATAGGGGTTTAGGTTCCTGCAACCACCAAAACTAATCTTTCACTAGAATTTGTCAAAATGCACACTTTGATAGTATGCACTTTTCGTAACATAACTATGAAATAACCCATAAAATGCAGAACAGAAAATTAAATTGTTAACATGGAAAAACATTTTTTGGTAGTCATTCACAGCTGGTGTTGGATATTGAGGGACACAATGGCTTGAAGAAATGTCAGCAGCATCTGCTTCGAGCAGCGCTCGAGATCATTAATGATCTTGGTATATGGGAGCAAAGCAGAGGCAAGTTGAAATTTAACCTTGAGGCTGCAATCTATAATGAATTCAGCAGCCATGATGTGTTTAGCCAGGGGATACATTTGTTAATACCAAACTGTCCGCAGACAGTGGTGGAAAAACTTCCTGCCGGAACGTTGGCCAACACCTTTATTTTCTCCCTAAGCCGAATCACTGACTTAGCATGCTTGGGTTCAGAGCCCAAAGGACTCGCTACACTTTTTTTTCTTTTAAGCAAAACAATGAAAATATGCAACAAATCTAACAGACAGACCTCAGTATCTGCGTCTCGGGAACTGCAGGTCTGCCATTGAGGTCAGCAGCACAGGAGCACCGCAGGGGACTGTACTTTCTCCGGTCCTGTTCAGCCTATAGATATCGAACTTCCAAAACAACTGAGTCCTGCCACGTGCAAAAGTTCGCTGACGACACTGCTACCATGGAGTGGGCAGGAGGAGGAGTATAGGAACCTAATGAAGGACTTTGTTAAAAGGTGCAACTCAAACCACCTAGAACTGAACACCAGCAAAACCAAGGAGCTGGTGGTGGATTCTAGGAGGACCAGACCCCTTGATCATCAGAGGTGACTGTGTGCAGACCTATAAATACCTAGGAGTGCAGCTGGATGATAAACTGGACTGCACTGTCAATACTGATGCTCTGTGCAAGAGAGGACAGAGCCAACTATACTTCCTTAGAAGGCTGGCGTCTTTCAACATCTGCAATAAGATGATGCAGATGTTCTATCAGATAGTTGTGACGAGCGCCCTCTTTTACGCAGTGGTGTGCTGGGGAGGCAGTATAAAAGAGACGCGCCTTACGCCTGGACAAACTACACAGTTTGACATCCATGGCAGAGTGACGGGTGCTGAGCAGGCTCCTGTCTATCATGGAGAATCCACTGCATCCACTAAACAGCATCATCTCCAGACAGAGGAGCAGCTTCAGCGACAGACTGCTGTCACTGTCCTGCTCCACTGACAGAATGAGGAGATCATTCCCCCCCACACTATGCGACTCTTCAATTCCACCCGGGGGAAAACGTTAACATTATACAAAGTTATTGTCTGTTATACCTACATTTTTATCACTCTTTAATTTAACATTGTTTATCATTCTGCTGCTGGAGTATGTGAATTTCCCCTTGGGATTAATAAAGTATCTGTCTATCTAAATGCATGGGGAGCGCTTTACCACATTAGGATGAAGACAGGTATTATATCCAACTCAGGTAAAAATGTCAAAGTACTACCCATGAACTCTGCTCATCAACACAGAAGGTGGCCTCTTTTTACAGTAATTTCAAAGACAAAAAAAAAAAAAAAAAA
This sequence comes from Polypterus bichir lapradei, assembly GCA_026402145.1. Classification (NCBI taxonomy): domain Eukaryota; kingdom Metazoa; phylum Chordata; class Cladistia; order Polypteriformes; family Polypteridae; genus Polypterus; species Polypterus bichir. Next base: position 11,553,897 of record JANRMT010062809.1, read on the forward strand.
ACACCACACACAACACACACACAACTAAAGGCAGTGCTTAAAAGAACTCATCTTTCCCTTCTTTCACAATATAAAGCCCACTGAAATGTACTGCTTATATCTGAGCTTGCCTGTATTCAGCATGTAAATGGGCTCATTGTGCTGAAACACAGTTCATGGTAATCCATACTATGAATGTCATAATATAAAAGTTGTTTCATGTCATGATACTTTGCCATCCTAATTAATGTGCTCAAATCTAAAAATAAAAGGCAGAGACTTGGACATTCAGTACTACTACCACAAGTATCACATACGGATATGCACATGCCATTCCGAGCCCATGATCATATCACGTGTATCCTAAAGAGACAGGAGAGTCTTTTGTAGTTCTGTAGCAGTTTCTACAACAAAATAAAAAAAAAAAAAAAAAAAAAA
>JANRMT010062809.1:11559313-11570133 GCA_026402145.1 Polypterus bichir lapradei
TATTGAGTATTGTGAGACACTTACCAAAACTGGTGTCCATAGAGCACTCAATTGTTGCAAGTGGTTGCCTAATCCCAAGAGAGGTCACAGTAGGATTCATGGTGAGTAGAGACTTGTCACTCGAAGCCTTTTGCATCTTGATGCCTGCACCATCAGGCTCATCCACATGAATTGAGAAAGCTGGCTGTTTTGTACCAGTATTTTCAGCAGAAAGCTTGTTATGGTTTTCATTATTGGTGCAGGATCCTAATGTAGTCTGCATGCAATAAATGAAACAAGCATACGTTTAGAAAAGATTAATATTAGTTCAAACAAATGTAACAGGTCAAACCTGAAAATAATGCTCCTTTGAGTAAAGGCAAGAAATCATTTGACAGGGGCAATGCCTCCTTAAAACAAATTTAGCTTTTTTTTTTTCTACATCAAAATATAAGAAGTTTGGGGACAGCTGCAATAAACACCTTTATAAAACCAGTTTTTCAATTTTGAAAAATAAAAATTGAGAACACACTACTTTTGTAAAATAGGTTGATATTCACATTTAACTTTAAAAATTCCTGCAAACTAAAAACAAACACACACACACACACAGATCACAACCAGGAATTGTAATCAATCACTGAATTGCCAAATGCAGTTTTAGAAACAAACCATTACAACTCTTACAGAAGCTGCAGGAGATTCAGGATATTTTGCACACAGACTGGGCCAAAAAAAAAATAAAATTCTAAAAGGTCACCCACAGCAAACAGCCTTATGTGCAAGAATAGACGTTAATTTGGAGAAGCTACATACAAGAGTCTTGTGAATATATAAAAGCAGTTACAATAAAGGGAAAAAAAAAAAAAAACCACACACCACATATTAGAAATTCTTTTTTTATAGGCAACCAACCTTAAGAACTTTACGCAAGTTTTATAAAAGGGAATGTGTTAACACTATTATGAATATAATCCAACTGGTCTTTAATGGTAAATAGTCAAAAAATAACCATACAAAAAGCATGTAACAATTTTGCAGCATTAAATCAGACAAATGAGAGCTTGGACATAAAAAAAAATTCTGCTGATTCAAGTATTTGTGCCATACAACGACAGCATAAATGTGAATTTCCCCTTGGGAATAATAAAGTATCTATCCATAAGAGTCACTTTACCCAAAGATGGGATAAGCCTTAGTTCTCTCAGTAGATATATCCCAAATACTTGTTTCAGATTTGCTACAACTGTCACTTATCCATTTTCAAATGCCAGCTATCCACTCAGCAGCTCCAGTACAGATGCCTGTAACTACTGGAGGTTTATAGACGCCTCACATTCTCAACATTCTACTCAAAGCTCACTCATTCAGTAAAAGAAAAAGGTCAATCTAATAAATTTCTTCCTTACGCAGCTAGCAGAATGCTGTACCTCCTTTTGGAAATACCAAGGTAAACAGCATAGTTAAATAAAACAAGTGCACAAGTTCATGTTGGCCTATTTAAATCTTGTTAGTCTAGATTTTTATTACATTTTCTGGTATTATTCTATTATGCATCACTACTTCCTATGGAGCTCCATTACAAAGATCTGGTGGGGGGGGTAAAAGTAAGGTGAAGAAGTTTCAAAACTGGCCTTCCTCCATATAATGATGAATGTTCAGTTGGTTTTAAATAAGTCGAATGAATGGTCACATCTCATGGGGAGTTCTGGTACAGAGGCTTTTTTGGTACATTGGAGAACCACCTGAAACCAAGTTCAGATATTTTAGTGCTAGACAGGTTTCATGTAATGATCAGATGAAGTGAAAAAGGCAGAGGGGGACAGGACATCTTTCTGATTAAGCAATAGAGAAAAAAAAAGCTTGCACATTACAATTAGAAATAAAATGTGTAATCCAACAATCAAAATACTGTCTGAATCTCTCCATATGCCAAAGATGATCATTACCAAAAGGATCATGTAATTTAACACTAATGATGAATCATTCTTACCCTAGTTCCCTGGTGATTTCAACCAGGGAAACTTTGGAAGGAGAGGGGAAAAAAAAAAAAAAAAAAAAACCACACAGATTGTACCATTTGTGTACACAACAAACTTTATCCAAATGTTAATGCAGGGTAAATGTAAACCTGTGGCACAACTGGGTAGATTTGACATCATCTTACAAGGTCAGGTTGGTGAGCATGCACTGGTACAGCACATTGCCACAACCACCACATGACAACACAGCTCGAAATGCTGGTTGGCAACCCCAGAGGCAGACATCCAGTCCAGTCCCACCTTGACCTGGTCCATCCACTCCGGTCCTCAACAAGGATAATCCTGCAAGCCGAATCAGGCTTAGGGAATCACGACACATGGCTGTAATGCTATAACAGACGCGCCCTTGCAATGCAGGTAATGTGCCTCACCTGGGACTCTGATCAACCATTTCTTCAAGACAAGGTCAAACCAGCAGTACCCAAGGATTCTCCAAAGACAGACAGTACTGAAGAAGTCCAGTCTTCATCTCAGGTCACCGGCTAGCATCCATGTCTCACAACCACCATATAGCAAAAGAGGAAGCAGCAGGAATCTACAGACTTGGACTTCTGTCCTTTTGCAAAGATATCAGAAGCACCACACACCCTTTACTAATCGACCTTATGACCCCCCAACACTCTCCTAATTCGTGTACTGAATTCATAGGAAGAGTCACCAGAGACATGAAATGTCACTGCCAAGTTAAGTAAACCTCTCAACAAGGTCAACATTCTCTCTGCAGACAGACACACTGCTGATGGCTGTGCTCAAGAGGTCAGTAAAGGCCTGGATCTTGGTTTTTATCCAGGACATTCGCAAGCCCAGACACACAAACTCCTCGCCAGGTTTTTCAAGAGCCCAGATCAGAGGCTCTCCACGAAGATCACAGCATTATCGGCAAAGTCAAGATCAGTGAATCGTTCTTGACCAACAGATGCCCCACAGCCACTGAACCCCATGACCCTGCCCTACACCCAAGTCCATGCAAGTACTGCATAGAGTAGGAGCTAGAACACACTCCCGACAAACTAAGAGTTTCTAGGGAAAAACACAGAGGTCCTGCTTCAACTCTTCACATCATTCACAATACCTGTGTCCAAGCTGGTCATGTTAACTAGCAATTTTGGGGGTATCCCACAAAGTCTCAGGATGTCCCACAGGGCAGCTCAATCAACCGATTCGAACACTTTATGGAGGGAGGGAAGGAAAGAGGAGGGGCAAAAAAAAAAAAAAAAAACCAACAGTGCAAAGAAACTCTGCCGATATTCTCATTTGTGCTCCAGGAGAACACTCAATTCCAGGATGTAGTCGTTGGTAGACAACTTATGCATAAAACCAGACTGCTCCAGTCGCTGGTAGGTAAGCAAGTGATCATGGATCCTATTGAGGTTGACCCTAGGAAGGACTTTACCAGGCACCGACAAGAGTTATCCTCCCTGTTGTTGCTGCAACCCAGGCAATCACCCTTCCCTTTCCAGTTTCAGACGATGCCCATCTCCTAAATGTAAGCAAAGATTGCTTGCATTGCAAGGAGGACAGTGTCACCACCAGCCTGGAGAAGTTCACCCCAGGTACCACAGATGCCTGATGCCTTCCCTACCCTCAGCTGGTTCACCACCTGTGCAATGTCAGTAAGATTGTAAAGTTCACAGCTGATTGGAGGATGAGCTGCAAGAACTGAGGACCCAGGGATATCCAACGTCCTAGCCAGCTATCAAACGGCAGCAGCTCTTCTATCATCAAAGCCAAAAGTTTGTGTACATTTAGAAGTTGTGATTTGATATTTACATTTTTCTTGATCTCAGGTAGTATGAATTTCTCCTTGGGGACAAAAAGTATTAACATATCTAATAAGAGGCATAAGCACAAGGTGATGTTTTCACCCCAGTTGTGTACACAAACATTACAAATTCCATTTGCTTTAATCTGCTGCTGACACTTCCATTGTGTTTTAGGAAGAAATCAGTATACCTTGAAAGAAACAGTAGCTCACCTATTCAAAAAATTAAACAAGTTACAGTTTACACATATTTATAAATTAATGGTTGCTCAATTAAGGCTTTGGATTTTCTAAAAAAGTGCACCAACTATGACTTAGTTTTTCCCCAAGTCAATCGAATGCCTTCAGAATCAACTCCCACATTTTATAATGTTCTAGATATCCATTATTCACAGTCTTACTGATTAAGGGCCCAAGTCTGCCCTTACCAGTCCTGTGCCCAGTTGTGGTAGTAATTTTTACCTCCTTAAATACGCCTTTTGTTAACAGAAAGCAGTTCAACAAGAACTGAGGGATCTTACACGTATTCTGTACGAGCGGTTCCGTAAAGAAAGTTACATTTTTCTGTTTTCAAGATTTTCCAGTACATGTCAAATCCAGTTTTGCTTTCCACAACATACTTTCTCTTCACCTCGGAAGTGGCATCTCACATTCCAATATATTACGAAGGACCAATTTAAATAGAGACATCCTGATCTGGACAGACGTTACGTCCAGGGCTAGATCTCGCTTTATACCAGAAATTTGTGAATCGTATTAGGCGAAGTAGCTTCAGAAGACTCACTAGTGGAAATAATTTTTCCTTAAGTATTACTGACAACCAGACTTTGTTGGTTTTACATTATTTCGGATATACCGGGTTGGATAATGGATGGATGGTCGTTACTTTATGTTCTACAGGCTTTGTTTGCAGCTGTTGGATTGCACTATATCGTAAGCAGCTTGCGTTGTCTGTAAGATTTTGTAGATGAAACGTAAAACGTAAAAGAGTGGAGTACTGATGGAGGATTTAGATCTTGAAGCCATTAGAAAATCTGGTGCTCCTTAAAATGATACACAGAAATGTTTGCTATTTGAAGTGCTGGTGCACCATGGACACTTAATGTGCATACCAATCGCTTCAGAATTAAATCGCATATACGTTAAAACCTAAATACTTAGCTGCCAGTAATGTTGCACCCTGAGAGTGGATCTCGATAACGTAAGCTCAAACAAAGGACGTTTTGGTATCATGCGTATACGATACGTGTTGACGTAAGAATCAGCAGTTAACTAATCTGCAACTGGCTGCTTCACCCAGTACCACGTCAGAATGGAAAAAATGGCGGACTTCGACAATTGCCACAAAACTCAAAATTATAGCGTGCAATTCAAAGCAACTGTCCATAAAGGTATCCAAAAAACACACGTACACACCGCAAATCACAGTTAGAAAATGTTTGCATTTGATTTGTACACCGACTTATGCATCCTCATTCAGCCCCACGCAATTTTAAACGCGCCACTTTCATTTGACAAGGACACCTCTCTTTAATTTTAGGCAATATTTTTCAATACAAACATTTGATGCTACCCTGCCGGCATCCCCTGGCCTACTTTGACGCTCCTCCGTAGCTCCATACCTGTTTTATCCCGCGCTGCACTTGCACACGGTTGCTTTCTAGGACTCCAAGCGCCTTCCGACCGGGGTTCACGTTTTCTTGGTTTTCCAGTCGACTCTTTCCGACAGCTCTCTGTCTTCCCAAAAGGTTTTCTTGGTTTTCTTGCAAGTCATTTGCTGGCCTTAGGGCCGCCACTGTCCGTTGACCATTCGGAAACATTTTTGTAGCCCCGCAAGCCGATAAAACTTAAAGAAAAAGATCAAAACAAATCCAAAACGCGTTTTACCAACTAGAAAATAAAACCAGGCTTCTCTTGCCTTTGAAAAAGATAAATACAGATTAAAACAAACGACTCCGAAAACACAACAGCATTTGCCGAGGCCCCCACTGGATGGTTGCAGCCCAGAAGAACCCTAAAAATAAAAAATGGGGGGATTCTTACTAATAACTCGGCTGCTAATTTGACATCCTAAAGATGTTTTGTTCTTAACCTTTTCGCTACGATTAAAAACTATAAATAACAGCCCTGAATTAATTTGTGACCACAGCCCCCTTTACTGCTGCAACTAAACTGTTCAATTTAAGATTCAAGTAGCCCGCGACTATTGAAACTAGCCAATAAATGAGCCCCTCACTGCACGCGTCACTGTACTACGGTGGCCGGCGTACAACAATTTTTAAGGACTAGTCTGACGAGTGACGCATTTAAATGGCATAGAAAAGGTTCTGTTTTTTCTTGAACGTTAGAGAGCTGCGTTTACTTACGGCCTACGAACTCTGTGTGGAATGTTATGTACTATTTTACGGGTGTAATTTATTCTATAAAATGTATTCTTATTTTATTAAATATATTTCCGCATTGGTCTTAGGATGGATGAATTGTTTTACTTCAGGGCAGTCTGTGCGGTTTCTAAGGAAATCGCACTTTTAGCTCAGTTTGGGAGTGTGTGTGTGTGTGTGAGAACATGCTGCTCAATGGAAAGATGTCGATTTTAGAACTGATCTCTACCAGCCCGTAAAATCAATGCCATATGCCTTTTCGTGGATCGTGTTAAAAAATTAACAGCTTTCAATTTTAATTAACTATATTTATTTTTTTAAATTTCCACAAATTTCCAAATCTAAATACCCTTCTCTGTCTTGATTTCTAAAGTTACATTATACTGTATGTTGAGTCACATATTTATAAAACACTATTTTTATTGGTCTCTAGAGGTATTTTAAGTAATATATTACAACTTGTAAACTGAGCTGCATGCCACAATGGCTAGCACTGATGTTTTTATGAATCCAGCATCCTGGGTTTGAAATCTGTGTTTGGTTCTTGTCTGTGTGGAGTTTCACCTTTCATCTCCCTTCCCCTTGTCTGTGTGGACTTTTCTCTCGATGCTGTAGTTGTCTACTCATGTCCACAAAGACAAGTTAGGTAAACTGGCAGAGAGTGGGTAATTATGACTTGTGATGGACTGGCTGTTTTCAGTATCACTTTCAGCGTTACTTAGATAAGCTACAGCTGCATTTCCCTCCATGTTTGGGACAAAGACACATTTTTCCTTGATTTACCCCTCTACTCCACCATTTTAAATTACAAAACAAACAATTCAAAGATGATTAAAGGGCACATTGCAGACTTTAATTTAAGGGTATTTGCATACATTTAGGTTGCATACATTTGGGAGACTAGTCAGGGTTGAGAGAAAGCTGAATGGAGGAAAAGACAGATTTATCAATTTATCTATCCATTTTCTAAACCCATTTTATCCTGAGTAGGATCATGGGGAATGTCCTGGATCTTAGACTGGGCCAAAGGTTTATATTCCAACAGGACAATGACCCTAAGCACAAAGCAAACAATACAGGAATAGCTTGGAAACAACTCTGTGAATGTTCATGAGTGGCCCAGCAAGAATCCAGACCTGACTCAACTGAATATCTCTGGAGAGGCCTGAAAATAGCTGTCCACTGATGATCTCCATCCAACCCAGCAAAGCTTGAGAGGATCTGAGGAGAAGAACTGCAGGAAATTCCCAAATCCAGGTGTGTGAAGCTTGTCCCATCATGAAGGCTCCCAGTCATAATTACTGCCAAAATTGCTTCAAGTAAGTACCGAATAAAGGGTCTGAATATTTGTGTTAATTTGATATTTTTATTTTAAACAATTTGCAGAAAGTTGCCAAAAATTAAAACTTATGACAAACAAAACATTTTTTTTTAACTGTGAGTCTAAAATAAATTCAAATATTAATAATTGGTCATTTAAATTCTAAGAAAAGTTTTTCCAAAAGTTTCTCAACCTCTGCCTCATTCAGCTTAGCTCACAGACTAGCCTGGATTTCATATTTTTCTTTTGGAGTTCTATAATCCTTTTAAGGAAAAGATATAGCCAGTCTCAAGACCAAATGGCTGATTTGCATTTCCTGGGTATTGTACCATTTAATTGCATGCAGGGTTGTGTCTATATCTGTATGAGAATAATATCATGATTAATGTGTTTGTCTTTAATGTGTTTAATGTGATTAATGTGTTTGTCAGTTTTTGTTGATGACACTACCTCCCATCCATCCCAATGGTTCATTCCAAGAAATTCCAAGCTCAAGAAACACTATAACAACATCCACCTCAAACACACACAAGAAATACAAAAATAGAAGCAAAATTCTGACTTGGCTAAAGATAAGAGAGCAGTCACAGTGAGGTATTATAAAGGCAAATTCCTGTATGTATAAAATATCCCAAATACATGTCTTGATTTGCTTAAAATACTAAATGATAGAGAGAGAATAGGCAACATTGTTCACAGTGACCATCAGTTTTGTCTCGTACACTATTACCTTGAGTGGATCAACAATGCAACTCATAACTGAGCCTGATTTCTTTATCAGCCTCTTAATTCAGTGGGCCTTTCTTGAAGCAATCCTACTGACCCAGCACACCACAGTGTAGAACATAACACTGGCTATAACTGAGGTTATGGACATGTATAGGATGTCTCTACCCACATTATAAAACTACAGTCTCCTAAGATAAAAACGTGTCTGCTATACCCTTTGCTATATAGATTTGTTGTGTTACTAGACCAATCCAGCCTGTCATTGATGTGGACTCTAAAGTAATTATAGCAATATATTCCCTTCATATTCACTCCCTGAATAGTGACAAGACTTAGAGGCTGTTTGATGTGATGAATGTCAATAACCAGCTCCCTGGTTTTGCTGCTGTTAAGTTGCAGACAATTCTTCCTGAATCAAGAAACAAAGTTCTTCACCTGACTTCTATACTCTGTCTCATTCACCTTATCAATGCACCCAATTGATGCTGAATTATCTGAGAATTTCTGCAAGTGACCTGACTTTGCATTATACTTATAGTTCAAGTTGTACAGAGTGAAGAGAAAAGGGGATTGGATCATTCCTGCTCCATTGTTGCACAGAGACACAGTCCTTTTGCCTCATGTACTGTGGTATACCCAACAGATAGATAGTCCATTATCCAGGACTCCATAGGCTCATCCATCTGCTTCATATTACTGAGCTTACCTCTTAACAGGGATGAATGGATGGTATTGCTTTCACTGGAAAAATCAAAAAGCATAATCTTCACAGTGCTGCCTGGTTTGTCCCAATGGGTATGAGCCTTGTGGAGCATTTAGATAACTGAATCATCCACTTCAGTTTTTGTCTGATTGGCAAACTATTGAGGATCTAAATGGTCTTTTACAAGAGTATTCATATAGTCCAGGACCAACTTCTCAAAGGTCTTCATGATGCTGAATGTAAGAGCTCTTTGGTCTGCAGTCATTAAGTAAATAGATACATGCCTTCCTTAAATCTGGAACAATACAGGATATTTTCCACACTTTCTGGAGGCTTAGTGCCACACTGAATAGGTAGAACATGATACCAGAAAGCTGGGAAGCACAGGCCTTATTACTTAAGGACTAACTCCATCCAGTCTAGCAGTTTTTCCTGTGTGTAGCATCCTCCATTGTCTCCTCACCCGGTCATCACTCATAGACAGCCCATACTGATGGTCAAAATAGAGGAATAACTTGGTAAAGGAAGTAATAGCAGAAAATGAATGTATCATTGGGATTATTAGGAAATTAAATGAAAAAGGGAAAAAAAGGTTAGCCACAGCTCAACCTCATAATTGTTACACTAAATGACAGGTGACAAGTGGCACTGATGGTCAAAATAGAGGAATAACTTGGTAAAGGAAGCAATAGCAGAAAATATATCATTGTGATTATTAAGAGAGTAAATGAAAAAAGGAAAAAAAAAGGTTAGCCACAGCTCAACCTCATAATTGTTACACTAAATGACAGGTGACAAGGTGGCACAGCTGACACCACTGCACTATTTCAACTCCAGAGAGATATGAAGTTTATATGTTCTCCTTTAACCTGCATGGGATAATGTACTCGCATATCCCGCAGATGTGTGTAATAGCTTGATTCCCATTTTGAAACAGCCCAGGTGTAAGTGTGCATATGTATGTCAACATCCTCTTCAGTCAAATGGCATCCTATCCAGGACTGACTCCTGTACTGTACCTGATTTTCCAGGAAAAGCTGCAACTCCCAGCAAACCCATACTGGATTGAAAGGTTTTATAAAATGAATGGTTGAATTTTAAAAAGCCCTGTATCATGTAATGAAGGTATGCACTGACATATATATTCTTTAAGTTAAAGCAGCTAAGACATTCACAACTTACAGTGAAATAAACATTTTAGTATCTTTCTAAATGTAACTGGAGGGAAATGTAGACATGAGAAAAGGCTTTTATCTTTATAGCTTTAACCATATGGTTGCACTTCATAGTTATAATTGTAGGTTGCGATACTTGCTTCAAAAAATAAATAGCCTAATATACAAGTACATACAGAAAAAGAAAAGCAATAGTGAAAATGCTGAAGTCTAAAAATTTCAGATGAATTGAGGTTTCAGTAATTTTTGATGCTAGCTCATTATTATTAATAATTCATGAATGCGGATCATAGGCAATTGGCTGTTGCTATGCATTACTAAATGACGCCATCATTTCCTGCTCCTGTTCTCCAAGTTAAAAAAAAAAAAAAATTCTAATTGGTTTTGTAAAACAAACCTGTATAATGAACCCATTTGGGATTACCAGGGAGTTACTAGCAAACCAAAATTAAGTTAAGCAGAATCCTGAAGTAATTACGAAAAAGCCATTGGAAATCCTATAAGTATAACGGAAGTCTCTTATATCACTAGAGGGTATTGTGTAGTATATGTGGGCTCCTCAATTATAATTGGGAAATGCAGCCTATCTGGAGCTTGTTTTATGTAACAAAGTGTCGGAAGTTTTACAGGCTTTTGGGCTTCAATTTAACATATACTTATCCTTTTATTATATTATATTATATTATATTATATTATATTATATTATATTATATTATATTATATTATAT
>JANRMT010062809.1:11570143-11594413 GCA_026402145.1 Polypterus bichir lapradei
ATTATATTATATTATATTATATTATATTATATTATATTATATTATATATTACTTTAACTTGTCCTAGAGGACATCTGGAAGTAGGACATGGCTGGAGATTAAAATCGCCTCCTGGCCATATGCTTGTTGAGCTAGGAGTTGAAACTATAGTTATACACAGGGCTCAGCTGGTGGGACCAAGGGGAACGGAGTACTGTTTGGCAATTGATTGGGTATATAATCATTATTCTACCTTGTCTGGTTTATACCATATGTTTCCTTGTGAATGTTTAACCAACCTTTAACAAAAGCCATCTCTTATTTTGTTTTTTTTTTTTATCCCCATGGCAACTGTTTGGGTTTTTAAATGAATTCTAAGTTTTCAGACAATTTTTCATACACAATTCAAGTAATAGTTGTTTTTATATAACAACCCTCATAGAGGTAAAATTTTTCACAATTAAATTTGAACATAAACAGTTGTGAACTACTTTTACTCAAACGGTGCATATACAGAAAGGGAACTGCATTGTTGAAAAAAGTATAAAAACTTAAAACTTTAATTTCCTGTTATAGCAGTAATATGAATAATTCATGAATGCAGACACTAGGCAATTGGCTGTTGCTAAGCACTAGTAAATGAATAATTTATGAAGTGTGACATCATTACCTGTTATTAAACTTTGAAAACACATGACCTTCACCACATTTAAAGTTGGAACCTTGATTCTAGATGGTTAACTAGTCTTAATTAAGTATTGCTTCAGAAACTAAGATTAAATACATTTAAAGAGAAGATGTCAGAAAAGATCTATGGAGAGCCAAATTCTGAGAGAAGCCAGAGTGAGGGTGAGATTAAATAAAGATTGTAGTAAACAAAACTCAGGATATGAATATGTATGTTTAATGGAAAAAAATCACCTATTTTTCACTTTTTTGCATTTGTGCTGTACATTAAAACAAACTAATTTGATGTTTTATGTAATTTTTGCCTTTTTCATTACCAGTTTAGTAATACTGCTAAAATGGTGTGCTCTTTCTGAAATGCATTAGGCTACATACAGTGATTAATGATGCTGCCTTACAGCTCCATGGACCTGGGTAGCAGTTTTCTGCATCTCAAACATGTGCTCATTAGGTTGATTGGAAACTCTACTTTGGCCCTGTAAGAATGAGAGTTGGGTGAATCCTGTCTTGTGCCTGATGCCGTCGGGATAGTCTCCAGCTTCCTGTGACACTGTAATGGAATAAGTGAGTTTAGACGATGGATGGGTAGATGCAATACATTATCTATATTTTATAAGAAAGACTTATCTGGGATGAGAAATTGAAATGCATGTTAAATGTTGATATTACCATTGCCTCATGCACACCACTAAAGCAACAGTTGAGTTTAAAAGGTCTGAGTACTTTAGGCATTTAATAATACTAAGGAATGACCAATTAAATAGATAACCACTGTTTTCCACCACCACTACTGTTTTTATAATTACAAGTTAGTATACACTTGTTTGCTTTTCCTCCAACAGAAAGACAATGCTAGCATGTAATCTGTGAAAAACATTTTTCTTTTCTTCCTCCTAGCACTTTATAGAGTCTGTGATTCCCTATGAAAACCCAAATGGACATGATTTTCTCTTCTACCTATGTAGGATGTAGCAGACTAGGTAAATTTAAACATTGAATCTCCTTCCCACTGGATAGGACTGATTGTCATACTTAAATTAAAATAGGCAAATGATGTACACCTTGTGCATATTTGTCATTGATTAATTAAAAAAAAATTAAGAATGTGGAATTTCTTTTTTCTTACGTTTCCCACTGCCCCCTTTCTTGGTTTCCCCATGTAGGTACTAAAACTGCAATTGCTCTGTGGCTTACAATAACTGTCCAAAAACTGTACCCTGATATTTTGTTACTGGCAGTGTAGTTAGAATCCATTTATTGAGTTTCCACATATTTTCATTTTGGAAGAAAGATCTAGACTGAAATGTATGAAGGTTTTCATAAATGCGTGTTAACTAATTTTAAGATGGGATCTGCATTAAAATTTAAAGAATTCATTATAAGAAATTGCGCAGTACTGATGGAAACAACCAAGGCTAACTATCAGAGCACATAATGAGGAGTCAATATATGATTTTTTTTATTGAATAGTGCCAATGGGTCATTAATTATAAAAATTAAACATACACATAAATGAGTAAATAAGAGAAAATATAAAATTAAAATATGGTTAGACTAAACAAGCCCACCATCCTCTGGGCCCACCAAACCAGGCTTTAACTTCTGTCAGTCATGTGGGCTCCTTCTTGACCACATTTTAAGTAACATGCAAAAGCACCCTCATTTAATTTCCTATTTCTGCTTTAAGATCCCTTTAAACCTTTTTCATGGAAATAATTTTGTAGGCTATAAATATGTAAACCTGTACCTATACCAGGTATATTCTATTAACTTTGTACCCCTGCTTTCTTGCAACCTAGATGCATCTGGAGCCTTTAAAGGCTGCAACAGTTAACCAGCTGCTGCTTCTTTGAAAGAGAAAAGGGGGACTTTATGCTGCCCCTTGTGGAAACACTCACTTCTTGTAAGCCTTATGTAACTGACTCCAGTTTCCCCAGCCAGAGAAAGTCTTGTGTCATCTTGATAATCCCTATTGCTTTAATCTCCAAAAACAGAACAAGGGTCCCCTAGCACCAGCTAGACCATCTGCCCTCTAATGTGCTTCAGAATCTCTTTGAGCTTCTGCCTACCCCGATTGTATCATTTCCAGCTTGCAAAACACATCAAGATTCTACCCTGCCTCTACTAGAGGGTGGTCACTACCTTTAGATATTGCCATGCTGAGTGTTTGTCTGTCTTTGAAGATTTTATGTAGAACATCTCTTTGCTCCTGGCAACAACTTTTCAGCCAACAACCTATATAATACTGTGGAAGAAATAATTATATAAAAGAAAATTTTACATTTTTAAAATTTAAATCACTATAGATGCAAAGTTAAATGTTGATTGTTACCTTGTGTAAATGCATTGAAATGTATATCTACTAGTTTTATTTCATTTTTGGAATGGTATTTGCTGTGTAAGGCACCATTTGAGATAACCTTGATTGCCACAGTTGCAGTTGTTCATAAAGCTTTGTGGTAATGTTCACTAGACAAAATAAATGAAAGGTTAAAATGTTTTGCCAAAGAAATCAAAAGTCACAGTTCTTCATTGTTATTATAAGCACTGTTTAATTTATAAAGAAATTAATTATATAATGCGGTGGGTTGGCACCCTGCCCGGGATTGGTTCCTGCCTTGTGCCCTGTGTTGGCTGGGATTGGCTCCAGCAGACCCCCGTGACCCTGTGTTCGGATTCAGCGGGTTGGAAAATGGATGGATAAATTATATAAAAGAAAAATGATATAACAAATCAATAAGGTTTATGTTTCATTTTTACATTGTAAAATATATTAAACCTTTCAGAGTTTTATCACTTTATCATGTAAGGTTAGAAATTGTCACAGCTGGCTCCATCACCTTATACCAAAGACTCTTGGAGCACAGGGAAGACCACAAAAATAAGCCAGAGACCCCTGCAAGCATCTAGCTTGACCCTCTTCTCTTCTCAAGAAAGTAGCACCTTCATATCTTAGGCCAAAACATGCCTATATTGGCATCTGGAAATCTAAAACACCCAGGGAGTTCAGGGAGGGGAGTAGAGAGGCCATCTCGTAACTTTTTGCTCTATCAGGAAGTGTATAAAAGGTTAAGAATGGAGATGAAGGACATTTTGTCTTCTAAGTAGGAAGTCCGGCTCTGCCTGAGCAGCTGCTTCAGGCATCCCAAAATGAAACATCCATTTCAGAAGGATGATTGGCAAAGATCTATATTGGGCAGTAAAGCTGAACTGCTTGATTAAATAAACACAAGACAAGTATCTTGCATTTTCCAAATCGTTCCTTCATCTGCAAAGATGTGAATACCTTGCTAACTGATAAAATACTGGCCATTTTTTTGGTTAGTCTGGCCACTGCACTGATTCACTTCAAATTTTATTTTCATGCAGGTTAGGTCGATTGGCATTTCTAAATTTGCCCTAGTGTATGTCTTGCATGTGTATGTGTGTTCACCCTAAGGTGGACTAAACGCACTGTCCAGGGATTGTTCCTGCTCTCTGCTAGCTGGAATGGAGCCTAAGCAACCCTGCTTAATACCAAATGGGTTTAGAGATGGACGGATGGATGGATGAAAGGTTTTTTTCTATAGAACACACTTATTTGCCAATTTCGGAGTTACTAGCAATACAGAACAATAATGCCATTTAAATGTACCAGAAGTTTACAAATATCATGGCATCGAAATTGACTGATTTATAACTGATTCTCAGGTGTACCCAACTGTGTGCCATTTTAGAGTATAATAATGCAAAGAATGACAATTCTGTTAGTACAGCAGAAAAGAAAGGCACAGGAATATTTGGATATGCACATGTGAAACCATATGCTTTATATCAGGTTGTGACATGGAGCTACCTGAAACACAGGCATATGTCTTTATTATTTTATTTAAAATTGGGACATTTTGAAATGCAGAAAGTATAAAGGGTACACCAAAATTTATATTGAGTAAGAGAGAGACCTGAATATACCAAACAAATACTTTAACCCAAAAGTGATTTACATGTACAGAGCTATAAAGTTACAATTATTTACCTAAGGAGTTAAAGGAAGGGATCCCTTTTTATTTGAGTTTAATGAATTAGCCACTGGGTTATATACTATCTACACACAGTGCCCTAGATACAATTGTATATTGTTTGCAAACATTCTAGCTCAGTTTTGTATTGTTTATTGGTTAGAAACAGAGATCTATGTCTATAGGGTGGTCCAGATCTAATTATGCAATTTTTATTACGCTATAACTTATTAAGTTTATTACATAGAAAATCACCCGAAAAATCCTGGACCATTGAGAAGTGTGCAAACTGACGAAATGAAGAATCGTCTTCGTACCGAACTGGAATCGCCCCCGCATAAATCAAAGTCATCCAGACAATCTTGATCTGCATAATTAGATCTGGACTACCCTGTACAACAAATGTTTAGTTCATTTAGCTTGTCTTCATATTCACAAGGTACTGTAAGTCAGTATTTCACTTTCTGTAAACTTACACATAAGCATTCAATATTGTTAATCTTAAACACACTGACACTTTATTTGTGATAAACATCTTAAATACAGTCATACTTGTATTTCATTTATGCTGTAATTTGACATTATATAAAATGCATAATTATTAAAAATGATGCTGGTAATTTTAGACTCACCTAATGGAGTTGTGTAAATGTTGCATTTCTTTTAGGGCAAAACAAGAGGAATGCAAGATCACTCAGAGAGCTTAACTTTCCAACAAACCCAAAGGTGATGGAGCATTCCAACGAACTGGAAAATTGTGAATGTTCAGAGGTAGCAGGTCATGCCAGTCATCATCTTGGCCCTGCTGAAGCATCAGGTTGGAGACAACAAGAGAGATCTCAGCGAGAAATAAGACCATCTGTTACCAGAGTATCTTTTAATCATTTAGCTCCCAGCAAACACTGGGGTTCTTCACCGACAAAGGAACTGATGTGTCCATCCTTTGGAGAGGAAAAAAATTGCCTATATTCACAAGATTCCAGCGCTTCTCCATCTGCAATGTTGTTTTTGCTAAGAAACATGAATTCTACTGAAAGTGAGAGCTCAATAAGCAGCAGTGATGAAAGTGAGGGGCCAGATCATGTTACAGTATCTGAGGTGCTAGAGATTGTAAGAGATTCAGATACAATTGACAACAAATGCTCAGAAAGTAGTAGCGATGAGATTGAAATGCCTAGGCAAGCTACTGCATATAAAATAATTCCAGTGTTAAAAGAAATCAACACTGCTGAAAGTGAGAGCTCAAAAAGCAGCAGCGATGAAAGTGAGGAACCAAACTGTTCTGCAGTGTCTGAGGTCTTAAGTATGCTTAGAAACACAACATCCTCTGAAAGTGAGGTATCAGAAAGCAGCAGTGGTGAGAGTGAAGGGCCAAGTCATTCTACTGCATGTGAAGTAATGTCACTGCAAAGAGTCCGGAATTATGGGCAAAGTGAAAGTTCAAGCAGCAGTGATGAAAGTGAGGGCCCAGATAGTGCTGCATTGTCCCAAGTTTTGTGTAAGCTCAGAAACACAGAGTCATCCGAAAGTGAGAGCTCAGATAGCAGCAGTGATGACAGTGAGGGGGTAGATCATGCTACAGTGTCTGAGGAGTTTGGCATGTCAAGAGAGAGAGATTCCTCGGGAAGTTGGAATTCTGAAGGCAACAATGATGAATATGAAGAACCTGGACATGTTACTATTACTACTGTGTCTGAAGTTCTGGGAATGGTACGAAATGTGGATTTTTCAGAGAGTGAATGCTCAGAAACCAGCAGTGATGAGAGTGAGGAAGCAGATGCTGCTCTTGTTCCTGTATCTGAGGTGGTGGGAATAGTCAGAGACACTGGCTCTTTTGAAAGTGACAGCCCAGAAAGCAGTGATGAGAGTGAAGGATTTGATCATGTTGGTGAAGTATACAGGTCTCAGTTTATGAATATAGAAGATTGTTATCCCCAAGGTCTGTCTCAAAGACAACTGGACAAGTTGTCAACAAAGACTTTTCATGAAAACAATTCTGTCACCACTTGTAGCGTCTGTCTGGCCGCATTCATTGAGGGAGACATACTTCGCAATCTTCCATGTTCTCATGAATTTCACATGAACTGCTCAGACCAATGGCTTTCTAAAAATTCAACATGCCCAATTTGTCGTGCAAATGTGCTGCCATGATTCATGTTATGAGATTAGCCAAACAGAGTAGTTCCAATATGGTAAAATGCTACTGCTGCTGCTACCTGCATCTGAAAGTGAATATTAAAAATAATAAAATGTTACATATTGCACAAATAAAATTGTAATACAAGTATTGGTAAATAATAAAGCAAAAAATAATTTTAATCTGATTAATTTTTGACTGCTTTTCTAGCCTCATGTAAACCATTCGTAATTGATCAGCCTCTACTGAGCACAAGACTATAAATGCATATACTGTATATTGAGACTATTGGTCTTCAAGTAACATTTTTGTTTCTTTACTGGCACCATTCCTCACAGCAAGGTTGTATGACTGCCCCTTGTTGTCAGTATAGAATAATGACTCACAAATGACTCACAGTCAGCAGAAATTTTGGGTATGTTAGCAATAATAACACTCTTGGGAGAAAAAAGTGTGGGTTTTTTTTTTGCCTCTCTTGTTCCCGAATTCCAAAGTATGATTCTGGTTAGTCAGACATTGTATTTAACTATCCACCCATTTTTGAAATTGATTAATTTTATTTAGTGTAAAATTAGTCTATAAAGGCAGCAACTGGGAAAAACCAAGAACTAGGCCTTAATGAACCTGTTTAATGCAATTTATGGATATGGGAGCTGGAGCCTAATTTCGCAGCATCTGCGCAATTACTTCATCCTGTGTATGATGCTAAACTGCATCCAGCCCTGCAAGCAGATCCTCCAAATTTCAGGGAAAACTTGGGGGTTGGTAGCAGAATTGGCACTCTGGCCACCATAAAAACCTCATACTGTTCCAGTGTGGTAGTAAGGTGTCACCCTTTGCACAGTTGCACTCTGGTTCCAATCTGGGTGGTTTGTTGTGTGGTAGGTGCAGCAACACTGTAAAAGCAGCACATTCTCCTAATCCAACCCCAACCTCTCTTAATGGGGTCTGGAACCTAATCTCACAGCAACTTTTAAAGGCCAAAACTAGCTCTAGATAGGATGCCAGTCCATTACATGGCACTAATTTCAACCCCTGGAGGTAGTAGCAAAGGAAAGAGTTAACACAAAACTCTGCCATTATGAACAATTATGTGCATCCTGTCTAATACACTAATATGGAGTACATTTAGCCAACAAATTATTCATGAGAAGGGTGTCAATATAAGTTACTAAGGCTCCTTTATACCAGGAATAATATGGCTCCATAATGTCTCACTGTGACAGCTAAGTCAGATTTTTTCCTCTTTCTAGTCATTTTGGTGTATGTCCAGACCACAGTGTGTGTTTGTGTATATATATCTATGTATGTATGTAGTGAGTTTCTGTAAAATGCCAAATTTCCCCCAGGGGACAAGTAAAGTTCTATCTGTAAGTGGCTACATGCAATGGCAAAATCTCTGTGGTGTGCATACTGTGGTAGAGTACATGCAAGACATGGTGTGGACCATTAGCTAGCACTAGCAACCCTCCTACAATACATCACTCTTGCCCTGATAAATAAATAAGCAAGGGTATTGGAGTAAAAAAGTAAATTCACGGAAGATTGCCATTGTGTTAAGGGTATCACTTGGTTGCAAAATGTCAGGCTGGTCATGAATGGTTGTGATGGGTGACAGGTTTGTCTGATTTGGCTGTGCAGAGATGATGACAAGCAGCCATTGTAAATTATGGTGTCCCACACTACATAACAAACTCCTCTTTGTTGCAATAGTGTGTCACTTGAGAATGTTGCTAATAGGAAAGTATTGTGTACATCTAATTACGCCGATGGAGAAAAATTAGACATTGAGGAGTTTAACCTTTGGAATGTTGTCTGCTTTTATCATGTAAAATGAAAGTACCACATGTCACATAAGAGGGAGACAACAGTTGACAAACTAAACTGTAGCCATGTAATATTTTAGGGAAAAAAAGTTTGTGGGATTGATGGTTTCTAATATGATTTTTTACAGAAAGGTAAAATAAAAACTGAGAATAATATCTGACACAGCTGAATGACAGCAAGCGGGGTAAATTTACCATTAAATAAAATGTTTCTAATTGCTTAGAACAACAGGCTCCAGTCATTGCGGCCCTCCACCACCAGAGCTTCCTCCCACTACTGTAAATGATTCACTGAAACTGCTGTAAAAAATCTAATTTCCAACTGTTAAAATAAAACGAATACCATTCATTTTTACCACAAAACCATTTTGTTTTTTAATCAATATGGCCATACTACAGTCATGGCCGAAATTTTCGGCACCCCTGGAATTTTCCCAGAAAATGCACCATTTCTCCCAGAAAATTGTTGCAATTACAAATGTTTTGGTATACACGTTTTTTTCCTTTGTGTGCATTTGAACAACACAAAAAACAGAGAAAAAAGCCAAATCTGACATCATGTCACAACTTAATATTTGGTTGCACGCCCTTTGGAAAAAATAACTGAAATCAAGCGCTTTCTATAACCATCACCAAGCTTGTTACACCTCTCAACTGGAATTTCTGACCACTTTTCTTTTGCAAACTGCTCAATGTCTCTCAGATTTGAAGGGCGCCTTCTTCCAACAGCAATTTTGAGATCTCTCCATGACTGTTCAATTGGATTTAGATTCAGACTCATTGCTGGCCACTTCAGAATTCTCCAACGCTTTGTCTTCAACCATTTCTGGGTGCTTTTAGAGGTATGTTTGGGGTCTTTGTCCTGCTGGAACACCCATGACCTCTGATGCAGACCCAGCTTTCTGACACTGGGCCCTACATTGCATCCCAATATCTTTTGGTAGTCTTTAAATTTCATGATGCCTTGCACACAGTCAAGGCATCCAGTGCCAGAGGCAGCAAAACATCCCCAAAACATCTTAGAACCTCCACCATGTTTGACTGTAGGTACTGTGTTCTTTTCTTCATAGGCTTCATTCCGTTTTCTGTAAACAGTAGAATGATGAGCTTTATCAAAAAGCTCTACTTTGGTCCCATCTGTCCACAAGACGTTCGCCCAGAAGGATTTTGGCTTCCTCAAGTACATTTAGGCAAACTCCAGTCTGGCTTTTTTATGTTTCTGTGTTAACAGTGGGGTACTCCTGGCTCTCCTGCCATAGCTTTTTCCACAATTTTTGTTCTCAAGTACTCAGACAATTCTCTGCTCTTCTTTCTGTTCTCCATGCTTAGTGTGGCACACTCAGACACAGAACAGAAAGATTGAGTCAACCTTTCTCCATTTTAACTGGCTTCAGGTGTGATTGCTATAGTGCCAGCACCTGTTTCTTGCCACAGGTGAGTTCAAATGAGCATCATATGCTTGAAATAAAACGATTTACCCACAATTTTCAAAAGGTGCCAATAATTTTGTCCGGCCCATTTTGGAGTTCTGTGTGACATGATGTCGGATTTGGCTTCTTTTCTCTGTTTTTTTTTGTGTTGTTCCAATGCACATAAAGGAAATAAACGTGTATACCAAAACATTTGTAATTGCAACAGTTTTCTGGGAGAAATGGTGCATTTTCTGGGAAAATTCCAGGGGTGGCGATAATTTCGGCCATGACTGTATGTGCTGTGATGTAACTGACATTGGTATTGAAGAACTGAGTCATTGGCCTGTATCTACTGTATAAAGATTCAAGCTTTTGTTACTCTTAATGTGTGCCTTTTGACAGCAATTTTGTTTTGCCATGATTGTTCTAATGAACCATGATTCTGACTTTCTGGTTCTGAGTTGTTTCTTGATATTGTGTTTTGTTGAGTCTCTTTCAAAAAGGTCAATTACTGTAATACTGTGCAGAGGTAACAGTGGTATATCAATAGAGAGAATCAATAATAAAAGATTTTGAAATGGAAGTCTAGAAATTGGAGATGTTTGGCCATTTCAAAGTGTGTATAGGAAAGTGCCATGTGCATTTAACAAAAACTGGCATTTCATGGGTCAGCCATCTTGTTTACTATTACCAGAGAGAGTTCACTATATAGTCACGCACGAGCGCATCGGGAGCAGTTGAAGGACCTGACGCGCAGCGCGATGAGACCAGTCAGGGGACGAAGACAGCGTACTAACCTCTCTCTCTCTCCCTTTTTCCTCAGAAAAGACAAAGCGACGCCACCGTAAAACCACCCGGAATAAACAACAGTCTCCACTTCCGGGTTCCTTTCTTCCCTCTGGTCCCCCAAAGATGACGTCAAACTCCCATCCACCATCACGCCTTCCCAGCAACCATCACATCTGATTTCCGGTCCACCCCTTTATATTGTCCCTCCAAATCCTCCATATTTGTCTTTTGATTTCATGCAAGTTTGTTTTGTCTGAGAAGAAGACCTGTTTGTATACAGTATACAGGGTATAAAAACCCCAACCCTTTATGCGATTCTGTCTTTTCTATTACAGTGGCGTAGCCGGCAGGATCTGAAGTCCGAAAGAAATGACTGAAGAACAAGACCTGAACACGGTCCTGAACACACTGGCCAATGAATTGCAGGCACTAAAGGTGGAGCACGCTACCACGAGGGCGGAGCTTACTGACGCATGGAGACGTCTGGCCGCGGCAGAGACGGTAAAGCTGGAGCCTGCTCGGCCGCCGCCTCCTCCTATTTTGCCATTATCTGAAGCGGATGATATTGAATCATATCTCGCCATATTTGAGAGGACGGCCACCCGTAATCAGTGGCCGCGTGTGGTGTGGGCCGCTATTTTGGCCCCGTACCTGAAGGGTCCGGCGCAGCGGGCCTATCACGACCTCCCTGAGGAGGAAGCCGCCAAGTACACCCTCCTGAAGGCCGAGATTTTTAAACGCTACGGCATAACCTCCGACCAGCAGGCGAGGGAGTGGCGACACTGGCAGTTCGACCCCAATGGGCCTCCTAGGGTGCAGGCCTTCGAATTTTGGGGCAAAATCGGACGCTGGCTACGGCCAGACATTAACAACGCTCGACGATGGTAGAGCTGGTTGTATATGAGGCCTTCCTATATGCCATGCCGGAATATCTCGCCCAGCAGGTCCAGAGATATCCATTTACGAACATGGACGGCTTTCTGGAGGCACTCGAGCGCCAGTTGGCAGTGAACCAACTTGCAGAGGCGGAGAGGTCCGCTCAGGGATGTGCGGCTATACCAGAGGCCACCCGCCCCGGTCCGGAGGCTCCGGCTAAACCGCGCGACAGAGCCCCCACCTTGCCGCGCTGTTTCAAGTGTGGTGAGGTGGTGCATATCGTCAGCCCCTGCCCCCTGAACCACGAGCCGATGGACTTCAGTTGGATGTGGGTGAGAGGTATTGTGCTCTGTCAAATCCCCTGGCGGTAAAAAACACGGGAGTGGTGTTAATTAATGGCCACTTGGTGGTTGCATTGTTTGACTCCAGGAGTAACATTACCATTGTTGCTCGCCGTTATGTTTTGCCGCGACAGTGGGCTGCCCCAAACACGAAAGTAACTTGTATACATGGGAAGATCAAGTCGTATAGGTCCGCAAATTGCTACATAACATGGAAAGGGGAGCCTAAGAAAATGTTTGTCGCGGTGTTGCCCGAACTTCCCTTTCCGGTTATATTAGGACATGACTGGTCGGAAAGTAAATGTGGTGGAACCGCCACCACTCCGGAAGCCAGGTTGGGTCTGATCATGGAGGGACAGGGTCCCTGCCCAGCTGCTCCCACGCCGTGCACGTTGGCGACTGTTAATGATGTAGGGGACTCTTCCTCACAGTCGGACCTCCTCCCGGATATACAAGCTGAGGAGGCACCGTCAGAGGAAGACGTGGGCCCCGATCTCCTAGCTGGTGTGGAGTATCAATTCCGCTCCACACCAGCTTCATTTAAAAGAGAACAGTGGAATGATGATTCCCTGAAGTTCACCCGGAATGTGATCGTATCCGCGAACGATGTATCATTAGCTGATTCCACACCACTAGGACCCCACTTTGTCTTAGAAAACGAATTGTCGTATCGAGTGGCAGAACACGAAGGTGAGGTTCGGAAGTTGTTGCTAGTCCCACGGACCTACCGGCGGCAAGTGTGTGAACTAGCACATGCCCACCTCCTAGGCGCCCACCTAGGGGCAGAGAAAACGCTGGAGAGGATTAAACTCCGGTTTAATTGGCCTGGGATTAACGAGGAGGTCAGGCACTTTTGTCAGTCTTGCCCAGTCTGCCAGTTGCGCCAGATTCCCAGAAGGGACCATGCTCCTCTCATCCCAATTCCCCTCATCGGCGTGCCATTTGAAAGGATCGGGATCGATCTAGTAGGACCCCTAGAACCTTTACTCGATACCCTGAAGCAGTTCCCCTGCGAACTGCCAATTTGAAGAACATCGCTCGGGAACTAGTAGCCCTGTTTGCCCGGGTGGGTATACCTAAAGAGGTCCTCACGGACCAAGGTACCCCCTTCACTTCGGATACGTTCAGGGAGGTGGCCAAGTTGCTCCGCATTAAGCATCTCAAGACGTCTGTGTACCACCCCCAGACAGACGGGCTGGTGGAACGTTTTAATCAGACCCTGAAACAGATGCTCCGCAAGGTAGTCAGCGTGGATGGTCGGAACTGGGACCAACTTTTACCTCTAGTGCTGTTTGCTTACCGGGAGGTGCCTCAAGCTTCCACCGGGTTTTCCCCTTTTGAACTTCTGTATGGGCGCCAACCCCGGGGTATTTTGGATGTACTAAAAGAAGGCTGGGAAGGAGAGGCGCTTCCCTCCGTCAGTATTCTAGAACATATCGCACAGTTACGCGATAGGCTAGACAAAAATCATACCCATACTAAAGGAACACATGTCCAAGGCTGAAGCAGTGCAGGCCCGCAACTACGACAGGAACACGTCCATACGGGAATTTCAACCAGGGTATCGCGTAATGGTGCTTGTGCCCACTTCCCACTCCAAATTGTTTGCCCATTGGCAGGGCCCGTATGAGGTAAAGGAGAGGAAAGGGCTCGTGGACCATTTGGTGCTTCAGCCGAATCGTTGACCGAGCGAGAGGGTCTATCATGTGAACTTGCTAAAACCCTGGAGGGACAGGGAAGAGCCGCCCCTCCCCGGACTGACCCTCTCCCTTTTCTCGGAAAAAGACGCTCTTAACCTTGGTCCCAATTTGAGTCCCCAACAACGACAGGAGCTCCTTGGAGCAATCCGGTCGGTCCAGGAAGTGGTCAGTGAGACCCCAGGGCGGACCGCGCTGATTCAGCACGACATGGTGACCGACCCGGGGGTGGTAGTCAGGGAAAGACTCTATTGCCTCTCGGAAGCGAAACGTACAGAGGTGGAGCTAGAGGTACAGCGAATGTTGGACCTGGACATCATTGAGGAGAGTCATAGCCCCTGGTCCAGTCCGATCGTCCTCGTTTCCAAGCCGGATGGCTCCTGGAGATTCTGTAATGACTTCAGACGTCTCAATCAGGTCTCCAAGTTTGACGCCTACCCCATGCCCCGGATAGATGAGCTACTCGAGAGGTTGGGGACGGCCCATTATCTGACTACCCTGGATATGACCAAAGGGTACTGGCAAATTCCCTTAACGGCATCCGCAAAAGAAAAAACGGCCTTCAGCGCCCCTAACGGACACTGGCAATACAAGATCCTCCCATTTGGTCTGCACGGGGTGCCAGTGACCTTTCAGCGTCTGGTAGACAGAGTGCTATGGTCCTACCAGTCCTATTGTGCCGCCTACCTGGATGACGTGGTCATTTTTTCCGGCACCTGGGAGGAGCATGTATTACAGGTTTACATGGTCCTCCTGACGCTAGCGAAAGCCGGCCTCTGCATCAACCCTCGTAAATGTTATTTTGGTTTGAGCAAGACCAAGTATTTAGGCTACCTGTGGGGGGGTTGTGGGTTGCTGGTGAAACCACAGTGTACTAAAGTTAAAGCCATCTTAGAATGGCCCCATCCGGTGATCAAGAAGCAGGTGCAAGCCTTCCTGGGACTTGCCGGGTATTATCGTCGGTTTGTACCTCGGTTTTCTGAGAGGGCAGCACCCTTGATGGAGTTGACAAAGAAGCGGGCCCCTTTTCAAGTGGTGTGGAATAGCAAGGCGGAACGGGCATTCAGTGACTTAAAAAAGGCCCAAAGCTCGGCACCTGTTTTGAGAACACCTGACTTTTTCTGTCCTTTTCTCCTCCAGACCGATGCTTCGGACACAGGTCTCGGCGTCGTGTTGAGCCAGAGCATCGATGGTGTCGAACACCCCGTCATGTACCTGAGCTGGAAACTGCTGGACCGGGAGACCAGATATGCGGCGGTCGAGCGGGAAGCCTTGGCCATTAAGTAGGCGGTAACGTATCTGCGGTATTATCTCCTGGGTCGGGAATTCACCTTGGCAACGGACCATGCCGCCTTACAGTGGGTGGCCCTACATCAGGAGTCGAATCCCCGGGTCATGAGATGGTTTTTGGACTTGCAGCCCTACAAGTTTACTGTCATTTATCGCCGGGGTGGCCTGCAGGCCAATGCTGATGCTCTCTTCCGGGTCCACGACCTCTCGGTTCGGTCCGCCCGACCCGATGGGTCTGGGCTGAGGGGGGGGGTCATGTCACGCACGAGCGCATCGGGAGCAGTTGAAGGACCTGACGCGCAGCGTGATGAGACCAGTCAGGGGACGAAGACAGCGTACTAACCTCTCTCTCTCCCTTTTTCCTCAGAAAAGACGAAGCGACGCCGTAAAACCACCCGGAATAAACAACAGTCTCCACTTCCGAGTTCTTTTCTTCCCTCTAGTCCCCCAAAGATGACGTCAAACTCCCATCCACCATCACGCCTTCCCAGCAACCATTATGTCTGATTTCCGGTCCACCCCTTTATATTGTCCCTCCAAATCCGCCATCTTTGTCTTTTGATTTCATGCAAGTTTGTTTTGTCTGAGAAGAAGACCTGTTCGAATATTTTGTTACAGTATACGGGGCATAAAAACCCCAACCCTACCAAGTTCAGTTTTCCAGTTTTGAACAAATTTTCTATCACTTTTGCTTTTTGTCCTTTCTTACTAAGAGGCCTGAGGAAGCTAAAAGGCACTAATCAAAAAGATTTAAGAATTTCTGCCTGTTTTCAGACTTCAGTTTTGGTTTTGTGTTCTGTCTCTGATGACTGGTTTTGGTTGCTTCTGATTTTTGAATCCCTGCTTCTCCTTTGACCGTGAGTCTGCCTTTAGTTGCTAGTTCATGTCATAGTTATTTATCTGTCATTACTGTAATTTTTACAGCCAAAAATTAATGAAGTGAACTGCATTCCGAAATGTTTCATGAATTATATGCCAAAGTAAAGCAGATAATTGTTTGTGACTGCATAAGGAATTACCCTATTTTTTAATGCAATGTATTTCTTGCGATGGTCTGTTATAGAATCTGCAATGCTTCTGTGGCAGTATTCCTCTGGGTCTCCCAGATCATTCTCTAGGACATAACAGGCTAACCCTACTACTAGTGCTACCCAGTCACATCCACACATTAAACAAGCCCACGAGTTGGCCAACTGTAGATCATTACAGAGATTGTAAGCCTTATAGTGAATAGGTCTGTCGTACTGTAAGCTTATTATGTGATGGGACTGAATGGATTGAAGACTTTATTCATCAAAAGAAGTATTTTAGTTTGGGCTCTAAACTAATGTACAGATTTACGTTATGTGAAGCTATATAGACATTACACTTAGCCTTACTTATTAGCTTTACTGCCATGTACTGGATTCAATTAAAAAAAAAGAACAATTTGAAAACCCTGACAATAAAACAGTGTAAATGTAAATTTTGTTTAATGCAAAGCAATGAACTAGTTTTTCTATATTCTGAAAAAAAAAAATCATCTTTTAATTCCAATATTTCTAAACTGGAAAAAGCAATTCTCCACATACTCAGAGAAAACAAACAGATAAAGGGAGAATCTGCCAAATATACACTGACAACAACTAGACATGAGATTGTTCCGCTGTGGTGTGAAACTTATTCCTTTCATTTTTCAAATGTAACAACCATGAAGAAAATGTAGTGTATTGGATACAGTAAATACATAATAACAGTCATGTCAATGATAAATTGTACAGCAATAAAAACATTATTTCATATTATTGAAAAATTAACTAAAACAAGTAATTGGGCATGGCCCTTAAGATTATTTTAATTACATCTGAATATTAACACAATGGCACAATGACTCAAAGTCTTAGAACCATGGGGCCAAATCTCCTCCTTGGCACAGTCTGTGTGTCTACTTAGATTATTTCTTAATACTTCAGTTCCAAGATAGGTTGATTGACAGAGGTGGGCTTTGACCCCTATAAACAAGAATAAGTATAAATACATTGGAAACAAATTTAAAAGCCATGTAAACAGAAATTTAAAATGTTTATCCCAGCTGAATATATGCTCAGTATTGTGTGTGTCCTCTCAATACTATGTAAAAATAGAAATTATCCCAGGTTTGCTACATCACAAATTAGAACAAAACATCAAACACACAATGACCAGTTTTTACTGTCCACTGGCATATGCATGTGGCATGTTTGAGCCCTCTATCACACATCACTGGGCTTCATTTTTAAATCATAATCTACTCATATAATATAGGGGCCATTTCAGACTTCAGTTTTATGTCCAATGCAATACTACAGCACACATCCTTATACATTGAGGTAGAGTGTGTTAGTGGTATTCATGGCTGTGCTGCTTAGCTCAGGCTTCTAGGTGCCGGAGCATTCTGCTGTGAAGCTCTGTGGCCATGGTGTGTTTATTGGGAGGCAAACTACTTGCTTGTTAAGTCAGCTGTTCACCATTGAAATTCTGTGGTACTTCAGGCAGACCCCCTGCTTCCACAAGATATAATAGGAGTTTGTAAGAGAAGAGCAGGTCAGGTCAGACAGAAAAAAACAAACCTACATACCTACCTGAAAGAAAAATGGAGGTAAAAATCAAGTGAAAGATAATGGGCAAGAAAGAGAATGTTAGGACAAAGTCAGAGTTGGTGCAGTAAAGAGGAAGAATGACCGTTGGAGAAGAAGCCCTGTGCAGACCAGTGGCATTTCCTGCTGCTGAGCAGTCTCTAGGGGTTAGCAGAGGGGACGTGGATGTGGACAGATGCACAGGGGCTCATATTTTGGGATAGAACTGATTCTGACTATGTTTTAAACTTGATTTTAATTTATTAGATTATTTACTTGTATATTAATCTTTACCAGAAGTCTTTTTTCTGGATTACAAGACAACACTGCACTTTGTTTCGGACACTTTATTGTCAAATGAATTTGCACAATGCACTTTGCACCCTACCTTTTGCTTGTTAAGTATCCTTATTGCACTAGTCCATCTTATGTTCATGATTATCAATGACCCGGGTTCAAGACGAGTATGCCAGCTGCAGGCAACACAGCCATCACATACATACTGTATGTATTTATAAAACTATAGGAAATTCTGACAGCCTTTATTCAAGTGTGCCATACAGCAATAGCACTGGTGAATGGATGCCTTGTTTTCACTTGCAGTAGCATTTTGCAATATTGTTTGTTTATCCTGAATATCCAAAGCATTTAATGATCATTTATGAAATTTGCTTTTCATATATAGAATATATTTATAAATAATACTGTATGAACATAATGGTAATTGCAGTCTCATAATTAAAAATTACCAGTGTGATTCTAAGATTTTAGCTGTCAGTAATGATCCCCAATAGGAAATTATTTTTGTCAGTGTCAGAAGATACTGTATATTGCCAGTCATACAAATTCAAATTGATAATTTTTTCCTAAACATCAGATTATAAAACATTAAAATAAAAAAAAAACAAAGCATGGAACAAGTTTGATTTTTAAAATTTTTAATTAAAATCCAAAATAGGAAATTAACAAGAAAAAAATATTTATTGTGACCACCCCAAACACTCAGACACAAGTATACCACACAGTCATGGGTTAAAGGAAATCCATCCATCCATTATCCAACACAGGGTCCTGGGGGTCTGCTGGAGCCAATCCGTGCCAACACAGGGCGCAAGGCAGGAAACAAACCCCGGGCAGGGTGCCAGCCTGCCGCAGGGATAAAGGAAAGAGTTCTTTAATTTAAACAATACCTTCAAGAGGTTTTTAGCCTCAGATAAATCAGTTTATTTTCATTCCTTTCTGTTCTGTTACCATTACACCCCCACTCTCCTACGAGCTAGTCTTGTCCACCTCCTCCCAACATTGACCAGCCAGTGGACGGAGGCAGACAGTTTTATTCCAAACCCAGGAATACTTCCTTTGTCAAGGGGGAAGTAGTCCCAGGTCAGGCAGAAACCCGTGAAAGTAGGGACAGTCCTCCCCAGCAGCTCCTCCTGCCAGTACCCAGGAAATCCATCATGGCTGCCCCAAGGGACCACAATTCCCGACATGCAATAATTTGCAAACAGAAGAATTGGGATACTGGCCCAAGAATGCTGCCATCCCATTTGTTGAGGGAGCATGTGGTCTTGGGAGGCAATAACCCGCAGTCAATCCATTACACTGGCCTCCCTGCCAGGTAAGGAACCATCACCAGCACAGCCGGTGTGCCAGTCCATTTGTGTCTTCTGTGACACATCTGGGACATCTGTTGCTGGGAAAGTTTTAGTTTTTCATATTTTTTTTCTTGGTTTATAATAATATTATGGTAACATAATCCTTGGCATCATTCTATAAAAGTTATTTTTTTGGGCACTTTCATTTTGTATGTCAAGTCACTATGATGCTGTGTGGTTACTAGGAAAATGATACCTATTCCCTATGAACCATAAAGTCATGGCAGCCATCAGGGCCGGATTTAGATGAAAAGAGGCCCTAGGCTATTCCACTTATGAGGCCCTTTCACCTCCCATTTTTAAGTTTGTTCAAATTGCTAACAATTTGAATGTAGGCCCCTCTTGATCTTGAGGCCCTAGGCTGAAGCCTAGTTAGCCTATAGGAAAATCCGGCCCTGGCTGCCATATCATGTGAGACGGCCAGGCAGTTAAAGTGATGTCTGAACTTTGATGTAAAATAAAGGACATACTTAGTGAAGAAACATTTTTTGGGGAAATCTTCTGGTTAGAATTTTCCAGTTTTGAATCTAGCCTGATTTTAACATTCTCCTTTTACTATATTGCATGATCACTTAAATTGTTAAAACTCAGGGTACATTTGACTTCCCTTCTGTAACAGTCCTAACTATCTACTACTTAATTAATAAATTTAGTTTGTCTGAACATTTAATTTAGCTTTAAACAGTCATGCCACAGCACTGTACTGCAAAACAGTGATTTATAATATCTTACGTTTTTTGCCTGAATTTCACTAAATGGTGAAAAGGGTAAGCAGTAAATTGCCAGAGGTTTAAATTTAAAGTTTAGGTTAGAAAAAACTGAAAAAGGAAATATCAGAATATTACAAATGAGCCTTCTTCAGGAAACAACTAATAGGTTACAACCTACAGATGTTCTGTAGCAATTAAAGTAAATTAAGCCTTGCAAGTTGAAGCAAACAATTTGCACATGTGTCCCAACCTCTGTTAACTACTTAAAAACCCTCTATTTGTCTTAAAGAAGAGCTGGAACAGACTGCGTTACTACACCCTCTGAAGTGCTACTTGGACAATATTCTAGTGATAATGGCAGGAAAATGGAAATTAACAAATGAACTGAGACAGAGCATTATTACCTTTAGAAATGCAGGCCTTTCATTTAGAAAAATGGCAAAAAAAAAAATCAAAGTGCCAGCGCGTATGATGTCCTACACTATCCAAAGGCAACTAGAAACTGGAAGAAACTCTGATAGAAATAAATCTGACAGACCCAAAGTCAAAACCCAATCAGAAGACAAATTTCTGATGTTCAGCAGCTTGCGTGATAGGAGCCTCACATCACAACTTTGCTGTTGAAGCAGATGCCAAAAAAGAAAAGCCTCCCTAATCTGTTTTATTCCAAAATGTGTGCTATAGATAGACGGATAAAGAAAATACATTAGTGACTGTTTTAAATAATAACAATAATTAAAACAGGCAGACTTATAGCCTTTATCATGATATGTATTTTGGAAATAGTAAGTCATATAATATAGAGTTATCATTGGATTCAAATTAGAATTTACTAATTGTAAATCACTCTCATTCTTTTGGTCTAAAGCCATAAACCTTGAAGCTCAGCAAACTGGAAAGAACTAGAAGTAGATACAATACCGTTCCTGTGAGAGATGCTCTGGATACAGGCCGCTTGGAAAGAAAACCTGTGGACAGACATAAAATATGTTGGAAAAATTACATCTTTTTGCTGGCCTGTGAGAAACTGACATTCTCTAGAAAGAGAAGGAGGTGTGAAGGTTGCAGTTTCTGAGACTCAAGGAGTGTGTTTCTGATACAGGTGCGAGCTACACTGGATCGCCATGAGGAATAGTCCTGTCTCCTATTCTCTTCACTTTGTAAACTTCAGACTGTAAATATGGGGTGCATTGATAAGGAGGATGAGACAGAGTATAGGAGTCAGGTGAAGAACTTTTGTTTCTTGGTGCAGAAAGAATTCTCTACAGCTTAACATCAGCAAAACCAAGGAACTGGTTATTGACGTTCACTGTATGAAGGGGCCCCTATGTCTGGTCCCTATTCAGGGAGAGGATGTGGAGATAGTGCACTCCTACAAGTACTTGGGGGTCCACATCAATAACACTTTGGAATGGTCTCGTAACACAGAAAATCAATATAAGAAATGGCAGAGCAGGCTCTTTTTCCTTAGGAGACTGTGTTCCTTTAATTTGGGAAGTGACACCCTTCACATTTTCTACAACTCTGTGATGGCCAGTGTGGATAGATCCAGAGATAAAATTTGAATCACATGCCAAGAATTGGCAGTATGGACTTTGCAAGTTATCACCATTTCAATGTTGATTTTGCACAATCCAAAGGCATATGTGTTATTGGAAATTGCCAATTTTGAATCAGGCCAGTAAGACTAAATATAAATCTATGTTCCCTCTAGGGTTTGAAATTAGCAAATTTATGAAAAAGAACTGTGCATAAAAAAATAAAAATAAAAAAATGTTATTAATAAAACAAAACCAGGTGCTAATTGACAAATATAAAACTGACCACAAAACTGGCTGCAAGACTCCCAAATTGCTAATCAGTAATCAGTAACAGTGCTCTTACAGTTTTGTACCTTTTAAGCCTTTTGGTACAGTTTTTATTCACACTGCTCATTCTTGCTCGCTCATCCATATGAACAACATCCTAACACCATGTTAGGAGCACCTGGGGCACAAACCCTGGTCTCCTTATTGTAAGGCAGCACCACTACTACTGCACCACCATTGTGAGACATACTTATACTTGATTAAAAAAATGGCTTTATGTGTTTGTACTGACATGATGCAAAAGTTCCAAGAGATTTACTAGTGGAAAGAGGTGGGGAGACATTTGAAAAAAATGTTTTAATATGCCATCTACAATTACATATTGACAGTCTACAAAAACTCAACTGAAATTCTTCCCTACAGGACTGTTGCATATGCTGCGGAAAAGTCCAGATGAATGAGAATGAAGACTATTAAACCTAGAGGTGAATAAAGTATTTAGTTAGCTATTAAAATAAATTACTCTTGCCACACAATTTCTAAAATAAATGAAAATATTGCAAAATATGTTAAAATTCCTGACAGCTGATGAAAAAAAATTATGGGATTGAATCTTTGGAGATTATCAGCAGCATTTAATTGATTGAAGAAATCGCGTTAGGACATTTTCATACATTAACAGTTGATGAAAGCACATATATATCTGTCAACAAATGCCTCAAATTGTACTTTAAATTTAGGCTTAAAATTTTATTATACATCAAACTATTTGGTGGAATAGTGCATATGGTGCTTCTATTGTTGGCAATCAAGCAGTTTTTACACAAACCACAGTATTAACCTGTGGAAAATAGTGATATTTACACTGGAAAGTGCATCAGTGATTCTGGATAAATATGCTGCCCAGTAGGAGTATCAGGGCATTTGTGAAGCATGGAAATAAGTGAAGATAATACCAGATATTACAACTCGTGAACAATATAATTGTTTTCACAGCCAACAATAAAAGAAAATTTCCAACTTAAGTCAGGTAGTTAGCCAGACATTTTGTGCAGCAAGCATGGAAACTATGAGACACTGACAGAGTACTTTGAGGAAGAAAATTTGAATAATTCCGTACAGAAATACTGCCCTAGGAATTTAGCAGATATGAACACTCTGGAAGGTGACATCACTTTTTCCATTTATATTCTATAAATATATTTTATATTCTATAAAAAAATAACTGGAGGCAGTGTTAATTGCTTAGCATTCATTATCTTGTGTGCATATTAGAAATTCTCACCAATATATAAGTACATACTATCTTGTGACTCATTAAACTATTTGAACCTTTTGAACCTTTAGATAATTCTGTATTTTTTCCAAGGTGAGGTAAGTTCTTTTAGTGATGTAAGCTATTTACTGACTAGTCGATACATTGGCCAAAAGAATAAGATTCCTGCATTCCGCACTGTATAAATCAGGTCAGGTCAAGTTGGGGAGCGGCCAAAAGAATAAGATTCCTGCATTCCGCACTGTATAAATCAGGTCAGGTCAAGTTGGGGAGCATGCACTAGTATAGCATATAGCATACTAGCAAAATACCCGCGCTTCGCAGCGGAGAAGTAGTGTGTTAAAGAAGCAATGAAAAAGAAAAGGAAACATTTTGAAAATAACGTAACATGATTGTCAATGTAATTGTTTTGTCACTGTTGTGAGTGATGAGTGTTGCTGTCATATATATATATATATATTTACACACACACACACAAACATATATATATATACATATCTATACATATACACATATATATACACACACACATATATACATACATATATATATCTACATATATACACATACATATACATACACACATACATACATACACACACATATATACACACAAATACATATATATATACATACACACACACATATATAAACATATATATACATATACATACATATCTACATATATACACACACAGCTATTTCGTATCAGTGCAAGACGCTGCTTGTTAAAATGGATAACTCCCGCTCTTACGTGCAAGTCTGCGTGGATATTATTGTTCAAGTTCTATTTAAATTTTAAATAGAAGGAATTTTTATTTAGTCGACAGAAATATCTTTGGTAGGAATGGTAAAAACAGACAGGAATATTATTCCTGAATAAATCAACTCAAACCTTAAACAACTTATAATATTTTGCTCTCCATAAAAATATATCCTGTCTAAATTATACAAGTTAGAAATAAAGTAAACTTTAAAAGAACAAACATTCAAATTTCTTTACTCTTATGTAATTTTATATAAAAAATAAACTTAGATTTTAAATATCCCAAAAGATTT
Organism: Polypterus bichir lapradei; assembly: GCA_026402145.1. Lineage (NCBI taxonomy): Eukaryota > Metazoa > Chordata > Cladistia > Polypteriformes > Polypteridae > Polypterus > Polypterus bichir. The sequence continues at coordinate 11,594,278 of JANRMT010062809.1, forward strand.
TGCTCTCCATAAAAATATATCCTGTCAAAATTATACAAATTCAAATATGAACATGCTGCATAACAAAACCTGGAAATATAAATAAAATGTGTTCCTTTCAGCAATAACAAATCAAATCATTCAGTTGTCTTTGCTC
>JANRMT010062809.1:11609413-11620295 GCA_026402145.1 Polypterus bichir lapradei
TATATATATATATATATATATATATATATATATATATATATATATATATATATACACACACATACATACATACATACATACATATATATATATATTGTAAGATTGACGCTATATAGTGCCTGACCCGGCACAGATTGGACACGGGAAACACGTGTAAGATAAATAAACTTTTATTTTTCTTCAACTGGAGGGCACGTCTCCCCCGTGAACCCTCCAGCCACACCACAGTCCCAAGCACACAATAAACACAAACACTTTCTCTTCCTCTTTGGCACCACCACTCCTTCCAAGCAACCATGTCCTCCTCCACCCGACTCTGGCCCCTGAATGGTGGTTGCTGGCTCCTTTTATAGTTCATCAGGAAATGCTCCAGGTGCTTGATCCCCGAGTTCCGGCTGCTCTTCCGGGTGTGAAGAATATGTTACCCATATGGGCTCAGGAGTCCCAAACACAGCACCCTATGGCGGTGCCTTTCGGGACCCAACAGGGCTGCACCCAACTCCAATTCTAAGGATGCCCTGTGGGAACCCGAGGCCCTGTTCCACCCCAGGGAGGCGGCCATCTAGTATCCAGTGGGAGGTATTGCAGTGTCCAGGGCTACTCCCCCTGAATATCACATGCAGGGGCATCCCGGCTGGGTATGGATGCCAGCTATCTGTCACTATATATATATATATACCTGTATATATATATATATATATATATATATATATATATATACTAGCTGTGTAAGCCCATGCTGTAAAAAGCCCGGGGTCCTAGAAACTATTGAAATTGTCAGAAAAAAACTGAAATATAGAGATGTCAGGTAATTGAAAGGAACAACTCTGGGCATCTCTCCCCCAGGAGAAATTTGTTTTGTCAACATGCTCGCATTGCTTGTGCATTAGCGGTGGGAAGAAAAGTAAAAGGGATACCGTTTTGCCGATGTCAGCAGCTAAGCAACTTTGTCTTTCTTCTGAGGTTTTGTTTTGCTGACGTGCTGGCCCTACTTGTGTTATTAGCAGCTAAGCGAGTTTTCTGTTTCCTTGAAGGTGGAGCCCTTACCCCAAGTTCACCTCTCACTTCTGGGCCGGACAGACACACAAACACTTCCATGTTATATATAAGATATATAAAAATATATATTTTCAAATATTGTATATTATACACATACATTATATATTACAATACAGTGTATTTGTTCTGGAACTTTATGACTTGTGGGTAGAAACTATCCCTGAATCTATTAGTATGATGGTTCTGGACTGAGCACCAGTAGGTAGGAGTGAAAATGGCTGTGGGTGACAGCTGAGGTCTTTAGTTATCCTGTTTGCCTTTCTAAAGCAGTGAGTGATCCATATATCCTTAATAGAAATCAGCCGGGTGCTAATAATGTTCTGTGCTGCATTCACCACATTCTGCAGCCAGGTAGCTGGCACACTAGATGTGATTCAACCAGTGACTATGGACTCCACAGTACATCTCTAGAAGTTTGTGAGACCATATGGATAAATATGAGCTGTCCTCAGATGTCTGAGGTAGTAGAGGTGTTGGTTTGTATTTTTGACAAAAGATGATATGTGTTGTGCCCACTTCAGTTGTTAAGGAACAATCAATCCAAGAAATTTAAAGCCACTCACTGTTTCAACAGCATCACTTCTTAAGTAAGTGTGGTCTGCCTTTTGAGAACTATGACCGGCTTCTTCATTCTGCTGACATTAAGGGAAACATTGCTGTCCTGACGGCACTGAGTCAACAGGTAAACCTCTTCCCTGTAAGCTGCCTCATCATTGTTGGTGATCAGGCCCATGATGGTAGGGACATCAACAGATTTAACGACAGAGTTGGAGCTGTGTTTGGACGCACAATCAGAGGTGAAACAGGATTACAGAAGGGGGCTGAATTCTATAAATTATTTTTATATTTAAACTTTCAATTATCTCATATTTCATGTGGTTTATCACACCAAAAAAATAATAAAAAAATTTGTTTTTAATCAGTATACAGTACTTCTTAAATTGGTACTGTAGCATTTAGTAACATAGTTTCACATGGAACACTATACTTAATATGGAAAAGAAAGAAATGCTCCTGATAACAGATGTGCCTATCAGTTGGAACCAAGCATACAACTGATTAACAGTATTATTTCTTATAGAGTCAGGTCAGGTTGGGGAGCATGCACTGGTAAAGCACACGATGAAACAGCTCAGGATCCCGGTTGGCAACTCCCAGGCAGACACACGGTCCATTCCCACCCTCCTGGAAATTACCATCTATCACCCTTGGATAATCGTGCCACACGGCGGTAGTGCTGTAACTGATGCTCACTCACAATGCAGGTTATGTGCCTCATTTGGGACTCTGTGAGCAACTGGTCATTTGACACAAAGTCAAACCAGCGGTACCCAAAGGTTCTCTGAAGAGACACAATACCAATGGAGCCCAGTCTTCATCTCAGGTCACTTTTAGAGTAGAACAATAGACATACTAGTACAGTTCTCCATTTAGATTAACCCAAATCTCTACAACAACTGTCAGTCTCTTTAGAGCAAACCCTGCCTGTGCAAGATGCAAGAAGCCAAAACCGCCCTCTCTGGGTGGGTAAAAAAATCCACGATGAGGCATATGTGTAATTTATATTGTTTCTGACTGAAGGATATGTTGACATATCTAAACTGGAGATAATGTATGGAACTACACTGGATAATATGGGATGTCTGGTCACCCTAATCATAAATCATCATTAATGGATCTTTAAATATCATTGATGTATTCAGCTTTTGGAAAGAAGGTATCAGTGTTTACGGCTCAGTTGATTAAAATCTGTAATTGCTTATACAGCAACTGTGTCATAATACCCAATAATTATGACTTTTAAGCACTTCAAATATTATTTGTATTAGCTTCATATCATCATTTTCTTGAATTTAACTGTTTATAGCAGCATGATGTAAAGCAGCAGCACTAACTATACCTCAGTTCCTGCAGACTTCTTTACAAATCCACCCCAGTTACTATCTGTGTAGAGTTTACATGCTCTCAACACATTTTTGAGGGTTTTTTTCCTCTGAAGACTTTCAGTTGTCCTCTCATATCTGAAAACCTTACAATGGACTGGGGCCCCGTCCAATTTTTTTGTCTTTTTTTTTTTTTACAACTCCCTACACTCCTGAAACGTATTTATTTATTTACTGCAGGCTCTGTAACTGGATGATTAAATTGTATATGTGCAACTTTTAATCCTGCAGAAAAGAACCCTACCACTTTAGTTCTTTAGGCAGGCACTTAGTTGTATGTGACAATTAAAACACCTCGATAGATTTGCAATACATAGCTTAATCCAAAACATATGACACGGTTATGACACTTTTACCGTACTAATTCTAAACCACAATTATTTAATATGTAATTTTACTTTTGAAATTCCTTTAAAAATTTCTCAGTTTGCTACCCAGTGCGATCTCCGAAATGACCGCCCTCCCTGATGAACGTGTAGCTCCACCAGTAATTCCCTAATAACAGTAGATGTTAAACAGTTGTCTGTTTTCAAACTTATTATTACTCAGTGATTAACCATTGTTTTTAACTCTTTGCTAGTAATAATTTGTATCAGTGATGTCATGGAGGAGGGCTTCAGAGTCTCAAGTTGCTGATATATTATGTCAAGCACCTGGGGCTTCATGCATAACGCAGTGTGTATAATTCACACTATAATATGGCATAAGCACAAAAGCGGAAATGTGCTTACGCACAAAAAAATCCAGATGCATAAATCTGTGTGTTCGCCCACTTCCACGTTCTTCTGCTACATACTGTAAATCCCGGTCAGCGTGAAAAGAAACGCACGTGCACGCGCCTGCTGTCCCACTCCGTCTCCTCCCAGAATTACGCCTCTTTGAATATACAAATCAATATAAATAGCCCTTAAGCTTAGCGTTCTGTTAAAACGCAATGGCAAAAACACGTGGGGAGAATAGAAGAATTTCAGCGAATACCAAGTGGAGGCAAGGAAAAACGTACTATATGTTGGTTTAAACAGTGGTATAAACAACAAAAGGAAGTTGGCCGAGTGACATAGAGTGTCGGAGAAATTTGAAAGCTCAAGTTCACAAAGTCGCATAGTGCCCGAAATAAAAAAGAAGCTGTCAGATATCAAAATTGCTGTGAAAAGGCGAGTCGTGGCCCACCGTCTGAGTTTCATATGAAAGCATATTAGGGTACAAAGAAGAAAAAAAATAGGCACACAGTGGGAAAAAAGCAAGAAATGTCAACTTTAATTTCTAAATTTCCACTTTAATCACGTAGTTTATTTTGTTATTAAAGTAGAACATCATAAACTTCATCTTAAAATCATTTAATTTACTAGTTTCTCAAATCCCATTATAACTAAAGTAGCACATTAAATGCTTGTTTTGTATTTGATCTTCTATGTGCTCTGTGTGCATGAATCACTACATGCTTCCGGGCTTCCTCCAACAGGACAGAGAATCCATTACATTCGTAATATTACAGCTCTCTGAATAATTAAAATACTGAGATGTATACGTGATATTATTTTCCTGATTATAGGAGTTAAAGCATGTTATTAAACATGGGAACACGGTGGCACAGTAATTGTGCGCAACCTCCGATGAAACAATTTATTGCAGCAGTAGTCTCTTTCAAAAGTACTAACCCCCAATTCCTGTCCTTACTTTTCTTTCTCCAAATACCCAATTGCCACATAATCAGCTCTGTAATAGACGTTAAGCCATCTGTAAGCTTAGAACGCTGATTCTTCAAATCTTTTAAGGTACATTGAAATATCTTTGTAGTATACACCAGTCCCAGCAAGCATACAGCGCGAGGCAGGGACAATCAGTGAATGAAGTGCCAGATCCTTGCTAGCGCTGCGACACCGCGTCCTTGCATGCTTAATTATTAACAATATTGATTATTTAAATGAAGTTAAAGTTTTATCTGTATAATATAATAAACATATTTTGTTGCATTTCATCTTAAAAATGTTATCGTCATCATATGTAAATACGCTCTTTATAAAGTGGCTCAGGTTGTGCAATATTTTAACTATCGCAAGTTTACAGTGAGGTAATTGTACATATAAGTACAAACAGTTCTACAAGGAGCACTTGATGGACTGATTGAGTGCGTTTATAGTTCTTGGGATGAAACTGTTTCTGAACTGTGAGGTCCGTACAGGAAAGGTTTTGAAGCGTTTGCCGTGTGAGAGCGGTTCAATAGACTGAGCATGACTGAGTCAGTGTGTGCTTGATGCTGTATATCGATAATTCTCTTTCCAATCAGCTTCTCCAAGTGGTGCAGTGAGAGTAATATGGAAAAAGATGATCCGCTGTGGCAACCCCTAACGGGAGCAGCTGATGAAAGAAGAAAAAGAAAGTGCAGTGAGAGTAACAACGCTAAAGCAGCTATTTTATTTAGAATAGTTTGACCATTCCATGGACCATTATATTGTTACAGGTTAATTACAATCAGATGCATTAAACTAATAAACAATGTGCCGTTAATTTCACCATATTTATAAAGCCGCGTCAGGGATGTGGATCTAAAAAATAAATTGTAACCACACAGGAACAGTAGCACTGCTTTAACGCTGGGTGTCGCCAGTCTGCAAAACCGAGCGCAGAACTTGCGGCGCACAACAGGGTATGAGAGACCGTGGAAATGTGCGTGGCTTTACGACAAGTTTAGGTTTTATACATCGCGATTTGAACGTGGAAACGTTCTTACGCAACATTTTTGTGCGTACACACCGTTTATACATGAGGCCCGGGTCTATCTGTCCACTATAAACGATCTACGCTCTAATTAATGTAAGTTACATCGTTATATGAACGTATGTGAAACTCCAAGGGGCACTCCCCCGGCTCTTGGATTTTATATACGTCACAGAAGGGATAAGATCCTGATATTTACAAACCGTAGAAACGCCAATGATTTGTATCAAACAAACGCCGCGTAAAATAACTTTTAAGATCTTTCTTTGAACTTTTTCACTCGTGATCACCACGTTTTCGTGTACTAAACAAACTCCTACCTTCTTCCTCCTCCATTCTTAACTAACACTATACAAGTGGGGGTGGCCTCAAGACCTCGAAGTCACACTCGACCACCGTCGACAAAAAATAAGCTCTTTACTTCTACATTATAGCAAACAGTAACAAATATTGCAGAAGAACTTTCACACCTTTCAACACTCTGTGTGCAGCTCATAAGGAAAACGTTTACATGTCGCGTCTTATCGGAAGTAGAGCAATGCGCGTGCGCATGCACCAACCCGAAACCGGAATCTGACGTCATTTTCAGCAGTGTGCTGCTCGTTCTTCTAGAGAGAGCAAGAGTGTCACCTGTTTGTCTCGAGAGAATGTGTAGAGCTACCCGAGGGGGCTTCACTGTCTGGGGCAGGTAGGGTTGAAACACACTTCTGTCCCGGGTGGTTGCAAGTTGTCATTTTAGTTATAATAAATCGCCGTGTCCTCGTCAAATCGAGTATGAACGCTGGTGGAGTAAATGATAAATGTACTGGTGGGAGGTTATTTTTTTCTCGAAGCGACAGGCTAATTATAATAGGAAAAGGTGATGCGGCGGTTATTGTAAAACAAACAAGCAGCTAAGCTAAAACGCACCTGAATGACGCAGAAATGCAATGAAGTGCCCTAGCCAGGCCTAAGCTCGTCATATCACACACTTTAATTAATATTCAATTAAGTTTTTAGGTTTTTTTTGTGATTTAACATACTTACCTTGACGCGTCCTCAATTTAACGGCGAAAACCCCGTGCAATTGCCTTTTATATTTGTAATAATTCTTGCTGACATTTTATTTCTTTTTTGGTTTGTAATCTTTCTCACAAATTAGATACATAAGGTATACGCTGTACTCGTAAGAAAAGTAAACTGTGATTGCAGCATTCCGAACGGAATTCCCAGGCTGAAGACTCTGGCCTTCTTGCGTGTGATGAGAACAGAGCTGGTCATGGCATCATGCGCTTATCTTGTGCTGTCTGCACTTTCATATTGCTGGGCATCTTTGTATATTGCGAATTTCTTCTTCCCCATACAGATATACAGAAATCGCGTCACCTAATGAGGACGGCTTTTGTAAAAGCATTTTGCTATAGTAAGATCTTCTGTGTAATAGTTTTTTTATATAGTTTTAAAGGAGACCCTAAGGATCGAACGACTGCACTGTCGCAAACTAACGATGACCAAGTCGTTTTAGTGGACTTTTGTGTTTACAGTCTTCCTTTTATAACTGTGGCTATAAAGTCATTGAATGTGTATTATGTGAGTTGTAGGAGGATTTGAAGGCGCACATTCCGCGCTGGGCAGAGTCTCTGTAGGTCATCTTATGACAAGGAATCGTTTTGTTTTCTTTCTGACCTTAAGTGAGAGACGAATTTTCAAATACAAATAACAAAGAGCCGCTATGAAGAAATCATCTTGTTGCTTTTCTAAAGCATCTGAATTTATATCTGTTTCGCTTACGCATATGACCAGAGAAACTTGGAAAACCAAACTGTATACCCATCTATGTGGTGCCTTCCATTAACCGCTCTGTTTAGGACTATACACAGCAGTGGTGACATTTGAAATTTTGACCTTGTGATTAATCACTCAATATTACCTTGATTAATTTAATTACAAGGCATTTTCAGTTGACTGTGCATATCCAAACAGTGAAAGAAAATGGTTTGGTCTGAAGTCGGACTCTTTTCATAGTAGGTTACTCCACTGATAACAGGTTTGTCAATTTGATTATGCATTTTCATTATATGTTCAAACAATATCTTACTAAATCTTTCAGTTCAGCTTGTGTTTGATTACTCTGCACACTTTCATAAACGTGTGCTGAAGGCACTGTTTTAATTTTGGTTAAACATTTTAGGATGTAATAGCGCATCAGGCGTTTTTGAAAAGTGCTGGATCTAGAATTAGTTATTAAAAAATAGTTGTGATATGTGTTATTTGTATTTTGGTTTATTTCTTGTTTTTATGTTGATTTGGGAATAACTGTTATAACACCCTAAAATATAATTCCAATTTCTTACTTAATTCTGCTTAATTGTAGTAATCAACAAATATGATTTTTTTTTTGCAGTAGATAAAGTAATTTTATTAAAACGAGTTGTAATCACAGAGAAGCCAAGAGAAGGTATTTAACGTGACCTGGACAATCTTCAAAACAGGGAAACCCTCTAAAACACAGTTCTAGAGAAGTTCATAGTTCCACACACTGGCAAAGATGTTTAACAGTGCCCTACAGGAAGCAACTGTAGGATTTAAAGGATTTAGTGGTTCGTGTTGAGTATTCTCCTGGTCTAGGCATTGGGTATAATCAGACAATTACTCAAAGTGTTGGTTTGAATGCAAATCATTTTATACTGTGCTCTAAGGAGTGTTTACAGTATTGACATTATGCTGAGTCTGTATATTTTGCCTTACTGGACGCCACAGCTTTAGAAGCTGTACAGAAGAGAGCAACCCAATGCATCCTTAGGCTAAAGTACATGCCTTCCGTAGACAGACTAAGGAATAAATCCTGAAGATTTTCATCAAGAAAATAGAAAACTGCATGCATACGTAATCCAGGTCTTTAAAATTCTTAAAGTTGTAAAGGTTGATCCAACATAATTTGTTTAATTAAATAGTGGATGAAACATTCTAGGATGCTAGTGATAATTAAGTAAGGTGCACTTAAGATATAATCCAAAGGTCATCTCTTCATGTAAATGATTGTTGGAATTTGGAGCAAGCTAGCAAATAATGAGTTAAAAATGGAATTTTTTTTTAGCTTTTATAACATATCAAAATGAGATATTTTCACAGTCTAGCTATTAAGTAAGATAATGAGTTCAATAGACTTAATGGGCCTCTCTTGTTCATATTAAATTATTTATGTTCTGAAACAAGATATGTGATAAACTTAAAATTATACTCGACTTGCTTGGCCATTTTGGATATTTTAGAGATTGGCTGTTAATAATAATAATAAGTTTTATTTATGTAGCGCCTTTCACACACTCAAGGACACTTTACAATTCAATACAGACATTAACAAGACAGTAGAAATTACATACACGAAAAATAATAATACTCATTGAAAAGATGTGTTTTTAACAAATGTTTGAAATTAATAATAGATTTTTCTTCGCGAAGGCTGAGAGGGAGAGAATTCGAAAGCTCTGCCACCCATAGTTATTAACCTGTATTTAGGTACAGTAAGTAACTTAGCGTCCGATAATCTTAATGTACGGGCAGCAGTATAAGGAAGCAGCAGCTCAGACAGATAGAGGGGCTAACGCATGGTGGGCTTTAAAGGTGAGAAGGATAATTTTGTATTTGATTCTTGAAGAAACTGGTAACCATTGTAAATCATAGAGGACAGGAGTGATGTGAGCAGATTTTTCAGTGTGTGTAAGTAAACGAGCAGCAGAATTCTGAACATATTGTAATCTGTTGATATATTTAGTTGGGAGGCCATAAAACAAAGCATTGCAATAGTCCAGACAGGTAGTGATGAAAGTGTGAATGAGTGTTTCAGTATCCTTCACAATGAGGAAAGAATGCAGATGAGCAATGTTGCAAAGATGAAAAAAGACTGTCTGTACTATTGAACTAATGTGTGATTGAAAAGTAAGAAGCTGATCAAAGGTGACACCCAAATTACAGACTGATGGTGAGGGTTGAACCAGGATCCCATCAATGTCAATTTTTAGCCCATGAAGGGTAGAGAGGATAGATTTGGTACCAACTAATAAGATTTCTGTTTTATCAGGATTGAGTTGTAAAAATGTATCTGTCATCCAATGATTGATTTCCCGAATGCAGCCAGTCAGTGCAACAGGTGAAGATGTTGCAGTTGCATCAACACTTACATAAAGTTGTGTGTCATCGGCATAGCAGTGGAAGCTCATACCATACCGACAAATAATCTCACCTAATGGGAACATATAGATGTTAAAGAGGATTGGACCCAGAACTGACCCTTGTGGGATACCTTGTGTTAATGAAGTAGTGGCAGATTTGTATTCCCTAATGAAAACATAATACTGGCGATCACTGAGGTATGATGTGAACCAAGAAAGAGCGGCACCAGAGATACCAATAGCTGAAAGTTGGGACAGTAAAATGTTATGGTTAAATGTATCAAATGCTGCGCTCAAGTCAAGAAGAACTAGAATAGCGGCCATCCCAGAATCTACAGTTAAAAGTAAGTCATTGGCTACCTTAAGTAAAGCAGTTTCAGTGCTATGTTGGGCTCTGAATCCAGATTGAAAAGACTCAAGCAGGTTATGCAAATTTTAAATAATCATCGAGTTGAGCAGCAACAGCCTTTTCTAAGATCTTAGTCATAAATTAGGCTGACCCGCCTTTTAAGGCGACCGACTTTTAAGTTGACCACTTCTTAAGGCAATTCAATATGTAGATCAATTTGATATTTTATACAAACTCATTAATTTGGTTATATTGCATTTGAGCGGTATTACTTTAATACTCGTAGTTTCTGTTATGTTTGTGATGAAATTTAAACTTTTTTTCTATATTGAGGTCGCCCTTTAGAACCCCCCTGATATTTACTACGCAGTGAGGCATTTGTACTCCATCAACATTAATTATTTCCAGAGACATAATTTTGTCTATTTTTCCAGCGCATCACGCATAAATGCAAGGGAACGATGGGAGCACCAGAACTCTGCTCAAATCATGTCGCTTCGTACTGCAAGCTGCAAGTAGTAAGTCTGTGATAAGCGGAATACCGCTACGCTTTCCACTCACGGGACGGAAGGACAATCACGACCGCTTTATATAGTAAGAAAGAAGAAGAAGATATCGCACAGTCTGGAGTAGAAAATCATCTTTTACCTGGAAAAACGAAA
>JANRMT010062809.1:11620305-11675301 GCA_026402145.1 Polypterus bichir lapradei
AAATCCCATCGTGCATTGCAAAATGGACGGGGCGTGTGTGAAACTCCGCGCCTGCGTAGCACTCACGGGACGGAAGGACAATCCCGACCGCTTTTATATAGAAGGATGGAAGATTAGAAATTGGGTGATAAAATTTTAGCTGTAAGGGATCTGAGCCAGGTTTTTTTAAAAACAGGGGTTACAGCAGCAGTTTTTAAATCACTTGGAACAACATGGGTGCGGAAACTACAGTTGATAAAGTGAGAAATGGGGGCAGAAAGTTTGTCAGTGCAAGCCTTAATCAGTAAAGTAGGGGCAGGATCTAGGTGGCAGGTAGATTGATTTAATTTAGATATTACTTCAGCAGTATAAGTTGGTGTAGTGGGGTTAAATTTAGATAAATAAACTGTAGATTTAGAAATATGATCAGTCGACAGAGATGAGGAATGATTAGGGGTGAAACTTTGATATATGGTCATAATTTTTGACTGAAAATAGTCCAAAAATAGATTACAGTGCTCAACAGAGAAATAAGGATTTTTAACAGTAGGTTGACAAAGTCTGTTAACTGTATTAAAAAGAGATCTAGGGCGACAAGTACCAAAGTCAATAAGAGTGGAAATAGTACTTTGAATGTGCAGCTGATAATGCACAACTGTATTCCTTCAGGTGTTCGGTGTCAGCCAGGGCATGAATAGCCAAACCAGTCTTCTTCCAGAGCCTTTCCAAGCGGCAACCAGATTGTTTCCAGGTTGTTCTAACCTAGTTTGTTTCTGAAATTCTTGTTAGAGGAAAAAAAATATTGGGTGCTGTTATTTGTTTTGTAATTGTACCTATGCATCAGTGGTGACAGGGTTTCTGCATTTGTTTGACATTGTTCACTTTAAAAGTATTTAATTTACTGCATTTTTAACATTTCTGTTGCTGTTTTATATTTAACAGTTGGGTAAGAGTTTATCTGTGTCCTTTTTAAAAAGTGTTTTAAGAATACAGTGGACAAAAATGTTTTTCTGTTCTGAACTTGTTGTCAGAAATGACAGTATACAGTTCTGCTGTTTTCCACATTCACCCTTTGTATTGTCCAGTTCTTTGATATTGCATGCTTTAATGAGTTTTTAAAAGACCCCTTATTTGCTCCTCACTTTTTGCTCTTCTGTCGGCACAGAGTGCGTACAGTTTTTATTGTGTGCTTGTAGATTTGCTCCTTTTCACATTTGGTAAGTACATTCTAAATAGCTTCAATCTGTGTCTCACCTATTTTGTGTATTAAATATTGTGCAAGACTGAAAGAGGAAATGGTAGCACAGAGGCCAAGAATGTTTTACATTGGAACTGCGCAGCTTGAGATGAAATTGTAGCCCAGGCACTAGTTGAAAGTAGTTGGCTATTTTTTTGCCTGTTGTCCATATAGGGTTTTCTGTCTGCATTTTGAGTTGCATCACTCAAAGATCACAAGAGTTACCAGATAGCACTGACATATTTTAAGTGACCCAGTTAAATCATTGTTGGTGTGCAAGTGTGCTGTATGATGAACTTACACCACACTTGTGGTTCTTGCCTTGCACTTCTAGAATATTAGAATGGGTGAATGTGTGTGTGTGTGTGTGTGTGGGAGTCCACTGAGATGATTTGACACCCAGTCAAGGTTTACTTTGTACTAGTGCTGCCAGCTTAGGCTCCACCGTTATTCTTAAAATTGTATTAAGTCATAGCATTCTTATAAAAGGTTAGAAAAAAATACATGGATTTACTGATGTAAGAGGTAGAATTGCATTGATTGTATGATTTTTGATACTATTGCAGTAACAAAGATGCTATCAACTGGAGTGTGGGAGCATTAGCATACTGTAGTGTACTAGTGAGCTATGTTTATATAACCTTATGCACTATCAGCTGCTTTACTTCTCTCTTACCACATAAGCTAAAAAAGGTAACAGTATACATTTTTGCAAAGTATTAAACTCATAATTAGGGCAAGAAAAACTGCCCAGAAGTGAAATGTTGATAAAATTAAGCTCTTTGTGTTGTATGCTTGATATTTGATCATTGATTACTGGAATCTCATCTCTAATGGTCAGTGTTTGTAAAGGATGCTCTTTGGCATTTGTTCTACTACAGTTGTACAGTGACAAATTTCTTTTAAAATGTAAAGAGATTTTCAGTCTTTATAATTTGAGTTATGATAGTAGACCTTACCTTTGAATTGGTGTACTGCTTTAGTTTATCAACCTCACAGTTCCAGGACACTTCTGTCCTGGTCACTTTTCTAGTAAAGGTTCTATGTCTCCTTAAGTTAGTCATCCCCTTTCTGTGTGTTCTGTAAATTCTGAATTTGAATTTTAAAATGCAATTCTAATTTTAGATTGCACTATTAATAACACTGTGAATAAATAAGAATGTAATTTTTAAGTGTGTTGTATTTTAAGGATGTGAATAAAAAATGTTGAAGCACTTAGCTAATTTAAAGATAAAAACTGTTTAGGAAGTAAAAACTGTTAGCACCTATGACTCTGTCCCTCTCCCTTCCTACCCTACGCCTTCAATCACAATGCGCTTTACAAAGCAAACAAGGTTTTAGTATAACTTCCTTGTAAAACTACATAAATCCTATAAATCAGATTTGCACAGCAGTTTCAAATCATGTGTTATGACAAAGCCAACTCTTGACTGTCCCAGGTAAAACTGGTCGTGAAACCCTTTCCCTTCAAAGCATGCAAACTGGGGAGGACTGAGGTTCACAATGAGTGTTTCTGGCATGGCACATTTTCTAACATGGGCATGGAAGCATCAATCAGATTATAGCAAAGTAGAGAGAAAGTGTACATCTTTAATAGAATAATTTACATCTACACTTTCATATTCTAGTGACTTAATGTGACTGCAGTCAAAACTTACACATTGTCACTACTGATTTAAGGAAGTTTTAGTGACATAGTGGTGTAGAATACCTTTTTACAGGCATGCACAATGTGTGGAATCCCTCAGCACAGGAAAATGTCAGGAGCTTTTGCCAAAGGAGTCAGTCAAGTCCTTTCCCAAATGACGTGTTGGTTCAAAATAGCAATCTGTGTGCCAGTGTCCTCTTCTAATGGCACTTTAGAAGAAAATCCGTGAGAAGAAAATTAACCTAGTAAAGAAGGCTTCATGATTTTGGTTTAGCCTCTCTTATTTTTGGTGCCCCAATTCTTGTATATTTTCTTTTTATGAGATTGTAAGTTTACATTTTCATTTGAAATAAGTAAATATTGCATTTGGAGACTGTATTCTTTCTCACTTTAGAAAAGCATTGGCATGATAAATTTTTGTAGGTATGAAACACAGAATAAATAGTCGAGTCACCCTGTCATGCTAGCAGACACTGCAGATGCACAGAGTGGTCCACATTACCTTCCAGTGTTCAGCAGAATATGCAAAAATGTTCTGAAAATTAAATCAGCCAACTTTAAGCTGCTGTAATATAGTATTAAGTTATAAGTTTTTTGTAAATATCTGCACAGTTCTGATTCTTCATACTAAACATTTACTAGCTTTCTTGGATATTAACCGCTTATGCACACAGTGGGACGCCACCATATTTCAAAATTTATTGGCTAACTAAGAAGATTACACTATTCAAGCTTTTGATGCAAGTCAGGCCCCTTTTTCAGGCATCTACATCTTGCCTGGAGAATGGGCCTGATTTACCTTGAAAGCTTGCATATTGTAATTGTTGTGATGTGAAATTTTGCATAAAAGTTGATAAATATTTTGTATATTTTTATTTGTAACTTAGACAAAGCAATGTAATATTAGTGTTACATTATTGAAAATAACAGCAATGGGTTGATGGTTTAAGAACCCCTTCCCCCCTTTTAGGACTGAGTCTCTTTGTAATTCTACGAAATTGTTGGGAGAAGTGCCTCAAACAAGTTTAAATGATATTTGTCTGCAGGGCTCCCAGTCAACCCCCACAGGAAAGCCAGGTTGCCTAACTGCCAAGCTTTACGTTAACATATGGTTTGGAGGGCAGGTGTGAAGGTGTTCTATTCCCCCATTGGTCTGAAGTATGGCTGTTTAGAACTGGCTTGTATCAAAAGCCTTTAAGTACGACGACGCCCTATTGGCTCTAGGGATTAGACAGAAAACCTATAAATTTGGCTGCTTTACCTCACCCTCTCTCTCTTACCAAAACGATGAAAGACCATCTCACACCATGAACTGAAAAGGACAACACAATGAAGAGCACAGCTCGGCCGTCATATTGAGACAGGCATGTGGCCTGTTCTAAAGTAAGCTGACCACAAAATGATGCCTTAACTAGAGACATTTTAAGTAACTAATAAGTATGTGTACCACCTGAAACTACACATCACCATTTATCAGGTTGTATGGTTGCCAATATTGAAATGTACTTTGCATATTGTTATTATTTATGAATATTATCACTAATACATTATTTAAGTGGTAACTTAACTCCTGCTTGTCTTTTACTACACCTAATTGCCTAAGGTTATAGATGTAGGAGGGGAGAAGGTATATGGTACAATACCTTAGAAACAGTGGTAAGTCTGTGAGATTTGAGGCATTCTGACAAAGGGTACATATTAATACTACAAAAGGGGAAAGTAGAGTAATATATTACTCTACCAAGACAAAACAATAATCTTTTTAGTTAGCCAATAAAATGTTTCATTTTGCTTGACTTCTCATTACATCCGTAATTGCTAACACGGTACAATACCCTAGTATAACTCCATTAAAAGCATTAATTGTATTTTTACTTACTGTCTTCTATGAAATAAATCATTAATTTCTCTTTCATTAGTAAAATATGCATCTTGGATAAGAATAATAAAAAAACTTCACAAAGCTCCGAGACTACAGAAAGGACTCCTTTTTGCTCTCCGTGGGAGTAGCTCTGCTCGCAACATGAAGGGGATGGGGGAAAGCGCTCAGGAGCCCCATCCCCAGAAGAGTTGAAACCATTGGAGAGCCAATAGGGTCAGGTCTGTTGGGGATCAGAACTGGTGTGGCGCTGAGGTGTCGCCCACTGCATGGTAGTACTCGGGTCCCGATTTGAGGCAGCCCATACGGGTGGGCGCATGGAACGCCCTGTCACTCCGGCAAGATGAATATCTTCCTCTGCTGTCGGAGGAGCTGCGTAAACTCCACATTTCAGTGGCAGCAGGTACTGGCACCAGGTACTGGCCAGATCTCTGTAGGTGGAAACACCTTTTATTGGTCTGGTTGGTCTGATGGCTGTCATACTTGGGGAGTAGCTGTTACTGTAGCGGATTGGCTTCTTTCGATTGTGTCCGATGTCACTCCTTTCAATGAGTGTATTATGGGACTCCCTGGGTGCCTTGTCTGTTGTCTCAGTGTATGCTCAGACCGTGGTGAGTAATGTTTCGGCTAGGGAAACATTTTATTCCCAGCTTCGCTCGGTGGTTGATGGGTGCCCACAAGGTGACACTCCTCTGGTCATGGGTGACTTCAGTGCAACCACTGGCACTGACAGGGCTGGCTATGAGGATTGTCTCGGTCCCCATGGGTCTGGTGACCGTGTTGAAAGTGGCTCCATGTTCCCAGACTTTGCAAAAGATCAGGGGCTGCAAATCGCTAGTTCCGGGTTCCAGTGCCCTGAACCGCATCGTTGGACTTGCTACTCCAATACTGGTGGTGCGGTGAAGGAGATCGATCACATCCTTGTGGGCAGATGCTGGAGGCTATTGCAAAACTGCAGGGTCTACAGAAGTGCCCATTTTGTGAATTCTGACCACAGACTTGTTGTTGCTATTCTTGGGATCCAGCTTAGGTCCAGTAGGTTACCACCTACTAGGAAAATGAGCCTGGACTTGGCCAGACTCCAAGACTAGGCTGTTTCTAATGAGTTTTCACGTAGTTTATGTGAGGAACTTTCAGATTTGGGTATGACTGCCAATCCTAATGTGATGTGGGAGACCTTCCGTGACAAGACCCTGTAGGTTGCTGAGTGTTGTGTTGGTGTTACTGGTGTTCCCAGAAGGATGTGTTACATCTCGCAGGGCACCTTGGATGTCATTGAGAGGAGTCGCAGCGCACGGCTCAATGGCAACTCTGGTCTGTACCGGGAACCGAGAAGGACGGCTGCGAGGGCTCTGAGGGCAGATAAAGAGGCGTTTGTTAGAGGAATCTGTGAGCAAGTGACACATCATCTGTGATCTAGCGACCCACGTCCTGTTTACAGAGAAATCGAAGCATTACGCACATCTGAATCTGTTCCTCGAAGAGTCGCAGTCAGGGCAGCAGATGGAATGGTCGTTACGGATGACACTGCAGTTGTGACCCGCTGAGCTGGCTACTTTGAGCAGTTATTCAAAGCTGATCCTCCGGCTAGGACGTTGGATATCTCTGCGTCCACGGTTCTAGAGGCTGATCCTCCAATTAGTATATATATATATATGTATATATATATATATATATGTATGTATTGTGATGTTTACCCCTAGGTATTTAAACTGTTCTGCAATGATAAAAATAGGGTATCTAATATTATATGCTTGAGAATTGACTGGAAAGAGTACACTTTTATTCAGATTAATTCTGAGACCAGAGATCTTTTGAAATTCTGTGTGTGCTGTTAAGACTGTAGGCACAGAATTTTCTGGGTCTGATATATACAGTACCATATCATTTGCATATAACGAAATTTTCTGTTCCAGTCCTTCTCTGATAATCCCCTTTATCTGATCAGTATTTCGACAATTATTTCCAGTGGATCAATGTAAATTGTAAACAGTAGCGGTGACAAGGGGCATCCTTGTCTACTACCACGTTCTAGTTTAAAGTAGTCTGAGCAAATTTTGTTGATACAAACTGAAGCTTCTGGGTTAGTATACAGTAATTTGATCCATACACAAATGTTCGGGCCAAACCCAAACTTCTCTAATGTAGTAAAAAGGTATTTTCATTCAATCGTGTCAAATGCTTTTTCTGCATCCAATGATAATAATATTTCTAGGGTGTTTGATTTAGTTGGTGAGTATATTACATTAAACAGGCGTTGAAGATTTGAAGATAAGTCTCGGCCCCTAATAAATCCAGTTTGATCTTGTGATATTACCGAGGGCAGCACTTTCTCCATCCTTTTAGCTATGATTTTAGAGAGTGTTTTAACGTCATTATTCAGAAGTGAAATTGGTCTGTATGATGCACATTGTAATAAGTCCTTATTTTGTTTTGGAAAAACGGTGATTAGTGCTTGGTGAAAAGTTTGAGGAAGAGTTTGGTTATCTCTGGCTTCTGTAAATGTTGCTAATAGGAGGGGAGCTAGCTGAGTGGAGAATTTCTTGTAAAATTCTGCAGGGTAGCCATCAGGGCCTGCTGCTTTCCCGCCTTGAAGTGACTTTATAGCATCTAGTAATTCTGATAACGCCAGAGGTTTATCAAGTTCCTCCGCACTAAAAGTGTCTATTTGTGGTATTTGTAATGTATCCAGAAATGCATTAGATTGTGTATTGTCTTCTTTAAACTCAGTAGTATATAGGGATTTATAGTAGTATGCATTATATTTTTGTGGTCGATGATTTTATCTCCGTTCGCGTTGGTGATTACTGAGATTGCGTTGCGCACTTCTTGCTTGTGAATTTGTTGAGCTAAAAGCTTATTAGCTTTCTCTCCATGTTCATAGTAATGATGTCTGGATTTATAAATTAGTTGTTCAGTTTCTTTAGTTGTCAAGAGGTTTAGTTCTGAATGTAGAGCCTGCCTTTTCCTATGTAGAGTCTCGCTTGGTAGCCTGGCATGTTGTTCATCTATTCTAGTAATTTTGCTTTTTATCTCTGCTACTTTCTTGGTTTCTAATTTATTTATGTGGGAAAGATATGAGATAATTTGTCCTCTTAAGAAGGCCTTAAGAGTTTCCCAGAGTATTCCTGCAGAGATCTCTGAGGATGTATTTGTCTCTAAAAAGAAATTGATTTGTTTGGATATAAATTCTGTACAATTCTCGTCCGCTAATAGAAGCGGGTTGAGACGCCATCTGCGGGGTGTTTGTGTGTGGGGCTTAGTAACTTCAGCTCCAAGATCGTAGGTGCGTGGTCAGAAATAACAATAGCATCGTATTTGCAAGTTTTAATCATAGGCAAGTTATCTCTATATATGTTTGTCCGCGAATGAATTAGAAGAAGAAGCACTAGATGGCAGTAGAGAGACAGCTAAAACATAGGCATTGCATTAAGAATCTCCTCCAGGCTTATACTACTGTAGTACTCCAGTCACACCTCAAAACGCAAACATTCAAACTAAACAAATTGTTGTGCTTTAAATTAACTAAAGAGATCTTCATTTAGATCTTGATCTTTGTTTGTCCGCGAATTCCACGCATGCGTAGACCATCTTCCGGTTTAGTATGTTGTTGTTACTCACGGATGTCAACAATGTGCCGGAATAACGCAAGGGGTGATGGACAGTGTTACGCTGGTTAGCTCCTGAGGCCTGGTTAGAGAAGGAGATTGCCGAAGATAAATGGTACGTGCCTACGTAACATATGAATGAAAGAAAGACAGTGGGTAAAATGAATGACAACGTAACAGCACGTTCCGAAAATTATTATTATGTTGTAGCCGGTGAGTGCTGCGCGTCTCACAGTTGTACCGTGGCTTGCTCACATGTCAGTGAAGTGATCCCTATTTATGCTTTGAAGAGCCTGGATGCCTGTGTGTCCCCCTTTTATAACCATTTCTCCGTGTATATTGCCATACTCTTTGGATTGCCGCAAAGCAACCTGCGAGATTGGAGAAAGGTTGAGAAGACATCGTTAGAGGAAACGATAGCGTCGTGAAAACGAGACGGACTATGAACGGATAGAAGCAGAAATGCTCCCACACCACCACATAATTACTATTTGGACAGTGATTCCCAGCAGACCGTTCCAATCGAATCAATGCCCAAGGGTTTTCTGTTGTAATTTTGTTTCCCTTACAAAAAATCGTAATGCTGTGTGACGACGGGCCCAGTTCACGACTGGCAGTCGTGTTTAAACAGGGAGCCCTTCATAGACAACTTTAATACGGCAACGTAGTTGGTCGCACATGGCTAGTTGTCTATAAAGAAATAATCAATTCTTGAGTAGCAATGATGTACTGGTAAGTAGAAAGAATATGTTCTTGAGTTTGGGTTTAAAAACCTCCAGGGGTCTGATAAGTTGTGATTAGTTATAAACTTTGTAATTATCTTTGCGGTGTTAGATGCCGTTCCCCCTGTGGAAGAAGTCCTATCTGAGAGTGGATTTAGAACACAATTAAAGTCCCCAGCCATTATAATTTTATGAGTGTTCAGATTGGGAATGGATGCAAATAAATTTTGTATAAATTCCTTATCATCAACATTAGGTGGATAAACATTTATCAAGATCATTTTACAGTTAGAAAAGTCTCCCATGTCCATTACATATCTCCCTTCAGGATCCAATACTACATCTGATGCTACAAATGATACTGTTCTATGTATGAGAATTCCCACACCTCTAGTTTTCTTTGTAAAACTAGAATGGAACATTTGGCCAGTCCAGTCTTTTTGCAGCCAGAACTGATCCTTGCTTAGTAAATGGGTCTCCTGTAAAAATACTATTTTAGCGTTTAGACCTGTTAGGTGAGAGAGTACTTTCTTTCTCTTTAATTCGTGATTCAGGTCTTTAACATTCCAGCTCACGAAGTTAACTGTCCCATCATGGAGACATTGATTCTGAGTTTTTGATGTAATTTTATAGTCTTAACTGGAAGTGAGTCTGAGTTTTTGATGTCATTTTATAGTCTTAACTGGAAGTGAGACAGCTTTGGCCTTAATTTCCTATTTCACTTAGAGTTATTGCCATGCAGCCTATTATTACGTTGGTAGTTATAATTATAAAGATTAAAAGGATAGATTAGGTATAGATCAAGCCTGCTCTCTTTCTCTCTCCCCCAACTCTCCCTTTTTGCCTCCCCACGTGAGTCTAGAACCCACTTCACACAGTCCCGGTCCTCTGACATACCCAGAGACAGAGCACATCCAAAGCAAAACAAGCCCCCACGGAGTGTCGTTTTTGGGTTAAAAAATAGAGATATCTATTACCAATATAGTCTAAAAAATTGTGCACTTAGAATATACTAGCAAAATACCCACGCTTTGCAGCGGAGAAGTAGTGAAAAAGAAAAGTAAACATTTTAATAATCACGTAACATGATTGACAATGTAATTGTGTTGTCATTGTTATGAGTGTTGCTGGCATATATATTTTTTTTTTTTTTTTTGTGTGTATATTTCATTTATATTATATATATATATAATATAAATGAAATATACACACACACACACATATACACAAATCTACATATATATATCTACATATATATATATTAGGGGTGGGACTCGATTAAAAAAATTAACCTAATTAATTAGAGGCTATGTAATAATTAATCTTGATTAATCGTATGTAATCACACATGAAAATTTGCCCCAAATCGCAAATGTTTTTTTTTAATTTAAAAGGGTTTTAGTGGGCGACAGAATCAAATAATAGACATGGACATGAATATTGTAAACTCAAGCTTTTTTAATTTCTGAAAAAAAAAATGCTTTAAAACTGCATTTCAATTCAAAACAGAAACAAAAATATCATCCCTGGCTAAAATTGGGTAGACTTAAAAATAAAGTGTTATTTTACGTACTTTAAGTACATTTTCAGAATGGTATTGTCTTTAAATAATAATAACAAAAATTTCAACATAAAGTGCAGTTTTTCTTCTTAAAAAAATAAGGCAGAAACATAAAAGGTAATTTGACCAGTTTCACCTTTAAACTCTGAGTAACCTTAGTCAAAATTATTTTGTACATTAGGCTAAAACAGTGTGATCATTGAACATTTTGTAATTAGATGTAATTAGAATTACTAACGGTCACGGAAGTCCAATGATCCCCAGTAAGAGCCACAAAGTCCGCTTTCTGTAATGCATCTAATTTTGCTTGCTTTTCAGTGTGCACAAAACCATGCTTTTATCAAGTCTTCCGTTGGGTAGTCTTTTGAAATGAAATTTTTCTCCGATCAGTCCTAGGAACGTGCTTTATTCCGACTCTAACATTTTTGTAGCTCTGAGGTGTGCATCAATGTAATCGATGTACCAGGAAATCATGCATTGACAAAAGTTCCCCTTTGCTTAGAATTGAAAGTGTGATTAAATGCGTTATTTTTTTCAACGCGTTATGGAGTACATGCATCGAAGCTTCTCAGCTGTGCTTGTGCTAAGAAAAGGAAACATTTTAAAAATAACGTAACATGATTTTCAAAGTAATAGTTTTGTGACCGTTATGAGTGTTGCTGTCATCAAGGATTTGATTATCATTATTTCTTGCAATCAGGTTCATATTTGGAGGATGTGTTGTGTTCAAGTTATATTCCGTGTTTGTCAACCGTTGTAAAGATAGCAGGTTTCATTCATCGAAGTGTTCACCACCCAAATCGGTACTCATCAATGTAAGTTGTTCAACAGGCATTCCCGGGATTAAGTTGTGGAAATTGCCTGCGAACATTTAGCGGTAGCGTGTGTATGAACTTAATTTAATATTTTCCAGTCCTGCAAAGTCAGTTGACGTGAGCCGCTCCGAGTACATGCATCGAAGCTTCTGAGCTGTGCTCGTGCGATCTCGCGATGTCAACGGGTTTATTTAATGTTAGCTAAGACCCGGCACTTAAAAGTTTCTTTCTACAGCAATTTTAACTCCGTTACAAAGTGATCCAAAGTCTCGTTTATACCTCGTGTCTTTTTATTATACTTGTATCTCGCGAGTACCACATTCGTCGTAGGCATGACAAACGGCAGCGGGAGTGTGTCTATAAACTTAATTTAAACTTACGGTTCACACCGTGCTTTGTTTCCGCAGTAGCTGCACGTATGAATATGCTTGTATGCATCACTCGCTTCATAATCTTTTGCTGCCTTCTCAATTGTGAAATGGCGTTTTCTGTTCAGCGCTCTTTGGAGCTCTTCCTTGTTTTCTATGTATTGCGTTCAGAGTCATTTCACATGATTACGTGGGAGGCGTGATGATGTCAGATGCAACTCCGCCCCCCACGGCCATCGAGCTGAACTCCATTACAGTATGTGTAGAAAAATAGGTTCCAGTTATGACCATTACGTGTAGAATTTCGAAATGAAACCTGCCCAACTTTTGTAAGGAAGCTGTAAGGAATGAGCCTGTCAAATTTCAGCCTTCTACCTGCACAGGAAGTTGGAGAATTAGTGATCGATCAGTCCGTCAGTCTGTCCTACCTTCCTTCCGTCCTTCCTTCCTTCCTTCCTTCCTTCCCCTTTTATTAGTATAGATATAATCTTCAGCAATCGTAGTGTATTAAGATAATACACCCGGATAATAAACTTGGGGAATGATGTTAGAAATCTGTCCATAATAAGCATATGCAATAATAGCAATAACAATAAACCAAGGGTATGATGTTGAACAGTCTCGTTTAGAGTAGAGAGAAAATAATTAGATAATAAAAAAAAAACAAAAGAGAAAAAAGAAAAAGTAATTAAGCACAATAAAACATAAACAGATAGTGCCCTAGTAATAATGAGAATATATGATGATAAAAACCTGTATTTTAAACAAATAGATCAGACAGTAGATTATTAATCCTTGCCATGTCATTAACGGCCATGACTCACTATTATGTATCAGAATAGTCCCGTGATCAGCTTTCTTAATTCCTTTTCTGCTTCTTCCTTGCTAGCGAAGACCTAGAATTGACCCTGCAATTCCACTTTCAGTTTGGCCGGATACAAGAGGCTGTATTTGAAATGAATCATAGCAACTGCTAGAATCACTAGTAGCTGCATTCTAAAATATTTTTAACTATTTGGAATCCCTTGACAAGCGCAGCTATGGTGTGACAATCACAGCATGCATTATTTCACCTATAATGCCCAATATTCCCTGTGGTTAGATGGGTCCCGTGTCAGATCACATTTGTGCCTCATGCAAACTGTTCCAGAGTTTGCTTGGTAATGTACCAAGACCACTCTTTCCCAATGCTCTAGTTGTTTTGGTCTGCACTTAAGTGTGTTTGGAATGTGCACATGTACCTAAACAAACCAAACCTTCAGGGAAACCGTACCAAAAGTAAAAAAAAAAAAAAAAAAAACTGCACCAAATGAACTAGGTATGAAAATGACTATAGTTTCACACTAAAATAGTTAAGAGATTTTTTCAAGTAATGAAGACAAGTTTTGAGTTAAGGTAGTTCTACTCATTAATCGTGGCTCTGGAGAGTGGTGACGTGTTGCATGTTGATTAATATATGCAAGTAAGAATTAAATAGTATTCTGTTTGTGTGATGATAATGATCTCATATAATATGTATGCACCTGATTGGTATGAGTAGTTGAAGAACTGTTCAGTTAGTGAAAGTAGTATTCCGAGAAAGCAAAGCTCCTTTAAATTTATGCAGTGCAATAATATGTATGTACTATGGTGTTACTTTTCCTTGCTTAAAATGTATTTCTGTATTACACTTCCAGGTAGAGGTACTGTAGTCTTTTTCTTAGATTAATGAATTTAACTCTTTCTGGGCAGATGTTCACTTTTATCAAAAGGAAAGGTTGACGGTGGTAATCAACTATAAATTGTATTTATTGTAAGATACATCTAGTATTTATTGGACACTTTTTTTAAAAATGTCTTTCCAACATCGGGCAGAAGAGGGAATAATATTGGGTTTGCTGTTCATTGCCACATGTTTCCTTAGTAACACCTGTGCTGGATGATGAAAAAATCACCTTTACAAGACCTATTAAAACAAACAAAATGGGCAGCTCAAAGGTATGCAGTGCAGTGATTAATAAAATATTCTCCAGTTCAGTTCACATTATTTGAGAAAATAGTACCCTCATATGCTTCATTTTTATAGTTTAATTTGCTTTAGGCAAAAATGCAATGAAAGTGAAATCTATAGAACAGATTTTATGTACAAATCTTTGCAGTCTTTATATTGCAAAACAAACAAAATGAGCTGTGGTATTTAATCATATGTATAGTATAAATTAAAATCACAATAGTGATGGACACAGTAACAATACTAAATAATTTGATTAAATGTGAGTAGATCTTTCAAAACTAGCAGTCTGAGTATGGTATACCTATTTTTTTTTTTTGAGCTAACCAGTGGAGAAGATGAATTTTACATGGTAGAACAAAATGCCAGTGAACAAGTGGATCTGCCTTGTGAATATGAATGTTGAGTTAGCTAGTGCTTCACTATCAGACCTAGGAAGAGAGTTGTAGGGAGTAAAGGTCACAGAGACACAGATCATTTCTGTGTGACGGGAGTTTTGGGACAGTAGAAAGGCCGGCATAAGAAAGCCTCAGCTCCCCCACAGTCTGTTGAAGTTCTTCGATGGGATATCCTTCCTTCACACTACAGACTTACTCATACTGGGTCAGTATAGACTTTCCAATCATCCATACACCATGTATTTGGATTGTGCAAAAAGTCCAGAATATACAGGTAGAGTGTGAACATCAATCTGCACGCTTTGTGCTGTCCTTGTGTGTGTTCTTTAAAAAAGTCAACGTTGTTGCGGGTACCTTACATAATATATACTAAACAAGAGGACTACAGAAGTAAATTGAAACTTTTTACTGGAATGCTTTTGGTGCACTGGATAAATGATTTTTTCTGCCTAAATCTAAGAAAATTTTACATAATAAGGAGGATAGCAACATAAAAGTATATGTATGTAAACACTAACTTTTTGTATTTCTCTTAATAGTGGTATTTGAAAACATAAAATCTTTGTGATGTATTCTCTCACATTATAGTGTAATCTACAAATTAATTACATTTTAACATTCTTCTAATGTCCACATTTTTAAGGAGGAATATTTCAGATAAAGTTAAATATCAAATAAATGCACAAATAAATAAAAAATGCAGGAAATCTGAGCAAAAATAAAAAAATGAGTTGTGAAAGGTGAGAATAAATAAATGTCGCGAAATATGTTTTTTTTGCTTATTTGTTTAATTTTGTCTATAATTATTCCACGAAAAGCATCATGAAATACGACTTGATATACAGTAAAACTTTCACTTGCCAAAGCTGAGAGGGTGGGCTCTAGCACATACTGTGTTTTGATTGGTGAATTGATTTCTGAATATTGCTCATGCCTTATTCAATTAGTCATTGTGGGAGATGGCAGTAAATTAAATAGCACAAGAATTAATTGAAAAATGCTTACTACTGCTGATAAAATTAATTCTGCCTAAGTTATGTATTTTAGAGAGAAAATTGGAGGGTTATCAAAAGAAATTACAATGTTGGTGGCCCTTCTAGACTATGATATCGATGAAACTATTTTTGAAAACATCAAAGAACTGGTGCAATAGACTTGGGCTTACATAACAGTTCAGGTGACAAAGTTATCTGCCGTGGATGCCCATCTTTTGACATTCAAACAGAGTCAATAGAACACTTTTATGAGGTTTAAAAGTAGACAGATTGTCGTTTAATATTGTGTATCAGAGAAGACGATCACAAGGCAAATGAGCCACTTTGACACGGAAAGCCCAAAGCAGCACCAACTAATATTCTGAACTGAATATTTGATCCATGTTTTGCAAGTCTAACTTCAGATTTATATTTGCAGCTACTTTTTCAGACAACTTAACAGCTCTAATTGGTGGCAAGATGATTCTAGTCAAATTACCTAGCAAACATGGCACACACTGCTTAAATCTCGTTGGGCCATCTCACTTGTGACAGTTTTCTGACAAACTGTCAGTACAGTGTGTGCTAGAGCCCACCCTCACAACTTTGACAAATGAGAGTGACAGTTTTATTTCAAGCCGTATTTCATGATGCATTTGGAGGAATATCACGGACAAAATTAAATGAAAAAAATAAGCAACAAAAACATAATTCATGACACATTTATTTATGCTCATATTACCTGCAGTTTGTTTATTTATTTTTTGTCTAAAATATTCCTCCATACATTTTTCAGGTAAAATGTCAGTTTTGAGTTTTCATTCTCTTATAGTGAGCACTTCATGCTTTCATTATTATCCTTTAAAGTTATGCTAACAAAAGAGTCATGAATTTTTTACACCTGAACCCTTTGCAAAAGTTAATTATTTAAGATATGATTGTGTTCAAATGATTTGTCAGCAGCTATAAAACTTTTTTCTTTCTCAGTAAGAGAGCTTACAGTTAAACTTTCTTTTAAGATTCTACTTTCTGTATTCTTAAATACATATAAACACTGCCTGAAGTGGTCTTTGTAGTAAACTTCTAACTACTATATTATAAGTAATTCTTCAATTTATAGCTATTAATATATGAAGCAGCCCTATAAAGAAGCATCTCTTCTTGGAGATGAAGAAATTGTGAGAAGTCTTTAAGAAAATAATAAATCTGTGAGCTTAGAATTAAAACTCAGTGAAGTACAGTACAGTCTATAGTACTGTACAGAACAGTCAAACGTTTGAGCACATCTGATTGAATGTATGTTTCTCCTGAATTGACTTTTTGCTCTAAGGGCTTATTTGGATATATTTTTATTCTTAAGACAAATTTAAATAGTGAAGTTGATGCCTGTGTATGAATTTCTTTGAAAAAAGCAAAAAAGTTAAGACAAATTGCTCTAAAGGATAAGGTGCAAGATGTACATGCAAACATGTATTTTTTATACATATTTATTTGTAGCTGTTCCACAAAGAGAGAATATGAATCCCGTATCTTAAAATATCTTTTTGTTCCTGAGCTTTCGACAACCTACCAGGTGTTGTCATCAGAGGAAAATTATTAGACATTGTGATAGACAACCAGGGTCCTTGTCTGGTTGGGATGCCCTTCTGAGGAAAGGATTGGGAGAGAGGACATATCAACAGCAGTACCTCCCCCAGGACACAAGAGGGCAGCCCCCCTGGATTGCATTGGGGCCAGTGGCTTGGAGCTTAGAAGCTCAGCCCTACTGGGGCCCATGGCCACCGACAGGTTGCGCCTGGACAGCTCCGGAGCCGTGGTCTGCAGCACTTCCACCACACTTGATTTACGGATGATCGGTGCCAATGTCTCAAGGGTCAAGACAACCCGGAAGTCGGTACCACCCAGCTGCTCTGACTTATCCGCCCCTTCCACTGAACACTCGGTCATCACCCCTTTATCATTTGTAAGACGCGAGGTTACTTGACAGCCGGTATGAATAAATCGTGCTGCCCCTTCACTCTGCGTCCCCTTATTCTGTACGGTACTGGTTTGACCACCTGTACCACCGAATACACCATCTGGGAAGGCTCCCGACCAAAACGCCGCAGGTAGTCCTCCACCCACTTCAAAGGTGCCTCGGCCGTCGCTCCCAGCTCCTTAGCTATCTTCTTGATTGAAGACACGATCTTTAAAAAAAAAAAAAAAAAAATCCTTCCAGCTCTTGCACATCAATATTATTACATGAACTGGCCGGAGGCGGGTTCGAGCTATCTTCAGCCCCACCTCTTGGCCATGAGCTGGCAAACATGCCCATCTCAGGCGCATCTTGCAAGGACACCTGGGAAATTAGAATTCCGGGATGTGGCTGATGGCCAACTGAGATCCGCATGTTTCAATTTGTCGGCGGACCGTTCAGTCACATCTTGGAACAGTTTACCTTTATTGATGTCGGATGGTGCCATGCTCGCTTCCCCCTTCCCCTCGTGGAAGTACAAGACCATCAGGCGATGGGTAAAGTAAACGTCAGCTTGACTGGGACCTTCTCCTTCCCAGAAACACTCCGGGCAGGTCACGTGGTGTTCGCCGGGTAGCCAAACGCTGCAGCCTTCCGCATTCATCACTCTCTCGGCCCAGCCAGTATTGTCTATGGGATTGTATCTGGCTCCTCGCCGTACCTCCGGATGACCTTCTATGAAGTATAAGCACAGAACAAAGTTAATTACATTGAGAAATTTTTCACAACCTTCCCCGGCACGTACCTCATTCTGGACATCATCCGGAGCTTTCCTTTCCTGTCGATTATGGTCGCTAGCCATCTCCTCTTCGACGGTGCTGATCACGAGTGCGGAATACTTTCCGGCGTTGTCCGTCTGCCTTGTTTTCTTTTTTCCCATCGTGTCACAGTATAAAGGTACATTTTTCTGCGGGCCCTGATGTGTCGTGGCTCTGTCTGTCGGGTTATATCTTTGTTAAAGGTTAAGGTTTCTGACCACAACAGACCACCAGAATCCTGCCGACTACACCAATGTAAGCCGCTAGGGGTCACTGTTGCCCCGTTAAACCCAAAAGACAGATACACAGACACGGTAAAAGCACAAAGAAGATCTTTTACTTATTTTTTTTTCTTTCTTTAAAGTGCCCTTTAAGCACTACAGGCACCATACACAAATAAACTCCTCCTCACCTCCCAGCAAGCTCTGTCACACTCCTCCCGACTCTGGCTCTGCTTCCAGGGTTCCCATCAGTCCTTTACATAGTCTTTAACCTGGAAGTGACTGGCTGGCACTTCGGGTCTAATGAAAAACTGAGATTTTCTCAAGCCCGGGAGTACTTTGGAGCTTCTGTCGTCACGACTTCCAGGCTATAGGGGAAGAATATGTCCCCAGGTCCTTTGACAGCTCCTCCTGGCGGCACCCAACTGGGCTGAGAAATCGAACTTGAAGTCCCAGGATGCCTTGCGGGAATCTGGGGCACCGCTACACTCCAATGGAGCTGCCATCTAGCGTTTTGGGGGAAGCAGTGTCAGCAAGTAGCTGCCTTCCCCCATCCTTCCATTCCCTTATCTAAGAGGGCTGGCTGTCTACAGCAACTGGTCCATGGCTTTGTCCTGTAACACAACAATAGGAGAACTGTGGGGAGTTACTGTTCCTTTGTTTGCTCTTGTTGTCCTCCCTGGTTCTCCAAGGCTCAACCCGGCCGTCCATGACACTGTTAATGGTGTTTCATTTGAAAGACATGATTCATCCAGCTCTCTGGCATTTTTATGTAAGCATTGTTAATAAATATCTTTTGGTAGCAGTTTGATGTGAACAGGTGGAAAAGGTAGCGTCTTTCTTTCTTTTTCATTTACTTTGTATTAGAATGGGTGTAAATCCTTCTGAACAACTACATTTATGCGATGAGGGGTGTTTGCTAGAAAAATGTTACATTTTGTAAAGGTAACAGTGTTTCATTTTGGCCTTTTTTGAACCTATTACTGAACTTTAGGAATTCCAGTACCTTGCAACATAAGTGAATTGAGTAACAGGTTTCAGTGGTGCTAATGCAGTTGGAAAGGTTTCTCTTATGACCAGCTACAACTAGCATTAACAGATGGCTAACCAAAGATAAGCTAAGGGAGTTTACCTTTAGGGCACTGAAGGAATTGCTGCTGAAAATGGGGTTTTGCGGCCATATGTGAATAAAAACAATATCAGTCATTTCAAGCAGTAATAGCCATTATACACACTAGTAATCCATTGGCTGTATTTTTAATTCATTTAAAGCTAGTTATGAAAAATTATGAATTTCTACCAAAAATATGAACATTTCTGGAAACGTTTGAACTTTGTGTGTGTCTAGTATATGTGTGTGTATGTATATATGTATGTATGTATGTATGTATGTATGTATGTATGTATGTATGTATGTACAGGGTCACGGGGGTCTGCTGGAGCCAATCCCAGCCAACATAGGGCACAAGGCAGGAAACAAACCCCAGGCAGGGTGCCAGCCCACCGCAGGGCGCACATACACACACACACACACCAAGCACACACTAGGAACAATTTAGAATCGCCAATGCACCTAACCTGCATGTCTTTGGACTGTGGGAGGAAACCCATAACAATATATAGCAGTTTAAATAGAACAAAAGAGAAAAACTACAAAAAACTATTAAAGCTGAAGGTGTGTAATTGACACTGTGATTTCAAAATGCGGTATAACACAGCGCTCGCTAAAAGGGAGAGTTGTTCCAATGTGGATAGCTCACAGCGTATCATGAGGCAGTAGTAATAGGCAGATGCTGGCATGCAACGTGTTGTGGTTTATTTATTTATTTATTTATTTTTGCTCCTTATGGTTAATCGAGTGATGGATAATCGAGGTTTTACAGTATTTACTATGTTGACTGAAAGCACAAACTATTTTATAACTGCTAACCTTTTTGGCATCCTAACTTGCTAAAGCTTGGGTTTAAAGGCCGCAAATGGCACTGTGGCCTTTTTATTAAAGTAGTTACAAACTGTGATTAACATTAAACAAAAGACAAAACTTACACAATTTAAAAAGAGATTTTATTTCTATAAAAAGGTTAGAATAAAATGCAGTTTATTTGAATAGTATATTTGAAATTGGAACTTTTAACACATTGTATTACAGTTTACTTTTAGTTGAAGTTAGTATATTTTTGCAGATTTGCTTCCAACTCCACATCCCAGTTTGTCTGTTTCATCTTTCCTGTGTCCTTTATTCTGTGTTAATGTATATGGATTTATTCTATTTACATCTTCCTTGTGTTTATAAATAAATTGTATTCTTTAGTCCACAGCACCGTGGTCATTGCTGCTCTTATGAAAAGAATGGAGATAAACGCCATCAACTCAAAAAAATAAATAAAAAGGCGCTAAATTTTACAAATAGCCAAAATTTACACCGGGTCTTACAGAATCAAATCAAATGTACGTTTTTATTATATTATAGTAATAGCAGCTCACTACTCAAAATGAGGAGCACCTGAACTCAA
Organism: Polypterus bichir lapradei; assembly: GCA_026402145.1. Taxonomy (NCBI): domain Eukaryota; kingdom Metazoa; phylum Chordata; class Cladistia; order Polypteriformes; family Polypteridae; genus Polypterus; species Polypterus bichir. The sequence goes on from JANRMT010062809.1 coordinate 11,640,991, forward strand.
ACCTGCAACCTTTTGATTATAAGACAGCAGTTCTTACCTCTGCATCATCCAAGAAGACATATCAACGTTCTGGCGATTGACATTTGAGCTTGTGTTTTTAACTCATTGACAGCAACGTGTAAATTGAATGATTTTTTTTTCTTTGGTTATATTCTTGAATAAAAGCACACGTGTTTATTTGATATATGGACTAAAGTCTTCACACATTGTACACTTCATGTGATTATTACTATAACCTGGAAAAAGTTTCTGTTTTAGGCATGTGTTCAGCATTTCATGCCTTGCATTTCCTGTCATCCTACATTTACCCTGATTGTTATAGACACAGAACATACATGAAATGCATGTATTCCAAATAACGATATATTATTTACCTTATACAACTCCAGGTATCTCACACCCAGATAAAGAGACTTGAACATCAGCTGCGGGGTGGGGGGATGGGATAGCAGGTTGTTTGCTGCTTGTGCTGATTGACACATTTGCAAAACAAAATATGCTGATGGGGAGATGTGAAGGAATTTATGGTGGCCCAGGATTATGACTTTTTTCGTAGGTTTCAGAGATTCTAGTGTTAAATGAGTGAGTTTCAGTTACCTTGATATTAAGTCTAATGGGAGGAGACAATCTCCTAGGTAAGGTGAGGAAAATAACCTAGCCAACAAACATTCCCAAGAAACAAAAGAATATCATCAGCTTATAAAAAAATTTTTATGAAATGTTTAATTAACTCCTGCGGTGGGTTGGCACCCTGCCCGGGATTGGTTCCTGCCTTGTGCCCTGTGTTGGCTGGGAATGGCTCCAGAAGACCCCTGTGACCCTGTGTTCGGATTCAGCAGGTTGGAAAATGGATGGATGGATGTTTAATTAACTGTTATAGGGAGAAACAACTGTGAGTTGCATAAAAGTTCTGTGAACGGCTCCACCAGAAAATAGAGTATAGGAGACCAGGGACAGCCTTGTCTCACTCCCCTGCAGATAGAAAAGGGGAAAGATACGTCCAAGTAAGAAAAAACTGATGCATTGGAAGACACTAATTTGTCTTGATCATATTAGTGATCCCTATGAAGTCAGTAGACTGATTAGGAGAGCTTGGGGGGGGGGGGGGGTTATGACGTCACTGGAAAGGGGTGTGTGGTGCCCCCTACAACTCTGCAAAAGAATTGGCAAGTTCAGCCTCTCTGACTGGGAGGCTGCCCGACTCTTTAATAAAACTATATAAGTGTTGTCTATGACTGAAATTCCAGAAAGGTCATGCAGTGTAACAGAGCTTAATTAAACTATAAATGTGCTCACAGCAATGATCCAACACAAATTTGTATAAAATTGAGAACTGTTTGATTTGTGAACAACTTCGTTGCTGCATGTCTTCTGGTTATGCCTAGAAGAAAAAACGTCATGGGCATTAGTAGGGGTTTGCACATAAAAGTAAATTTCCAAAATAGCACAATCATAATTCTCATATAATGCAATTAAAAGAAACTCTTGAATAGCAAGAATAAGCTTTTGGAGCAGAGAGAGGAAAAAAGTCAGTTTTAAAGTACAATGGCAAGATACCTCACAGTAAACCTATGCATCATATTGTGCTATGTTTTCAGAAGAAGTTGATAAAGTTGCTGTTTCTGGAAGTGAAAGAACTGTGAAAAAGTAAACTTAAAAAATAAGATGCCCGTGGCATGGGGTGGCTATGAAGCAAAATACAGCAATGAGAGACTGAATTGCCACAAGTAGATATAACATTCCTATGAGGCCCTACTGCAGTTAATTTTTCCCTAGATTTGTACTTATCCTAAGATTTTACTTATTTTCTTTGTAAGTACTAGGGGGCTCTGCCCCCTTCTCGCTTTGCTCGCCCACCCCCGTGTTTGGTTTACCAGATATACAATACAATACAGTTTATTTTTTGTATAGCCCAAAATCACACAAGAAATGCTGCAATGGGCTTTAACAGGCCCTGCCTCCTGACAGCCCTCCAGCCTTGACCCTCTAAGAAGACCCAAAAAAAAACCCTTGTAGGGAAAACATCGAAGAAACATTGGGAAAGGCAGTTCAAAGAGAGACCCCTTTCCAGGTAGGTTGGGCGTGCAGTGGGTGTCAAAAAGAAGGGGGGTCAATACAATACAGTACAATACATAGAACAGAATAAATCCTCAATACAGTATAAAAATAAAAATTCTAGAACTACGGAGTAGAATTTCACATTAGATGACATCACATAATATGATTTGGATTTGTTTAGAGTCCTGGAGACCTCAATCATCAAGCTGCCTCTCCCATTTGGCCATTCCACATCTGAAATAGTGCTAATCCGATGAAAAGACCCCTCTTTCCCACGATTCCTGCGATCTTCCATCAGGGATGACTTTACCTTAGGCAGGCAAAACAATTTAAAGAGATTGTCATTTTCGTGGAAATTGTTACATATGCATTATTTTCAATTTTACTTTAAAAAATTTTGTAAAACCAATACTTGTCCTTTATTTTCGGCCCCGTGTGTGGTTACATCTCTTCCTCGCCAGACATATAACGCTGCTCGCGCTGTGAAGGGGAGAGGCGGCTGAACGCACACTAAGAATATGCCATCACATCATCTGCTGTCTTCCTGCTGCTGGCGAGCTGCATGTTTTGCTTGTCTCTTATCGTTGTTTTAAGAGCTGGGAGCACATGATGCTTGCCTGACAGATGCAATCCAACAACTGCTAGGGTTAGATGTCTGTGGACTTGTTTTAAATGATGGCTCACTGCCTGGTCTCGCGTGATGTTCTAAAAACAATACTTGTCCCTTTATTTATGGCCCCGGACGTGATTTAAATTCTTTCTTGCAGGACGTATAACGCTGCTCGCGCGCGGTGGTTTGGGGGGATTGGGGAGTGCTGCTGTCATGCTGCCCTTCGATCTTTTTAAATCCTTTACAGCCGCTGTCCTTTTTCCTACTTTGTGTCTCTGCTGCTCGCATTGTGATCGCTTCTCCGTCATCATAAATATAAACATGACCGAATTGTGTTTTCTTTGAAATTAAACTTGTCGTCGCTTTAACTGTTGAGGGTCCACAGATTCTCATAGTGTATGTTCCATTATTGTTTAAATCTACTTTTTGTGCATTGAATGATGTGCACTGAGACACCTGTATCTGTGTGTGCTGCTTCCCTTTACACTGTTTTTTTTTATTTTTATTTTTTTTATTTTTTGCCCATTCTCTTTCATCTCATGGTTCTTTTATTTGTCTTTCGTGATCTTAACGTGAAGATCACGTATCGTCTACTAGTCATTCGTTCCACAGGATTTTTTTTTATAATAGAGAGATATGCTTTTTTTAGGTTGCATGGATTTGGTTGCATGGGAAATTCAATTCAAGTAATCTTTTTTGTGAAAAAAAGGTCTTTCCAAACTGTGTTGTAATCCTATCATACAGTGTAAATTTTTGTAATATGTAATATACTGTAGCATAAAAGAACTTCAAGTCTGCTTAATACTATACATTGGTTGCAAGGCAGGAAACACCCATGGATATTATGTCACTCCCTAATGCTCTCCTGTTTTGGTAGATTGTTTAATATAATCCCCCTTTTCAAAAAAGTTGTGATCCTGTATAAAATGTGCAGTAAATAAAAACTGAATGTGATGATGTCACATGTAAACCCTGTAATTATAAATAGCACAAAGACAACATTTCAAATGGCAAAATGTGCTCATTTTGAATATAATTTTGCTTATTTTAAGTACTAGCAAAATACCCGCGCTTCGCAGCGGCGAAGTACTGCATTAAAATTTTTATTAAGAAGAAAATTTAACCTTTTTAAACTGAGGGAAAATATGCCAATAATTATTTGTTAAGGATCTCTTTGTATACCACATTGTGAGTTCGGCCATCCGGTTGTAACATGACCAAGCTGTGCGCTGAGCTTACTCTTGAGCATGCAACTTACAGTTGGCCATGTGAACAGTAATCTTGTCTCAAATCTCACAGCTTGGATTGCTGCTGTCATAATCAGTTTGAGGTTCATGGTTTGTTTCAATTACGACAGTATTTGCAGGACTTGTGTTGAAGTGACATTCGGCATCTGTCAAGCGTTGTAAGCTTACAACCGGTTTCATCGATAACTTTACATGCAGCTTTTGAGAGTTTAAACATTCATAAACATCAAAGTGTCCACTACTGAAATCGTCACCTGTGAATGTAAGATGTTTAAGAGGCATTGGCGGTTGTCGAAAGGTGTAAAATATTTGGCCATTTCGGTACACTTGAAAGCACCAACCGAACAATTCAGCGGCAGCCATCAACTCACATGCAGAACCATAGGTGAAGGGCTTAAGCATTTCACTCTTCTAGTGCTCCTGTGTAGTATATTTATCTCCTGTACCGTCATCAGTCCACACCTTGAACCTGTCCCAGTCATTCAATACATAAGACACAATGTTCTTCCGGATATCAACAGTGAGCCTGATATGGCCGTGCAATATGTAACACAGAGAATGGAAAAGGTAGGTGCCATCTCCGGGCAAGGAAACCACTCGGTAAGTGACAGTTCTTTGATCGATGGTGATTACCTCGATAGACATGGTAATGGGGGTTGGAATGATGAAGGAAATGGGTACCTGAGTAACGTAAAGTAAGTGTAAAATACCTATACAATAACTATAATTGTAATAAACAAACAATAAAACAGCGGAGAAGCCGTGGATTAAACAAAAAGGCTGTAGTTATCAGCAGGGAGACGTGAATCCCGTGGCGAAGCAAGGAAGGGAATGTAGAGACTGGAGCGATGGACGGCCTTATATAGGCAGGCAGCCAACAACGTGGGAGGCGTTGGGATGGGGGACCCAACGCCGCCTCACATGGTGACCAAGCTGCAGGCTATGGACGTATATATGTACGTAAGTAGGATTCAGTTAGCGTTGGGAACCCGTGTACCAAATTTCTTGAAGATGGGCCCATAAGTAACAAAGACTGTTGAAAAGTTCAATATAGCGACCGACAGTGGCATCATACCACTGAAATAAGTACGTACATTGGTTTCGGTTAGTGCAGGGAAGCCGCCTACCAAATTTCGAGAAGATGGGGCCATAAATAATAAAAGTTCAACATGGCGGACGTTGTTGAATGTTATGACCGTTATGCGTAGAATTTCGAAATGAAACCTGCTTAACTTTTGTAAGTAAGCTGTAAGGAATGAGCCTGCCAAATTTCAGCCTTCTACCTATACGGGAAGTTGGAGAATTAGTGATGTTGGAAAATTCAATATGGCGGCTGACAGTGGCGTCATACCACCGAACTAAGTACGTACATTGGTTTTGGTTAGCTCAGGGAAGCCACCTACCAAATTTCGTGAAGATGGGGCCGTAAATAAGAAAGTTCAACATGGCGGACGTTGTTGACCGTTATGACCGTTATGCGTAGAATTTCGAAATGAAACCTGCTTAACTTTTGTAAGTAAGCTGTAAGGAATGAGCCTGCCAAATTTCAGCCTTCTACCTATACGGGAAGTTGGAGAATTAGTGATGTTGGAAAATTCAATATGGCGGCTGACAGTGGCGTCATACCACCGAAATAAGTACATACATTGGTTTCGGTTAGCGCAGGGAAGCTGCCTACCAAATTTCGTGAAGATGGGGCCATGAATAAGAAAGTTCAATATGGCGGACGTTGTTGATCGTTATGACCGTTACGCGTAGAATTTCGAAATGAAACCTGCTTAACTTTTGTAAGTAAGCTGTAAGGAATGGGCCTACCAAATTTCAGCCTTCTACCTACACGGGAAGTTGGAGAATTAGTGACGTTTGGAAAATTCAATATGGCGGCCGACAGTGGCGTCATACCATCGAAATAAGTACGTACATCGGTTTCGGTTAGCGCAGGGAAGTCACCTACCAAATTTCGTGAAGATGGGGCCAGCCTTCTACCTACACGGGAAGTTTGAAAATTGGTGACGTTGGAAAGTTCAATATGGCGGCCGACAGTGGCGTCATACCATCGAAATAAGTACATACATCGGTTTCGGTTAGCGCAGGGAAGCCGCCTACCAAATTTCGTGAAGATGGGGCCATAAATAAGAAAGTTCAACATGGCGGACGTTGTCGACCGTTATCGACCGTTATGACCGTTACGTGTAGAATTTCGAAATGAAACCTGCTTAACTTTTGTAAGTAAGCTGTAAGGAATGAGCCTGCCAAATTTCAGCTTTCTACCTACATGGGAAGTTGGAGAATTAGTGATGAGTCAGTCAGTCAGTCAGTCAGTCAGTCAGTCAGTCAGTCAGTCAGTCAGTGAGTGAGTGAGGGCTTTGCCTTTTATTATTATAGATAATGGTTTTTAGTCCTCTTCTTCTTAATGTCCTCTTTTGTTGACAGCAGTCTTGAAGGTGTTAGGCTAAACCTTTCACTTAGTAACAAGACTTGCCACTGTGCACTTTTTGTCAAATGCAATTTAGAGCTTGTACTTGTACTATTGTTATGAAGGAGTGTCTCATGCAAATAATAAAACTTCTCATTTTTGAACAACATACAGTATGTTGCTTCTGCTTTGCTTTAAAATGTTGCTCTTTTTTGTTAACTCAGTAGATTTCTGATTCATAGTAAAACTAATTTTCAAGTTACCATTAATAAAATTGTCTGCTCAAAATGTAAAAATCATTGTAATGCAACATTTTTGGATATACCATCATTTTTAAATATAAATCGAGGAACGTTCTGCTCAATCTTTCTAATTCAGCAGTGATACCCCATCTGGAGTATTGTCTATAATTCTATTCACCCTGCAAAAAGAATGACATAGCAGCAGGTGAACCTGTACAGAGGATTGAGCAGGTGCATCCCAGGACTGAAGTACATGTTGTACTCTAACAGACTCCATGAATGAAACTTGTATAGTCTTGAGCTGAGGAGACTCCATAGGGACCTAATCCAGGTCTTCATAGTTGTCAAAAGCACTAGTGCAATAGATGCAACAGAATTCTTTCAACAAAATTGTGAATCACATACTCAAAATTAAGGAGGAGTGCTTTTTGGACTGAAGCCATAAAAAACTTGTTCACAAAAAAAGTTGTGGGTAAAGCAGAAATCTTGATAAGATAAAGGACAGCTTAGCTATCAGCTAAACAAATGAGTTTGATAAACTGAATGGTCTCCTTTCATTTGTCAAATTTCTTATGTTATTTAGTACATTCTGATTTTTTTTTTCTTTGTGAAACACTTATAGATTCATAGTGCCTGGATTGACATAACAGTATTATTCGGTATTCCAGCCCCTAGGAGCAAAACTAGTATAACTGTGATGAAAAATTACTGACTACATTTAGCATACTTGAATAGGGGTTCAAGGGTTAATCGTGTATTTATATATGTATCTGGTGTCAGCTGCGCACAATTTGGCTTTCTCTTTGATTAAGTTACTCTTACTGTAATTTGCTCTATTGCCAGAGCCACTGGCCAAAGCAGTTATTGCATTCTATTATTTAATTCCTAACACTGTTCATGACACCACATGTCATTGTAGTCTTTCCAAATGATACCATATTATTCTTAAGTAACAGAGTTTATTTATTTCACAAATTTAAAAATACTATGTAGATGTTGTTTCTTTAACTCCTTTGATAGATTTTGTCCAATCACTACTGCTAGTTCTTGGTATAGTTTTTTTTATTGTAAATACATTCTCTGCTCCTCACAATTGCATTTGCATCTTGGGTATTCTGTCTTCTTGAACTAACCTCAACCTTTTGTCTTCCATCTGTCCTGTGCTCAAGTAACAAATAGTAAAGTATGTTATTCTGCTTTCTAGGCAATTGTAAAGGTATGGTGTATTTATTAATCAGGTATTGAGACAAAATAACATGTTAGCTTCAAAACCCACAAATAGTTGTTTTAACTCTAGGCCTTATAGTTATGTGTAATTCTGTATATTGCACATAACCATACATTTTTGTATATCATGAAAGTAACAAGTAGCATATATCAAATGCATAGGTATCACTAGTCTGGATTTCATCTTCAGTCTCTTTCTCATCAAGTGTAGAGTAAGCTGTGAACAATACGTTCGTTACTTTGTATGCAATTTTAAAAATGAATAAAGTTATGGTGAAAATACACAGGGTGCAATTTCAACCATTGTCCTCAAGTAACGTATTTGACCCTTAAGTAATTACCTGTTAAGTACTATCATCAGGTAGAGGGGTCCTTTCATTGGATTGGCTGGCCCAGCGCTGTCTCAGCTGTGGAATGGCCTTTAGGGGGAGGCAGCTTGATGGCTGAGGTCTCCAGGACTCTGAACAAATCCAAATCGTATTATGTGATATCATCTACTGTTGAGTTATGCTCTGTACTTATAATATTTTTATTTTTACCATTATATTGTATTGAGGATTACTTGTATTCTGTTCTGTGTATTGTATTGACCTCCTTCTTTTTGACACCCACTGCACACCCAACCTACCTGGAAAGGGGTCTTTCTTTGAACTGCCTTTCCCAAGATTTCTTCCATTTTTTTCCCTACTAGGGTCTTGTCTTCTTTGAGAGTCAAGGCTTGGGGGCTGTCAAAAGGCAGGGACTGTTAAAGCCCATTGCGGCACTTCTTTTGTGATTTTGGGCTATACAAAAATAAATCGTATTGTACTAGTTACTGTAGTTTAATTGAAAGAGAGAACATGTGGCAGAGAACCAAAAAATTACTTTTTCTTTATAAGTCAAGATACACTGTCATATCTCTAAATAATTTAATAAAACGGCCGTTTCTCTTCCCAGAATATTCCAAAATAATAGTTTCTCTTATTAGGATTATACAGAAACTGGAAATGAAGGTGAATACCTTTGCACACAGGTGGCTAAGTAGATGCCATTAAATCTGGTGGTTAAGAGGCTGTAACACAAGTGGCATCTGTTTTATCCATTCATTTGCACTTGACACTATTTTAAATAGTGCCAGACTGATATAAATTACTGTATTATTGGTGTATGTAATGGAGGAAATGAAGGGCATGCTGTACATTTATATCTTAAATGTGGCTTATCTGTTCTAATATAAATTTACTCCCACAGACTACTTTTACCAACTGATCCATGTGTGCAAGACTGGTTTTATTTAATCCCATTTTAAATTGTATTTTTAGTTCCTTTATTTAAATGAATAACCAAGTTAAATCCCATTGGCCAAACTAAAGTTTGTAAAGCTATCTCCTATTACAACACATAAAAATGGAAGAAAGCAAAGAGATCTAATATGTGCATTTTAAAGTTCATGTTCACTCAGAATAGCACAAAATGGCTTTTGAGCTAATTTTAATGTTCAAATAAAACTGATCATTTTTAAAACCGAATGAAGACTTCTCTTATAAGGACTTCTCTTATATAATAATGTTAGTGTGTTTTTCCTTAGGTTGTTATTGTGGAAAAGAAATAGAAATTCTGCAAGACTTTAAAGTTTACCAAGTAGTTGAATATAAATTAACACATTGAAAATGATTGAATAGTTTGTCTAGAAAAATGAGGTAAGAACCATTGTATATAAAATCATGTGTCAAGAAGGGCTATGTGATGTCTTAAAAGTTCACATCATCATTTCATATATTGATGTGTGATACCATTGTCGGTATATGGTTGGAGAAATGCTTTTTGGATTATGAATAATTGGCAGCTTTACCCTTGTAACATGGAAAGTATCTACACTGGGAAATGAGGGTGAGGCCTGCTGGGAATGGTGCATGGGCATTTGTTATAGTACATTTTTCTTTAATATTTCTGTCACTATATCTGGACAACACTGTTAAAGGATCTATGTGCATGCTAAGTTTGGCACACAGGGGCTCAGCATTTAGAATTGCCAACCAAGCATTGGATTAGATAGCCAGAGACAACTGGAGGATTGTATAGTCCTAGTATATTTCTCTCATGTGTTTTGTACCGCCTTAATCACGATGGGAGGGATATCGCCTTTTCTGTCATCTATATAATAAAAGCCCAGCGTCGTGTCCGTGTCCGGGTCCGCGTTCCTTTTGGCTGTATAGCCGCCCCGTAGAAAAGCCCCAGTCTGTCCCCTCTCAGAATTCCTGCTTACCCGCCTCCGTTCATTCCCCTTCGCTTTTATTTTTCCTTTTCCCGAAAATCTTTTCAAAACAAAAGTAAAGAAATAGACAGAGCGTCACATTAACGTCTTCTCCCCTCTACCTAATAAATAATCAATAAAATGAAATAAAAAAATCACGAAAGAAACAGAAACCACAACCTACCCTTACAGCGTCCACCGTGCTTCTGGCGTTACAGCCAAACACGTGGTGTATGCAGGTTATGAGGTGTGACGCTAATTAACGCCCGTACTACAACAGATTATATTGTTGATATACTATTAACTATTTACAGGGATCAACTCTTTTGGGGAAGTTAATAACAAAAAAAAAATTTAATTATAAATAACATGTGCACTTGAGTATTTCGAGCCCCGCGTCTGAGTCGGATGGTTCCCCTGGTCACCAATTCGTGTGTTTCACTATGCCCACTATGCCTTTCCGTCTTCAGCTACCCATGTGCACTTGTACAGAGGAGACCTTACGGAACAATGCCGAAACGGAACGCAACTAAACCTGCTGCTGCGAGAGAGGACACATTACAGCGTGATCACGAAGCAAAGAGGCAAAGCATCCACACAGATTAGCCCAATGATGCGTCTCTGCCGCACAACGAAAGGCAACTGAAACCCCTACAGAGAGAGAAGACAGATTACGCCGTGATCGCCAAAGAAAGAGGCAAAAGCGTGCCAATGAGACACCCGACGACAGGTCCTTACGATTGCAAAACAACCGTAATATACAGAAACGTACGCTCTCGCAGGAAACTCCGAGTGAACACTCTCAAACTGACACTCACCACTCACAGATATTACCGCAACGACGCGTCTCCACGGTACATCGTTCAGGGATTGCACTTCGTCCATTTCAGGAAGTTCATGTGCCGGAACACTTCTGTGGCGAAATGACTGAACGATGTCAATTTTGTGGTTCGAAAAATTTCCGTGATGATAAACCGAAAGACGGCAGATTTAATTCATGTTGTCACAAAGCGAAGGTACTGTTACCAGCTGTGCGTACACACCCTCTCATACAACGTTTACTTTCTAATACACATCAGCATTCCCAAAACTTTAAAGATCACATACGTTCCTATAATAGCGCCTTAGCCTTTGCCTCGATGGGGGCATTGTGGTGCGATGAAGGACCCAGTTCATGACTGGCAGCCGCGTTTAAACAGGGAGTCCTTCAACTGTGGTCATCCAACGCGCAGCATAGTGCACGCCAAGTTGCTAGTATTTCTATATTTTTCGGTTACTTAACATGCCGCAATTTCAAAAGAACACATTTCCGGAGAGCTAATGCCTCCTAAGGAAACAGCATTTAATTTTGGGATTCCGTACTTGTGTTGTTTCTATAATTGGGTATGCCTTTATCATAAAAATGGATTTGAATTAATGTCTATGAACAGGAAACTAGTTAATCATTTCTTTTACTCACTTAGATTTGTTATCCTTCTGAACAAAAAAACACTTGGCATGTGTTTAAGAAGTAATTGTACTTCACTGTGTTCTATCATGGCTTAGCTATAGTGCATATTTTGTTATTTCTTATGCTTGCAATTGACATACTGATGTACATGAAGGAGGTGAATGCTACTGGCTTTTTAAAAATACGTAAGACACTGGTTTAATATATAGTGTAATCAGTTTGTTTCTGATTTATTATCTTGTGTACTTAACAAAATTATATTCATATTTTCCCACAAGCAGTGCCTGAAGTGGAACTAAATTACTGGAAGTACTATGTTTAGTCCGTGTCTTATTTTTCCTCCCAATTTTTTATTAACTTGAAACGAACGAGCGGAGGCTTCCCTTTATATAATGTGTATATTAGTATATAATATGGGGGGGGGGGTGCCAATTCCATTGAAGGTTTGGGGTGCCACTGCCCACAAGACCAAATAAATCTTGCTGCATAGTTTATGTAAACTATGACATCACAAGGATAGGCCCCAGCAACCCCACAACCCTTCTTAGGATGAGGGGATTAGGAAAACAGATGGAGAATGACAAATATTGTAATGTTGCTGACCAGTTGCATTAGCCTGGGGATCAGTCACTCACACACAGTATGAGTTACAATTCCATTGTGCAAATTAGCAGCTTCATTGAGCAATCATTTGAAAAATAGTGAGCTACCTAAAAATGATGAAAAGAGCCAAAAACCATAGGCACTTGAAGTCTACAAGCTGGCACCACCGCAGTGGTGTGGTGCTACAAATACACTTGTGCTCTTCCCATTTATACTTGGTACATGATGCCCTGATCAAACTGTCTTCCCTGAGCTACAGTGCATACCTGCAAAACTAGCTCAGCACAGGAATCTCACACACCACCTGCTGCGAAATTGTGTGCCTGACACCTTTCTTGTGAGGCACAGAAGATTAAAAAAAAAAAAAAGAAAAGATGGCTGCTGTTTAGCACTTAGAGGAAATTTCTGCAAATGTTTTGAACCAAATGACAATTTTTATTTACATCAACAATGTTTCCAGCCAGTTGTTAGATGTGTCCAGCCAACAATTTGAAATTTCTCTTATATCTCTGCCTCAGTCCCAGATGGATAAGATACATATATCCTGCTTTGGTATTAATGCTGCTAAGGTAAGCACTTAACAGTCAGGTCCATAAGTATTTGGACAGTGACATAGTTTTCACTGTTTTGGCTCTGTACACCACCACAATGGATTTAAAATAAAGCAATCATTATGTGATTGTAGTATAGACTTTCAGCTTTAATTTAATGGGTTTACCAAAAATCTTGTATGATATGTTTAGGAATGACAGCCATTTTTCTGCATGACCCCACATTTCCAGTAGCACAAATGTTTATGAACATTTGACTGAGAGGCTGTTCCATAGCTAGGTGGGAGCAGTTACCTCATTATTTTATCAACTATTAAGTAGTTAAAAACAGTCCCATCATTAGGCTGAGGAAAAAAAACCTTTAGAGAGATAGCAAGAACACAAGGAGTGGTCAAATCAACCATTTGGTACATTCTTTAAACGATGGAACACCCTGGTGAACTCAGAAACAGCACAAGGTCTGGAAAACCAAAGAAGACTGTTCTTGATGATCTTAGAATTTTGTACTTGGTGACGAAGAACCCATTGAAAACATTTAGCTAAATCAAGAAGACTCTCTGGGAGGTAGACCTATCATCGTCAAAGTCTACAATTAAGAGAAGACTTCATGAAAGTAAAGAGAGAGGGTTTACCACAAAGTGCAAACCACTGGCAAACCTCAAGCATAGGAAGGGCAGATTAGCCAGAAAATATTTTTAAAAACCTGTTCAGTTCTGGAAAGGAAATTAAGATTAATATATAATAGAATGTTGGAAATAGAAGAGTATGGAGAAGAAATGGTGCATATTCCGATGAAAACCACATCTGTGAAACTTGGAGGAGGCAGTTTATGGCATGATCATAAATGGCCGCAAATGGAAGTCAGTCACTACAACAACAACATTTATTGATATAGCACATTTTTACACAAAAAACGTAGCTCGATGTGCTTTACAAAATATGACAACAAAACAAAAGTAACAACAAAAAAGGAAAGGTCAGATGACCAGGAGGACATAAAAAGAATAAAAAAAAAAAAACCTCCAGTTAGGCTAGAAAACAAAATCTGCAGCAATTCCAAGGCCAAAAGACCACCCAGCCTCCACAGGCATTCTGTTTAACATAGATGATTGAAATTTGAAGTTGGTTTTGTGGTCAACTTCATTCTATCATCTCAGATTGCCACCACAGAAGAACTGGAAAAAACACCAGAGAATAGTGGGAATTAATATACAAGGGGAGACCCAAAAATAATGAGAATTTTTTTTTAATATATATTTCTTATGACATTTCCAAAATGTAATCACCCTCAAAATACTGTCCCTGGACACAATACACCACAGTTTTTTCTATTGTTCAGAACTATTCTGAAACTCTTGCAAAGTGATTTGCCTTCAGTGCCTCCTCTACATCCTAAAAACGGTTTCCTTTAAGGTCATACTTGGAAATAAGAAAAAATGGCAGAGTGCAAGATCTGGGGAGTGGTGGGGCGGGAAACAGTTTCCATCCCGTTTTTTGAGAGCAACTGTCGCACACTCAATGCTGTGTGGGCGGGAGCATTGTCGTGATGCAGAAGCCACTCACCCGATCGCCACAATTTGGGTCGTTTTCTACGCACTGCATCACGCAATCGATTGAGCACTTCAAGGATGCCACTTGGCCAAATGATACAGAGGGCAGTCTAGTACACTAATAAAAAGCCATATTAAAATAATGGGGTATTTAGCTTTTTTTAAATGTTCCACAGTATTAGTCTGTCATTTTTATTATAAAGTATTCCAGATTTTAGGTGCATAACAGCAAAAGGCTGCCTCACCACTTATAAGCTTGGCTCTTGGAATTATAAGCAGACCTACATTCGAAGATTATGACTTGGAATGTAGGGGGACAGGCTTTCCAAAATATAGGACCGAGCAAGGTTGTTCAAGGCTTTTTAAACTATTAGTAGCATTTTAAAATCAATTTCAAACAACTCAGTTAACCAATGTAATAACGCTAAAAGTTTTCTTGTTAAAAATCTGGCTGCTGCATTTCACACTAATTGCGATAGATTGATATCTATTCGACTATAAACAAAAGTGTGAGTTAATTTTTCAGCATCTTTTGCATTTCTGAGAGGTCTAACTTTTGCTATAGTCTGTAAGTAAAAAAAATGCAGTCCTAGTAATCTGGTTAGTGTACGATTTAAAGTTTAGGTCAGAGTCAATGATTACCCCTGAATTATTTAACTCTGCCTTCATTTTTAAACCTAAGGGATCAAGTTTATTTCTAATGCCCTCGATATATCCATGTTTCTCAATCACTAAGATTTCTGTTTTTTCCTTATTTAGTTTGAGAATGTTACTACCCATCCATTTGGAAATACTGTTAAGATAATAGATCAGAGAGCCAAGAGCGTTGGGGTCATCAGACGCTATAGACAGATAAAGCTGTATTTCGTCTGCATACCTGTGGTAGCTCACCTTGTGCTTTGAGATAATCTGACCTAATGTAAGCATGTATATTGAAAAGAACAGTGGACCAAGAATAGATGTGCGTGTTACACCATATACAGCACAATATCATGAGTCTCCGAATTACAATCACCACAACTAACAAAGAATTTTTTTACCTTTTTAAGTACAATTGAAACCAATGTAAAATGCTGTCAGAGTGGCCCACCCACTGCCTAAGGTGATTTATAAGAATACTGAGGTCAATGGTATAATATGCTACACTCC
Organism: Polypterus bichir lapradei; assembly: GCA_026402145.1. NCBI lineage: Eukaryota > Metazoa > Chordata > Cladistia > Polypteriformes > Polypteridae > Polypterus > Polypterus bichir. Next base: position 11,656,327 of record JANRMT010062809.1, read on the forward strand.
AGTCTAAGCGAACAAGAACAGATATTCAGCCTCTGTCCTAATTAACTCTCAAATCATTTTCTACTTGAGCCAGTGCAGCTTCTGTACTGTGGTTTGTTCTAAAACCTGTCAAGAATAGAATGCTTATTCAGGTGATCATTAAGCTGCTTAATAATTTTACTTGAGAAAGGCAGGTTACAAATTGGTCTAAGATAGAGGCGTCAAGGTTATTTTTCTTGAACAGGGGTTTAACAACTGCAGTCTTTAGACAGTCGGGGAAGACCCCCGTATCTTATGATGAGTTCACTATATCAAGCATGATGTCAGTATGGACATTGGAAAAGAAGCCTGTTGGTATTGGGTCAAGGACACAGGTGTTGGGTTTCAGTTAAGAAATTATTCTATGTAGTTTGGGTCGATCTATTCTAGTGAAAGAATTTTAACATGCTTAAAAGGGCATGTAAGGGATGAGTTGGATTAACTTTGGTGGGGTGTACTATATTATTTGCAACATAATTTATTTTGTATTTAAAAAAATACAGCAAAAGCCTCACAAGTTTTACTAGTAGTTTTTAGGATGCATTCCACTGAGTGAGCTAGGTTTTAAAGACAATTAATTATTGAAAGTAAAGCCTCTAGGATTACTTGCATTATCATTTATAATTTTAGAGAAATAGGGCAAAGTATCTCTAGGGTGGAAACCCAGCACTTGGAAATGACCATGGGTTCCAGACATCAGGCAGACATTGACTGTAAATAATTTTCAACAGGTCAGGTCAGGTTGGGGGGCAAGCACTGGTACAGCACGTTGCCGCACCCACCACACGACAAAACAGCTTGGGATGCTGGTTGGCAACCCTGCCCCCCAAAGGCAGCCCCATGGCCTAGTCCCACCCTCTGGAAATTACCATATATCTGCCACAGTCAGGTGTTACGTGGGCATCCCCTTGGCCTGGTCCAGCCACTTGGGTCTTCAACGATGAAGATCCTGCGAGCCGTATACCCAAAGGGAATCGCACCATGTTCAAATGACAGCTCATGTTCAAATGGCATAGTGTTTTCAAATAGTGACATTTTCATATATGAATGTATGTTTGTGCGCGAGAGAGGCAGAGACAGGTTTGATCTCATTCAAGTGGGTGCTGGAATATAAAATAAACACTTTCACAAAGGTATAACGAAACAAGTGTGCTTTTATTCATGAATGAAACTGAAAAACAAAAAAATTCAAGTGGTAACAAGATACCAAGAAGTCATGATTCACCAGTGTTTGCGTCTGCTTATATGCTTTACACTGGCTGTTACAGACTGAAATCAAAGGCTTCTTCTTTTAAGGCGCATACACCATCAGCATGACACTGCCAGATCTAAACACTAGTGTGGCGAATTACTTGCGTACTAAAGTGACTTTAGCTGCAGGTGGAATTCCCATTTTACTTATGGTGCCAAGCAGAGTTGCATTGTGGTGCAGCAGTCTGTTAGCAAGTGAAAGTGATGTGAAGAAGCTGTTAGATGTTACGGCTCTGCCTTTGTCCACTCTGATAGTGGTCACGGGACATTGTATCTTTGATTGCTGGTACAACAAATAGCTAACTGTGGTCATCGCTGCTCTTGTGAAACGAGTGGAGGTCAACGGCATTATCTCAGAAAGGGAGAGGCAAGTTCGTTGTACCACGTGAACGTCACTAAGAAAATAAAACTGAATAATAAAAAGAAAAAGCTCTAACTTTTACAAGTAGTATGTTTTTATTATAGTAATAATAATAATAGCAGCTCACTACTCAAAACAAATGCATGTGTTCCAAATAACGATATTTGGGGGGTGATGGGATAGCAGGCTGCTTGTGCTGATCGACATATTTACAAAACAAAAGGCGCTGATGGAGAGGTGCGAAGGAATTTAAAGTGGGCTGGGATTACAAGTTTTTTCGTAGGCTTCAGGGATTCTAGTTTTAAAGAATACAGTGTTTTATGTATTGTGTAACTAATGATCGGAGATTTGATGCTTCCCAAGCACATACTATTTGTTACATGTTCTGACATCCCATCTGTCTTTTTAGACCACTCGATAACTGTGTAATTATTTATATTACTGCATGTGTGCAGTGTATGTGTATAGATGTGAGTATGTTTGTCTCTGCATATGTGGATAAAAAATACTGTACAAGCCCAATCTTGTCAGTTTCTGTTAATGAAATGTGTCCAAAATAAAAAAAAATTGATTTGAAGGTTTGTGGGATGCCATTTGCAATCGCACTGCTTTGTAACTTGTTTCAGTTTTTTGCAGTTCTCTGACTGAATATTTTCTAATGTTTGTGTAGCACTTACCCACAACTAGCTCCCATCTCTGCTCCTTTGTTCCTTTTGAAGAATGTATTTTGAAGTAACAGCTAGAAACTGTCGTAATTATTTCAAGTATAATTTTAAACATTTCGTTCATATGTGTTGTTTTTCTGTTAGTTTGAAATGACATGATTCAGCTTCTTCATCTTTCCTTATAGTATACGGTTCTGTTACAGATTTAATTGCTGCTCCCCAGAATTAATTTCTCTGTCTTGTGAGCAGTATGTTAATTTAACTCCCTGTATTTCTCTATTTGATGCTTTACTTGCAAGTAACATCTATTTTATAAACTAATGAGATAAATTAATATATATTGCTAAAATAAAAATTATTCCTAGTATGTGCTGTATGTTTAAATACAAAACTCCTTTTTAAGAATTATGCATTTTTGAGATTTGTTTAACTGTGATAACTGTACAGGAATCCTGTAATTGCATAATACATAAGGATAACAAAATGCAAAAATGTCTTTTTCATTATTATTGTATTTTTCAATATAATACACTGGGATCTCAAAGTAAACCTTTGTTCTGGTTCTTCAGTTCTCCCTGCAAGGGTTTGTATTTTACAAAGACTAGTGATTATTAATTGCCTGACATAACTAAATGTGTTGAGAAGGTTGAAAACGAAACATAGGCTTAGTGATGATGAAGCATAAGACGTCCAGTCAAGATGCACATCTGTTATATTCTTTTTTAACAAGAAGTAACTTTACATTAAAAGTGAAAGAAAAACAAATCCGCAGTTGTGCAAGCATTATTACGCTGTGGGTATGCACTTTTGAAGTGTACGGTGCATTCTGAAACTAATACTTAGAAAAGTTTTGCATATGGTAGGTTTAAAGATATTTGTTTTTAACGTTAGCTTTCAGTCTACTATTGCTGTATTATTACATTGCTTTGAAGATAAAAGTGTAAGATAACTGGCAGACGTATTTTAATGTCATTTTTACATTTATATGGACCTGATGCAGTTGTATTTGAAGTTGAAACAGTAATTGAAAGTGTGTGTTTTTATTACTTAGATAATCAGATAGTGTACTTTTTCTGTTTACTTTTAAAATGTTGTGAAGCTGTTATAAATAAGGTCTTGATAGCTGCCAAATGATGGCATTTAAGCAATCATCTTCAGCTCCAACAGATAATTGTCACTAGACTTACACATACACACACATATATACGCATATATGCGTATATATGTGTGTGTATGTGTAAGTCTAGTGACAATTATCTGTTGGAGCTGAAGATGATTGCTTAAATGCCATCATTTGGCAGCTATCAAGACCTTATTTATAACAGCTTCACAACATTTTAAAAGTAAACAGAAAAAGTACACTATCTGATTATCTAAGTAATAAAAACACACACTTTCAATTACTGTTTCAACTTCAAATACAACTGCATCAGGTCCATATAAATGTAAAAATGACATTAAAATACGTCTGCCAGTTATCTTACACTTTTATCTTCAAAGCAATGTAATAATACAGCAATAGTAGACTGAAAGCTAACGTTAAAAACAAATATCTTTAAACCTACCATATGCAAAACTTTTCTAAGTATTAGTTTCAGAATGCACCGTACACTTCAAAAGTGCATACCCACAGCGTAATAATGCTTGCACAACTGCGGATTTGTTTTTCTTTCACTTTTAATGTAAAGTTACTTCTTGTTAAAAAAGAATATAACAGATGTGCATCTTGACTGGACGTCTTATGCTTCATCATCACTAAGCCTATGTTTCGTTTTCAACCTTCTCAACACATTTAGTTATGTCAGGCAATTAATAATCACTAGTCTTTGTAAAATACAAACCCTTGCAGGGAGAACTGAAGAACCAGAACAAAGGTTTACTTTGAGATCCCAGTGTATTATATTGAAAAATACAATAATAATGAAAAAGACATTTTTGCATTTTGTTATCCTTATGTATTATGCAATTACAGGATTCCTGTACAGTTATCACAGTTAAACAAATCTCAAAAATGCATAATTCTTAAAAAGGAGTTTTGTATTTAAACATACAGCACATACTAGGAATAATTTTTATTTTAGCAATATATATTAATTTATCTCATTAGTTTATAAAATAGATGTTACTTGCAAGTAAAGCATCATATAGAGAAATACAGGGAGTTAAATTAACATACTGCTCACAAGACAGAGAAATTAATTCTGGGGAGCAGCAATTAAATCTGTAACAGAACCGTATACTATAAGGAAAGATGAAGAAGCTGAATCATGTCATTTCAAACTAACAGAAAAACAACACATATGAACGAAATGTTTAAAATTATACTTGAAATAATTACGACAGTTTCTAGCTGTTACTTCAAAATACATTCTTCAAAAGGAACAAAGGAGCAGAGATGGGAGCTAGTTGTGGGTAAGTGCTACACAAACATTAGAAAATATTCAGTCAGAGAACTGCAAAAAACTGAAACAAGTTACAAAGCAGTGCGATTGCAAATGGCATCCCACAAACCTTCAAATCAATTTTTTTTTATTTTGGACACATTTCATTAACAGAAACTGACAAGATTGGGCTTGTACAGTATTTTTTATCCACATATGCAGAGACAAACATACTCACATCTATACACATACACTGCACACATGCAGTAATATAAATAATTACACAGTTATCGAGTGGTCTAAAAAGACAGATGGGATGTCAGAACATGTAACAAATAGTATGTGCTTGGGAAGCATCAAATCTCCGATCATTAGTTACACAATACATAAAACACTGTATTCTTTAAAACTAGAATCCCTGAAGCCTACGAAAAAACTTGTAATCCCAGCCCACTTTAAATTCCTTCGCACCTCTCCATCAGCGCCTTTTGTTTTGTAAATATGTCGATCAGCACAAGCAGCCTGCTATCCCATCACCCCCCAAATATCGTTATTTGGAACACATGCATTTGTTTTGAGTAGTGAGCTGCTATTATTATTATTACTATAATAAAAACATACTACTTGTAAAAGTTAGAGCTTTTTCTTTTTATTATTCAGTTTTATTTTCTTAGTGACGTTCACGTGGTACAACGAACTTGCCTCTCCCTTTCTGAGATAATGCCGTTGACCTCCACTCGTTTCACAAGAGCAGCGATGACCACAGTTAGCTATTTGTTGTACCAGCAATCAAAGATACAATGTCCCGTGACCACTATCAGAGTGGACAAAGGCAGAGCCGTAACATCTAACAGCTTCTTCACATCACTTTCACTTGCTAACAGACTGCTGCACCACAATGCAACTCTGCTTGGCACCATAAGTAAAATGGGAATTCCACCTGCAGCTAAAGTCACTTTAGTACGCAAGTAATTCGCCACACTAGTGTTTAGATCTGGCAGTGTCATGCTGATGGTGTATGCGCCTTAAAAGAAGAAGCCTTTGATTTCAGTCTGTAACAGCCAGTGTAAAGCATATAAGCAGACGCAAACACTGGTGAATCATGACTTCTTGGTATCTTGTTACCACTTGAATTTTTTTGTTTTTCAGTTTCATTCATGAATAAAAGCACACTTGTTTCGTTATACCTTTGTGAAAGTGTTTATTTTATATTCCAGCACCCACTTGAATGAGATCAAACCTGTCTCTGCCTCTCTCGCGCACAAACATACATTCATATATGAAAATGTCACTATTTGAAAACACTATGCCATTTGAACATGAGCTGTCATTTGAACATGGTGCGATTCCCTTTGGGTATACGGCTCGCAGGATCTTCATCGTTGAAGACCCAAGTGGCTGGACCAGGCCAAGGGGATGCCCACGTAACACCTGACTGTGGCAGATATATGGTAATTTCCAGAGGGTGGGACTAGGCCATGGGGCTGCCTTTGGGGGGCAGGGTTGCCAACCAGCATCCCAAGCTGTTTTGTCGTGTGGTGGGTGCGGCAACGTGCTGTACCAGTGCTTGCCCCCCAACCTGACCTGACCTGTTGAAAATTATTTACAGTCAATGTCTGCCTGATGTCTGGAACCCATGGTCATTTCCAAGTGCTGGGTTTCCACCCTAGAGATACTTTGCCCTATTTCTCTAAAATTATAAATGATAATGCAAGTAATCCTAGAGGCTTTACTTTCAATAATTAATTGTCTTTAAAACCTAGCTCACTCAGTGGAATGCATCCTAAAAACTACTAGTAAAACTTGTGAGGCTTTTGCTGTATTTTTTTAAATACAAAATAAATTATGTTGCAAATAATATAGTACACCCCACCAAAGTTAATCCAACTCATCCCTTACATGCCCTTTTAAGCATGTTAAAATTCTTTCACTAGAATAGATCGACCCAAACTACATAGAATAATTTCTTAACTGAAACCCAACACCTGTGTCCTTGACCCAATACCAACAGGCTTCTTTTCCAATGTCCATACTGACATCATGCTTGATATAGTGAACTCATCATAAGATACGGGGGTCTTCCCCGACTGTCTAAAGACTGCAGTTGTTAAACCCCTGTTCAAGAAAAATAACCTTGACGCCTCTATCTTAGACCAATTTGTAACCTGCCTTTCTCAAGTAAAATTATTAAGCAGCTTAATGATCACCTGAATAAGCATTCTATTCTTGACAGGTTTTAGAACAAACCACAGTACAGAAGCTGCACTGGCTCAAGTAGAAAATGATTTGAGAGTTAATTAGGACAGAGGCTGAATATCTGTTCTTGTTCGCTTAGACTGGAGTGTAGCATATTATACCATTGACCTCAGTATTCTTATAAATCACCTTAGGCAGTGGGTGGGCCACTCTGACAGCATTTTACATTGGTTTCAATTGTACTTAAAAAGGTAAAAAAATTCTTTGTTAGTTGTGGTGATTGTAATTCGGAGACTCATGATATTGTGCTGTATATGGTGTAACACGCACATCTATTCTTGGTCCACTGTTCTTTTCAATATACATGCTTACATTAGGTCAGATTATCTCAAAGCACAAGGTGAGCTACCACAGGTATGCAGACGAAATACAGCTTTATCTGTCTATAGCGTCTGATGACCCCAACGCTCTTGGCTCTCTGATCTATTATCTTAACAGTATTTCCAAATGGATGGGTAGTAACATTCTCAAACTAAATAAGGAAAAAACAGAAATCTTAGTGATTGAGAAACATGGATATATCGAGGGCATTAGAAATAAACTTGATCCCTTAGGTTTAAAAATGAAGGCAGAGTTAAATAATTCAGGGGTAATCATTGACTCTGACCTAAACTTTAAATCGTACACTAACCAGATTACTAGGACTGCATTTTTTTTACTTACAGACTATAGCAAAAGTTAGACCTCTCAGAAATGCAAAAGATGCTGAAAAATTAACTCACACTTTTGTTTATAGTCGAATAGATATCAATCTATCGCAATTAGTGTGAAATGCAGCAGCCAGATTTTTAACAAGAAAACTTTTAGCGTTATTACATTGGTTAACTGAGTTGTTTGAAATTGATTTTAAAATGCTACTAATAGTTTAAAAAGCCTTGAACAACCTTGCTCGGTCCTATATTTTGGAAAGCCTGTCCCCCTACATTCCAAGTCATAATCTTCGAATGTAGGTCTGCTTATAATTCCAAGAGCCAAGCTTATAAGTGGTGAGGCAGCCTTTTGCTGTTATGCACCTAAAATCTGGAATACTTTATAATAAAAATGACAGACTAATACTGTGGAACATTTAAAAAAAGCTAAATACCCCATTATTTTAATATGGCTTTTTATTAGTGTACTAGACTGCCCTCTGTATCATTTGGCCAAGTGGCATCCTTGAAGTGCTCAATCGATTGCGTGATGCAGTGCGTAGAAAACGACCCAAATTGTGGCGATCGGGTGAGTGGCTTCTGCATCACGACAATGCTCCCGCCCACACAGCATTGAGTGTGCGACAGTTGCTCTCAAAAAACGGGATGGAAACTGTTTCCCGCCCCACCACTCCCCAGATCTTGCACTCTGCCATTTTTTCTTATTTCCAAGTATGACCTTAAAGGAAACCGTTTTTAGGATGTAGAGGAGGCACTGAAGGCAAATCACTTTGCAAGAGTTTCAGAATAGTTCTGAACAATAGAAAAAACTGTGGTGTATTGTGTCCAGGGACAGTATTTTGAGGGTGATTACATTTTGGAAATGTCATAAGAAATATATATTAAAAAAAAATTCTCATTATTTTTGGGTCTCCCCTTGTATATTAATTCCCACTATTCTCTGGTGTTTTTTCCAGTTCTTCTGTGGTGGCAATCTGAGATGATAGAATGAAGTTGACCACAAAACCAACTTCAAATTTCAATCATCTATGTTAAACAGAATGCCTGTGGAGGCTGGGTGGTCTTTTGGCCTTGGAATTGCTGCAGATTTTGTTTTCTAGCCTAACTGGAGGTTTTTTTTTTTTTATTCTTTTTATGTCCTCCTGGTCATCTGACCTTTCCTTTTTTGTTGTTACTTTTGTTTTGTTGTCATATTTTGTAAAGCACATCGAGCTACGTTTTTTGTGTAAAAATGTGCTATATCAATAAATGTTGTTGTTGTAGTGACTGACTTCCATTTGCGGCCATTTATGATCATGCCATAAACTGCCTCCTCCAAGTTTCACAGATGTGGTTTTCATCGGAATATGCACCATTTCTTCTCCATACTCTTCTATTTCCAACATTCTATTATATATTAATCTTAATTTCCTTTCCAGAACTGAACAGGTTTTTAAAAATATTTTCTGGCTAATCTGCCCTTCCTATGCTTGAGGTTTGCCAGTGGTTTGCACTTTGTGGTAAACCCTCTCTCTTTACTTTCATGAAGTCTTCTCTTAATTGTAGACTTTGACGATGATAGGTCTACCTCCCAGAGAGTCTTCTTGATTTAGCTAAATGTTTTCAATGGGTTCTTCGTCACCAAGTACAAAATTCTAAGATCATCAAGAACAGTCTTCTTTGGTTTTCCAGACCTTGTGCTGTTTCTGAGTTCACCAGGGTGTTCCATCGTTTAAAGAATGTACCAAATGGTTGATTTGACCACTCCTTGTGTTCTTGCTATCTCTCTAAAGGTTTTTTTTCCTCAGCCTAATGATGGGACTGTTTTTAACTACTTAATAGTTGATAAAATAATGAGGTAACTGCTCCCACCTAGCTATGGAACAGCCTCTCAGTCAAATGTTCATAAACATTTGTGCTACTGGAAATGTGGGGTCATGCAGAAAAATGGCTGTCATTCCTAAACATATCATACAAGATTTTTGGTAAACCCATTAAATTAAAGCTGAAAGTCTATACTACAATCACATAATGATTGCTTTATTTTAAATCCATTGTGGTGGTGTACAGAGCCAAAACAGTGAAAACTATGTCACTGTCCAAATACTTATGGACCTGACTGTTAAGTGCTTACCTTAGCAGCATTAATACCAAAGCAGGATATATGTATCTTATCCATCTGGGACTGAGGCAGAGATATAAGAGAAATTTCAAATTGTTGGCTGGACACATCTAACAACTGGCTGGAAACATTGTTGATGTAAATAAAAATTGTCATTTGGTTCAAAACATTTGCAGAAATTTCCTCTAAGTGCTAAACAGCAGCCATCTTTTCTTTTTTTTTTTTTTAATCTTCTGTGCCTCACAAGAAAGGTGTCAGGCACACAATTTCGCAGCAGGTGGTGTGTGAGATTCCTGTGCTGAGCTAGTTTTGCAGGTATGCACTGTAGCTCAGGGAAGACAGTTTGATCAGGGCATCATGTACCAAGTATAAATGGGAAGAGCACAAGTGTATTTGTAGCACCACACCACTGCGGTGGTGCCAGCTTGTAGACTTCAAGTGCCTATGGTTTTTGGCTCTTTTCATCATTTTTAGGTAGCTCACTATTTTTCAAATGATTGCTCAATGAAGCTGCTAATTTGCACAATGGAATTGTAACTCATACTGTGTGTGAGTGACTGATCCCCAGGCTAATGCAACTGGTCAGCAACATTACAATATTTGTCATTCTCCATCTGTTTTCCTAATCCCCTCATCCTAAGAAGGGTTGTGGGGTTGCTGGGGCCTATCCTTGTGATGTCATAGTTTACATAAACTATGCAGCAAGATTTATTTGGTCTTGTGGGCAGTGGCACCCCAAACCTTCAATGGAATTGGCACCCCCCCCCCCATATTATATACTAATATACACATTATATAAAGGGAAGCCTCCGCTCGTTCGTTTCAAGTTAATAAAAAATTGGGAGGAAAAATAAGACACGGACTAAACATAGTACTTCCAGTAATTTAGTTCCACTTCAGGCACTGCTTGTGGGAAAATATGAATATAATTTTGTTAAGTACACAAGATAATAAATCAGAAACAAACTGATTACACTATATATTAAACCAGTGTCTTACGTATTTTTAAAAAGCCAGTAGCATTCACCTCCTTCATGTACATCAGTATGTCAATTGCAAGCATAAGAAATAACAAAATATGCACTATAGCTAAGCCATGATAGAACACAGTGAAGTACAATTACTTCTTAAACACATGCCAAGTGTTTTTTTGTTCAGAAGGATAACAAATCTAAGTGAGTAAAAGAAATGATTAACTAGTTTCCTGTTCATAGACATTAATTCAAATCCATTTTTATGATAAAGGCATACCCAATTATAGAAACAACACAAGTACGGAATCCCAAAATTAAATGCTGTTTCCTTAGGAGGCATTAGCTCTCCGGAAATGTGTTCTTTTGAAATTGCGGCATGTTAAGTAACCGAAAAATATAGAAATACTAGCAACTTGGCGTGCACTATGCTGCGCGTTGGATGACCACAGTTGAAGGACTCCCTGTTTAAACGCGGCTGCCAGTCATGAACTGGGTCCTTCATCGCACCACAATGCCCCCATCGAGGCAAAGGCTAAGGCGCTATTATAGGAACGTATGTGATCTTTAAAGTTTTGGGAATGCTGATGTGTATTAGAAAGTAAACGTTGTATGAGAGGGTGTGTACGCACAGCTGGTAACAGTACCTTCGCTTTGTGACAACATGAATTAAATCTGCCGTCTTTCGGTTTATCATCACGGAAATTTTTCGAACCACAAAATTGACATCGTTCAGTCATTTCGCCACAGAAGTGTTCCGGCACATGAACTTCCTGAAATGGACGAAGTGCAATCCCTGAACGATGTACCGTGGAGACGCGTCGTTGCGGTAATATCTGTGAGTGGTGAGTGTCAGTTTGAGAGTGTTCACTCGGAGTTTCCTGCGAGAGCGTACGTTTCTGTATATTACGGTTGTTTTGCAATCGTAAGGACCTGTCGTCGGGTGTCTCATTGGCACGCTTTTGCCTCTTTCTTTGGCGATCACGGCGTAATCTGTCTTCTCTCTCTGTAGGGGTTTCAGTTGCCTTTCGTTGTGCGGCAGAGACGCATCATTGGGCTAATCTGTGTGGATGCTTTGCCTCTTTGCTTCGTGATCACGCTGTAATGTGTCCTCTCTCGCAGCAGCAGGTTTAGTTGCGTTCCGTTTCGGCATTGTTCCGTAAGGTCTCCTCTGTACAAGTGCACATGGGTAGCTGAAGACGGAAAGGCATAGTGGGCATAGTGAAACACACGAATTGGTGACCAGGGGAACCATCCGACTCAGACGCGGGGCTCGAAATACTCAAGTGCACATGTTATTTATAATTAAATTTTTTTTTTGTTATTAACTTCCCCAAAAGAGTTGATCCCTGTAAATAGTTAATAGTATATCAACAATATAATCTGTTGTAGTACGGGCGTTAATTAGCGTCACACCTCATAACCTGCATACACCACGTGTTTGGCTGTAACGCCAGAAGCACGGTGGACGCTGTAAGGGTAGGTTGTGGTTTCTGTTTCTTTCGTGATTTTTTTATTTCATTTTATTGATTATTTATTAGGTAGAGGGGAGAAGACGTTAATGTGACGCTCTGTCTATTTCTTTACTTTTGTTTTGAAAAGATTTTCGGGAAAAGGAAAAATAAAAGCGAAGGGGAATGAACGGAGGCGGGTAAGCAGGAATTCTGAGAGGGGACAGACTGGGGCTTTTCTACGGGGCGGCTATACAGCCAAAAGGAACGCGGACCCGGACACGGACACGACGCTGGGCTTTTATTATATAGATGACAGAAAAGGCGATATCCCTCCCATCGTGATTAAGGCGGTACAAAACACATGAGAGAAATATACTAGGACTATACAATCCTCCAGTTGTCTCTGGCTATCTAATCCAATGCTTGGTTGGCAATTCTAAATGCTGAGCCCCTGTGTGCCAAACTTAGCATGCACATAGATCCTTTAACAGTGTTGTCCAGATATAGTGACAGAAATATTAAAGAAAAATGTACTATAACAAATGCCCATGCACCATTCCCAGCAGGCCTCACCCTCATTTCCCAGTGTAGATACTTTCCATGTTACAAGGGTAAAGCTGCCAATTATTCATAATCCAAAAAGCATTTCTCCAACCATATACCGACAATGGTATCACACATCAATATATGAAATGATGATGTGAACTTTTAAGACATCACATAGCCCTTCTTGACACATGATTTTATATACAATGGTTCTTACCTCATTTTTCTAGACAAACTATTCAATCATTTTCAATGTGTTAATTTATATTCAACTACTTGGTAAACTTTAAAGTCTTGCAGAATTTCTATTTCTTTTCCACAATAACAACCTAAGGAAAAACACACTAACATTATTATATAAGAGAAGTCCTTATAAGAGAAGTCTTCATTCGGTTTTAAAAATGATCAGTTTTATTTGAACATTAAAATTAGCTCAAAAGCCATTTTGTGCTATTCTGAGTGAACATGAACTTTAAAATGCACATATTAGATCTCTTTGCTTTCTTCCATTTTTATGTGTTGTAATAGGAGATAGCTTTACAAACTTTAGTTTGGCCAATGGGATTTAACTTGGTTATTCATTTAAATAAAGGAACTAAAAATACAATTTAAAATGGGATTAAATAAAACCAGTCTTGCACACATGGATCAGTTGGTAAAAGTAGTCTGTGGGAGTAAATTTATATTAGAACAGATAAGCCACATTTAAGATATAAATGTACAGCATGCCCTTCATTTCCTCCATTACATACACCAATAATACAGTAATTTATATCAGTCTGGCACTATTTAAAATAGTGTCAAGTGCAAATGAATGGATAAAACAGATGCCACTTGTGTTACAGCCTCTTAACCACCAGATTTAATGGCATCTACTTAGCCACCTGTGTGCAAAGGTATTCACCTTCATTTCCAGTTTCTGTATAATCCTAATAAGAGAAACTATTATTTTGGAATATTCTGGGAAGAGAAACGGCCGTTTTATTAAATTATTTAGAGATATGACAGTGTATCTTGACTTATAAAGAAAAAGTAATTTTTTGGTTCTCTGCCACATGTTCTCTCTTTCAATTAAACTACAGTAACTAGTACAATACGATTTATTTTTGTATAGCCCAAAATCACAAAAGAAGTGCCGCAATGGGCTTTAACAGTCCCTGCCTTTTGACAGCCCCCAAGCCTTGACTCTCAAAGAAGACAAGACCCTAGTAGGGAAAAAAATGGAAGAAATCTTGGGAAAGGCAGTTCAAAGAAAGACCCCTTTCCAGGTAGGTTGGGTGTGCAGTGGGTGTCAAAAAGAAGGAGGTCAATACAATACACAGAACAGAATACAAGTAATCCTCAATACAATATAATGGTAAAAATAAAAATATTATAAGTACAGAGCATAACTCAACAGTAGATGATATCACATAATACGATTTGGATTTGTTCAGAGTCCTGGAGACCTCAGCCATCAAGCTGCCTCCCCCTAAAGGCCATTCCACAGCTGAGACAGCGCTGGGCCAGCCAATCCAATGAAAGGACCCCTCTACCTGATGATAGTACTTAACAGGTAATTACTTAAGGGTCAAATACGTTACTTGAGGACAATGGTTGAAATTGCACCCTGTGTATTTTCACCATAACTTTATTCATTTTTAAAATTGCATACAAAGTAACGAACGTATTGTTCACAGCTTACTCTACACTTGATGAGAAAGAGACTGAAGATGAAATCCAGACTAGTGATACCTATGCATTTGATATATGCTACTTGTTACTTTCATGATATACAAAAATGTATGGTTATGTGCAATATACAGAATTACACATAACTATAAGGCCTAGAGTTAAAACAACTATTTGTGGGTTTTGAAGCTAACATGTTATTTTGTCTCAATACCTGATTAATAAATACACCATACCTTTACAATTGCCTAGAAAGCAGAATAACATACTTTACTATTTGTTACTTGAGCACAGGACAGATGGAAGACAAAAGGTTGAGGTTAGTTCAAGAAGACAGAATACCCAAGATGCAAATGCAATTGTGAGGAGCAGAGAATGTATTTACAATAAAAAAAACTATACCAAGAACTAGCAGTAGTGATTGGACAAAATCTATCAAAGGAGTTAAAGAAACAACATCTACATAGTATTTTTAAATTTGTGAAATAAATAAACTCTGTTACTTAAGAATAATATGGTATCATTTGGAAAGACTACAATGACATGTGGTGTCATGAACAGTGTTAGGAATTAAATAATAGAATGCAATAACTGCTTTGGCCAGTGGCTCTGGCAATAGAGCAAATTACAGTAAGAGTAACTTAATCAAAGAGAAAGCCAAATTGTGCGCAGCTGACACCAGATACATATATAAATACACGATTAACCCTTGAACCCCTATTCAAGTATGCTAAATGTAGTCAGTAATTTTTCATCACAGTTATACTAGTTTTGCTCCTAGGGGCTGGAATACCGAATAATACTGTTATGTCAATCCAGGCACTATGAATCTATAAGTGTTTCACAAAGAAAAAAAAAATCAGAATGTACTAAATAACATAAGAAATTTGACAAATGAAAGGAGACCATTCAGTTTATCAAACTCATTTGTTTAGCTGATAGCTAAGCTGTCCTTTATCTTATCAAGATTTCTGCTTTACCCACAACTTTTTTTGTGAACAAGTTTTTTATGGCTTCAGTCCAAAAAGCACTCCTCCTTAATTTTGAGTATGTGATTCACAATTTTGTTGAAAGAATTCTGTTGCATCTATTGCACTAGTGCTTTTGACAACTATGAAGACCTGGATTAGGTCCCTATGGAGTCTCCTCAGCTCAAGACTATACAAGTTTCATTCATGGAGTCTGTTAGAGTACAACATGTACTTCAGTCCTGGGATGCACCTGCTCAATCCTCTGTACAGGTTCACCTGCTGCTATGTCATTCTTTTTGCAGGGTGAATAGAATTATAGACAATACTCCAGATGGGGTATCACTGCTGAATTAGAAAGATTGAGCAGAACGTTCCTCGATTTATATTTAAAAATGATGGTATATCCAAAAATGTTGCATTACAATGATTTTTACATTTTGAGCAGACAATTTTATTAATGGTAACTTGAAAATTAGTTTTACTATGAATCAGAAATCTACTGAGTTAACAAAAAAGAGCAACATTTTAAAGCAAAGCAGAAGCAACATACTGTATGTTGTTCAAAAATGAGAAGTTTTATTATTTGCATGAGACACTCCTTCATAACAATAGTACAAGTACAAGCTCTAAATTGCATTTGACAAAAAGTGCACAGTGGCAAGTCTTGTTACTAAGTGAAAGGTTTAGCCTAACACCTTCAAGACTGCTGTCAACAAAAGAGGACATTAAGAAGAAGAGGACTAAAAACCATTATCTATAATAATAAAAGGCAAAGCCCTCACTCACTCACTGACTGACTGACTGACTGACTGACTGACTGACTGACTGACTCATCACTAATTCTCCAACTTCCCATGTAGGTAGAAAGCTGAAATTTGGCAGGCTCATTCCTTACAGCTTACTTACAAAAGTTAAGCAGGTTTCATTTCGAAATTCTACACGTAACGGTTATAACGGTCAATAACGGTCGACAACGTCCGCCATGTTGAACTTTCTCATTTATGGCCCTATCTTCACGAAATTTGGTAGGCGGCTTCCCTGCACTAACCGAAACCGATGTATGTACTTATTTCGATGGTATGACGCCACTGTCGGCCGCCATATTGAACTTTCCAACGTCACCAATTTTCAAACTTCCCGTGTAGGTAGAAGGCTGGCCCCATCTTCACGAAATTTGGTAGGTGACTTCCCTGCGCTAACCGAAACCGATGTACGTACTTATTTCGATGGTATGACGCCACTGTCGGCCGCCATATTGAATTTTCCAAACGTCACTAATTCTCCAACTTCCCGTGTAGGTAGAAGGCTGAAATTTGGTAGGCCCATTCCTTACAGCTTACTTACAAAAGTTAAGCAGGTTTCATTTCGAAATTCTACGCGTAACGGTCATAACGATCAACAACGTCCGCCATATTGAACTTTCTTATTCATGGCCCCATCTTCACGAAATTTGGTAGGCAGCTTCCCTGCGCTAACCGAAACCAATGTATGTACTTATTTCGGTGGTATGACGCCACTGTCAGCCGCCATATTGAATTTTCCAACATCACTAATTCTCCAACTTCCCGTATAGGTAGAAGGCTGAAATTTGGCAGGCTCATTCCTTACAGCTTACTTACAAAAGTTAAGCAGGTTTCATTTCGAAATTCTACGCATAACGGTCATAACGGTCAACAACGTCCGCCATGTTGAACTTTCTTATTTACGGCCCCATCTTCACGAAATTTGGTAGGTGGCTTCCCTGAGCTAACCAAAACCAATGTACGTACTTAGTTCGGTGGTATGACGCCACTGTCAGCCGCCATATTGAATTTTCCAACATCACTAATTCTCCAACTTCCCGTATAGGTAGAAGGCTGAAATTTGGCAGGCTCATTCCTTACAGCTTACTTACAAAAGTTAAGCAGGTTTCATTTCGAAATTCTACGCATAACGGTCATAACATTCAACAACGTCCGCCATGTTGAACTTTTATTATTTATGGCCCCATCTTCTCGAAATTTGGTAGGCGGCTTCCCTGCACTAACCGAAACCAATGTACGTACTTATTTCAGTGGTATGATGCCACTGTCGGTCGCTATATTGAACTTTTCAACAGTCTTTGTTACTTATGGGCCCATCTTCAAGAAATTTGGTACACGGGTTCCCAACGCTAACTGAATCCTACTTACGTACATATATACGTCCATAGCCTGCAGCTTGGTCACCATGTGAGGCGGCGTTGGGTCCCCCATCCCAACGCCTCCCACGTTGTTGGCTGCCTGCCTATATAAGGCTGTCCATCGCTCCAGTCTCTACATTCCCTTCCTTGCTTCGCCACGGGATTCACGTCTCCCTGCTGATAACTACAGCCTTTTTGTTTAATCCACGGCTTCTCCGCTGTTTTATTGTTTGTTTATTACAATTATAGTTATTGTATAGGTATTTTACACTTACTTTACGTTACTCAGGTACCCATTTCCTTCATCATTTCAACCCCCATTTCCATGTCTATCGAGGTAATCACCATCGATCAAAGAACTATCACTTACCGAGTGGTTTCCTTGCCCGGAGATGGCACCTACCTTTTCCATTCTCTGTGTTACATATTGCACGGCCATATCAGGCTCACTGTTGATATCCGGAAGAACATTGTGTCTTATGTATTGAATGACTGGGACAGGTTCAAGGTGTGGACTGATGACGGTACAGGAGATAAATATACTACACAGGAGCACTAGAAGAGTGAAATGCTTAAGCCCTTCACCTATGGTTCTGCATGTGAGTTGATGGCTGCCGCTGAATTGTTCGGTTGGTGCTTTCAAGTGTACCGAAATGGCCAAATATTTTACACCTTTCGACAACCGCCAATGCCTCTTAAACATCTTACATTCACAGGTGACGATTTCAGTAGTGGACACTTTGATGTTTATGAATGTTTAAACTCTCAAAAGCTGCATGTAAAGTTATCGATGAAACCGGTTGTAAGCTTACAACGCTTGACAGATGCCGAATGTCACTTCAACACAAGTCCTGCAAATACTGTCGTAATTGAAACAAACCATGAACCTCAAACTGATTATGACAGCAGCAATCCAAGCTGTGAGATTTGAGACAAGATTACTGTTCACATGGCCAACTCTAAGTTGCATGCTCAAGAGTAAGCTCAGCGCACAGCTTGGTCATGTTACAACCGGATGGCCGAACTCACAATGTGGTATACAAAGAGATCCTTAACAAATAATTATTGGCATATTTTCCCTCAGTTTAAAAAGGTTAAATTTTCTTCTTAATAAAAATTTTAATGCAGTACTTCGCCGCTGCGAAGCGCGGGTATTTTGCTAGTTAATGCATAAATTTGGTACTGTTCAAGTCAGTTTTTCATAATCACTGTATAAGTTAATACGCAACACAAAAATATGCTATTAAGTTAAATATTTTTATTACATTTTAAGAAGTGCCATAGCTGCTCTTGAGATTTGAGACACTCTCTTTAGGACACTTATCTAAACAGAAAAATAAAACCCTTATTTTTGATCTGCCCTCCATTCAGGACTTATATAGATTTCGAGTCAGGAAACGGGCAGAAAACATCATTGCGGATCCATCACACCCTGGTCACAACCTTTTTCAATTACTTCCCTCTGAAAGGGCGTTTGAGTACAGTACGCCAAAACTACTAGACATATGAACGGTTTCT
>JANRMT010062809.1:11675563-11687113 GCA_026402145.1 Polypterus bichir lapradei
ATAGATAGATAGATAGATAGATAGATAGATAGATAGATAGATAGATAGATAGATAGATAGATAGATAGATAGATAGATACTTTATTAATCCCAGGGGGAAATTCAAAAACAGCTTGGGATGCTGGTTGGCAACCCCCCAGGTATATGTGTGGTCCAGTCCCACCTCCTGGAAAAAAATCATCCATCTGCTGCAACCAGGTGTTACATGGGCATCCTCTTGGCCTGGTGCAGCAGCTTGGGTCCTCAACATTAAGGATCCTGTGAGTTGGACCAACTTCAGGGAATAGCGCCAAATGGCTGTAGTATCGTAACTGACACTCCCTCACAATGCAGGTAATATGCATCATTTGGGACTCCGTGATCAACCACCCCTTTGATACAAGGTCAAATCAGCAGTACCCAAGGATTCTCCGAAGAGACACAGTACCAAAGGAGTCCAGTCTTCATCTCAGGTCATTTGCTAGCGTCCACGTCTCGCAACCATATAGCAAAACAGGAAGCAGCAGGACTCTACAGACTTGGACCTTTGCCCTTTTGCAAAGATATTGGAAGCGCCATATACCCCTTTCCTGTGATCTTATGAATCCCCCCACTATGCTCTCCCAATCCGACTACTGACTTCATAGGAAGAGTCACCAGAGACATGAATGTCACTGCTGAGGTAAGTAAACCTCTCGAAGGGGTCAAAATTTTCTCAGCAGATAGAAACACTGCTGATGGCTGTGCCCAAGAGGTCACTAAAGGCCTGGATCTTGATTTTTATCCAGGGCACTTTCAAGCCCAAACACTCAGACTCCTTGCTCGGTCTCTCGAAAGCCTCATTCAGAGCCTCTCTGGACTCTGCAAAGATCACAGTATCATTGTCAAAGTCAAGATCAGTTAATCTCTCTTCACCATCAGATACCCCATGACCCTGCCCAACGCCAAGTCCATTCAAGCATTGAACAGAACAGGAGGAAGAACACACCTCTGAAGAACTTCAGGATCAATTGTAAAAAAATGCTGAGATTCTGCCTCCACTCTGCTCAGCACTCACAGTACCAGTGTACAGGCCGGACATGATATCCAGCAACTTCAGGGGGATCCCGCGAAATCTTAGGATGCCCCACAGGGCAGCTTGATGAAATGAGTTGATTATGAAAATCAGCAATGGCTGCAAAGAAACTCTGCCGATATTCACGTTTGCACTTGGTGAGAACAATCAGTACCGGGATGTGGTTGCTGGTAGACTTCTTAATGCGTAAAACCAGACTGCTCCAGTTGCTGGTAGGTAAGCAAGTGATCACAGATTTTATTGAAGATGACCCTAGCAAGGATCTTACCCAGCACAGACAGCAGTGTTATTCCTTGTAGTTACCACAATCCAGGCAATCACCCTTCCCTTTCCAGATAGGAACAACAAGCCCTGTTTTTCAGTCAATTGGTATTAGGAGGACAGCCTTATCATCAGCCTGGAGAAGTATAACCTGGATACCACAGATCCCTGCAGCCTTTCGTACCCTCAGCTGGTTCATCACCTGTACAATGCCAATGAGACTGGGTGGTTCACAACTAATTAGAAGATCAACCGCAAGGACCGTGGACCCAGAGATGTCTAACATCCTAGCTGGAGGATCAGCTTTAAACAGCTGCTCAAAGTAGCCAGCCAAGCGGGTCACAACTGCAGCATCATCCATATGGACTGATCCATTACCGATCCTAACTGAGAATCTCAGAGGAACAAATTTGGATGAGCGTAACTCTGCAATTCCTCAGTAAGCAAGATGTGTGTCACTTGCACACAGATTGTTCTAACAAATGCCTCCTTATCTGCCCTCAGAGCCCTTGCAGCTGTACTTCTCAATTCTCTGCACAAACCAGAGTTGCCATCAAGTCGTGCACTGCGACTCCTGTCAATGATATCCAGGGTGCTGTGAGAGATAAAATACCTCCTTCTGAGAATACCAGCAACACCAACACAGCTCTCAGCAACCTTCAGGGTCTTGTTATGGAACTTCTCCAATATCATATTAGGATCAGCAGTCACACCCAAGTTCCTAACATAAACTGCATGCAAACTCATTAGAAACCACCTGATCTTGGAGTTTGGCCAGGTCCAGCCTCATTTGCCTACTAGGTGGTAGCCTCCTGGACCTAAGCTGGATCTTCAACAAGTCTGTGTTCATAATTCAGAAATCAAGGACTTCTGTAGACCCTGAAGTTCTGTAGAAGCCTCCAGAGTCTGCCCATGAGGATGTGATCAATCACTTTAAATACATCACATGTATTGGAGTACCAGGTCCAACGATGCAGCTCAGGGTGCTGGAACCAGGACCCAGTGATCCTTAGCCCCTAACCTTGTATAAAGTCAAGGAACATGGAGCCACCTTTACCATGGTCTCCAGCCCTGTCAGTGCCAGCGGTCACAGTGAAGTCACCCATGAACAGAGGAATGTCACCTCATGGGCACCCATCAACCACTGAGCATAGTTGCGAGTAAAATGTATCCTTCACTAAGACATCATCAACCGCAGTTAAAGCACACATTGAAACAACAGACAAGGCACAGAGAGTGCCTTAATCTGAGTGTCATAATTGTGACATTGGACACCATTGGAAGGAGCTGATCCACCACAACAACAGCTACTCACTGAGTAAGACAGTCATCAGAGCAACCAGGCCAATAAAAAGTGTACCCACCTTCAGAGATCTGGACATTCCCAGGTCTGTGTACCTCAGAGAGTGCCACCACTGAAATGCTGAGTTATGAAATTCTTTAGACAGCAGAGGAAAGATTGTCATCATGCCAGAGAGACAAAATATTCCACATGCCTACCCAAATGGACTGCCTTAAAATGGGACTCGACAAGCCTGACCCCATTGGCTATCCAGTGGTTTCGACTCTTCTAGGGATGAGGCTTCCAAGGGCTTTCTTTCCACCATCTCCTTCATAATGCAAGCAACCTTCCTATGGGTGGCTGCAGCAGAGCTGCTCTCGCAGAGAGCAGAAAGAATAAATCCCATTGTTTAACCTCAGAATGCTACCTGTATTATGCTGTGCTCTCTGTAGGAGTTAAATAAAACCCTCTTGAACCTTCACTGCTACGATGTGAAATCTCAGGTCTTCCACAATCACTGTTGACTACAGAAAGAACAAAGGCAATCACACTCCACTCCACATCAATAACTCCACCGTCCATACAGTTAGCAGCTTCAGGCTCTTGGGTGTCCAGATCACTGACTGTCTTTCATGGTAAGTTAAAACCACCTGCATACTCAAAAAGTCTCAGCAAAGACTCTTTTTCCTGAGGTAACCTGACTGACCAGGATCAGAAATTCCTCCACAGGACTCTCTGTACAGCTTCTAAAATCTTTGAGGTTGACATTTCACAACTTAATACCATCTACTCAACCATGTCTGATGACTCCCATCCAGGTCATGCCTTATTTTCACTTTTGCCTTATGATAAGCATTACTGGAGCCTCACCACACACTCCACCCACTTCAGGAACAGCCTCTTTCCCCAGGAGATAAGGTCAGTTAACTCCCAGTAACCTGATCCTACCTGCCCTACTTTGTACTGTAGTCACCTGCTGGTTTATGTATATTTGTTCTATATGTTATTTTTAAAAAATTGTATCCTTATTACTATATTTATTTAATATGCTGTTTATTTGTTAATTTATTTATACATCACCATAATGCTTTAAAATGAATTTCACTGTGCTCTTGAAGTGTATGTGAC
Organism: Polypterus bichir lapradei; assembly: GCA_026402145.1. NCBI lineage: Eukaryota > Metazoa > Chordata > Cladistia > Polypteriformes > Polypteridae > Polypterus > Polypterus bichir. Next base: position 11,679,289 of record JANRMT010062809.1, read on the forward strand.
AATAAAGATCTTTAATCATTATAATCTCAAATACCAAACAGCCCTGTTAGTTCTGAATAATATTTTAGAAGAGCTACCTGAACTTTCTAAGCATTAGCAATGACACAGACTGACACTACTGGATGTACTTCATCTTGCATGCGTTAAACTGAGCGCATTAAGAAAGCAGTATTTTGGTAACTATGTTTCTTAAGAGACAAAGTTAAAGTTTTGCACAAAAAAGCCATCAAGAAAACAATGAAGTCGACATTAATTCTGTCTTAACTTATATAAACCTGCTGTAACTAGTAACAAACTTTGTTTATATGGTGACATTTCACTTGATCTTGCAACTGTGATGGATATTGGCAACTTTTTCTAGCATCCAATGTTGACTGTAAACAGCACTTCATGTTAATGAATTAGTCAAAAACAAAGCAATATATTAGTAGTATCAATGGATATGCTGAAAAAATGAAAATAATGGAGGTATGGATGGCTCAAAGGTTTACACAGAATAAGCAAATGCCAAGGACAGGAAAGACAGAAAAAATAAATTATTTCTACACTGCACTGATCTAAAACTGGAAAATGAAAGACTAAAACAATACAATCATTTCCTATTTATTTACATTAAACTATATATATTTGGAAAAAAAACTTTACACAAAATAAATTTAGTACGCACAATTTTTTGTCACTGGAAAAAATTGCACAACTTAAAGTAAGGATAACAGACAGTTAATCTGCACTTGTTTATCATTTAGTTTTCATTTACTTAATCTTGTTTTCCTTCTACCTACATTTCTTTATTAAATGCAGGAGCTGATTTCTTAAATATTGTCCACAATCTAATAGTTCTATGAGTCCCATGAAACATGAAGAATGTTATATCTCTGTGGTCCTTTTATCTAAATTTATTCCCAAGACTGCTAAAACCTACACTGAATTTTATACCCAAATCTATAAAATCCCCATGTTTATTACAAGAAGAGGATATCCCAATATCAAATACAAGTCATATCATGAGTTCTCTGTTTCTCTTGCAATGGTGATCTTTCTTTTATTATTTTTTGGTTCAATAAACATGTCAAGAGTTATACATAACCTAACAACTCTTGCTTCCCATTCTAGAATACTGAGTACGAAGTACCCCTGCCAATTAAGGTTTCTCTCTTTGAAGTTTACTGCATGGTAACCCATTGGTTTTTATCAATTTGATGGTGCCTTTGTCCCTGGCAACCTGTTGCTAGCCAGCCACCCATCAAACTAAGGAAGAAAACAAAATATTGCAACAGATACCACATTACATTTTACTTCTTAAGATGTGCCAATGGGAACATCACAACATTGTATTTTAAATTTTAAGCTGTGCCACCTGCTTCAAATGTTATTATAACAAATCCGTATTTCTGCTTGTTTCATTATTTCATTTTTGGAATTCCACTTATTGCTAAAGGCATAATATAAGATAAACATTACTTGCTCTGATGACACAAGGCAACCATCTTCTTAAGTCGCTTTTCCGGACAGGGCTGCAGGCCAGCTGGAGCCTATCCCTGCAATCATAGGGTGCAAGGCAGGAACAACATTTAGACGGGGCACCATTGTGATAATATTCACTAAGAAAGGACTATATAAAATAGATTAAACCTTAAAACATTTTCTCAAGAATATGGCAGATCATTATTGTTAATTTTGTAGGCTTTAAATAATTGATAACAAGGAACAAATAATGATATAACAAGTCAATTGAAAAATAAAAAGTTTTGAGATTTCAATTTGTATTTTGACTTTTCTTACTTTCTTTCTTTCTTTCTTAGGGATGAGGATTAATAATTTTTCTGATACTTATCTATATTTTGCACCATAATGGCTGAAAGCTCTGAATGTTTCAAGACTTACGTGTATCATTATCTTCTTCCAGGAAGGCACAGAATGTGTAAACCAAGACACACCCATCAAGTGCGAACAGAAAGTAACAGCTTGAGAAGTTGGCAGAAGAAAAAAACACTCCTCTTTAAAGAATAAAACTCAAGTCTGTGGGCTGCTCTAGGCATCCTGCAAGTTAAAAGAAAGTTCAGAAAGGCAATGCCAAAAGGTAAAGGGGTCATTGTCCTACAGTTACTTGATATACATTAGAATGCCTGGTTTAAAAAATATAATCTCTTGGTTTACTGAACATTTGCTAGTGGTCACAATATGTTAAATTTCAGTTTCTCTTTGTAAATTGTCTTTATTTTCTCTTTGAAAGAGCCAATGACATAAAATTAATTTGTTTTCTAGCATATCTTGAAAATCTTCTGGCTGTTTCATATGATTCTAAGGTGTTTGGAAATTTACATCTGCATTCTAGTTGTACAAAGTAAAAAGGCGAAATGTATAAATACACCTTAGTAACTGTAAACATCCACATAAACCAATACTTTTCTGCTTTATATAGAAGCCATGACACCTTTTGGGCTTCCTGGTGACTTAGTTGTTAGCCTCATTTACTTGAGTTCAAATTTCAGTCCAATCCCCTTTTCATGAATTCCTTGTCTCTTTGTGAACTTCATCCTGCTGTTTCAAGCTCATTTCACATCCCAAGACATCATGTTAGTTTATGGGTAACACAACATTGATCCTGAATGGCTAAGTGCATCTATGTGCTGTGTAATGGATTAATAATCTGTGCAGGGTTGATTTCTGCTTTTGGTCTGATGCTTGTTGTGATTGTTGTTGGAGTAAATAAAACTATGAAAATGGATGAATGGATACTATCAGTCTCATCAACTTCAAGGTCAGTTTAAATTAGGTGACATAATGATTGACTCAATAGCTTAGAAGGAAGTTGACTTGGGCTATAATATGTATTGTGAAATCAGCCAGAATACCCACATATTTCAAGTCACTTGTAAGTCTTCAATTAAGTGAATAATATCCGACAATACAATCAGTAGTCTATGTGGAGCTTGATTTGACACCCTTTATCTACATGCAAGTCTCCATGTGAATCACTCCAAAGTTATTTTGTCTCTTTCTTTGACACTTATATTTTGCTAATCAAATGCGTCTGAAAAGAGGCAAAAGTCCCCAATGACATTTTTTTAAAGTGGATTAAAAATGACAGGTGGATGTAAGATAAACAACTACTAAATTGTCAGTGATTCAAACTGGTATCAACAAGAACAAGAACGAAACTTGGAGAAGACATAGTCAAGGTCAGGCACAGGATCAAAAACCCTTGACAAAGCAATAATATAAACAAAACAACTTTAAACAACTTTAACTGCCTTCTCATGCTCTCGCTCGCTCTCTTGCACTCTCTTTCCTGCACTCTCGCTCGCTGCACAGGGAATACATAGGGAGAGACTGAACATGTGCGGAAATCATCGGCACGTACGAACCGGAAGGGAAACTGGCTTGTTTGTCACCCAAATGTGTGGTTGTGAACAGATGCAAAAGTTTGCCGAACATTTTGGTCGTAACCTGATTTGTACATGGTCCGAGACGTTCGTGACCCAAGGTTCCACTGTACATTGTTTTTGCAATAAATCCACAGTCGGGCTAAGTGACTTACTGCAGTCATTAAATTTAAATCTTGAGCTTTTGCTACCAAGTCACAGTATCTACACACAAAGTCTATTAGATACAAATATGTGCTTTTGTAAGCTCTAACGTGCCAGGTTTAATAAAAACACTAAATTGGTAAAATATGTGTAAGTGTTGGGGTGTGTGTTCTGGACTTGTACCCAATGGAAACTTGGCTTTTAACTTGCCGCTTACCCTCTTGGGATATGTACTTCAACCCTATCAGCCAAACAGATTTTCTTTTGTTGCTCAATGAGTCATCATTAAAACACTCTAGACGAGAACAGGCCATTCAGCCCAACAAAGCTCGCCAGTCCTATCCACTTATTTCTTCTAAGAAAACATTGTCGAGTTTTGAAAGCCCCCAACGTCTTACTGTCTACCGCACTACTTGGTAGCTTATTCCAAGTGTCTATCGTTCTTTGTGTAAAGAAAAACTTCCTAATGTTTGTGAGAAATTTACCCTTAACAAGTTTCCAACTGTGTCCCCTTGTTCTTGATGAACTCATTTTGAAATAAAAGTCTCGATCCACTGTACTAATTCCCTTCATAATTTTAAACACTTCAATCATGTCACCTCTTAATTTTCTTTTGCTTAAACTGTAAAGGCTCAGCTCTTTTAATCTTTCCTCATAATTCAACCCCTGTAGCCATGGAATCAGCCTAGTCGCTCTTCTCTGGAACTTTTCTAGAGCTGCTATGTCTTTTTTGTAGCCTGAAGACCAAAACTGCACACAGTACTCAAGATGAGGCCTCACCAGTGCATTGTAAAGGTTGAGCATAACCTCCTGGGACTTGTACTCCACACATCATGCTATACAGTGCATCCGGAAAGTATTCACAGCACATCACTTTTTCCACTTTTTTGTTATGTTACAGCCTTATTCCAAAATGGATTAAATTCATTTTTTTCCTCAGAATTCTACACACAACACCCCATAATGACAACGTGAAAAAAATTTACTTGAGGTTTTTGCAAATTTATTAAAAATAAAAAACTGAGAAATCACATGTACATAAGTAGTCACAGCCTTTGCTCAATACTTTGTTGATTTACCTTTGGCAGCAATTACAGCCTCAAGTCTTTTTGAATATGATGCCACAAGCTTGGCACACCTATCCTTGGCCAGTTTCGCCCATTCCTCTTTGCAGCACCTCTCAAGCTCCATCAGGTTGGATGGGAAGCATCGGTGCACAGCCATTTTAAGATCTCTCCAGAGATGTTCAATCAGATTCAAGTCTGGGCAATGGCCGGGCCACTCAAGGACATTCACAGAGTTGTCCTGAAGCCACTCCTTTGATATCTTGGCTGTGTGCTTAGGGTCGTTGTCCTGCTGAAAGATGAACCATCACCCCAGTCTGAGGTCAAGAGCGTTCTGGAGCAAGTTTTCATCCAGGATGTCTCTGTACATTGCTGCAGTCATCTTTCCCTTTATCCTGACTAGTCTCCCAGTTCCTGCCACTGAAAAACATCCCCACAGCCAGGCCAACACCAGGGATGGTACTGGCCTGGTGATGAGTGGTGCCTGGTTTCCTCCAAACGTGATGCCTGGCATTCACACCAAAGAGTTCAATCTTTGTCTCATCGGACCAGAGAATTTTGTTTCTCATGGTCTGAGAGTCCTTCAGGTGCCTTTTGACAAACTACAGGCAGGCTGCCATGTGCCTTTTACTAAGCGTGGCTTCCATCTGGCCACTCTACCATACAGGCCTGATTGGTGGATTGCTGCAGAGATGATTGTCTTTCTGGAAGGTTCTCCTCTCTCCACAGAGGACCTCTGGAGCTCTGACAGAGTGACCACCAGGTTCCTGGTCACCTCCCTGACTAAGGCCCTTCTCCCCCGATTGCTCAGTTTAGTTGGCCGGCCAGCTCTAGGAAGAGTCCTGGTGGTTTTGAACTTCTTCCACTTACGGATGATGGAGGTCACTGTGCTCATTGGGACCTTCAAAGCAGCAAAAATTTTTCTGTAACCTTCCCCAGATTTGTGCCTCGGGACAATCGTGTCTTGGAGGTCTACAGACAATTCCTTTGACTTCATGCTTGGTTTGTGCTCTGACATGAACTGTCAACTGTGGGACCTTATATAGACAGGTATGTGCCTTTCCAAATCATGTCCAATCAACTGAATTTACCACAGGTGGACTCCAATTAAGCTGCAGAAACATCTCAGGGATGATCAGGGGAAACAGGATGCACCTGAGCTCAATTTTGAGCTTCATGGCAAAGGCTGTGAATACTTATGTACATGTGCTTTCTCAATTTTTTTATTTTTAATAAATTTGCAAAAATCTCAAGTAAACTTTTTTCACGTTGTCATTATGGGGTGTTGTGTATAAAATTCTGAGGAAAAAATGAATTTAATCCATTTTGGAATAAGGCTGTAACATAACAAAATGTGGAAAAAGTGATGCGCTGTGAATACTTTCCGGATACACTGTATATCCTAACATTCTGTTAGCCTTCTTAATGACTTCTGAACACTGTCGGGAAGTCGATAGCTTAGAGTCCACTATGACTCCTAAATCCTTTTCATAAGGAGCACTCTCGATTTTCCGTTCACCCCTTGTGTATTCAAACCTAACATTTTTACTTCCTATGTGTAATAATTTACATTTACTGACATTAAATTTCATCTGCCACAAATCTGCCCAATTCTGTATGCTATCCAAGTACCTCTGTAGTGATATAACGGATTCCAAATTATCTGCTAATCCACCTGTCTTGGTATCATCTGCAAAGTTCACCAGATTGTTACTTATATTCCTATCTAAATCATTTAAATATATTAAAAATAGCAGCGGCCCTAGCACAGACCCCTGTGGAACACCACTCTTAACATCAGCCAGTTCTGATGAGGTTCCTCGCACCATCACCCTCTGCTTCCTGTGTCTGAGCCAATTCTGTACCCATCTAAAAACATCACCCTGAACTCCCACTTCTTTTAATTTGATGCCCAACCTCTCATGTGGCACCTTATCAAATGCTTTCTGAAAGTCCAGGTAAATAATATCATAAGCTTCACTTTGATCGTATCCTTTTGTTGCCTCCTCATAGAATTCCAGCATGTTAGTAAAACACAACCTCCCTCTTCTGAACCCATGCTGACTCTGTTCAGAATAACCCCTGTCCTTGCCAGATGTTGCTCAATCTTATCCTTAATAATTCCTTCCATTAATTTTCCTGTGATGCATGTTAAGCTTACTGGCCTATAGTTGCTTGGATCTGCCCTGTCACCCTTTTTATATAATGGGATGATATTTGCCATTTTCCAGTCCTTCGGAATCTCTCCAGTGCGCAGTGACTTCCTAAAAATGTGTCAAGGGTTTATATATGTGCTCACTAGCCTCCTTAAGAACACAAGAATAAAGATTATCTGGTCCCGGTGATTTGTTTGATTTCATCTTATTTAATCTGAGCAGCACTTCTCCCTCTACAATTTCCATATCCCTCAGTACCTCCTTAGTAGTCACGTTTACCTCTGGGAGGTTGTCCACTTGCTCACTTGTAAACACCTTAGAGAAATGTAAGTTTAGGGCATCCGCTATTTCACTGTCTGTATCTTTTAATTCCCCTTTACCATTCCTGATGCACTTGACCTCCTCCTTGACTGTTCTTTTACTACTAAAATATTGAAAAAATCTCTTAGGGTCTTCTTTCGCCTTATCTGCTATATTCCTCTCCAACTGTCTTTTAGCCTCCCTGATATCTTTCTTAATGGTTGCCCTCATGTTCTCATACGCTCTACGATTCGCTTTGCAGTCATTAGTCTTATATGCCTTATAAAGCAGTTTTTTGCTTTGCAGCTTCTTTTTTAAATCTTTATTAATCCACTGTGGAGTTTTTTAGTTTCCTATTAATTCAAAATTTAGGTATGTATCTGTCCTGCATTACATGTAAAACATTTTTAAACCTGTTCCACTGCTCCTCAACTGTCTCCACACTTAAAAGCTTATCCCAGTCTATCCTACTTAGACTTTGTCGCATCTGCTCAAAATTAGCCTTACCAAAGTTCAACTTCACAATTTTAGTCTTTGCATCTGCACTCTTACAAAATACTGTGAATTGTATTACATTATGGTCACTTGACCCTTGAGTGGTTCAATCACCTCTACACCCTCAACTCTATCCTGATTATTACAAAATACTAAACCCAGACAGGCTTCACCCCGTGTTGGTACTTTAATATGCTGTGTTAAAAAACAGTCACTGATTACTTCTAAAAACTCTCTTGTGCTCCTCCACCTGCAAGGTTATCCCAGTTAATATTTGGAT
>JANRMT010062809.1:11687213-11702907 GCA_026402145.1 Polypterus bichir lapradei
TCATCACTCACAACAGTGACAAAACAATTACATTGACAATCATGTTACGTTATTTTCAAAATGTTTCCTTTTCTTTTTCATTGCTTCTTTAACACACTACTTCTCCGCTGCGAAGCGCGGGTATTTTGCTAGTATATATATAATCTATACTAATAAAAGGCAAAGCCCTCACTGACTCACTCACTCACTCACTCACTCACTGACTGACTCATCACTAATTCTCCAACTTCCCGTGTAGGTAGAAGGCTGAAATTTGGCAGGCTTATTCCTTACAGCTTAATTACAAAAGTTAAGCAGGTTTCATTTCGAAATTCTACACGTAACGGTCATAACGGTCGATAACGGTCGACAACGTCCGCCATGTTGAACTTTCTTATTTATGGCCCCATCTTCACGAAATTTGGTAGGCGGCTTCCCTGTGCTAACCGAAACCGATGTACTTACTTATTTCGATGGTATGATGCCACTGTCGGCCGTCATATTGAACTTTCCAACGTCACCAATTTTCCAACTTCCCGTGTAGGTAGAAGAATGACCCCGTCTTCACAAAATTTGGTAGGTGGCTTCCCTGCGCTAACCAAAACCGATGTACGTATTTATTTCGGTGGTATGACACCACTGTCGGCCGCCATATTGAATTTTCCAAACGTCACAAATTCTCCAACTTCCCGTGTAGGTAGAAGGCTGAAATTTGGCAGGCCCATTCCTTACAGCTTACTTACAAAAGTTAAGCAGGTTTCATTTCGAAATTCTACGCGTAATGGTCATAACGGTCAACGACGTCCGCCATATTGAACTTTCTTATTCATAACCCCATCTTTACGAAATTTGGTAGGCGGCTTCCCTGCGGTAACCGAAACCAATGAACATACTTATTTCGGTGGTATGACGCCACTGTCAACCGCCATATTGAACTTTCCAACGTCACTAATTCTCCAACTTCCCGTGTAGGTAGAAGGCTGAAATTTGGTACTTATTTCGGTGGTATGATGCCACTGTCGGCCGCCATATTAAACTTTTAACGGAAACCGATGTACGTACTTATTTCGTTGGCATGACACCACTGTTGGCCGCCATATTGAACTTTCCAACGTCACTAATTCTCAAACTTCCCGTGCAGGTAGAAGGCTGAAATTTGGCAGGATCATTCCTTACAGCTTACTTACAAAAATTTAGCAGGTTTCATTTAGAAATTCTACGCATAACGGTCAACAATGTCCGCCATGTTGAACTTTCTTATTTACGGCCCCATCTTCACGAAATTTAGTAGGTGGTTTCCCTGAGCTAACCGAAACCAATGTACGTACTTATTTCGGTGGTATGACGCCACTGTCAGCCGCCATATTGAACATTCCAACGTCACTAATTCTCCAACTTCCCGTGTAGGTAGTAGGCTGAAATTTGGCAGGCTCATTCCTTACAGCTTACTTACAAAAGTTAAGCAGGTTTCATTTCGAAATTCTACGCGTAATGGTCATAATGGTCAACAACGTCCGCCATGTTGAACTTTCTTATTTATGGCCCGATCTTCTCGAAATTTTATAGGCGGCTTCCCTGCACTAACCGAAACCAATGTACGTACTTATTTCGGTGGTATGATGCCACTGTCGGCCACCATATTGAACTTTTCAACAGTCTTTGTTACTTATGGGTCCATCTTAAAGAAATTTGGTACATGGGTTCCCAACGCTAACTGAATCCTACTTACGCACATATATACGTCCATAGCCTGCAGCTCAGTCACTGTGTGAGATGGCGTTGGGTCCCCCATCCCAACGCCTCCCACGTTTTTGGCTGCCTGCCTATATAAGACCGTCCGTCGCTCTGGTCTCTACATTCCCTTCCTTGCTTCGCCACGGGATTCACGTCTCCCTACTGATAACTACAGCCTTTTTGTTTAATCCACGGCTTCACCGCTGTTTTATTGTTTGTTTATTACAATTATAGTTATTGTATAGGTATTTTAGACTTACTTTACATTGCTCAGGTACCCATTTCCTTTATCATTCCAAACCCCATTACCATGTCTATCGAGGTGATCACTATCGATCAAAGAACTGTCACTTACTGAGTGGTTTCCATGCCCGGAGATGGCACCTACCTTTTCCATTCTCTTTGTTACATATTGCACGGCCATATCAGGCTCACTCTTGATATTTGGAGGAACATTGTGTCTTATGTATTGAATGACTGGGACAGGTTCAAGGTGTGGACTAATGACGGTACAGGAGATAATTATACTACACAGGAGCACTAGAAGAGTGAAATGCTTAAGCCCTTCCTTCACCTATGGTTCTGCATGTGAGTTGATGGCTGCTGCTGAATTGTTCGGTTGCCGCTTTCAAGTGTACCGAAATGGCCAAATATTTTACACCTTTCGACAACCGCCAATGCCTCTTAAACATCTTAGATTCACAGGTGACGATTTCAGTAGTGGACACTTTGATGTTTATGAGTGTTTAAACTCTCAAAAGCTGGATGTGATTTTATCGATGAAACCGGTTGTGTGCTTACAATGCTTGACAGATGCCGAATGTCACTTCAACACAACAAATCCTGCAAATACTATCGTAATTGAAACAAACCATGAAACTCAAACCGATTATGACAGCAGCAATCCAAGCTGTGAGATTTGAGACAAGATTACTGTTCACATGGCCAACTGTAAGTTGCATGCTCAAGAGTAAGCTCAGCGCACAACTTGGTCATGTTACAACCAGAGGGCCAAACTGACAACATGGTATACAAAGAGATCCTTAACAAATAATTATTGGCATATTTTCCCTCAGTTTAAAAAGGTTAAATTTTCTTCTTAATAAAAATTTTAAGGCAGTACTTCGCCGCTGCGAAGCGCGGGTATTTTGCTAGTATATATATATATATATATATAATGACTGTGTGCTTATAAGCAGAAGAAAACATAACCTTATTGACAGAAGAAAACTAATCAAAGCCAAGCAGTGGGTGGCGGGTGTGACAATGCGGGTTCGTTGCATGCTCCCATCTTCTGTCCGGGAGCCTGTGAACCCGTCACCGTCGGTAATGTTACCAATGAGCTAAGCAGTGAGGCAACAACATAGCAAGGAGATGGTGCAAAAGTGTACAGTGCTTTTATTAAAATCAATCAACAAAAACAATGTTCAAATTAAATAAAGTGCAGTGAATCAAAAATAGTCATTAAATAAATCTATACTAATAAAAGGCAAAGCCCTCACTGACTGACTGACTGACTGACTCACTCACTGACTCACTCACTCACTGACTCATCACTAATTCTCCAACTTCCCGTGTAGGAAGAAGGCTGAAATTTGGCAGGCTTATTCCTTACAGCTCACTTACAAAAGTTAAGCAGGTTTCATTTCTAAATTCTACACGTAACGGTCATAACGGTCGACAACGTCCGCCATATTGAACTTTCTTATTTATGGCACCATCTTCACGAAATTTGGTAGGCAGCTTCCCTGTGCTAACCGAGACCGATGTATGTACTTATTTCGATGGTATGACGCCACTGTCGGCCGCCATATTGAACTTTCCAACGTCACTAATTTTCCTACTTCCCGTGTAGGTAGAAGGCTGACCCCATCTTCACGAAATTTGGTAGGTGGCTTCCCTGCGCTAACCAAAACCGATGTACGTACTTATTTCGGTGGTATGACGCCACTGTCGGGCGCCATATTGAATTTTCCAAACATCACTAATTCTCCAACTTCCCGTGTAGGTAGAAGGCTGAAATTTGGCAGGGTCATTCCTTACAGCTTACTTACAAAAGTTAAGCAGGTTTCATTTCGAAATTCTACGCGTAACAGTCAACAATGTCCGCCATGTTGAACTTTCTTATTCATGGCCCCATCTTCACGAAATTTGGTAGGCGGAGCCCCTGCGCTAACCGAAACCAATGTACATACTTATTTCGGTGGTATGACGCCACTGTCAGCCGCCATATTGAACTTTACAACATCACTAATTCTCAAACTTGCCGTGTAGGTAGAAGGCTGAAATTTGGCAGGCTCATTCCTTACAGCTTACTTACAAAAGTTAAGCAGATTTCATTTTGAAATTCTATGCGTAACGGTCATAACGGTCAACAGCGTCCGCCATGCTGAACTTTCTTATTCATGACCCCATCTTCACGAAATTTGGTAGGCGGCTTCCCTGTGCTAACCGAAACCAATGTACGTACTTATTTCGGTGGTGTGACGCCACTGTCAGCTGCCATATTGAACTTTCCAACGTCACTAATTCTCCAACTACCCGTGTAGGTAGAAGGCTGAAATTTGGTACTTATTTCGGTGATATGATGCCACTGTCGGCCGTCATATTGAACTTTACAATGGTCTTTGTTACTTATGGGCCCATCTTCAAGAGATTTGGTACACAGGTTCCCAACGCAAACTGAATCCTACTTACGTACATATATACGTCCTTAGCCTGCAGCTCGGTCACCGTGTGAGGCGGCGTTGGGTCCCCCATCCCAACGCCTCCCACGTTGTTGGCTGCCTGCCTATATAAGGCCGTCCGTCGCTCCGGTCTCTACATTCCCTTCCTTGCTTCGCCACGGTATTCACGTCTCCCTGCTGATAACTACAGCCTTTTTATTTAATCCACAGCTTCTCTGCTGTTTTATTGTTCATTTATTACGATTATAGTTATTGTGTAGGTATTTTAGACTTAACTTTACATTGTTCAGGTACCCATTTCCTTTATCATTCCAACCGTACCCCCATTAACATGTCTATCGAGGTCGAGATCACCATCGATCAAAGAACTGTCACTTACCAAGTGGTTTCCATGCCCGGAGATGGCACCTGCCTTTTCCATTCTCTTTGTTACATATTGCACGGCCATATCAGGCTCACTCTTGATATCCGGAGGAACATTGTGTCTTATGTATTGAATGACTGGGACAGGTTCAAGGTGTGGACTGATGACGGTACAGGAGATAATTATACTACACAGGAGCACTAGAAGAGTGAAATGCTTAAGTGTACCGAAATGGCCAAATATTTTACACCTTTCGACAACTGCCAATGCCTCTTAAACATCTTAGTTTCACAGGTGACGATTTCAGTAGTGGACACTTTGATGTTTAGAAATGTTTAAACTCTCAAAAGCTGGATGTGAAGTTATCAATGAAACTGGTTGTATACTTACAACGCTTGACAGATGCCGAATGTCTCTTCAACACAAGTCCTACAAATATTGTCATAATTGAAACAAACCATGAAACTCAAACCGATTATGACAGCAGCAATCCAAGCTGTGAGATTTGAAACAAGATTACTGTTCACATGGCCAACTGTACGTTGCATGCTCAAGAGTAAGCTCAGCGCACAGCTACAGCTTGGTCATATTGCAACTGGAGGGCCGAACTGACAACGTGGCATACAAAGAGATCCTTAACAAATAATTATTGGTATATTTTCCCTCAGTTTTAAAAAGGTTTAATTGTCTTCTTGATAAAAATTTTAAGGCAGTACTTCGCCACTGCGAAGCGCGGGTATTTTGCTAGTAATCCATAAAAGCAAGTGCTGAACTTGGAGTTTAAAAAACAAATAGAAAAATCTTCAAAAAACAACGAGGTTAAAATAGCACATGAAGCAGTCCTTTAAAACAACAAAGCCCATGAGCTGTGGACTTGGGCCGCCAGTTGCACAGGGTTGGCAATGGAGTGGAGCCTTCCCATGCAACTGGTGGCTTATGGGGGGGTGGAATGTGGTGTAGTGGGTCAACAGCTCATGTAAAAAGGGCCACTTTTAAATAAATAATCACCACGCTCGCGGCTTTGTGAGGGGGGTGGTGGTTGTGTGGCTGAAGCGGTTCTCAGGGTGATTCGCGATATGGGTGTTTCTCACTTAAGTGCACAGGTGGGAAACTGTCCGCATCTGTGATTGTTCCTGGGGCCGCTGATTTGCCACAGCTACCATGCCCTCTTGAGTGATCATGGAGCGGGATTGACCGGAAGGTGGATGACTCTCCACGTAAGGCCGCACAAGGCAGCAGGAGTCGGGATTTGGGACGTGGTGTCCCCAGCTTGACAGCCCTGGTCATTAGAGAATCCCAAGTCGCTGTTCATGAAGCCTACCGGAGCCAGGGATCGGTAAGGCGACTGACCAGTAGGAGAGTGGAGAGAAGGCCAGCTGCAGGTAGGATGATTCCCCTATTGAGAAGCCCAGATGGGAGAAGTAGGGGAGCTGCCAGAGGAAGAAAGACACCGGGCTTGTTGTCGTTTTTTTAAAAGAATGCTTCCTGCACTATTTTAATCTTGTTGTTTTTAAGAAGACTTTTTCTATTTATTGGTTTTAACCTCCATGTGTCACATCTGTTTTTATGGATTATTTATTTATTGGAACTTTGGACACTGCACTTTATTTTGAACACTTTTTTTGTTGTTGTTTTAAATAAAAGCACTTTACACTTTTGCACCATCCCTTTGCTTTGTTGTGCCTCACTGCTAAGCTCATCGGTAACATTACCGACAGTGTAGGGTTGAAGGGCTCTCAGACAGAAGATGGGAGCATGCATCGAACCCGCATCATCACAGTGGGGTGGGGTGGGATTAAGCGGGGACTCAAATAGGCAAGGAACCAGCAGAGCAAAGTTGGTCGGCCAGATGAAATTGCAAGCATGAACGTAAAGGTCTCACAGTCAAAACAGCAGAGCACACCAACAAAAGGAGCATTTTTAAAGTTACTAAGAACAAAAACAGACAACAATAAACACCACACTAAATACAGCACAGTTTCAACTTTCAAATTATAGCTAACTCGCCACATTCTGCCAGCCAGTAATGTGCTGTATGACAGCACAGGTCCTGTACACAGACTTTCTAAGTACAGTAACAGACACCTTTATCAGGAAAGGAGCATGCACTGGGCAGTACCTTACCCGGGACGATAGACGGCAGCCCCCCAGGCTTCCTACAGTTGCACGGGTTTGGAGCATGGAAGGTCAACTCTGCTGGGACCCGTGGCCACTGCCAGGGGGTGCATGGAGAACAGCTGAACCCTCCTCTGCACGGCTGCCACCACACTCAAAAGTGCGGCTGGAAGGAGATTGTGAAACACCTGGAGTACTTCCAGGTGCTCTATAAAAGGAGGCCACGTCACTTCATTCAGACAGCCCGAGTCAGGAGATGGAGGACAAAGCTTGCGGGTGGAAGAGGACAACAGAGAGACAGAGAGAGAGGAATAGACTGCTTGTGCTAATTGTGCTTGTTATACTGTTCTGCACAGCTGGGAAACGAGACAAAAGCGATCTTGTTTCCCACAGCTGAATAAACGTGTGTTGTGCTGAACTTGTGTCCTGGGGCTTCATGTATAACACCGTGCGTAGAAACTCACACTATAACATGGCGTAAGCACAAGAGCGGGAATGTGTGTATGCACAGAAAAATCCAGATGCATAAATCTGTACGTACGCAAACTTCCACGTTCTTCTGCTACATAAATCCTGGTCAGCGTGAAAAGTAACGCACGTGCACGCGCCTGCTGTCCCGCCCCAACTCCTCCCAGAATTACGCCTCTTTGAATATGCAAATCAATATAAATAGCCCTTAAGCTCAGCCTTCTGTGAAAAGACAATGGGAAAAGCAAGAGGGAAAATAGAAGAATTTCAGTGAATACCAAGTGGAGGCAAAGAAAAATGTACTATTTGTTGGTTTAAACAGTGGTATAAACAACAAAAGGAAGCTGATCAAGTGACAGAGTGTCGGAGAAACTCGAAAGCTCAAGTTCACAAAGTCGCACAGTGCCCGAAATAAAAAAAGAAGTTACCAGATATCAAAGTCTCCGTAAAAAGGCCAGTCGTAGCCCACCGTCTGAGTGTCATATGAAAGCTTATTATGGTACAGACAAAAAAAATAGGCACACAGTGGGGAAAAAAGCACGAAATGTCAACTTTATTCTCGAAATTTCCACTGTAATTTATTTTGTCATTAAAGTAGAACATCATAAACTTCATCTTAAAATCATTTAATTTACTAGTTTCTCAAATCCCACCGTAACTAAAGTAGCACATTAAATGCTTTGTTTTGTATTTGATCTTCTATGTGCTCTATGTGTGCAAATCACTATGTGCTTCCGGGCTTTCTCTTCCTCTGACAGGACACAGAATCCATTACATTCGTGATATTACAGGTCTCTGAATAATTAAAATACTGAGATGTATACGTGATATAATTTTCATGGCGATAGGAGTTAAAGCATGTTATTAAACATGAAAACACGGTGGCGCAGTACTTGCTCATGTCTCACGCAAGATGCTTGCTGCACCGTGCGCAACCTTCGATAAAACACTTTGTTGTAGCAGTACTGTCTCTTTCAAACGTACTAACCTCCAATTCCTGTTCTTCCTTTTCTTTCTCCAAGTAAACAATCGCCACACAATCAGCTCTGTAATAGACATTAAGCCATCTGTAAGCTTAGAACGCCAATTCTTCAAAACGTTTAAGGAACATTGAAATATCTTCGTAGTACGTGTTTAATTATTCTATCCATCTATCCTTCCAGTGCCGCGCCAGCACAAATGTGCAAGCTCCAAGCTAGCGCTGCGGCACCTTGCCCTGGCATGCTTAATTATTAACCATATAGATTATTTAAATGAAGTTAAAGTTTCATCTGTATAATATAATAAACCTATTTTGCTGCATTTCATCTTAAAATGATATCGTCAGTGTGTTAGCCAGCCTAGCCCAGTCAGCTAACACCAATGCTAAATGCGATAACGTTATTGTTAACTTCAGTCTGCTGAACATCCGCTCCCTCACAAGCAAGGGGCCTCTCATCCACGACCTCCTCATTGATCGTAAGTTTCACTTTTTCTGACTAACAGACATGGCAACAACCCCATGACTTTTCCCAACTTAACGAATCCACTCCCCCGGGGTTTGTTTACATCTCTCAACCCCGTGGCTCTGGCCGTGGTGGTGGTTTCGCGTTAATGTATCGTGAGAACTGGAAAGTCTTGCCGTTATCTGTTCCTGCTTTCAGTTCTTTTGAATCTCTTGTATGTCAATTAAATGGACCTATCCCTACTATCATTTCAACTGTTTACCGGCCCCCTAAACCAAATAATGACTTTCTGAACAACTTTTCTGTTTTCCTTACACACTTATCTACTGTTTCATCAAACATAATACTTCTGGGGGATTTCAATATACATATGGATAATATCAATATTTCTATTACTAGAGACTTTACATCCTGCCTTGAGAGTTTTGATTCCAGCAGCATACAGATGTTCCCACTCATTCCAAAGGACATATCTTGGACTTGATTTGCTGTTCTGGAATTACCCCACTTGATTGTACTGCAGATGAACTCCCCATAACTGATCACTTTCTTATTTCATTCAATGTTAAACTTGCACTTTCCAACTCTAAGCTTTCCCGTCTCATGTCTTTCCGTAATATTAAGAATATTAACTTGGACTCTTTCCTCTAGTATTGATTCCCTTATAGACACTGATAATTTATCTACTCCTGAAGAACTGGTCTCACACTATAACACTGGACTTAATGGTATTCTTAACTCTGTCGCTCCATTAAAAATTAGATCTTTTTCTTTCTCCTTTTCTGCTCCCTGGTTCACGCCTGAACTTTGGCTTTTGAAAGCCAAAGGCCAGCAACTTGAACGATTATATAAAAAAAAAACTGAACTCTTTGTTCACAAAGAGATGTACAAAAATCATGTACTTTATTACAAGGACTGTATTGCCCAAACTAAATCTAACTATTATACTCTCATTATTTCTTCCAAGTCATTGTCTTCACTACTTAACAATATCACACAACCCCCAGATTCTTTACCTTCTCATCTTTGCTCAACTGAATTTTGCAATTCCCTTATGTCCTTTTTTAATGAAAAAATCCAGAAGATTCACCAGTCTCTGTATGGATTCCTTCAGTACTGCATTTGAATTTCATCCACCAACTCACTCATTTTCCTCTTTTCAGCTTCCTACCTTCTCAGAAATCTCAGATCTTGTCTGTAAGTCTAAGCCATCCACCTGTCAACTGGACCCACTCCCTACAGTTCTGGTCAAAGCCTGCCTCCCCTCTCTGGTCCCTCTTATTTCTGCTATAATCCACTCTTCTCTCACTACTGGTACTGTTCCTTCATCTTTTAAAACTGCTACAATAACCCCAATACTGAAAAAAACTTGGTGCCGATCCGACTAATTTCAGTAATTTTCGTCCTATTTCTAATTTATTCAACTTCATTCTCATTTATCTCAAAATAATCTATATGAACAGTTCCAGTCTGGTTTTCATCCACTCCACAGTACAGAAACAGCACTTATAAAAATTACTAATGACGTCCTTATTGCAGCTAATTCTGGTTTAATTACTATTCTCATCCTTCTTGATCCGAGTGCAGCCTTTGACATTATTTGTCACATTACTCTTCTCAATAGATTATCTTCGATTGGCATTACCACTAGATTGGTTCAGATCCTATCTCTCAGGCCGCACGCCGTTTGTTTAGCTTAAAACTTTCACATCCCAACCCACTGCTGTTACTTCAGGTGTGCCCCAGGGCTCTATCCTGGGGCCCCTCCTTTTCATTATTTACCTCCTTCCCTTTGGCAACATCTTTCATAAATATAACATTAGCTTCCACTGTTATGCTGACGACACCTAGCTCTATCTCACTAGCAAACCTACCGCTTCCTTTCCACCCTCCTCCCTTACTGATTGCATAGCAGAAATCAAATCCTGGTTTTCTTCAAACTTTCTTAAATTAAATAGTGATAAAACTGAGGTTCTCCTCATTGGTACAAAATCAACATTACCCAAAACTGATAATTTTTCATTTGTTATTGATAATTCCTTTGTCTCCCCTTCCCCACAAGTTAAGAGTCTGGGTGCAATCCTGGACAGTACTTTATCATCTCCCGGTTTGCATATTTCCACCTGCGCAACATTAATCGTATTCGCCCCTCCCTCACTCTCCACATCACTGCTATCCTTGTTCATAGCCTTGTCAATTCTTGTCTGGATTATTGCAATTCCCTTTTCTTTGGTTTTTCTCGCATATCTCTTTATAAGCTTCAACTGGTCCAGAATTCAGCTGCCCGCCTCATTACTAGAACCCCCTCTATTCACCAGATCACTTCCGTTTTGCAGCAGCTTCATTGGCTTCCAGTTCAGTTCCGAATTCAATTCAAATTTCTCCTATTAACTTTTAAGGCTATCCACAACCTTGCCCCTCCATATCTGTCCGGCCTCCTCCATGTTGCCATCCCCTCCCGCACCCTCAAATCCCCTTCTTCCATCCACTTGACTGTCCCTTTTGTCCGTCTCACCACTATGCTAGCTATGGAACTCACTACCACCTGAGCTTAGAAATATTGAATCATTTTCACTTTTTAAATCTAAACTTAAAACTCATTTGTTTAAGACTGCTTTTTCTCTTTGATTACAATTGCTCTGTCTGATTTTAACTTCTGTATTTTGCTTTTGTTTATAATCTGTGTTTTGTCTATTGTTCAGTGTCTGAGTGTTTAGAAAGGCGCCTACAAATAATAATAATAATAATAATACATTTTATTTATGCAAATACACACTTTATAAAGTGGCTCAGGTTGTGCAATATTATAACTGTAGTGCAAGTTTATAGTAAGGTGATTGTACTAATAAGTACAAACAGTTCTACAAGGAGCACTTGATGGACTGATTGAGTGCGTTTATAGTTCTTGGGATGAAACTGTTTCTAAACCGCGAGATCCGTACAGGCTTTGAAACGTTTGCCATGTGAGAGCAATTCAATGGACAGTATGGCTGAGGCAGCGTGTGCTTGATGCTGTATACCGATAATTCTCTTTCTCAGCTTCTGTAGATCTTTGATTCCCCACTCAGATATAGTGATATAAATACTCTGAGTGGTGCAGTGAGAATAATGGAAGAACAAGAAGAAGAAGGTGCAGTGAGAGTAAAAACGCTAAAGCAGCTATTGTATTTAGAATAGTTTGACCATTCCGTGGACCATTATATTGTTACTGGTTAATTACAATCAGATGCATTAAACTAATAAACAATATGCGGTTAATTTCAGTGTATTTATAAAGCCGCGTCAGGGATGTGGATCTGAAAAAGAAAGGGTAACCAAACAGGAACAGTAGCACTGCTTTGAAAACCGAGCATGGAACTTGCATACGCCAGGGTATGAGGTACCGTGGAAATGTGCGTGGCTTTACGCCAAGTTTAGGTTTTATACATCGCGATTTGAGCGTGGAAACATTCGTACGCAACATTTTTGTGTGTATGCACCATTTATACATGAGCCCCCTGGTGTCTGTTGTGTCGGGTGTCCGGGGAGCCATGCACCCCCTGGAGGTCACAATGTATAAATTCTATAATTAAAACGTTTGTTCCGTTTGTAATTACATTTTACCTGTGAACTTGTTACAGTGCTGTAAGGCCAAATTCAGTGCAGAGCATTATACAAAAATAAACTGAATTCAACCTATTATCACTATAATATTAAAACTCTGCATTGACATTTTGATTCTATGTAATGTTGTGCTTTTTTTAACCACACATCCCTCTCCAATCTTCATGTGCTAATAACATAAAAGCATATTTGTAAAACGTTACCACTACTGTGAAACCAGCTCAATTAAGGACAACAGCACAAACATCAATACCCACAACTATAAAACTGTTAAAAACAGTAATGCCAAATCAAATAGCCCACAAGGTAGCATTAACTGCATCAGAGAAAAGTAACTTTTAAATTGATCAGTTACCTCAGTCTGTTATATAGGTATTTATAACAACCAGGTTGCTGCTAAACATTCAGGCTACAAAATTAACTTGATAAAATAAAAATAAAATGAGGAACAGGATCAAAATTAACATCACTGAGCATACCATACCACTTCCTTGCTGAAGGTAATAACTTTTACTTCAACACTGTCACTATCTGCTCTGCTCCTGGTTGCCTGTTTACTTGACACTTCTTCAAACTCAGTACATTCCAAGTTCACCTGGTATCAGTAACTGTGAATATGTATATTATTCACTGTTCAACTGCCCCTGTAATGACTGCTAACCAATTTCACAGCACCTCCTATAGAACAGTAATTTACCCGCTATAAATAAAGATCTATATCATGAAAGTGACCTCCCTCCCATATCTTCAGCTTTGTCACCTTTACGTTTACTATGTCCCCATATACTAGTAATTAACAATAACACAAAAATATACATTGGAATAACAATGTCAACTGATAGCTGTGCCATAACACGATAAGTGCTAATATTAGTACCCATAGAACTGTACAGTTACTAGCCCAGCATTACGGGAGAAATACATTATAAGAGAAGCTAATTATGAGAGATTTGTCTGTTACACACTGTTGAAAAAAAAGAATTACAAATATTAACTGTGATAACCTTGCAAATAGCGGAGCATAAGAGCAGGAGTTTTTAAACGTAACCAATGACTGTTTCTTAACAAATTATGTAAAGCACCAATGCTGGGAAAGTTTGTCTAGATTTAATATTATGTAATAATCAGAATGGAATTGAGAGTCTAGAGGTGATTGAACCACTAGGGTCAAGTAACCATAATATAATACAGTTCTCAGTGTTTTGGAAAAGTGCAGATGCCAAGACCAAAACTGTTAAATTTAACTTTGGTAAGGCAAATTTTGAGCAGATGCCGCAAAGTCTAAGGACAACAGACTGGGATAAGCTTAAACGTTTTATATATAATGCAGCACAGGTACATACCTACATTTGGAATTAGCAGGAAACTTGAAAACTCTGGGTTAATTAAGATTTGAAAAAGAAGCTGCAAAGGGGAAAAAGCTGTATGTGGTCTATAAGACTAATAACTCTAATGTGAATCGAAGGTTGTATTAAAAACATGAGGGTAACCATAAGTTATTAGAGTGGATGAAAGGCAATTAGAGAGGAATACAGCAGATAAGGCGCAAGATGACCCAAACAGACTCTTTCAGTATTTTAGCAGTAATGCAACGGTCAAGGAGGATGTGAAGTACATCAGGAATAGCAACGAGGAATAAAATAAATGCAGACAGTAAAATTGCAGAGGCTCTAAACTTGCATTTTTCTGATGTCTTCACATGTGAGGAAGTGGATAACCTCCCACCAGTAAAAGGAACTACCAAGGAGTGATTTGGAAATTGCAGAGGGAGAAGTACTGCTCAGATTAAAGAGGGTTAGCGAGTACCTATATAAACCATTGATGCTTACTTTTAGGAAGTCACTGTGCACTAGGGAAATTCTGAAGGACTGGAAAATAGCAAATATTACCCCATCAAATAAAAAGAAAATCCAGGCAGATCCAAGCAACTATAGCTCAGTAAGCTGGCATCACAGGAAAATTAATGGAAGGAATTATTAACACTAGAATTACAAGAGCCTAAAAGAAAAACTCGTAGATCCAGCCCACCTTAAATCCGTCCTTTAAAACCTCTCCATCAGCTGTAAATGTGCCAATAAAGACAAGCACCTAGCAGCCTACTATTCCATCCCCCCCACAGCTGCAGAACGTGCACAGACTACTCCCAGCTCATGCCTTGATTGATTATCTGGGAGTGAAGTGCTGGAGTTTTAGATTGGAAATAATAGATTGTTATTTAGAACACATGCATTTCATGTGTGTTCCATTTCTACAATAATCTGTGTAAACTCATTGTTAAAACAGAAACGTTTTTCATATTTTAGTAGTAAATGACAAAATGTTGGCATAAACTATATAATGTGTGAAGCCTGAAGTCCAAAGATCAAATATACATTTTCACAAAAAGTTCAAGGATAAGACAACAGTTTCCGTGGCGTAGCAGTAAGATTTACTGACTTGTAATCAAGAGTCCCAGGTTCAATCCTGACTGCCTGCTATATTTGTCGTTTGCAGTAGTAAGCTACTCTTATTGTTAATATTATACAATACACACATACATTAGTTTTTTTTTTGACATTATAGACCATAAGGTGCATACTAATTCAGCGTGAGCAGGAACACTCAATAAAACTGAATAAAAAAAAAAAAAATCAGTTGACGGTGAGATACGAAGAAGGCAGATTCACCAGCGTTTGTGTGTCAGCTTTTATCCCTCCAGATCAGAGAATGTCCAGTTCCATTGCCTCAAAACACCACTCACATCTACAGTTATTCCCAGTTTCAAATAAAAACTAACAGCATCAGCTCCCCTTAGTATGTATCGCAATCGAGAGAATAAAAGTGAAAAAAAAGGTAACTTTCACCAAGTCCTACAAATGCACACTGTCTGTTACAGACGCAAACCGAATGTATGTGTACTGTATAATATTAACAACTAGCAGAATACCCGCGCTTCGCAGCGGAGAAGTAGTGTGTTAAAAAAGGTATGAAAAAGAAAAGGAAAAATTTTAAAAATAACGTAACATGATTGTTAATGTAATTGTTGTGTATATATATATATCAAAATACATTTCTATATACATATCTACATATACATATATATATATATATATATATATGCATACCTATCTACATCATATATACACACACATATACATACATACATACACAGACACACACATATATATAATTTGTGTGTGTGTGTGTGTGTGTGTGTGTGTGTATGTATGTATGTATGTATGTATGTATGTATGTATGTATGTATGTATGTGTGTGTGTGTGTGTGTGTGTGTGTGTGTGTGTGTGTGTATACACATACA
>JANRMT010062809.1:11713024-11723091 GCA_026402145.1 Polypterus bichir lapradei
TTAGTATAGATATATATATATATATATATATATATATATATATACACAATTCAAAGGAGTCATGTTCAGAGGCCTGTTTTTTGTGCCACATGGAATTTTAACACTTATCTTGGTAGGTAAGTCATTCTATTAGAAGGAAAATTCTTGAGCTTGAAAACCTGCCTTATATATCAGTTTTATGTATTTGTTAAATTTGAAGGTCTACATCTTGAGACCAAAGTATACTCTGAACTTAAGGCTTTTTTAAAGTTCAATTTTCTTTTTTTCTAAACATATATATTACAACAAAAGAGTTATAATGCAAGCATCATGCAACATTACTATATAAATATAATGAAAAATCAGTCCAATCATTTCATATTCAGTCATTCTGTTAAATCATGGCAAAAGTTAAGATTTATTACTGTTACACATCACTTAAATCCTCAATGCAGACAGCTAATTAGTAACACAAAACCCATTATGTTATCACTTTATCATACTGAAACAATAAGAGTTAAGCACAAATGTTGGCAGTAGCCCAGCAGCCTTGGTTTAGAATAACATTATTATATTCTTACCAGATACTAAAGAAGCTCTGTCCATTATCACAAAAAGAAATGTTTTTTTTTTCTTTCCAGTTTTAGATGAGATATTTTTCCCCCTTTGATTTTTGGAGGTTGCATTAGGTTTCTTTCAGTTGAGCAAAATTAGATGACAATCTAACAATACGGTGCAGGAAATAAAAGTGAGTTTATTACTAAAAAGCCTAATATAATCTGAAATTACTGCAGAGAGTGTAAGGTGTGAGAACATTATAACTCACTTTCTTTATTTTCTTTATATGCCATAATGCTAAATAGTAAAAATGTCCCAGCGAAGTAAGAGAAAACAAGCATTTTAGAAAGCCAGGTAGGTTCAATCATTGTACCAAGCTGTGATTATTACCTTTATAATGCTAAACGCTTATTAAATTAGTATAAAAATAAAAGTTATTATAATGCACTAATTTTTTTAACATTTCAAACTACCCATATTAAAGAATTGTTATTAGGTACAGTGACAAGTGTTCTTTGCTAGAAAACATGCTCCCTGAAAAATAGTTAATTTTATTTCACAGCATTATTATAGTTGCCTGATTTTTAAATGCAAGAATAAGCATCTAAAAAAAGAGGCAAAATTGCACTTAGTTTAGCTTTTATATCTTACTAGCTGTGTTACCTGACTTCACCCATAAATTTCCTAAGAGAATGGACCTTGTTTATTATTTTTTCATGCCAAGGGCTTATATTATATGATTAAAATTTAAAATTTTTTTAATCATATGATTATGATTAAAATGTTAAGCAATGTACAGAAAAGAACTAGTGAAAAGAAATAATATGGAGAACTATGAACAGTGATAACATGCTGTATGTTTGCACAGTGGGTCCCCTTTACTTTGCTATCTAATTATTTAAACTTACCAAGGCATGCCATCGCTCCTGGCTAGTGTGGTATCCAGGGTTTCAACTCGGCCAGTAAGCATACTTGCACTACACTGTTTCTATTTTTTTGTTGATTGTCAATTCAATATGTAATTTTAGAGGAAACTATTTTTTTGAATCCATACAGGTAACTTTGGGAATTTTGAGTATGAGCATAAATTCACCCTATTGCAGATCCTTTAAAAGTGGTAGGTTCAGTCAGATTTTAATGTAACAATTTGATCTGTAATCTTGTACCGTTACAAAGATTTGGATAGTTTAGATCAAAAGTGGCATACACTAAGTCGTAATTAACTTTAACTTATTTCATACAGCATTTTAGGCACTGTACAGATAAGAACAGGTGAAAAGGAATAATAATGTGAACTATATACAGTGTCCACTCCCTTTATGTTCTGTTTGTGGGGGACCCCTTTACTGAGCTGTGCAACCATTTAAACTAACTAAGGCATTCCATCGCTCCTGGCTTGTGTTTTACCCAGAGCTTGAAGTAAGCTGGTGCACTGTACTGGCAGTTATCTGTTATGCTTTGCAAATTGAAGCATAGTTAGACATCATGATGTGACCTCCAAGGGGACACGTTAGTTCTCCACAGCATTACAGGTATTTTACGAAGTTGCCACTCCTAACCCTCCCTTCTTTGAAATTTCTGTTTGTAAGAGAGCTCAACAGTCCAACACAGCTTTACCACATCATGTGGAGTAAGAAGAAGTCGGCAGACTAGGGAGTACTGCATGTACCCAAGAAGGCCACTTACTAATCATGCCTTCTTTGAGCTTCACATAACTTTTCTTCATTCATTTCACATCTCATTTTCCATATAGCTCACCACCTCCTCTCATTTTCCTGTGTAGGATGTGCAGCATAAGAATACCCCAAGTGTTACAGTTTTATTGCTGACAAATATAGAGAAATTAACAAAAAAATAAACACACACAGGCTGGCTTATTTCCTTTTTACTATAGCGTCACCAAGGTTTGTTTGAACCATTTAAAGCCCTTTTGAGTTTTTGTGTTATTTAATTTTTCTACTGGGGAGGGGAGTTACCCCTTAATATTGATATAGCGAAATGTCTTTTCTTTGTGCATACCTACTGTACTTGCCTAAATGTACCATCCTGCCAAATTTGTTAATGTTGCATTATCCGTATAAAGATTTGACTTCTGGAAAGAAACAAATGTTAAGGATCGGTAAAACAAGAGTTCAGCAGTCAAAACAGGAATATTGGATAGCTCAGATCCTGTAGTCCTATAATTTTTCCCAAAAAGTCCCTTCTTGCCCTGCTTCTCTCTATGACTGATAAGGTCTAATAAGTTTGTAGTTGTACTGTACTATATATGCAATAGTTTTTACCTTACCTTTAGAGATATTTTTTTCAATGTCTGTACATACTTGAAAAGGACCCTAACTTACAGATTAAAAATCATACTTTAAACCATTGCCTGTAAAACATCTGCTAAAATATAGTAAGTTGCTCACTATAACCAGATTGAGTAAAAGATATTCCCTTTCAAGACTTGCATCATTCACTGACAGGAATTAATTGATTTTAACACTTGTGTGAATGAATATATATAGAACATATAAGTGGAATGGCATGCACCTTTTAACTGTTATGAAATAAAAACTCAAACATAAGGAAACCCATAAGAGAAGGCCAGGAACTCCATCGACCAGCCAAGATGAGGCTCATCTAGTCCAGCCAACTCACAAGTACCAAAAGTAGTCCCAAAACTTGTGACACTTTATTCAGTTGCAAAATGGGCTTAAAGTTTTGCAAATGCCTCACAACAGGTAGAACCTGAGCAAAATCTGGCTTGTGACCAAATGGCAAAAAGAATACTTTATAAATTAAAACTATTTATTTAAATAAACAAAACAACAAAAGGTGCTCAAAAAATCACAAAGAAGTTGTCAAAAAGATGATTTTAAGGTGAACAGGCCTAATAAACAATCCACAAACTGAAATAATTCAAATCCAAAAAACAGTAGCAAAATAATTTAAAATAATAAAAAAAATCAACAGAAAGCAAAGAAATGACAACACCAGTAACTTCCATGAAAACGCTGCCTCAGCTTCCTTGAGCTTTAAATGACTCGAGGTCGGGCTTAGAACAAGATGGGTAGCCCTGCCTCTTGAGGAAACATCCACAAAGTAGATGGAACATAAGAAAATTTAACAATATATAATTACAAGCATAGTGAATTGACCTAAAATGTGAATAATAATAATAAAAAAAATAAGAAAAGCAGAACCAAAACATAAATATATACAGTATGTAAATTGAGGTTGCAATATTACATTAACAAAAAGGAAAAAAGTCAAAACCAATGTTTTTTTTTTGTATCTCTAATGAAACTGAGTATAAAATTGGACACAACAATCTAGCATTTGTTTTTCAGTAAGCGATAATCAGAAGTAACAACTTCATGTTGAAGAAACAGTTGTGAAATATCTGAATGCTTAACTGCAGGAATTACACATTGTCATGTGTTCAAATTTTGGGTTAATTCTAATTGACTTTGGGTTAATTATATATCTTGGAAACAAAAACATGTTTTTTTGTTTTTTCATTCCAGCAAAATGTATTTATTTATTATATTTTTCAAACAGATTGTTTTCATTGTTTTTTTTGTACTGAATAGTTTGTCATGTGTAATATTTCTCATATTATGATGTTATAAGCAGTTTTTGATAATTTTAGGTAGTTACTCTCGATGAACCATGCCTTTCTCACAATGCTGAACAAAAGGAATATTCACCTCTCTTACAATTATCAATAACACTGCCAAAGCACATAGGCAAAATGCTTGAAATTAAGCTACTTATCAATTAATCTCTTTTAATTACATGCATTACTGAATATGTAAATTAATTTGAATTGCTGACATTTCATTTAATTATTTTACACAGAACAATTTTAAATTTACCCCGACTTAATGCAGTTTTGTACTGGAGTTTCCTTACTTGACCTCTTAGTTCAGCCTAAAATATAAACGACTTTGAACCTGGTGAGATAAAGTTCACTCAGTTAATGGATGTCAGTTATTTTATATGAGCAACAGAACACAGTGTCAAACTTACCAAAATAAAGACTGGTTAATATACAGTATCCTGCTCTGTGAAAAATATGAATATTTGTCTGCAAATTTTATGTGTGTTTACATACTTCCCTCATTGCTGGTAGCAGCTGTGGTGACTTTATGGGCAATTTTGGCACATTAATTAATTTTTTTTACATTTATTTACAGCATGTAATATTCCATACAATCAAATCAAACTTAACAAAGCTAAATTCAGTTCAACCCCCACTCACAAGAAAGAGAGAAAGGCCAACAGCCAGTAAAACATTTGAGAATATTAAGTGCTTATTCTAAAATATTGTTGATTAGGTCCTGCCAGGTTTTGAAAACATTTTGAACAGACCCTCTAAGAGAGAATTAGATTTTTCCAATTTTAGATCTGTATTATCGTGGTATTTCCCTCTACTTGCCCTTTTACCTGTTTCCTCAAGGGTAAGTGTACTCATCAAGTTCGTTATCGGGTTGGTCTACTGTTGCACTTTAAGATGAACACACACATACGTAGCTATACACATACACACAGACCCTATCCACAACAATGCCCCATGTATGACACACAAACGCTTATTAACCCCTAGCACTTTAAACCACATAAGTGCTATAGGAATAACAGCCTGTCATTCAGCACTTCAAGAGACTTATCTTCGGCACGAACAACATACAATGTTTTAGTGATTTCTCAGACCTAAATATTAATTTTGGTCTATAAGAATACATTTAAACATACAAAGACTCAGCACTCTTGACTATAGGCCATTTATCAGCCTAAAATACCATCTTTTCGTATTGTCCCTAACTATTGAGTGGTGCCCTCACTCTCTGCCTTATAAACCTTGCAGCACAGAAATAATGGCAAAAATCCAGCTACACTAGGTGCTCAAAAAAATCTAACTTATTAATTCAATCACTCTAGACATTAAGACAAAGCATAGAAAGTTAAAATCAGCATGGTATTTATTACAAGAATAATAATAATACCACTGGAACAAAGAATACTAGAAAATAGGTACTGATAGGAAAGTCTGAATATATATAGTCTTTAGAAAAAGCTTACGAAAAAAGTTACAGATGACAAGGATGAATGTCCCAGGGAGGCGTTTGATTTAGCAATCGATGTTCATGATGCCTTTCTGACGACCAGTGCCATCTTCATCCATTCCTCTTCTTCTCCTTCTTCTCTTTGCTTCTTCTGTCTCAAACCAAGGCATATTTATTATGAAATGTCATGCCTTGGTTTCACAACACATGCACCTGATTGGCTGGCTGTCAATATGATTGATGAATTTTGCTCCCCAGGTAATAAAGTTCTTTGATATTGCCTCAGTTTTTCCTTTCCCAGGCCGTAAACCAAATTGATGTCCCAGATGTCCATCCTTAGAGTAATCAATAGCCTGCGGTATCAGCTCAGCATCCATTACCAGGCTGTAAACCAAATTGGCACTAAGCTATGAACAACTGTTATAAAAGTTATGTATGAGGAAGAGGATATGTCTTTTTTATTATAATGCCTCTTAATTCATCTGAATTCATCTGAATTCATCTTGTTGGGATTGAGCAAAATATAATACAGAATAAGATGTAGATTTTATACACCATAACAGATAGTATATAACATCAGCTATCCATTGACTTAACAAAGGTAGGTTAGGATTCTTCCAGTTGAGCAAGATAAGTCTACTTGCTAATAGTAAAATAAAGGCAATTACAGTTTGTCCTTCTCTACTTTAAATCCATCTGGGAGTACATCAAACACAGCTTTTGGATTAGGAGTGATTGTGACACCAAGGCTGTCTGATAGGCATTTAAAATTTTTTGTCCAGAATAATGTTAATTTGGTACACACCCAAAACATGTCGCCTAGTAAAGCTGGAGCTTGATTACAACTTTCACAAGGTGGGATCTTGCCCTGGAAACATTTTGGACAATTTTAAACGAGATAGATATGCTCGATAAAAAATTTTAAGTTGAGTCATTGAATGCTTTCCACATATGGAGCTAGAGTGAATTCTGTGCATGGTTGCCTTTCAATCCTTTTCTGAAATGCTGAGATCCTTTTCCCACTTTACTTTGGGATCTTTGAAAGGAAGGGACTTTAAAATGATTTTATATATTATAGAAATGCTGTCTAAGTCATCAAGATTGATAAACATCTCTTCTGGAATAGAAACAGGTGGGAGGTGTGGAAAATTATGCAGATTTTGTTTAGCAAAGTTTCTAATTTGTAGATAGTGTAAAAATTGTGTTGGTGGGAAACTAAGTTTAGAGTGTAATTGTTCATAGGATTCAAAGACATTATTTATTTACAGATCTCTAAATGATTTAATCCCATATGTTTTCCAGACATTAAAAACTGTGTAAGTTTAAGAGGGTGGAAAAAGGTGGTTATGTAGAGGTGCCACAGATAAAATATTCTCTAACTGGAAGTGCTTCCTACATTAATTCCATATTCTGAGTGAATGAAGGACAACTGGGTTGTATATTGACAATACCTTATATTTAATAGTGTACAAAGCAAATAATATAAAGAGGTACTGCAGGATTTAATTTCTTTTGCAGACCAACCTAGTGTGTGTTCATATATTTGTGTCAGTTTCCAGGTTTTTATAGCTTGTATGTTTGCCCCCTAGTAATAAAATTGAAAATTAGGCAGAGCCATGCTGCCTTCTGATTTAGGTCATTGTAAGGATGCCCTTTGGATGCGTGGGTATTGCAAATATTAAATAAATTAGGTTATGATTGAATCTAATTTCTTATAAAATTAGTTGTTAATGTATATGGGGATGTTTTGAAATAGATACAGAAGCTTAGAGTGATTATTCTTCTTTATAGTGTTAATTCTCCCTGCTAAAGTAAGAAGGAGGGTAGGCCATCTATGCATGTCTTGTTTAATTTTGTCCATGCAAACAGAAAAAATTTCTTGAAAAAGAACTTGATTACCCCTAGATATTTAGATATTTAAACTGATCTGCAATGATTAACATGAACGGTGTCCAATCTAATGCCATTTAGTAGAGAATTAACTTGAAAAAGCACACTTTTGTTCAAATTCATTTTGAGTCCACATATCTTTTGAAATTCTGCTAGTACAGTTAGGGCTGCAGGCACTGAATTTTGTGGGTCTGATATATACAGTACCATATCATCAGCATATAGTGATATTTTTTGTCTTTTTCTGAAAATCCATTTTATCTCTGATGCATTTCGAAAGTGAACAGCCAATGGCTCAATGGTGACTGCAAATAACACTGGTGATAAGGGGCATCCTTGTCTAGTACCGCATTCTAGTTTGAAGTAGTCTGAGATAGTGTTGTCGATACAAACTGAAGCTTCTGGACTGGTATACAGTAGTTTGATCAATGCAAATATGTTAGGGCCAAACCTAAATGTATGCAAAGTGGTGAAAAGGTCATCCCATTCAACCATATTAAATGCTTTTTCTGCATCCAAAATTAATAAGATCTCTGTAGTGTTAGGCTTTATGGTTGAATATATTACATTAAATAGGCATTGAAGCCAAATGACTCCCTTTAATAAACCTGGTTTGGTCTTGTGCTATTACTGAAGGGAGCACTAGTCCTTCTAGAAAAGACTTTGGACAGCATCTTAACATCATTATTCAGAAGTGAGGTTGGTCTGTATGATGCACATTGTAATAAGTCCTTATTTTTCTTAGGAAAAATTGCAATTAATGCTTGGGGAAAAGCTTTAGGTAGAATTTTATTTTCTCTAGATTCTATAAATGTTGATAATGAAATGGGAGCTAACTTGATTGAATTTCTTTTTATAAAATTCAGCAGGGTAACAATCAGGACCTGGTGCTTTCCAGGTGAGTTTATAGTGTCTAGTAATTCTGATAGAGTCAGTGGTTTATCCAATTCCTCTGCACGGAGAATATCTTGCTGTGGTATCGGTAATATATCAAAAATGACACATTAGATTATGTCTTGTACGCTTTAAACTGAGTAGAATATAAGGACTTATACTATTCTCTAAATGTGTGCATTATATTGTTATGGCCAATAATTCTATCTCTGTCTGTGTTGGTGATTACAGGTATTGCATTGTGAAGTTCCTGTTTGTGAATTTGTTGAGCTAAGATCTTATTAGCCTTCTCTCCATGTTCATAGTAATGATGTTGCGATTGTCTAAAGGCTGAGTTTTGATTGCAAAGCCTGTCTTTTCCTAAAAAGTCCTCATTTGGAGACCTGCCATGTTCTTCATCTATTCTGGTAATTTCATTGATTAATTCTGAGGCCTTCATTGTTTCTGATTTATTTTTGTGAGAAAGATATGAGATAATCTAACCTCTTAAAATTGTCTTCAGAGTTTCCCATAGTATTCCTGTAGAAACCTCTGAGGATGCATTTTTCTCTAAAAAAAATCAATTTTCTTGGATATAAATTATGTACAGTTCTTCTCAGTTAATAACATGGGGTTAAGTCGCCAGCTGTGACATAAGTATGTAGGGCATAGAGATGTGAGCTCCATGATCAGAGGGGCATGGTTGGAGATAACAATAGCTTCATATTTGCAAGATTTGATCATGGGCAAGAAATTATCATCTATAAAGGAATAATCAGTTCTTGAGTAACAATGATGTACTGGTGAGAAGAAGGAATATGCTTTTAAGTATGCATTTAGAAATCTCCATGGATCTGATAAGTTGTGATCAATTAAAACTGTGTGATTATTTTTGCAGTGTTAGATGTTGTTGCCCCTTAACTGAAGACCTATCTAGGTCTGGATTTAAAGCACAATTAAAGTCTCCGGCCATTATAATTTTGTGAGGGTTCAAGTTAGGAATGGATGCAAATACATTTTGGATAAAGTGTCTATCATCAACATTGGGTGCATAGATATTTATTAAAATCAATTTATAATTAAATAAATTACCCATCACCATCACATATCGCCCTTCAGGATCAGATACTACATCTGATACTGAAAATAAAAATTGTTCCATGAATTAGGATTCTCACACCTCTAGTTTTCTTTGTATAGCTGGAGTGGAATATTTAGCCAGTCCAGTCTCTTTGCCACCAAAACTGATCCTTGATGATTAAGTGAGTCTCCTTTAAAAATACTTTCTTGGCATTTAGACCCTTTAGGTGAGAGAATACTTTCTTCCCCTTTAATTCATGATTAAGACCTTTGACATTCTACCTCACAAAGAAAAAAAATTGTTTGGTCATTGAGACATTGTTTCTGAAATTTTGTTGTCATTTTATAATCTTAAATTAAGGATATACATTATTGCATATAATAGCTTTAACCTTAATTTCCAATATTGCCAGGAGTTATGTTGGCACTTACAATTGTGGCTAGGATTAAGGATTAAAGGGATAGAGTTTTGCCTCCCCATGTGAGGCTAGACCACACCTTACAAAGTCCCAGTTCTCTGATATACCTATAGACAGAGCACGTCCAAAACAAAACAAGCCCACCAGCAGCAGTGTATAAGGATTAAAATAGAGATATCCATTAACAATACAGTCCAAATATTATAAACATAAAATA
>JANRMT010062809.1:11727186-11737341 GCA_026402145.1 Polypterus bichir lapradei
AGTCAGTCAGTCAGTCAGTCAGTCAGTCAGTCAGTCAGTCAGTCAGTCAGTGAGTGAGTGAGTGAGTGAGTGAGTGAGGGCTTTGCCGTTTATTAGTATAGATATAAAATACACCATATGTACTCATTAATGAAAAGTGTTGTGTAAAATATACAATATAATGATTTGTAAAAGCACATTTTCATCCACATTGTTTTGTGACATTTTTCACCATGCAATATTTTAAGTTCTTTCCCAGCAATTATGTTTGAATGCTTAGCAGTCATTTGACTAATATGTAAAAAAAAATGCTAACTCTAAAAAAGTAAGCTACTGTTCCTTTTCTAACTGTATCATGTAAGACACTTAATTTATTGTTTTTGTAGTGATGAAAATGCCAAATATGTAACATATGTGGATTACTATTAAATAAATATCCACAATAAAACTGAAATAATAAATATTTGTTTCATGTTAAAACTTTTATTTGACATCACAGTCATAACTATTTTTGTTCTATAAGTATTAGGAGCATCTTTTGTACCCTATCAGTCAGAAATAGTTATGCATTGTCTTGTAAGAATCAGGTTTGTGAAATCAATATCTGGCTTAACACTAGAATTACCAGAGCCTACGAAAAAACTTGTAGATCTGGCCCACCTTAAATCCATTCATACCTTTCCGCCAGCGTCTTTTGTCATCTAAATGTGCTGATAAAGAAAAACTGCAAGCAGCCGGCTATTCCAACCCCCCCACCGACTTAGAACGTGCACGAACTTCTCCCAGCTCATGCCTTGATTGATAATCTGGGAGTGAAGTGAAGTTTTAGAGTGGAAATAATAGATCGTTATTTGGAACACATGCATTTCATGTGTGTTCCATTTCTACAGTAATTTGTGTAAATACATTGTTAAAACAGAAACTTTTTCATATTTTAATAATAAATGTTACAAAATATTGGCATAAACTATAAAATGTGTGAAGCCTGAAGTCCAATGATCAAATAAACACTTTCACAAATTTTCAAGAATGATACAACAGCTTCCATGGTGTACTGGTAAGATTTGCTGACTCAGAGTTCAGCAGGCTTAACCGTGCCTCAGAGACCTGAGTTCGGTTCCCAATTAGGGAGAAAATGTTATTTTGTTTTCTTTTTAACCTTTGTCGCTCTGCCTGCCTGCCTGCCTGAACTCCCTGTTTATCTATATAGTAAAAACAGTAATTTTATTATTATATAGCAGCTTCCCTGTCTGCCTGTTATATAGTGCCTTTCCTTCCTATCTATCTATATATCTATCCCCTTAGCTGTTTTTTTTTATATATTTATTATACAGTGCCTATGTGGTGCCAAACAGGCAATTACAATGATCAGGATTACTTGATCACTGATCTGGCCAAGACCCTGTCTGAGTGCTGTGTCTGTGTATAGCAGAGTGGCACATCACGCTACAATAAATAAGAGTGCCGTTCCTGTTTCAAGCTGAATAAAGCTGGTTTTGTTAAAGTACTGGGACTCAGCCTCGTGTTTTGGGGTGCGAGACAGGGACTTATAGTGCGACCCCAATCTTTTATGATTTGCTTCTGTGTTACTTCACTGCAGCGCTATGAGCCTATTTTTGCCCTGCCTGGGCAACGGATAAACAATCTTCCACAGACACTACAATCGTGCTTCAGGACGCACTCCAGCGTGTCATTCTTGTTGGTAGGGGGTGGGTCTCAAAGGAGTTCAGAAACCTCACAATATAAAGAAGAAAATTATGATTTGGCTCCTGATTGATAACTGTGCTGCCCACAACATGCTTCCACGTTTTGATAATGTTTGCGTTGAATTCCTCCCACCCAATTGCACAACAGTGCTTCAGCCATTGGCTTTGGGCATCATTCGCACCCTGAAAGTGTATTATCGCAAGAAAATGCTAAGAAAAATTCTCATCAGCATAACTTGTAGGCAGGAGGAGATTAAAATTAATGCAAAAGAGTCTCATTACAACGAAATTTTCGTTACAACGAAGTTTTTTTAGGTCCCTGGGAGTTGGTTGTAACGGAATTTTACCTGTATTTGTAAGCTTGCATTACAGTGATCTAATACTTTTTTAGTTTAGCAGTTTTAAGTATTTATTTTTACATTCTTCAAATCCACAAAACATATAGTTAGGTGCTTAAGTATTTGGACAATGACACAATTTTCATAATTTTCAGCATTAATTCAGAGGGTTTAACAGAAAGATTGTATGAGTCATTTAGGAATGACAGCCTCTTTTACACATGGTCGCCCATTTATAGGGGCCCAAAAGAATTTGGATAATGGATTGACTAGCTGTCGCATAGTCAAGTGTGAGC
The DNA here is from genome assembly GCA_026402145.1 of Polypterus bichir lapradei. Lineage (NCBI taxonomy): Eukaryota > Metazoa > Chordata > Cladistia > Polypteriformes > Polypteridae > Polypterus > Polypterus bichir. Next base: position 11,729,506 of record JANRMT010062809.1, read on the forward strand.
AGATCCCTCATTATTTCATTAACTGTTAAGGAAGGTAGAAGGTCTGGAGTTGATTCCAAGTGTGGAACGTGCATTCTGAAGCTGTTGCTGTCAACTTTCAATATAAGGTCCAAAGAGCTGTCCATGCAAGTAATAAAAATCCATCACTAGGCAGAGAAAACAAAACAAACCCATCAGAGAGAGAGCAGAAACACCAGAAGTGGTCAAATCAACAATCTGGTACATTCTTAATGCTTTAGATTGTGTTTCATTTATTGACATAAGTCAAGTTGTATTTTCATGGATTATAGTCTCCTGCAGATTTTGCTGCCTAACACTAAAGTTTTTAACAGGGGCATCATGCATTTTTTCTCTTATGTGTTAAGTCAGAGATGTTGTACTTCTGTGATATTCAAGTTTGTAAATATCCATCTGCCAACCCGCTATATCCTAACTACAGGGTCACGGGGGTCTGCTGGAGCCAATCCCAGCCAACACAGGGCACAAGGCAGGAAACAAACCCCGGACAGGTGCCAGCCCACCGCAGGGCACACACACACCATGCACACACTAGGGACAGTTTAGAATTGCCACTGCACCTAACCTGCATGTCTTTGGACTGTGGGAGGAAATCAGAGTACCCAGAGGAAACCCTCATTGGGAGAACATGCAAACTCCACGCAGGGTGGACCCAGGAAGCAAACCCAGGTCTCCTAACTGCGAGGCAGCAGCGCTACCCACTGCGCCACAGTGTCGCTCTTGTGTAACTAGTCATCCCATTTTATAAGAGGAAGGCCAACAAAAATACACGTGTTGGCCTCAATAAAGCAGCCTGCTTAGAAAAATATACAACAAAAGAAATTTGACACCTCCTTTCGGGCATCCGCATTTCTGATATTAAATAAACTGGAAGGGGGGTGGCTAAGTTTCCTCACTGGGCAATTTTTTGGGGCTGCGTGATAGAAGGAGAAGAGAATGTTAGTAACAGTGCTCCCTCTTGCCCTAGCTGGTTATCACATACATCGATTGAACCCATGAGGAGATCCTCCAACATGAATGGTGGGGAGTGTTTTAAATCAAAGCAAGCATCACCAATTTCTTTCTCAGCCATTGTTAATGGAATGGCTTAGATCAATGGTTATTTTACCATCTGGTTAGGGGCCCCACTAATATAAACCTTACAGAAAAAGTCAAAGCATGATTCTTAGATCTTGGTTACTAATAACAGTAGTCTTGCAGCATGATTTTGTACAATAGTCCTGTTCATCAAAGCAAATGTTTAACTACAGCAGACTGTTGACATGCATGTTATTATATACCACATGGTATCTGTAGGCCAGGGTGTTTCTCAGCATTATTTCTTGGTGTACCAATTCCAGGAATTGGCATATTTTTAAGTGTCCCTTAGGTGTCCCTTTGAGCACCTAGTAAGACTTGCTAAGTGCTAAAAGTGAAATTTCTTAAGTCCCACCTCTCCTACTAATATTGTGTTTAGGAAGATTTATTATTGATTATGGAGAGTTTTTTTGTGGGGTTGTGCATGTCTTTTTATTTTTCTTATGCACATCAAATACTTTTTTTAATCAATTAAACAATAGCATGGTTTGATAAGGAATAAAAATTCGAAACCCTAAACTTTTAATATTTTTAATTTAAAAAAAGTTTACAGTAACAGTTTTACAGTGAATTCAGATCAGAAGAAGCAGAAAAATCACTCAAGTTACATATAACACCAGGACATGAAAAGCAGAAAATGACTCAAAATCAGCTGTGAAGCCTGAGTGTTTTTATGTTTTATACTATCATTATTGTCAATGTCAGGTTCCAGTTTTGCTAACTTTAAGCACAGTTCTGCTTTTAACCTCAGCCTATTCCTGCATTAATTTTTAAAGGAAAGATGAAGGTTCCCATAACATAGGCATCTCGATCTGAAACAGTAGCCTTCCTCTGTTGATTAATATTAATAATACTAATGATATGTTAGATTATGTATATTTTAGGAACAATAATTGATAAAATGTGTCTTCATTGCATATAATTGTGTCTTAATCAGATCATTTCTAAAACGTCTCTAAAAGTGATGGTGCAAAAAACAAGTTTCATTAAAAAATCTTGTAATGTTGGCAGACCAGACCTTACACAGACAAAAAGACACCCACACTCACACACACACAGGCTCACTGTACTGCCTGCTCATGAGAGATTTGTGTTCATCTACGGCTTGTTGTTTTAAGTTCCATTTTTCACCTTTTTAATTTTTTTTTTGTTCTCTCACTTAACACTCAATCACTGTTTCTGTACCTCCCTACTCTCATGTACTGATATATTAAATTACTTTTACATAAAGTGTTTACTTTTCCAAAGTGTTTACTTAAAAGCCTTACAGTGTTACATAGTTGTGTCAAGTACCAAGTTTGTGCAGTATGGTACAATGGCTAAACCTGAACAAATTAAGGAACAATGTTTTAAAGTAATGTTTCTAGTGAGGTTCTTTCTTTCACATTCTTCTGTGCTAAAGATTTTTTCAGTCATTGTGAAGTTAAGTCTTCAAGTCATTTAAGATTTAACACACCATCATTGTCATTATTTTCCATTTTTAAAACACAACTCAATGATTCATACTGAAATTATCATTTTTCTAAATGGTAAAGGAGTTGCATAAAATATTAAATTAGTGTTTATCACTGCACTTTGTTGTCCAGACTAACCAGTTTTTTAAACTTTTTTTTACTGAGGGCACATCATAATTGCTAAGGCCACAGTTATTGATCCACCATCTTTAAATATTGTGTATATGTACAATATACTTCCAAAGCTAAAGTGTTAAAACATTAATCAAAATGGCAATCCTTTTCGTTTTGTTTGTGTGTTTGTTTATTTTATTTTTGTTTTGCATGGTGGCTTCTTTATACAACCAAATGATTTGCATGTAAGATTTATTGCTAAGCCTAAATTAGTATGTGTTTATTGCACTGGACTGATGTGGATGAATAAATGGATATTTTATATTGAGAACTATCTCAAAATAAATTACACTGCAGTGAGCATCATAAAGCACAGTTTGATTGAATATTTAATCTGCTAAGATTAATAGGAAGACTATGCCAGGCAAAAGAGGATATTTATTTAGAATCATGTAGTCCAATTCCATTTAGTTCAATAAAAATGACTTACCTCTCTTACTTAACTATCATTAATTTACTCATTAAACCGTTGTTACTTTGCATTGCATTAAGTACCCACTATTTTTTAATTTATTTTAAAGATATTAATAGGCTGTGATGGGCTGGTGCCCTGCCCAGGGTTTGTTTCCTGCCTTGCGCCCTGTGTTGGATGGGATTGGCTCCAGCAGACCCCCGTGACCCTGTAGTTAGGATATAGCGGGTTGGATAATTAATGGATGGATATTAATAGGTATTAATACAGTATGCATAATATATGAAAGAATTTTAAGCATCACATTTCCTAAGAGTAAGAATATTGCTGTAGAAGGCTTTTTGGTGCGTTCGCGTATAATACCCGAAGCACCTATTTTGATAGCCATGTCTGTCTGTTCGTCTGTCTGTCCGCATGAAACAACTTTGTGGAAATGTGACATACTTATTCTTCAAGGAAATGTGTCAAGACAGTTCCATTTTCATTGAGATATCTTGAACTTACTGTGCTGTAAACAGTTTCAAAATTTCCAAATCTCCCATTATTGGCTAACTAAAAAGATTACAATATGCAAGCTTTCGAGGCAACTCAGGCCCTTCTTCAGGCAAGATGTAATGCAGAAGGAATCAACACTGAACAGGGCTACACAGGCGTACACCAACACTCACAACATTTGGTGTCTCAGAGTAACATATACTGCATATCTTTGGGGATATGGGGTGGGGGAGAGACAACATGCAAATGTGTGGAGAATGTGCAGACTTCTTATAGACAATTACCTGGTATGGAATTTGGACCAAGGATGCTATATCCATGAAAAGACAGTGCCAAGTAATAAAACTGCAAAATAAAAATAATTTTAGATCTGGAAAATGTAATTTTTTTCAGTTGTTGCATCATTGTATTAGTAGTAACTATATCATTATTTCAAGCTACACCTTGCTGTTTTAGGTGGTATGATTCGCACCAAGGTGTCTCAGACCCCAAAATAAACAAATAAATATAAGATAAAATCATGCAACATGTGTTTAACAAAAAAAAAAAAATTCAAGCATTGCAATTAACTGAACTACAGACAGTCAATAGGTAGTTGCCTATATAATAAAGTTTTGTCAATCAGACTATTAGGAGGAAATTAATGTTGAAAGTTTTGGTCTACTAATGAACATGGCCAATTTTACCACCTGCTACATGGCTTTGCTGTTTGCCATAGCACAGACAGTCAGTGTGCATTCCACTCTGTGTCTGTACAAATTATTAAGGATATAACAAGACAGATAAAGTATTTTCAGCCTACTCTAAATGTGAAAGTACTGGTGTGCCTCAGTTTTTGTAGACTGCATTCATTTATTTATTAAGAATGAGGTGTCAGCTTTGTAAACTAAAAATTCATTCCACTCCGGTTTATATTGATTAATTTCTTGCATAACAGATGTCACTTGCAAAGTGATAATGTCAGCTGCACAGAAATATTTGCCTCTTGTTTCCCTTGAGCATCCAAAATGTATTCAAAATGTATAATTGTTTAAATAAAGCTGTTTGTATTTTATTTTTACGTCATCAAACATTAATATTATAATATGACATCAAAATCTAAGCCTTTTCTCCACATATTACTGTATTGCCTACAGGTAAAACAATATCCTGTCCCATTTCTACCCACTTTTCTGTTGTTTCAATATGTTTATTGGTCATTTTTCAGAAGAACTTATCAAAGTAAATTTCCAGTTTCTCATGTGTTTTTAGCTTTCATTAGCATATCTTCACAGTTCTGATCCACAGATCTTTCTCAGTTGGTATTTTGTTAAATCTAATGCTTGATTTGTTTACTCATACAATGCAAATCACATATGACATTCAAATAAACAGGTTATTGCTCTCAAATGCATTTCTTGACCTTTTTTATCTGTAAATATTGTGTATATTGTGCAAATAAATGAAAGCTGTATTTCCACACAAAGAATTTTACTTTTAAGGAAGACTAACATGCTTGTCCTGACTAGAATAATAAGAAAGCTTAGCCTTTAAAAGCTGGTTTACTATTTGTATTTTGTAGTATAGACATTTTAATTTCTTAAGCTAAAAAATAGGCTAAATATTGCCTTCATATGTTAATGATTAGTCATCATTTGTAATGTTCAGAAATACGTTGTAGTAATCTATTATACTTGCATGTGTGATAATGCAATTTAAAGTACAGTACTTCTAATAAATAATTTAGATTCATATTATTTAAGTATGTTGTAATATTAATACACATTATTAATTTTTACCTTAAATGCCGTAACATTAACCTTGTTAAAGTCATTTGTGACAAGAGCAAAACAATTATTTCCATTTATGCTGCAAACAAAGCTAATCAACTCACTTATAAGCTTGGCTCAATTAAATAAACTTATTATGGCAAAATTTGTCATTTGTACTGTACACTTGGGAATAGAATTTGGCACCATATTTGAGTTCCATTTCAATAGGGTGCAATGCATTTATTGTTTTTATGTTTATTATATATTAATATATATTTTATATAATATATATAAGGATTACAATCATTTTAATATATAACTTGCATTACTTTTTTAACATTTTAAAAATGTATACAACACTGCAAATTTGTTTCATTAATGGAATGTGTTGTGCTGTGTTATGTGGCAGAAATTGTGAAATGTCGGAAGATATTCTCTGGATGTAGTAGTCCACATGCTGGCATTGACTGCACATACAGTAGCATACCAAGACATGATTTCCAGCCTTGTGAGATCTAGATATGTGTTTAGTTGATTTGTTTAAATACAACTACTACTACTTTCTTTACTATATAACACCATCCTATTACAAATTTAAAGAATCTAATTTCTATTGATCATGATGTGAAGAAATCATCCTGTAGAACAGTCACTATGAACTCAAGATCAAAAGTTCAGTAATAATCATGAGAACCTTGGTGGTAAAGTAGTTAGTAGTTTAGAAATGCAGTTCTCATTTGTATTGAGTATGTACAGTATGTTTTCAACGGGTCTGCCTAGATTTTTATCAAGATATTCCATTTTAATCCCTCATGCCAAAAAAGTCTAAGTTAGACTAATTAGCAACCCTGTAACAAGAGTATGAGTCCGCATGAGTGTGATTTATTGTGTACCTCCCTGATCTGTCCTGTCTTCACCCAGTACTGATACAATGGGCTCTATCACTTGCACTAAGCATATTAAGTGGATTTTGACAGTGGATATGTGGGTGATAATCATTAATCTGCAAATTAAAGAAGACTACTAATATCTAAAATTACTTGTTAAAGACACAACACCCATAGCTATGTTATTACACATCTATTTTAATATAGGCAGGTATTAAAAGTTTTCTTTTTTTATTTTGTCCACTGAGGTCATCACCAGTAACCCTTCACTTCTAGTCTCATTGTAGGAATGTCTGTCAAAAATCTTAGCTCTTTTGACTGCTGTCAGAGAATCATGATGATCATGTATGTTACTAATGATTTTGTTTTTCAGTTTTGCAAGACTGGCATACTATTCATTTTTTTGGGAAATGTCTTCCATTTAGTATAGATCACTTTTTTCTTTGACGTTCTTTTGGCCAGGGAGAAAAGTGCACAATATAGGTGGATCCGATTATCACAACTTTGAGTAGGAAGTGCATATTTTGCTAAATATTGTAGCTCTTTTGAGTATGCTTGGTAAAGAATGTTGTCATTAAGAATTGGGATTTTTGTCCCTAGTACTATCCTGTTTGCATATACTACTGCCACTTTTTCCAAATGTAAAGTATCACCAGTCTAAGAAAGTAAATTACAACCAACTGGTGATTATAATTATATAAGTAATCTTTTGATAAATATCCATAAAAATAAGTATATCTGTGATGTTTTCAATAAAATGTACAGCTTGTTGAAAAACTCATGCACTTTTAAAATTGTCAACACTACAAAATATTTTGGTGCTTTATTTTCATATTAAAGGTACTTGGAAACAATGCAATACAAAGCCTGATATTGCTTTTCTCACCAAGCCTTAGCTATCAGTTTGGTTACTGAGTTTTTTTGTTCCCACTCAATCCAATATACTGAAGAGTTATTGTGAGCTTGTTGTATTCTTCATTGGTCTCCTTGGAAGACTAAAATCTTCACTGATTAATTATATCAGATGCATTCCAGCCTCTCAGCAAAATTTGGAAATGCTTTATGCACAAATTGAAATGCACATTGACCTTGGGTTGGCCTACATGTCTTGAATGCACTGTTCTCACCAGTGGTTACTAATACAAATGTTTACTCAAAAATTGAAAAACAAAAATTTACAGTATGTAAAGAAAGGTAATAATAATAATTTTAATTATGCTATTTGTTGTTATGTAATTAAGACCCAGTTCCTTTTTGTGCCTTTGGATGAGTCATTTTATATTTCTTTATTTAAAATCCCACTGAAGATGCAGCTTTTCTTTGTTGCTACCAATAATTCAAGTTGTCATTCTTAATCACAGTAGTTTATCATTTTTCTAATAATTATCTCTTCACTCTATCTAGTAAATTTTTTTTTTTACTTTTCAGTTGTATTTTCTGTTTTGTTTTTCATAAGCTCTAGTGAAACAAACTGAGTGACATTTTTCTTGTTATTGCTTTTTTTTCAAGGAATCACAAAATCTTCTACATTTACTGCTTTGTATGTGGGCACTTTTAAGTAATCCTGA
>JANRMT010062809.1:11774476-11785374 GCA_026402145.1 Polypterus bichir lapradei
GTTTTCTAAAGCGCTTTTTGGGCCTCTTCCTGGTTTTCTACGTACTGTGTGATTACGTAGGAGGCGTGATGATGTCAGACGAAACCACGGGTTTCAAGCTCATCTCCATTACAGTAAATGGAGAAAAACAGCTTCCAGTTATGACCATTACGCGTAGAATTTCGAAATGAAACCTGCCCAACTTTTGTAAGGAAGCTGTAAGGAATAAGCCTGCCAAATTTCAGCCTTCTACCTACACGGGAAGTTGGAGAATTAGTGATGAGTCAGTCAGTCAGTCAGTCAGTGAGTGAGGGCTTTGCCGTTTATTAGTATAGATATAAAAGCTAAAATTGTGGCATACATCATAACCTATTGTTCAATAAAATTAACAGAGGCAATAGAACTTGTATTATTTTTTGTGAACAAATATAGAACTACATCTACAAGGTAAATATCAATAAAGTCAAATGTATACAACATATGAGAGCAAGAACAGAAACGTGGCTCATTGTAGTCATTAGGAAGGCTATAGGATATCAGTTTCCAGTGTTTAACCTGGATATTATCTACAGGACCAGTTTGCGGTTACTCTTGGCGAATTCTGAAATAAATTCATTCATGTCTAGATGTTCTGTGATGTTTTTCTCATGTGCCAGAATGACTAAATTTCTCTTTCTTGAATGCAGCATTGTTCGGCGGAGTGGAGTGAGAATGCGGTTCAAAGTAGAGAAAGAGCTGAAGACACACCAATGATGAGTGCTGTGACATCTAGTGAATGCAACATAGGGAAGGCCTCTTTGTACTGCTGAATGCGTTTGCATGCCTCAGAGAGATTAGCATCTGCTGGCAGTTTATTGATCAACAATGCTTTTGCCACAGCCATTTCATTTTGCAAGCTCATGCTGTTTTGCTCTGTCCCTGCAAGTGCCTGAAGAGGTTTCAGGAGAGAATGATCAAGAAATAATTTGGCAGGAGAAGCGATGTGGCCCTCAATAATTCAACATTTCTCTGAGAGAATCTTGTCTCCATTTCCACAATAGCTCTATCAAGAATGCTGAACATAGCCCTTTTAAAAGTCTCATTAGGAGCAATTTGTTCATCAGAGTCACCATGCCCAAGGGTAGACACGACAATACTATCATCAAGCTGTGAGTTAACTTTCCGTTTTCTTTTGAGCGAATTGGTAGGCCTACTTTCACACTGAGAGAAATGCTCCTCCCAGAATGAGTGGCATCTCATCTCCTTCAGTGTGGCCTGTGAAGCTGTCACCACCTCCCCAGCTGTGCACAAATCCACTGCATGTGCCTGTAGAATTGCATTGGTTGGTTTCAGCACACCAAGCACATGAAGGAGTACTTTTCCTGTATTGAAGAAATTCTGCTTTTTTCATTGGGTCAAAAGACCACATGCCTCTATGCAAATGTCAAAAGGGACAGTGTCAGCCTATGCTACCTCTGAGAGAAGCCCCCTTATAGCTTCCTCATTGTTGACTTTGTGACATCATAATGACTGGTACATCGTATTTCTAGAAGTCTTTTCAGTGTGGGTGCATTGTATGTGTGTGAAACATAATGTCTGTGACAAAATGTGTTCAATGAATTTGACCAGTCAAAGAACTTCTTAGCCAGAGGTTCTGATTCCATTGCATGTATCACTGCTAAATGGAGCTGGTGGTTGTAGCAGTGTACATATGGAATGTACTTACCAACTTTGTTTCGTAACAAAGCCTGGACACGACGCCTTGCCCCAGACATGACATCAAAACACTGACACACTAAATTGTCTGGTCTGTAACCTAGCTCAGAGAGATGTGACTGAATTTGGTTACAAATATATTCAACATCAAGCTAATTCAGTTCAATTAAGCCAGTCAGGTGTTCTTCAGGGATGGAGATCTGGACAAATCTAATCACTACAGACACATTCTCAATGTTACAGTGATCCCTGGTACCATCACTTTTAATACAAAGTCCAGGAGAGTCAGCTTTTTCATATTTGGTCCTGATATCTTTTACCACCATTTTGGCAAGAGCCTCAGTTATTTCATTTTGAATTACATTGGATGTGTATTTTGCATTGTCTGGGATGTATTTTACAATTTCTGCAAGTTTGGCATCTTTTTTGATTGTCTAATCAAAGAACTTAAGGAAAAGTCCCTCCTCCCCACCTTCGTGATTGTGACCACGCAGAGCCAGTTCATTGACTGCAAGGAACTGAATGGCCTCCCCAATGCTTTTCACATAATATCTATTCTTTTCTATGTGGGTTGGACCCAGAAGTTGAACTATACTTTCACCTGTCTCTGTCCGGCGCCGATACTCTTGCCATGCAGATATGGCTCTGACGTGCGGGATACTAGACGCGTGTTTGTGGAAGCCACCACAGTCTCTTTTTAGAGCTTTTTTCCAATTAGTGTAGCCGTGTTTGGTGAATATGTCCTCGCGGTCCGAATTGGAAATACTAAATTTGCGGCAGGCAAAGCAAAAGCTGGCATCACAGACAACAAAATATTCAAGCCATGGTCGAGACTGATACCAGCTTGCACTAAAACATATGAGTGTCTTTCCGAATGCGCGCTTGGGATAATTAATTAAAATGAGCTGGGATGGGCTATCCATATTTAAGTCAGGCAGACCGGACTGTATATTTTGTTGAAGGCAGAGGTTTGGAGTACCGACACGGGCGCAGAGCTGGAGGATTGTGTAGGCTTATCTACATCTTTTGGAGTGTCAGTTCCTGACGTGGGTGCGCTGTGCTCTGTGTTGGTAGCGGCGGTGCTGGGCTCAACTGTGGAGCCAGCAGCTTGCGGAGGGACAGAGGTTGAAGATGGCAACTTTTAAATAAGCCACCTATGCATTGACTTTGATGTTACCAACCAGAAAATAAAAGAAGAATGGAACGTATACACTGTTTTAATTAAGGAATGTGGTCAACAGGTTCAAAACGTGCTGCAAAGTGAACTTTGAAAATAAAATGGTATTCTTCTCCAGAGTTTTCATTGGACAGACAGAGCATTTCGCAGGGTGGGCACAGCTTGTCTCTAGGGGGGCAGTGCCCACCCCAGACCCCCCGTGGTAACGCCTCCGGTGGGAAAGGAAACCAAATGAAAAACTCAATTTGCAGGGCTGTAGACACACATGTAATAAACCAATGGAGCTGAGATGAGGCATTGCTAACTACTTTGGCATCATTCTTCCTATTATGTAGCCACCTCTTTAGAATTCTTATCTGCATCTACTTCTTTAAGTAACAGTCAAATAAAAAGGAAAACAAAAAAAAACTGAAAAAAGGGCATGGAAATGGAAAAGAATAAATAAGAAAGAACAAAAATGTGTAGTATGCAGTGCAGCATTATTTGGTACTGGTTAAAAGATAATGATGCAAACATATGTTATCTTTCCAAGAAAAATATCGCACAATAACAGTGTTTATTTATTAGTGGCTGACAGAGAGTAAATTTCATACAATAGGCAAACATGTTGTCAAAATAAGGGCATAGGTCAGAAAACAAAGTAATTATAACTGTTAAAATTCAAAGAGCAAAACAAAACCTGAAGCCACTGGATGATCTTAAGATCATTTCCAAAAATTCTTTTATTTTATTTGATCTCTTTTTAATACTCTGTTCAAGCTATTAGCCTTCCCTTTAAATAAATTTGTCATGCAGTGCATACTGTTAAGTATGATAGGCATCGTAACATCTTACTCTGACACATTAACACTGTAAGGATGTTCAAAAAATCAACTGTCATAGACAAGGAATACAGTGATTTCATGGGTGTGTATGGCAAAAGGAACAAAATGTAAGCAAAAGAGTGATGAAATGAATTTGTAAAAAATGTTAAAATATAGAAATTAAAAATAGAGGTAATTATTGCTAGAAACTGACATTTAGGAGACACATGAATAGATTCCAGGAGATATGTACAGCATATTTTGCTTTAAAATACATTCTTAGACCTACTGGAGTGGTATCATCTTTCTGTTACAGAACAGCTTGCACTCAGCTTATTTAGAGTACTTAATACAATATTTTTTGTATTAGATGCATTTAGCTGATGGAACATCTGTTGCAAAAGAAAAATACATTTAAGTTCAACTGAGGACTGGAATATAAAAAGTGCAGTCTTCCCAATTCTCTGGCCTACCACAACAATTCATTTTATTGGGAGGGTTCAGAAGAATGACAGATGATTAAGTTATGCATGTACTAATAATTTTAAATGTAAGTGTTTTGCTTTTATTAAATGTAGAAAATTCTGTTAGAAAGAAGATGAAGAAGCACATGATATGTGAAGTATAACATTTTCAAGACCACTTAGTCCAAATTCTGGTTTGTGGAGGTTCTGGAGCATATTGTTGTAACAAGATAGGACCTTGCCCTGCACAAAGATCCAACCCAATGCAGGGCCTATCCAAGCACACACCCCTGCTGACACTGGGCCAATTCAAAACTGCCAGTTTAACTGGTACACCTGTGGGACCAGGGAACAAAACCCATTCAGGCATAATGAATATGTGGAAGTTTCACATATACAAAATAGAATTCAAACCTGGGTCAGTGAATCAGCAAGGATGAAATGAATGAAAAATAATAACTGAGATGATGATGTGGTAGAAATCAAACATATTAATTAAAGAAAGAAACTTATGCTCTACCAGGACAAGTCAGATAAAACCTTTTTGAGTCTATAATTAAGTAGCAAAAAAGCTTGTCCATTGCGTCCTTAATTATCTCCGCAGTACAGGCATCCTTCACAGCAGTCTGTTACAGAATGATCAAAACACAAAGTGCAGAAGTTTGATTTATAGATAATTAAACTTATGTACAGTGTCAGTCAATGCATTCTTTTCATTATAATTGTTGCTTTACACATCAAATAACTTTGAAAATAAAAGTAGATTTTTATTATAGTCTTGTTCTTCTTATATTTTTAGGTTGAGGTATTATCATTGTATTTCTGTAATTGTGACAACTGTACAGACTTATTTATTAATATCTGAGTATATTTTTTGTATGACATCAACCTTTCTCTGGTACATACTTGTCTTTTGTGTAACCATTTCAGTAGTTCTTCTTCATGACATTTGTTAAAACAAACACTTATATACTGTATTTCAATGGGCACTGCAAGCCAAAACACTTAACTGTCTCGCATATCTCAAAAGAAATGTCTATAAAAATAATGATAATAAAAATTGTCATATAAAATTTTACATATAATTAGTTTACATTATAAATGGCCCCTAAAAATATTCTGAAGGTTATTTTTTGGCATATTGTTACTCTAATAATTTAAAATGTTATTCATCTTTAAACCTGCGTAATAATTTCAAGGAACCTGAAAACCTAACCCTTGACAGGGGTACCCATTTATCACAGGGCACACGTAATCCCCTCACCCACCACCAACACGGGACCAAATTAGGGTTTGCAGATAACATAATATAAATATTTTTTAGATGTAGATGGAAAATAAAAGCACCTAGGGCTATAAAACGAATGTATGCAATCAGTAGGAGAACATGAAAATTCCTCTTGGAAAGCAGTAGTGTTTACCATTTTTATTACATGCTGCTCATAGTTTATTTTTTAAGTGGCAATTGACAAGGTACTATAACTTTTACACCTTATTTGTTTCATTAGTTTTTGGGTTATGCCTTCAACTGGAGAGCAGCAGGACTTTATTTCATTTTTTCCAACAGTAACAGGAACTGCAGTGATTCATTACAAACGGAAAGAATTAGTATGCTTAAATGTACATCCAGTAAATGTTCCATGTTTTTTTCATTGTAACACCAGTGTCGCAAGAGTTGTGAATGTTCGAACTCCCCATATGGGGGTTAAAAGTTCAACAAGGTCAGAAAAAACTTCCCAACAAATCTAGTGTTTGCTGTCAATTGCCGCATCTTGTTATATTTAAATCATTCTGTGTATACTTTTTTATCTAAAAGGAAAAGCAAAAGCAAAAGCAATCCAAATTTGAATTATTTCATTTGAACTGGGGAGAAGTCTCCCAAATTCTTTTAGTAGGCAATTCAAAGACATATATTGTGTTTGAGAGTTGTTCCTTTTATTCAGGACTGGCAATATTGTAAACCAGTGGTGGTACTGGAAGTAGAGAGCATAAATATAAGTGGATCAATTTAATTGGTATTGATCACAGTGTAAATATGGCTGCAGGATTTCTACATTGAATAAAAGAAACGTGGTACAGTGTGTCCAATTCATTTTCACTATAGGTGCTGAATGCTAATTCAAGTAGCTTAAATCTCAATGTCTTGGACAGTTTCCACATTGTGAAAAACTTCTAAGCACAGGTGCTGTCATGCAGCAAAAGAGCACCTGCTGTCAGAACACATGTTGACAGAATCCCTGCTGAGAACACTCCACTGAGTCAAAATTACAAATATTTAGCCTCTACTCGTCCCTTAGCTAACAGAAATAAATGAAAGCTCATTGATCATCACTAAGGCAACAGAGTTTGGCTTGGTTATGTATAGGTAGCTCTCAGGTATTAATTCTAGTATTTTTAATTTTTCTCGATCTTCTGCAAATACTGTAATAAGATGTTTTTTGTGCAGAGGTTTTTAATTAGTTAAAGAATATAAATAATTACCAAACAAAACAAAAGATAATGTAGCACACTTGATTCCTATTTGAGTTTGGGTCCATCCTTTCTCCTAGTGTTGCCCAGATAGGCTCCAGCTCCCTGCAAACTTTAATGGAAAGAGGAAGTCTGAGAAAGCACATGGATAGAAGAGAAAAGGGAACAACAAATGATTTGGGAATTTTACATGAAGTTTAATTTTATAATGTAAAATAGTAAAAACTTTTAAATAAGTGAATAATGTTTCAAATATTAGCTTTGTATACTATGAATGAACTATTCAATAATTGAGTCATCAAGGTATCTTTGAAGAAAGTAATATTTTTATATTAAATGTGACACAAAATGGAAATTTCTGCATCTGTGTTGATTATAACGTTTAACCAAGGTTTTCAGTTTGAAATATTAGAGTGCCATGATTATATATATATATATATGCTTCCATTGCGTTGGTATTTGGTTCACATGGAACTTTAAAGTCAAATGTTGGTATCCTGCTGTTACACCATATGTGTGCATTTATCTGTGTCTGCTAGGCATCTTGAGAGGAAAATATCTAAAAAATATGGGCATGTATTTTTTGAAATGTGTCTACAGAATGTTAACTGGAAACTTCAAACTGGTTAAAAGTGCAGGTAGAAAATTAGGTAGCCAGAAATAAGTTTTGATCTTCTGAAAAGGACAAGGGGTCATCCTTGTCCTCTGCTTCTGGTTTAATCTGTTCTGGCTTTGAAAGGAAAGTTAACTGATAACATCTTTCAGACTGAGTGTAGGAGAGCAGGTTTTGTGGTTTTGTCCAACTGATCCATATACTACTGAAAGATAAACTTCATGTTAGAAAAACTTTATTATTATTATTAAAACAGAGTGAAAATCTAACAACAGTCTGAAAAACCTCAAAGTGCACCAGCAAGCTAATAAGAAACAATTCCAAATCTGTGTCTGTATAGTTAAATTTTTGGCATTTTGAATACAGTTAATTGTTTATTTTTGTATTTATTGGCTCATTATGACACGTACAGCATATCTAGGAATTCTTACTTGCATGTTGTAGTACTTCACCATGATTATTGAGAATACCTGCCTCAACTCAAAATCTTTAAATCGGTATGTAGAATAACCTTAATTAGTACACTTTATGGGAGTACATAGAAGTTACCTAAAAATCTTCAAGAAAAAAATAAAATAAAGTAATATAGTATTACTTTTAGCTGAATTTTACTTAAACGCTTAAGGAAAAACAGTTGCTTTGGAAAACGTTTAGTTGAAGAGCTTCAGTGTGTTGCTTCTGACTATTGTAATATCAGAGGGTTAGGCATTCCATACTTCTGGATGTTTGATTGCATGCCTTGTAATTGGGGTTGCCTATTATCCACACACGAGGTTATGAAATGTCACTCTAAGAGGTCACTATTAGAAAATTGTTCTCATACTTTTTTGCAGCCTGCTTCTCAATTTCAAGTGACTTGTGACCACAAGGTTAAACTTTTCTCACTGTGCACTCAAGTTGCCAGATTCTTTATTTAGGACTAAAAACTAAGAAGTCAGCTATAGTATGCTCAGTTATTTTATCAGATTTTACATTATGCCCTATAGGAATTTACAAATGCATTTATATTCTCTTATAACCAACCATAATTTCCCCATTGGTGAGCTAATACAATTGTTGATTTAGTTTATTTTCTCTTTTTCCAACTTCAGTATGTCTGGCAAATAATTATTTTGGCAAATTGTTCATTTTTCACACTTTCCAAGCTGGTGGTCTTGTATCTCAAAGTTAGTTCTGACATTGAGGATATTAAATATTGGAAGACACAAAATTTCTTGCAATTAAATGAAAATAAAACAGAAGTCATTATTTTTCGTCCTACCACATCTGCATTTGAAATCGGCATGCACTTAGGACCTTTGGCAGCATTGATTCATAATGATGTCGGAAACCTAGGTATCATCTTTGAGTCATCGCTAAGTTTTGAAAAACAAATCTCCATGGTAGTAAAGTCCAGTTTTTACCAAATGAGGCAAATTTCTAAACTAAAATCCTTTCTATCACAGAAGGACTTGGAAACAGTCATTCATGCCTTTATTACATCTTGCCTTCATTATTGTAATTCCTTATATCTGGGTCTGCCAAAATCTGCTCTGTCGCACCTTTAGCTGGTTCAGAACACTGCAGCTAGATTTTTGATTGGGTCGAGAAAAAAAGATCACATCTCCACCATTTTAGTCTCTCTCTACTGGCTACCAGTGAAGTGTTGCATTGATTTTAAAATCTTGTTGTTTGTTTTTAAAGCCTTGCATTGCCTCGCTCCAAAATATATCTGTGACCTCCTTCACCCCTATGTGCCACCAAGAGCACTGAGGTCATCTGGACAACTGCTTCTTGTAGTGCCAAGATCTCGGCTGAAATCTAGGGGAGACAGAGCTTTTTCAGTTGTTGCTCCTAGGCTTTGGAATGACTTGCCTCTGCACATCAGGTCTTCATCCTCAATCGTGGTTTTTAAAAGTCAGCTTAAGACCAACTTGTTTTCTTCTGTCTTTCATTGTGTATGATGGGATTGTGGTGGATGTTACAATTGGTTGTTTTATTAATCTGCTTTTGCATGATTGTTTGTATTGTGTTTATTTTAATGCTTTTTTGTACAGCACTTTGGCGCAACCTCTGTTGTTTTAAATGTGCTTTTATAAATAAATAATCTAACCTAATCTAGATTGTTTTTAAAGTAATGCTTCCTGATTGCAGCTTCTAATAATGTGTTGCTAAAATGAATGTTGGTAACATTTTGCAAAAAAATGTTCAACAGGCGTCATCCCATAGTCATTGTGTAAACGTGGATGGTGATTACACTCTATTAAATCCTGTCACCAGGAAGTAAACTCTATTCCTAGGATTCACCTCTATTCACTCCTCTGTATTTAGAGCTCTTAGTAGGTCAATTCACATCAGAAAATATTTTGGATAGACTTGATTAAGATTTATTTGAACCCAGTGGTTACTTATTTCTGCGATTATCGTGAAGAACAAATGTGTAATAGTTATCTTGCAAAGCCATCCATCATTATCAAATTCATTGTACAGTAATATTTTAACACAGCTTTTCTTATTCATTAGCATTCAATGAAAATTATTTTATCCAAAAATGGCCCAGAATGGTCTGCAATCTTTCATAGCTTACTAATTTTCCTATCTTTCAAAGCGCAGTTACTATATACAGTTGATCTGTAACATTTTCAGATGCTCTTAATTATTAACATATACAATAATAGCAAAATACCCGCGCTTCGCAGCGGAGAAGTAGTGTGTTAAAGAAGTAATGAAAAAGAAAAGGAAACATTTTGAAAATAATGTAACATGATTGTCAATGTAATTGTTTTGTCACTGTTATGAGTGTTGCTGTCATATATATATATATATATATATATATATATATATATAGTGTCGTGGATGCCAGGGGCGATGACCCGGCCGGAAGTGGGCGTGCGCCCATCTGGGACCACGTGGGGGCTGCCTTCCTGGTTGTTTTGGGGGCACGGGTACAGGGCATGGAAGCCCCCCGTGTAGGGGCCCGTGGTCACCGCCAGGAGGCGCCCCAGTGCCTTGGGGACCTGTTGCCCCAGCACTTCCGCCACACCAGGAAGTGCTGGGGGAAAGACTTTGGGAGACACCCGGGGAGCTGCCGGGAGGACAGCCGGCACTTCCGCCACACTGGGGTGTGGCCAAGCGAGGAATGCCGGGAACACCTGGTGCTCATCCGGGGACAGGATAAAAGGGGCCGTCTCCATTCATTCGAGGCTGCAGTCGGGAGGAGGCAGGACGAAGCACAGAGGAAGTGTGGAGGCGGCCCGAAGACAGGCATTGTGAGGCCAGGACTGAGTATTTGGGGTGTTGTGCACTGTCTGGGTCTTAGTGACCATTGCTGGGGTCTGTGTGACCCGTGTATGTACTGTAAATATTGTAAATAAACGTGTGGTGGTTGAGAAACAACATGTTCGCCTGTCTGTGTCCGGGCCAAGATCACAATATATATATATATATATATATATACATAGACACACACACACACACACACATATCAACATATATATACACATACACACATACATACACACACAAATATATACATATATATATATATATACACATAAATATACATATATACACACATACACATACATATATATATACACACAGACACATACTGTATATACATATATATATATATATATACATATCTACATATATATACATATATACACATATATACATACATACATACATTATATATATATATATATATATATATATAT
>JANRMT010062809.1:11807549-11819470 GCA_026402145.1 Polypterus bichir lapradei
CGCCGTCTGAGTTAAGCCACGTTTCACTTAGTGCAATAAAATCAATGTTTCTATCACTAATAAGATTGTTTATAAAAAACGTCTTGTTAAAGCTCTAACATTTAATAGTGCCATATTTAATGTTTTGGAGGGGCAGAGCTGAATTCTATGCGCGTTATTGGCATTTGGAACAGAAACTAAGTTGACGATGGAGATCAAGAAGAGAAAGAGAGTGAGGGCAAAGCCAAGGATCAAATGGTGGAAGTTGAAAAAGGAAGACTGCAAGGTTGAGTTTAGGGAGAAGGTGAGACAGGCACTGGGTGGTAGTGAAGAGTTACCAGACAGCTGGGCAACTGAAGCAGATGTAGTAAGGGTGACAGCAAGAAGGGTGCTTGGCATGACATCTGGATAGAGGAAGGAGGAAAAGGAAACCTGGTGGTGGAATGGGGAAGTACAGGAGATTATACAGAGGAAGAGGATGGCAAAAAAGAAGTGGGATAGTCAGAGAGATGCAGAAAGTAGGCAAGAGTACAAGAAGATAAGGCACAAGGTGAAGAGAGAGGTGGCGAAGGCTAAAGAAAACGTGTATGATGAGTTGTATGAGAGGTTGGACACTAAGGAGGGAGAAAAGGACATATACCGATTGGCTAGACAGAGGGACCGAGCTGGGAAAGATGTGCAAAAGGTTAGGGTAATAAAGGATAAAGATGGAAACGTACTCACAAGCGAGGAGAGTGTGTTGAGCAGATGTAAAGAGTACTTTGAGAGGCTTATGAATGAAGAGAACGAGAGAGAGAGAAGAGGTTGGATGATGTGGAGATAGTGAATCAGGAAGTGCAACAGATTAGCAAGGAGGAAGTAAGGACAGCTATGAAGGAAATGGAAAAGCCGTTGGTCCAGATGACATACCTGTGGAAGCATAGAGGTGTTTAGGAGAGATGGCAGTAGAGTTTTTAACCAGATTGTTTAATGGAATCTGGGAAAGTGAGAGGATGCCTGAGGAGTGGGGAAGAATTGTACTGGTGCCGATATTTAAGAATAAGGGGGATGTGCAGGACTGTAGTAACTACAGGGGGATAAAATTGATGAGCCACAGCATGAAGTTATGGGAAAGAGTAGTGGAAGCTAGATTACGAAGTGTGGTAATGATTAGTGAGCAGCAGTATGGTTTCATGCCAAGAAAGAGCACCACAGATGTGATGTTTGCTCTGAGGGTGTAGATGAAGAAGTATAGAGAAGGCCAGAAGGAGTTGTATTGCGTCTTTGTGGACCTGGAGAAAGCATATGACAGGGTGCCTCGAGAGGAGTTGTGGTATTGTATGAGGAAGTCAGTAGTGGCAGAGAAGTATGTAAGTTGTACAGGATATGTACGAGGCAAGTGTGACTGTGGCGAGGTCTGTGGTAGGAGTGACAGATGCATTCAAGGTGGGATTACATCAGGGATCGGCTCTGAGCCCTCTCTTATTTGCAATGGTGATGGACAGGTTGACAGACGAGGTTAGACAGGAGTCCCCGTGGACTATGGTGTTTGCTGATGACATTGTGATCTGTAGCAATAGTAGGGAGCAGGTTGAGGAGACCCTGAAGAGGTGGAGATATGCTCTAGAGAGGAGAGTAATGAAGATCAGTAGGAATAAGACAGAATAAATGTGTGTAAATAAAAGGGAGGTCAGTGGAATGGTGAGAATGCAAGGAGTAGAGTTGGTGAAGGTGGAGGAGTTTAAATACTTGGGATCAACAGTACAGAGTAACTGGGATTGTGGAAGAGAGGTGAAAAAGAGAGTGCAGGCAGGGTAGAATGGGTGGAGAAGAGTGTTAGAAGTGATTTGTGCCAGATGGATATCAGCAAGAGTGAAAGGGAAGGTCTACAGGGAAGGAAAGGTAGTGAGACCAGCTATGTTATATGGGTTGGAGATGGTGGCACTGACCAGAAAGCAGAAGACAGAGCTTGAGGTGGCACAGTTAAAGATGCTAAGATTTGCAATGGGTTTGACGAGGATGGACAGGATTAGAAATTAGTACATAAGAGGGTCAGCTCAGGTTGGACGTTTGGGAGACAAAGTCAGAGAGGCGAGATTGTGTTGGTTTGAACATGTGCAGAGGAGATAAGCAGATTATATTGGGAGAAGGATGCTAAGGATAGAGCTGCCAGGCAAGAGAAAATGAGGAAGGTCTCAGAGAAGGTTTATGGATGTGGTGAGAGGGGACATGCAGGTGATGGGTGCAACAGAACAAGATGTAGAGGACAGATAGATATGGAAGAAGATGATCCTCTGTGGGAACCCCTAACGGGAGAAGCCAAAACAAGAAGAAGATTTGTAGTTGCAGTACAAAGTAAACATAATCATTTTAAAAACATTAGAAGGATCTAGACAATAAGCCACACAGCCCAATAAAGCTTGCCAGTCCTATCCACTTAATTCTTCTAAAATAATATCAAGTCTAGCTTTGAAAGTACGTAAAGTTCTACTGTCTACCACACTACTTTGTAGTGAAGAAAAACTTCCTAATGTTTGTGTTAAATTTACCCTTAGCAAGATTTCAACTGTGTTCTTGAGGAACTTATTTTAAAATAAGTCTTGATCCACTGCACAAATTCCCTTCATAATTTTAAACACTTCAATCATCTCTCTCTTTAATTTTCTTTTGCTTAAACTGACAAGGCTCAGCTCTTTTAATTGTTTCTTCATAATTCATTCCGTGTAGCCCTGGATTCAGCCTAGCTGCTCTTCTCTGGACTTTTTCCACCACTGCTATGTCCTTTTTGTAACCTGGAAACCAAAACTGCATACAATACTCCAGGTGGTCTAAGCAGTGCATTATAAAGCTTCAGCAGAACCTCCTTGGTCTTGTACTCTACCTATCATTTTATATAACCCAACTTTCTGTTAGCCTTCTTAATGGCTTTTGAAAACTGTCTGACAGTTGATAGTGTCATGCCCACTATGACTCCTAAATCCTTCTTATTTGTACGTTCAATTTTCAGAATGCCTATTGTGTATTCAAACCTAACATTTTTACTTCCCACATGTAACACTTTACATTTACTTACTTTAAATTTCATCTGCCTCAAATTTACCTAGGCCTGTCTGCTGTCTAAGGCTCTCTGTAATGATTCAACAGATTACAGATTACCTGCCAATCCACCTAGCTTGTTATCATCTGCAAACTTAACCATATTATTACTTATATTCCTAACCAAATCCTTGATATGTTTTGAAAATAGCAGAAGCCCTAACAATGACCCTTTCAAAGAACACTCTTAACATCAGCCAATTCTGATAGGCTTCCTCACACCATAACCCTCTGCTTCCTGTGTCTGAGCCAGTTATGCACTCTTCTACAAAGAACACCCTAAACACCCACTTTTTATTTAGTTCGATGCCCAAACTCTCCCTATTAAATGTTTTCTGAAAGTCAAGGTAAATAATATCATATGCTCCACTTTCATCATATCCTTTTGTTGATTACTCACAGAATTCCAGCATGTTAGTAAAACATGACCTCCCTCTTCTGAACCCATGCTAACTGTTCAGTAAAACTCCTGTTCTTGCCATGTGTTGCACAATCTTTCCCTTAATAAATCCTTCCATTAATTTACCTGTGATGCACTTTAAGTTTACTGGCGTATAATTGCTTGTATCTGCCTGGTTACCCTTTTTATATAATGGGATAATATTTTCCTTTTTCCAGTCCTTTGGAATTTCTCCAGTGCTCAGTAACTTCCTAAAAATATTTGTCAAGGGTTTATGTATGTATTTGCTAACCTCTTAAGAACTTGATGATGAATACTATCTGGTACAATTTCCAAATTACTCAGTACCTCTGTAGTAGTCCCTTTTACCACTGGAAGTTTATCCACTTCCTCACACGTGAAGACCTTAGAAAAATGCAAGTTTAGAATATCTGCTGTTTCACTGTCTGTATCGTTTAACTCCCCTTTACTATACCTGATGCACTTCACCTCCTACTGACATTTTACTACTAAAAGAATCTCTTTGGGTCATCTTTTGCCTCATCTGCTTTATTCTTCTCTAAATGTCTTTCAGCCTTCCTAATACCCCTGTTAACGGTTTCCCTCATGTTCTCATACACCCTATGATTCACATTGCAGTTATTAATCTTATACACCTTAAACAACTGTTTTTCCTTTGTAAGTTCTTTTTCTGCACTTTTTAAACTCACATTTTTTTAACTTTTCTACTAATTTCAAATTTAGGTATGTACCTGTCCTGCATTATATGCAAAACGTTTTTAAACCTGTTACACTTCTCAACTATTTCCACATTTTAAAGCTTATCCCAGTCTATCCTCCTTAGACTTTGCCGCATCTATTCAAAATTTGCCCTACCAAAGTTAAACTTAACAATTTTAGTTTTTGTATCTTATTCTTCCAAAACACTGAGAATTGTATTATATTATGGTCACTTGACCCTAGTGGTTCAATCTCTTCTACACCCTCAATTCTATCCTAATTATTATAATACACTAAATCTAGACAGGGTTCCCCCATGTTGTTGCTTTAACATACTGTGGTAAAAGAGTTGCTGATTACTTCTAAAAATTACACTTGTGCTCTGTTCTTTGCAAGGTTATCCCAGTTAATATTTGGGTATTTAAAATCACACATGACTATAATATCCCCCTATAAACTTGCCTTTTTAATATTATTAAAATTATTAAAAAGATATGCATTGAAATTACTGTCTGCATTGGGCAATCTACAAAACAGTCCTAAAATAATGCTTCTTGCCCAAATACTTTCCAGATAAAGCCAGATGTTCTCACTAAGATGGGGCTCATCATCAATTGAAGAGGACTTGCATTTAAATTTGGTTTGACATAAAAAGTAACCCCGCCTCCTTTTATGATTTGTCTGTCCTTCCTAAGAAATGTGTATCCCTCTATGTTATACTCATCCCCACCTTTTTTATTTCAGCATATTTCGGTTATTGCTGTAAGAAATATTATTCACTTTCGGAAACCTTATGTTTCCTTCTACACTGAAATGGGCATGTACTGTGATATAAATGAACATTAAAAACATAATGAATGGACATACTGCTTATCAGAATAACATTTAAAAAGAATTGACTGAAAAAGTGAACTGAATTTGAGTGTTAAGAAGAAGGGATGGTGGAGGAAGAGTTATTCTCTTCTTACCCACTTTTTTAGTAAACATTTTTCATTTAATGCAGGGGCAAAAATAATAGCAAAAAACCAAAATGCAACCTTGAGACACATCAGTATCTAGCAAGCTCTTCATTTAATATGGAAAATAAGGAATTTAAACTTTTTGCTGGCACACATGCACTTTACATTTTTTTGCATACAGAACCAGAATTTGAAGGTGAACTCTAGATATTTAATATAACTGAATAACTTTCTGATAAAGAGATTACAAATAGCAAATGATTGGTGTACAGTTAAGTAGTAAAAGCCTGCAATGAAAAGTAAAAGTTTATAATGCAATGAAGTATAATTGTTTTGTCACAGTAATTCCTGTCCAAAATCAATTAACGCAAAGACAGCAATACTGAAAAAAAAATATCACTTGACTTCCCGGGATGATGGCTGCCCCCCACTTGCTCAGCCACATGTTATTCAAAACGGAAGACATATGGAACATAAGACAATGATGCATAAATATATAAAATACATATATTAATAAAATAATCCAAAAATCAAAAAGATTTTAGATAACAAATGATAAAATACAAGCAGAAAAAACAAACACATATTCAAAAACATGAATTACTAAAAGAAATACAAAGGAAAGTAAAATAGATAAATAAAAAGAAAGCAGTCATCCAGGGATAAAATCCATGCAATACCATAATAGGCCTTAACCGTCCCAGTCAGAGTCTTCATCTACAGTATGTTGATTAGTACATGCAAGTAAGAATTTCACTGTACTCTGCATGTGTAAACAACAACCTTATACAAAAAATTGTTATCCATTTCTGGTCCCCAGATAATTTGATTCTGCTAGAACAATTTGAAAGAAGGAGCAAAGAGACCTCTAGCTATTACAGCAGCCAGAAGTGATTCAACAAGATACTTACTGCAATGAGTTTTTAAATGCTTTGTTATTTTTTTTACCTTTTATGTATTTTCTTTCTTCTTGGGAGAGTCTCTATAAGGATAAGTATGTGGTTCACAATACAAAGAACAGCATACCAAAATTCCATGTCTTGAAACTCTTAAATTAAGTAAATAAAATAAAGAAAAAAAATAAGGGCTGCATACTTTTTCAAGGACTATAAGGATGTATTAAGACACTTTTCTCTTACATTGATTTCTTAGGATGATTAATATCCTAGAGACGTTGCTTTCTCCTCAGCCAAACATGGCACTTGCAGCTTCCTTAATAATCTCAAATGCATTGTTGGATAAGTTTATTTTGATTATACTTTTCTTTTGTTACTTGGAAACTGACAAAATAGATTCCTATCTGTCAAAGAACTTCAGCTTCTGTGTTACAGCACACCATATGAACATGAGAAATTTTACAAATGAGAAGAGATCATTCAGTACATTAATCTTGTTTGCTTAGCTAATGACTGTGCTGTCCCAATTTCTCACCCGGATACAGTCAACTGCTTGACTTCTCTGGGTCTCCCATAAATCTTTGTGTAAAGAACAGCTTCCAGATTTCTGCCTTGAACACACAAAAACTTAAATTCCATTACTATCCATGCTTACGCAATTCACTTTTTAAAAGGCAAGAATTCTGCTGAATCAAATTCACTGATGACATTGAGAGAAGTCAAGACCTCAATCATTTACTGTATCTGGATAGGTCTGTCAGTTAAAGACTAAAGAGGTTTGGTTTTCTTAGCATTTTTTTATAGGATAATCTCTAAAATTCACTTTGTTTCCTTTCTCTGCTCAGCTTCTATATAACACAAGACTGCATTAACCTTTTATATTGCTATTGTAGACTGTGTTGCCATCCACTAGGCACTTTCACAAAAAGGATATTTGCTCTAAAAGTCATTCATAATTACTGCATGCTAGGTATCATTTTTTTTATTTAATCACAGCCCTTCAATATTTTGGATTGAAACTGTGCATATTGAGTACCTGTATTTATTTAGTAAGTTTAGACACATTTTGATTTGGGAAAAAAGGTATACAAAGAATTTCTGATAACTTTGAATGTTAAAGTAATGTCAAAATCATCCAAGTCATTAATTACATTTTTCCGGATCTAATTTTGAAGTGACAGCCCTATTCGCTGTACTACCAGGATACATCCAACAATATAATGAAAAGCATTCATTACTTTATTTTTTCCTTGAACTCCTCTTCTTAAATTCCAGGTTACACAGGGTTGGCACCTTTATTGGCAGCAATGAGCACAATGCTAGAACCAGCTGACAATGGGGCACAAGTCCAGACCTGAAGAAACTTCTATTCACTTGTCCACTTTTAAACCCAGTTAATCCAGTTCAAGGACTTACAGGCAGAACCAAATTCCTGGCAGCTTGATCACAGTGTAGGGACCAACCATGGATAGGGTACTGATAAAGACATAATTCTGATTTCTTTTTTTCTTTTTTAATTAGATACATGTTACTACATGTTTTAGATTTTAATTATATTTCTACAGAACTGACTAAATGATTACATTTAACTTCATAATGTACCCTTTACATCACATTTTTTGGAATCTTTATATTTATGTTTAAAAGTGTGCCATCAGTCCTTTTATTCTTAAACATTTAGCCCATCATTCTTTCTTCATACTGTATTATCATGAAGACATGTGCTTTCCAAATGTCTTGTCTGTTCTTGGTTTACTAGACTTTCTATTTTCTATAGACCACAAGACGTGTCTTATTTAAGATAAAACAGCCTAACATTCCTTTCTTTTCACAATGGCTTCCATTCAAATCTCGGCAGTGAGGATCATGGATCATTTATATTTTAAAAAGTTAAATTTATATATGAAAGTCAAAATAAATGCTGTGGGGTCATGTCTGTCCTTTATAAAGTATCATATATTTGCTGTAGAATATTTATAATTTTCAATTTAAATGCATGAGGTTGTTTAGGTTCACTCTCCCAGATGAGTGTCCTTTAATAACAAAACAGTGCCTAAAGCAGAACTAACCCTGACTATATTATGAAAAGAAATAATAGCATTAAAAGTGTTTACAGTGTCTGGTTTCCTTGCAAAAAAAAAAATGTAAAGTTACCAAAGGCCTTTTTAACTAATAATAAATCTTTTGGGATTGCTAAGGATATCCTTATGTCATAAAGTCCAACACCATGTGATTTAGCCGATTTTAAATATTTCCTTGGTCTTATGAATCAAATTGGATTTAGTTTTATTTCTGTTTCCACTGACTATATTATAAAACACAGTGCAAAATTATCATCTTCCTAGATTAATTCATAGGTTCTCTTGTAATGAATTTGCAAAGTACCAAGACTGAAATACTACATGCGCTGAGTTCATGACACGATTTTATTACCTGGCAATTCTGTCCTAAACGTAACTTTTGATATCCTAATGAAAGGAATATTTTACACTTAATCCTTGCTTGCGTTTGAAGCCTACCGGTTAAAATCTACTGTAACATTACTTAACGTGATTGTTGATTTTTGATGGAACCTTCACATCATGAATACAGGGACAAATTTAAAGGAAACACATGATCGAAAGGACTTTCATTTCAGTTAAACATATTAAGTCTTTATTATCTCCACAACAAAGAAAA
The DNA here is from genome assembly GCA_026402145.1 of Polypterus bichir lapradei. Lineage (NCBI taxonomy): Eukaryota > Metazoa > Chordata > Cladistia > Polypteriformes > Polypteridae > Polypterus > Polypterus bichir. The sequence continues at coordinate 11,816,258 of JANRMT010062809.1, forward strand.
GAAGCTTATTGTGTAATTGCACTTGTTGGAATAGCCATAGTTCTGAGCCAAGCTTTAGGAAGCCAGTCAGGACTTTGATCTGTCAGATAAATCAAAAGGGACACAGGCCAAACTTCTTTTAAGGGAATGGAGAAACAGTCACACATAAATATACTAATGGTCATCTGTGTTCCATGCTACGCTTTAAGCTCATGAAATCAGCAGCCTTTTTTTATTCACTGAGCTTTGCCCTTAGATTTTTGCATGTCAGTAAGTGTATCAGTCCAGCTGGTCCATGTACAATTTCATCCCACTTTCAAAAAACAAATTTAGATTCTTCAAACTTGCAGCTTCAGAAAGTAGTACTTTAAATAATTAGAATGTTTAAATCTAAATAATGCAAGCAACTGAAGTTCTGGTCAAATTAAACACAAGCCATAAAACAGAAAAACAGAAACAAAAATTCAAGGTCAAATTTAAATCGTTGATTTCTAATTGTTATGCTTTGTAAAGGTGTTGCATGTGTTGTGTGCATTTAGAAATCATTTTCATTTCCATTTGAAAGATTCCTTTACTGGAATACAATGTCTACTTTCTCTTCACTGTAGTCTGACATTTCATAAGATTGATATTGATAATAGATTTGGAAAAGGACAAAAGAAAAGCGTTCAAAAGATTATGACCAATATGGTGTTCAGAATTTTAGAAACAATTAAAAGGCTTTAGGTCTCTAGTAATTTTAATAATTTTCACCAAAATTTAGAAAACCGCATAATGAGACTAAAGTAGGCACAGAAAAATTGCAAGACTTTTGTAATACAATGTTTGCAACAAATGTCAGTTACTTTACAGATGATACTTTCATGATGATCCATATTACATTTTTATTTTAATGTACAACGGTTAAGGTCATGGTGACTTCCTCAGGGCTTCATCACAATTGACACTCTGTTGTCGATTCACCAACTTTCCACATGGGTGAGCTAAGAAGATTTGGAACTGGGTCACGGGGGATCTGCTGGAGCCAATCCCAGCCAACACAGGGCACGAATCCAATCCCAGGCAGGGTGCCAACCCACCGCAGGACACACACAAACACACCCAGCACACACTAGGGCCAATTTAGAATCGCCAATCCACCTAACCTGCATGTCTTTGGACTGTGGGAGGAAACTGGAGCGCCCAGAGTAAACCCACGCAGACACAGGGAGAACATGCAAACTCCACTCCGGGAAGCGAACCCAGGTCTCCTTACTGCGAGGCAGCAGCGCTACCACTGCACCACCGTGCCGCCCACACAGAATACATTAAATGTATATTCCAACTCTCTGCACATTTATAATCTTTAGATTAATACTTAATATCACTTCATGATGAAATGCATTAAACTATATATGTTACAGTTTACAGATAAATTGTTAATTTCGTTTAAATAATGAATACTCTTAATAATTACACATATGAGGGCAGCACGGTGGCAGAGCGGTAAGTGCTGCTGTCTCACAGGGAGTCTCGTCTCTGGTGGTCCCTGACTTTAGTTTGCATGTTTCCCTGGTGGGTTTTCACAGTGTGCTCTGGTTTCCTTCCAAAGGATATGCAAATCTGGGTATTTGGTGATGCTAAAATGACGCTAGTGTATGTGAGTGCTTGTATTCACCCTGCAAAGAGCTGATGCCCCGTTCAAGGTTTGTTTCTGCCTTGTGCCCAATGCTAGCTGGAATGGGCGCATCCCTGGATTGATGGATTCAATCATTAAACATCCTTTTCAGAGATATTGTGGCAAGGTGCCCTTGGAATTTAATTGATGTTTCAGGCAATTCACAACACAGAAAAGCTGAACGTTTTCTCACCGTGATGATATCTCATTGCCACCTGGTGGAATCTTCTAGATTTACATAAAGTACATGCGCAAGTATGAACAGTACAACTCTTGCATAGCAGTAGTGTCCGCTAGAGCATGCGTCACATCGCGTGAAGTATAAACCTGGCCTAAAAGTGCAGGCGGTGATCAAGCTTGAAATGTTTGGATTTGAATGCCTCAGGCTCTGGGATGGAAGTCCCCGGAAGCATTTTAAAAGCCTGAGTAAGTCATCGCTAGGCAGAAAACATGAAACTAGTAACATTGTACTTGCCAGGCAAATTCTTTTTATTTTTTTAAATATGTATCTCCTGAATAAAATTTGCTACTTTTTTTCTCCACAGCAATTGCCTGATATAAAAATAAATCCACTAGCTGCACCACTGGGTAGACAGTGCACGCTGGCAACAATGATTTTTGAATACTTGGCTGAAAACGTCAGGTGATACCTCGTATGTAAGCACATTTGTCACTGCACACATTTATCCTTCACACATTTGTAAACGTGCTTTTGTCCAGTGCACTTCAATTGAAACACTTGCATACAGAAGCAACCCACCTACTAAGGTTTGCTACTTGACCTGGAAGTTGAAGGGAATCTAAGTGATTGTTTGCTTATTGTCCACAACTGAATTAAAATTTACCAAGTTCTTTCTTGTGTAGAAGAAAGAAATACTACTACTACTACTTTTCAACCTGTATTAGTTGCAGCAGTAATAAAATGAACACTATGAGGGGAACTTGCAAATAACTTCCTTCAATAATTGTAATAAAACAATGCAGTGAAAATATATATTGGTAAATGTATTAGTATATAATGACACATGATTAATAACAATAAATAAACTCATCCTTGTTATACAAAAATGCCGTAACCGAGTCAAAACAGAATTCATAGCAAATTTGTAGCAGGGGATTTGATAAATGGTGTTTATGTCAAAGGAGAAAAAGGCAAATGCAATGTTGAACCGAGAGTATGCACTATATATACTGCTGCCAAAAAAACTTGTACTGCTTGCCGATGATTTCATTGCATCGTTCCATCTTCCTGTCATTGCACAGATGGAAGATGGGTCTGCCTGTGATGTAACTAATTGATGGACTAACATAAGGGCGAAGGATTAGCTATAGTACCCCTGCCATACTCTTAGATGTCTTTTAAGGATAATTAAGAATTTAAACATTTTGTTGTTTAGCTGTAGTGATTATAGCATGGGATAATGCTATGGCTCTGCGGCAGCATAATGATGCTAGTTCAAATAAAACTCAATAAAAAGGCCTTTTTTTATTCTTAGCAAAGACATCTGTTTTCTTCATAACAGTTTAATAAAATAAAAAAAAAAAAACATTTGGGAAAGGCAACCCAGTGACAACAT
>JANRMT010062809.1:11824470-11841510 GCA_026402145.1 Polypterus bichir lapradei
CGATACACCATCTGGACCCGCTGCTTTGCTGGCAAGAAGTCTCCTCAGCTCTCTGCTCACCTGTGCTGCTGTAATTGTGGGTGGGGATGTGTCAACTATGCTGGTATCAGCAGAAGGATGGTTGGAGGATGAAGTACTCCAAGGTGAGAGTGGGTTAGGGTGGTCAAACCTGTTAAAGAAGTTGTTCATTTGGTTTGCTCTCTCCACGTCTCTCTCGATGGTGGCACCCCGCTTCGAGCTGCAGCCAGTGATGATCTTCATCCCATCCCACACTTCCTTCATGCTGTTATTCTGCAATTTCTGCTCCAGCTTTCTCCTGTACTGTTCCTTCGCTGCCCTGAGCTGGACTCTTGAGTTCCTTCTGCAAACGCTTGAGCTCATGCTGATCACTGCCTTTAAAAGCCCTTTTCTTCTGGTTCAAAAGGCCCTTAATGTCACTTGTAATCCATGGCTTATTGTTAGCATAGCAGCGTACTGTTCTTACTGGAACTACAATGTCCATACAGAAGTTGATGTAATCAGTTGTGCAGTCAACAACCTCTTCAATGTTCTCACTATGTGACCCCAGCAGTATATCCCAGTCTGTATTTCCAAAGCAGTCTCTCAGAGCCTGCTCTGCCTCAGGGGACCACTTCCTGAATGATCGTGTGGTTGTAGGTAGCGCCTTCACTGTTGGTTTGTAGTGAGGCTGAAGCAGAACCAGGTTATGATCTGCTTTCCCAAGCGCAGGCAGTGGGGTGGCGCTGTATGCATCTTTAACGTTTGCATACAGTAGGTCAATAGTCCTATTTCCCCAGGTGTTACAGTCCACATATTGGGAGAAGGCAGGTAATGTTTTATCCAGCATTACATGGTTAAAGTCTCCAGCGATTAGCACAAGAGCCTCAGGGTGCTGCGTTTGTAACTTAGCAACTGCAGAATGGAAGATGTCACTCGCTATCTCCGTGTTCGCTCGAGGGGGGATGTAAACAATAACAACAATCACGTGTCCAAACTCTCTTGGCAAGTAATAGGGACGCAGACCTACGGCCAACAGTTCGATTTCCCTGCAGCAATTGGAGATTTTAACGTTTATATGTCCAGAGTTGCACCACCTTGTATTAACAGACAGCGAGTCCTCCTCCTTTCCGCTTCCCACAAGTATTTGTGTCTCTGTCCGCTCTAACTGTGCTAAACCCAGGTAGTTCCACGTTAGCATCTGGGATGGTAGTTGTTAGCCACGTTTCACTAAAACACAGCAAGCTGCATTCTCTGTAGGTTCTGACATTTTTCACCAGCACAGGCAGTTCGTCAATCTTATTTGGTAGTGAGATAAAGTATCTATCTATCTAGTTCACATTTTCAAGGATCACAGAAGGCACCGATGATTTATAACGCCATTTTCTCGCAAGCTGCTTGGCTTTTATCTTATCTTTTATCTTTGCGCCGGTTCAGCTGTCTTGATATCGTCTTCTTACCTCGTCAGGTATATAGGGAACCACACCAGTGTGGGCATTTCTTCTCAGTGCTTTAAGTTGACTACTTGAATAGGCGAGTCTCGGAGTGTAAAAATCCATGTCAAGTAGTAAAAATAGTAAAAAGTGTCCAGGGAGCGATTCCACTTAAAAGAAAGTGGTAGAAGTGATCAGTGAAATAGAGAAAAATAGAAAAAAAAGTAAAAAGATAAAGTCATACACGGGGCTGTTGGAATGGCTGCCACTTGCGGCAGCGCCGGAAATGTAATATTGCTTTTTCCTTGTGGAATATTCTTCTTTACCCTAACCACACTGTCTTGAAACACTGTTGAGTAGTTTCAGTCAATGTTTAGAGGCTTCTCTTCTCTCCATAGCTAAACAGCACTCCTCTCACTTGATGCTGATCTTACGAAAAAGTTAGTCTTGTAGTTACTTCTGCAATAGGCTTTCCTTAGTCTGCCTTGCACCATGAAGACTTCCTAATTTCCCTTTAGTGTTGCTGAATTTAGGCCAGCATGTCCTCCCTCAGGTTTTTTTAGCCAATCAGTATCTTCTTCCCTGATTCAGGACAGGGTTGTGAACACTGTGAAGGTAGTGGATTGCATATCTCTGTTTAATGTACAATTTGCTATGTTTGATAAATATTCAATAAATCGTATATTACAAAAAATAAAAAGGTGGCTAAATTCACTTAGTATACCTGTCAATATTCAATTTTAACACATATTTGTGTAAAGATTTGGTAATATGTATCCTTTCAAATTGTTAGCATACAAAAATACTATAATCTATATATATATATAATTCACTAAGGGCATGCAAGACAGTGAGCGCAAGACAGAGAGCCACGCCCACCAAGCCTAAGACCATGGGATACGCACGACAGAGCCCCACCTGCCAACTTTAACCCTTTTCCCGCGTCATGGGATACGCATGACAGAGCCCCGCCCGCCAACTCTAACTCTCCTGCCGCGTCCACCCTCACTCTCGAGGCATGCGTACTTGTGTACTGCCTGCTCATGTGCCCACACAGAACACCTCACCAAACACAGCTTTAGTCGCTTTCGTCTCTGCTGCAGTCCATATGAACCTCAGAGCCACGTTGACTTTTCATTGTTCTTTTCGATACCAGCTGCTTTTCTATATATACATATACATATACAGTAATCCCTCGCTATATCGCGCTTTGACTTTCGCGGCTTCACTCTATCGCGGATTTTAATATGAAAGCATAACTAAATATATAACGCGGATTTTTTGCTGCTTCGCGGGTTCTGCGGACAATGTGTCTTTTTACTTCCTGTATATGCTTCCTCAGTTGGTTTGCCCAGTTGATTTCATACAAGGGACGCTATTGGCGGATGGCTGAGAAGCTAACCAATCAGAGCACGCAGTTAAGTTCTCCTGACTGAGAAGCTAACCAATCAGAGCACGCAGTTGAGCTCCTGCGTGCTGAATGCAGTGTTAACCAGGATGTCTCGTCTCACTCATTCAGCATCAACGTGTTTCGCTGTGTAAAGAGTTGTGCTCTTTAGTGTTTATCTTTGTGCATAGTCAAGCCCTTCATTATGGCTCCAAAACAATCTGCTACTGCTTCAGGGGCCGTGCCCAAGCGCAAGAAGAAGATGTTAACGATTGCCGAAAAGGTAAACGTTTTGGATTTGTTGAAAGCTACGATTCTTTTTATTTAAAAAGTAGGAAAGGAATATAAGATCTACGGCTGCAGCGTCCTTTTAACCAGGGTGCAAAACGAGTTGTAAGTGGATGTAATAAGGCAGTAGTCTGGATGGAATCTGCTTTAGGGATTTGGATTGAAGACTGCCAGAAGAAGAACAACGGCAGTGCTACACAATCGCCTGAAGTGGCTCCTTTACAAGGGCTGTAACGCTCTCCTTTGTTGTGCAGTAAAATTAAACTCATTGTTATCGGACAAGTCATCGTGTCATTGTTGGTGAGTAACCATAATTAATTTTCTTCTTACAGTGCTTAGTACATGTACGTACGATTAGTGTCACTGTACACACATTTACTGTATACTATTTTTCTTGCATTGTACGTATTTATTGCTGGTGACCTGTCTATCGTAATGGCTGTAACATATGTGAAATCGGAGACACTCAATATCTTTAAAATAATATTTAGGTTTTACTGTATATAAAGAGTGTGTTTATATACATAATTTCAATGAATCTTACCTAATATCTAAGAGAATACAAAGGGATTATGCTGTATAACTCTGCGGGGAATATTTATAAACAGTGCGGGAGAGTTTATAAGGGCTTAAAATATATAAAAATAACCATACAAACATATGGTTTCTACTTCGTGGATTTTCACCTATCGCGGGGGGGGTCTGGAACGCAACCCCCGCGATCGAGGAGGGATTACTGTACATATATATATATATATATATATATACACACACACACACACATATACATATATATATATATACACACACACATATATAAACGACCATGGGGTACGCACAACAGAGCCCCGCCTGCCCACTCTAACCCTCCTCTCGCGTCATGGGGAATGCACGACAGAGCCCCGCCCACCCACTCTAACCCTCCTATCGCATTATGGGGAACGCACGACAGAGCCCCACCCGCCATCTCTAATCCTCCTTCCGCGTCCACCGTCACTCTCGAGGCTAAAGAGAAGGCTAAATCAAACAGCAATAATTAGCAAACAAAGATAACTGACAGTAACAGTGCAAAATTCACAATTGGTATCCATCCATCCATAATCCAACCCGCTATATCCTAACCACAGGGTCACGGGGGTCTGCTGGATCCAAATACAGCCAACACAGGGTGCAAGGCAAGAAACAAACCCTGGGCAGGGTGCCAGCCCACTGCAGGGCACGCACACACCCCCACACACCAAGCACACACTAGGGACAATTTAGAATCTCCAATGCACCTAACCTGCATGTCTTTGGACTGTGGGAGGAAACCCACGCAGACACGGGGAGAACATGCAAACTCCATGCAGGAAGGACCCAGGAACCGAATCCAGGTCTCCTAACTGTGAGGCAGCAGCGCTACCCACTGCACCGCCACAATTGGTATGTCAGTTTGAAAAGATAAGTTTTGAGGGTAGTTTTAAAATGTGTTATTGAATCAAGCTGATGTATATGAGAGAGAAGAGAATTCCCGAGTTGAGGAGCACTATGAGAGACGCTCGAGCTCCCATAGCACAGAGTTTGATGTGTGGTACAGAAAGTACAGCTGCAGATGACAATCTGAGTGAGCGAGAGGAGTGTCAGTCTGTAGGAGATCAGTGAGGTTGTGGAGAGCTTTAAATGTTAAGAGCGGTATTTAGCATTGTATTCTGTAGTTAACAGGGAGCCAGTGAAGTTGAGAGAGAATAGGTGTAGCATGTTCAGTGGATTTAGAACAGCAGGTTATTATCCTGGCAGAAGAATTTTAAATAAATTGTAAGCGATGGATACGTTTTTGTGGGATGACAGATAGAATAGCATTACAGTAATCTATACGTGAGGTGACTCTGGCATTAACCAATACTCTAGTACTGTGTTGCGTAAGAACAGGACAAAGTCTAGAAATGTTTCGGAGATGGAAGAAAGCAGTCCGAGAAATGTTACTTATACAGGAGGAATTATTTAATAATGATAATTATTATTATTTAATAATTGCCATTATTAGTGTATAAATGGATAGCATGTAAACAATTCACCAAAATCTGTTGTATGTAAACAATACTGTTTAAAACGTTATTGTTTTTTCATCAGAAAACCCAGTTTCCACGTCTACCTGTATTAGTTTAAATTTTACCACTCACAATAGTGCGGACGCGCTAACTTATCGTGTCAACTGGGCAACACAGTGAATGCGGCGTCTATCTATATATGTCTATGTTTTCCGTAGCCTGCTACAGGAAGGTACTCTCGACCATTGGCATTGGTTTTGCTCCTTGCTATTTTCGTTATACTGCGAGGGTGGTTTCCTAAGCCTTTGTTATACTGAATTCCTTTCTCACCGTTTTCCATTCCTATTCTTACACCGCCATATGCTATGGCGGGCTTCGGCGAGTTTTGAATTATTTACAGTATATGAGTAGCTTTAAGTGTAAATAACTTAGGTTCACCTTTATTTAGAGTGTCTAAAATTGTTAAAAATTATTTCAGTAGATTTATTATTATTAAAGACGGTAAAATATAACTTTCTCCCATCGTGGTTTAAATAATTAAGAAATATTATTTTGATCTGGTTATGCTTTTACAGCCACTAAATGGTGGTTTTATTTTGTTTGGCTTGTCTGTTCTTAATTATATTTTGATTAAGACACATTATTAAAGCCTGCATCTTCATCTGTCCTAACCTCTTGCCCAGTTTATTATGTGGACAGAACTTTATACTAGATTTGCTTTAAGTGGTTCAGCTGATGTGACTGTTTTTTTTAATTAAAATACTAGTATATTATTTATGATAAGGATATGCTTTGATGTACCATTTTGCACATTTGCCATTAATGTAATTTCAGTGGGAATATTTGACCATAATAACAGTGTTTTAGTGTCATTGTTTTATTGTCCATACCACAGAATCTAATGCTTATTACAGGCTGCTTTTCTACTTTTTGATCATACTGTAGCCTTATGATGAGATCTGATGATGATCATGCTCTGTCATTTGTATGTACAAAGAAACAAATAAAAATAAATACAATCTGCATTCACCTTGGGGCTTTCAATAGCTGTAACTAACACACAAGTGCAACTGCATTGAGTAACAATTAACAAAAATGCATGGGTTTTTTTACATTTAATTTTAGAAATTAACAGGTTATTACTGAAAACTTTCTTGCTAGTTTAACTAAATGTTTTAAAAAAAATCTAAATAAAAGTAAGTTTAGTTAGTCCTCTCAAGAATGCTCTTCCATTACCTGCTTTTGCACTAAGTGACCAGTTCCATACAAACTACTCAAATATGCTAATGAAGCACAAATTGACATTACAGTATTTAGAGTACTATAATGTGACCTTGAGAGATGCTCTGGATGCAGTTGCTCCCCTTAAAACAAAAGTGATCAAAGCACATTGAAACTTTCCCTGGTTTAGTGAGAACACTCTAGTTCTTGAATTAGAATGTCAAATGCTGGAGATGTAGATGGAGAACAACAAAGCCACAGGTCTTTCAAATTGCATGGACAGAGAGTGTTAAAAAGTATAAAAAAGCTCTCTTTAAAGCCCGCTCAGACTACTATTCTAAACTAATAGAAAATAACAATAATAATCGTACTGTTTAGAATAGTGTCTAATTTAACAACTGGGAATTCAGATCTATAGTACAAAATACCAACAAACATTAGCAATTCAGACTTTACAAACTACTTTAATGAGAAAATTAAAAACATAAGATCCCAGATTTCAGCATCACAGTGTAAACCACAAACTAACTTGGCAAAAGCTGTCAAACCTTGCACTCAACACTTTACAAATTTTAATCCTGAAACAGAACAGGAAGTCTTAACTTTAATTTCTAAAATGAAACCTACTACTTTTACCCTAGATCCAGTGCTAACAAAACTAGTAAGATGCGATGTTCTTGCAGCACCTATTTTTAGCATTATCAATAGTTCATTACTGCATGACACAGTACCTGATGCACTAAAAGTGTCAGTCATCAAACCATTGCTTAATAAGTCAGACCTAGACCCACATATATGTAATAATTATAGACCCATATCAAACTTACCCTTTCTCGCTAAAATACTTGAAAAAGTAGTCACCAATCAGCTTCAGTCACACCTTATGCATTACAATTTAAGAAATTCCAGTCTAGCTTCAGGACTGGTCATAGTACATAAATGGCACTAACGCATTTTGTAAATAGCATTCTAGTATCCTCTGATGAAGGAAACTCTACTGTAATTATGTTGCTAGACTTAAACGCAGCATTTGACACCATTGACCATTCTGTTTTATTACACAGGCTGGAAAATTACATTGTCCTTGCCTGGTTTAGTTCTTATGTATCAAATAGATTCTAGTATGTACATAAATGTGCTGACAGTACTCCATCAATACAGAAGTGATATATGGTGTTCTGCAAGGCTCAGTACTGGGATCTTTAGTGTTTTCACTGTACATGCTTCATCTGGGATCTATCATTAGAAAACAATGTCAAATTTTTACCAAATGAAGTTTCTCTGATGTTGTCTTTAGTTAGATGCGTTAGTGAATTAAAGGAGTAGATAGATGAGAAGTACTTGTCTTTAAACACAGAGAAAACAGAGATGTTAATTATTGGAGGGAATGATACTGATTGCAACAATATTTTGTCAACATTTAACTCAGTTGGAATTGCCATTAGTTTTACTAAATCAGCCAGCAAACTAGGCATTATATTTGACTCTAGCATATCATTTAAAGCACACATTATAAAATTGTCCAAAACATGTTTCTTTCATCTTACAAAAGTTCAGAAATTAAGGTGTTTTCTGAATATGCAAGATACTGAGAAATACATGCATTTATTTCTAGCAGAATTGACTACTGCAATGTGGTATTCACTGGATGTTCAAATTGTTCTTTATACAGCTTGCAGTTAATCCAAAATGCTGCTGCAAGAATCATTACAAGGACAAGAAAATATGAACACATAACTCCGGTTCTTAAATCCTTAAACTGGTTCCTGGTTAAGTTTAGGGCAGATTTCAAAGTCTGAATTTTAACATATAAAGCCTTAAATGGCCAAAGTCTGGCTTACTTATTATTTATAAACCAGAGAGTATATTAAGATATCAAGATGCTGGTCTGCTTATGATTCCAAGGATTAATAAAACAACAGAGGGTGGTAGAGTTTTTAGTTACAGGGCCCCAAAGCTGTGGAAGGGCCTGCCTACTTCTTTAGAAGGTGACGCTTTAGTCTCAGCTTCCAAATCCCGGCTGAAGACTCACTACTTCAGTTTAGCATACTCAGACTAGACCTGCTGATTAACTGTGCATACTGCATATATGTTGTTGGTCATTAGCACTAAAACATAAGTAATAAGATAGTTATACTTTGTTACTAATCCTCACCTATTCCGTTTATCTTCTTGGAACTCACATGTGGTACTTGGTGTCACTGCATTAATGCCAAGTTGTTTGCCTGCCTAAGGAAAATTCGTCACTGATAGAGGAGTACTGGAATCATTGGGTAGAAGAGTCCTTTCATCAGATTGGCCGGCCTAGCACTGACTCAGCTGTGGAATGGCCAGTAGGGGGGAGGCAGCTTGATGGCCAGGGTTTCTAGACTCAGAACAAAATGGAATCCTGTTTTGTGATATAATCTACTCTTGCATTTTGCTCTGTACTTGTACTATTACTATTATACTATTGTATTGTATTGAGGATTACTTGTGTTCTGTTCGGTGTATTGTATTTAACCCTTTATTTAACATCCACTGCACATCCAGCCTACCTGGAAAGTGGTCTCTCTCTGAATTGCCTTTTCCAGAGATTTCTTCCATTTTTCTACCTTCCCTTTTGTTTTGGGATTATTGAGATCTTGACTATAGAGTCAAGGCTTGGGGCTGCCAAAAAACAGAGCCTATTAAAGTCCTTTGCAGCACTGTTTGTATTGTATTGTATTGTACTGCATCACGCACTTCCACATAAAATTAAAAAAAACAAGCACTGTGCTTTTGTCCCTTGATAAAAACATAATACATATAAATATACAGTATATGTATTATTTTTGTTTTACAAACTAGAAAATAAGAAGCATGAAACTTTACAAAGTTTTTAAATATATTTTAAAGTCTACCATCCTTCAGCTGAGGCACATGAAACAAAATCTACTCTCTCTATATAAAATCCTAAGCCTAAAAGTGCGATTTTGTGCAACGATTTTGTGTGACTTTTTCTGTCACTATTTTTGTCATGCTTTAAATCAGGCTTATTTTAAAACCAACATATATATGTTTGGTATCATTCTTTTCAGAATTTTAATGTGATGTTGTTAGATTTTCAGATTCTTATTCAGTTTTTAAATTGTAAACTACAATATCAAGACCTCAAATCCCCTGAGACGAGACTTTGTGCCAACAGATTTAACCACGCCCGGGGCTAGAAATAAAAGACAAAGAGTATATGACAGAAACAGCTGCTGTACAGGGTTTTAAATATTCGAAGTGCTGCACAGCAAGGCAGCACCTGATCGAGCAAAGAGGAGGTAAAAAAAACTGTTTGTTTCCCATTGTATCACTGTTTAAAAGGGGGTTTCAGAGGAGCAACTGTGTCTCCTTGGGGTGTGTTCAGCCCCACTCTTCACAACATGAGCGGCAGAAACGCGAAGTGGCTGGCGCGTAGTGCAAGCCATGGGGGTTGGCAAGTGAAGCGAGCAGGGGGTAAGCCCCCTAGTAAAAATATATATATTTATAATATTTTAAATGCATGTCCCAAGATTTAATTTATGTGAAAGTTTGAAAGAGATACATAAAGACATATAATGCAAAGTTGACTAAATTATTCACTCACTTAGGATGGTACATCTTTGGCACTAGGTATTCACTAAGAAATCACATTTCATTATCTCAAGTTTAAGGAGTAACACAATAGAAAAACTAAAAAGTCAAAAATGCCTTGACTTATTTAACTGAATTTTGGTAATGTTATAAAAAAATTCATGTGTTTTTTTTTTTTTTTTTTTAATTGTCAATACATTTTTTTGCCAAATGTTTATTAATATGATGCTATTTTACATGCTTTTCACTGTGTGCCAGTGATGGCAAGCTGCCACCCAGAAGTGGTTACGACCCAGTGGTTGAGAAACACAGGGCATTGGCACTTATGCATATCCACCTCAATCACTGCTTTGTGTATGCAGTCACATCTGTGGAAATTAAATGTACATACAACTATTGAAAAGCACAAAAAGAACTTGGACTTAAATGAATGGTGTAAACATCTAATAATGAAAACAATAAATGGACAAATTTTACATTATTCCTACCGTGTACCTGTTTCAATTAAAAAAAATTACTTTCCGTCAGCAAAAGCCAGATCACTAGGAAAATAAAAAAAAAAAACAGAATTGATTGAATGCAGCAATGTTTAACTCAAGGACAATTGTGTAGAGCAAGCAGTTAGCTAACAACATTAGTACTTATTATTTGACTGATGCCTTGATCCAAAATTTACCTTGTGAAGCTGGGTAATATATAGTACAGAAAAAAAGCAGTAGAGGTCTTATGTTTCAGGCATAAAACACAACTAACAGCTGAATAAAATTGTAAAATAAACTAATGAGTGCAAAAATGATCATATTTAATCAAAGCTGACTGAACAGGTTTGCTATTTGTGCAAGATTTTAATTTAACTACAGTTTGGCACATACCTTTATATATGTGAAAGCTGGAAAAGGCAATGGCATTTTGTTTTTCAGCCCCTTCCTGGGCAATTTACAATACATCAGAAAATTAATGCTGGCTCTGTCACTGGTGATGCTAATGCATTCCATCCACTCTGAAGTCCTGTTGAAAGGACATTAGGTCAGTGAGTATGTATTATTAACTGACCATTACAGTATTGTAAGAAAAGAAATACTTCAGGAAAAAAATGTATAACAGCTGATCACGATGGTTGCCATAGTTATTAAAATGCAATATTAATATTCACAACAGTTACAACAGGGGTACACTGTGTTAAAATTAATGAGTCTTCAGCCTAGATACAAATGCTGAGCATGAAACATTATTCCAGAGTTTGAGGGCCATAAGGCCATATTATTCATCCTGGGAGTTGTAAGAAAACCTGTACCTTGTAATTGCAGGAGTAAATATTCCTTAAAGGAAATGGGAGCCGAGGCATTTACTTTGGTCAATGGGGGATTTTGATATTAAAATAACCTGGAAGTTAAAGTAGTGGATAAAAACCTGTCAATTTGGTGCTCTTCTTTCTAATTCTTATGTGTGTGCAATGCATAATTTTGAATTCACCAGTGGATTGTAACAGGGTTATTTGAACAGTCTTAAAGTAGATCCTTATGACTGGCAATTTTGCTTAATACAGATTAATGAAATTTTTAAACCCTTTATATAAAGAAATTGGCTTGTTTTGCAGTATTGTAGGACAGAGACAGCATGTCTTGCATAGCATTGGAAATGTGTAGATGCAAGGTTAGAAAATAAAATGAAAATGTGTAGATTGAAGATTAGATCAATGTATAAGATAAAGCCTACATTTTATTTGCATTCAGCTAAAGTTTATATGGTCTTATTTTCAGAAATATATGTTCATAGAATGCTACATTACAAACCTTTACATAAATTTACAGTACAAAGCAGTACAATACAACATTTGAACAAAAAGTAAATATTGTGTTTCTGAATGAAAATTCCTAATAGAATCCTATATAGAAGAAAATACAATTAATGCCAGCACTTAACACTCAAGGACACCACACTTAATGACATGCAGGAATGACAGAATGCTATCATCTTCATGTATTAAAAATGATTTGCTGAGTGAAAAGTAAACAAGGTTTTTGAGAGGACTGTTAACAGCATTCTATTACATTCTCATGTCTAAAAGCAAAATGACTGGATTAATTCCAGCATGAGAAAAATTACAGTATCATCTATAAACAGTTACACTCTGTTGGGAATATTCAGCCTTAATGTTTGTGATATGCCTTTTACTGGAATGATAATACAATACAATACAATACATTTTTCATTCCAACAGAAACATGACCACTGCTCTTAAGAATACTATAAGAATGATAGAGGGAATACTAATTACATTCAAGTTCGTTAAGCACTCTGGTGATTTGCAGTCATTGATGTATTGTAGAAAAATGGAAGGAGGAATAAATTTATTCAAATAAAACAACAAGTTCCACTAACATGCTGGCCTCCCAGGATGATAGTTTGAGACTCCCGCTGTCATACCATTAGATATATTCTATTTGCCAGTCAGTGTGCTCAATCAACCTTTATTATTTTCAAACATTTTTCCCATTTAAAATTTCTTTCATTAGGTTATATTGTTGATTGTATAATAACATTAATTTGTACACGCAACAAATGCCCAGGAATAACCATGTCAAAAATGACTCGCTTGTGTGAGTATATCCTAGCTGATATCACTGGTATTCCAGTTACACTTTACAACATTTCTGCACTAAGATTCAAGTCAAATTTACACTGACTGGTTAATAACAAAAGTCAAGGCTGTTTTTTTAACAACAACATGGTCTAAGCTACACTATGATTTTTTTTTAAAAGTATGTGATTAATATATGGTTTTGGAGCAGCAAGGTTATATTTTATACATTTTAGAAAGAATATTTTAATTTTTGGGTCTTGTCCGTTATGGGAGATGGACGTCTAAAGCAGAGCTCAATTAGCAGCGGCTTTATGTTTTCACTTATTTCTTATTATTTTGAGGTATCCTGTATTTACCCGACCCGAGGGGTTTCCACTACAATATATAAACATGAGTAACAAGAAAGGGGGTCAGAAAGAACCGGAAAGGAAACCTAAAGCTACATCCAAGTTTAGACAGACATCAAGCCCAAGTGTGAGGTATGGCCTCTCAGAGACTGACCTGGAACAGGCAGGCGAATGCACAGACTTCCCAGGACCCCGCTCCGCTGCATCATGTCGAGATCGAAAATGGGAGCGAAGGTGCAAGTGATGCAGGTCACAATAGCTCGCCAATTCCAGAAGATCACTTGAAACTAGAAATGGCCTTGCAGTCCGTGCTTTCATCTACTCCTTGTGAGCCCGAAGCATCGGCTGTAACCCCGGTTGCCACTTCACCCGCGGAGCACGAAAGCCGAAACGATCTTTCCGAACTGAAGGAAATGATCACAACATTGGCCACAGCCATAAGTGAGCTTAAGAAAGACATTCAGAGAAATAGGAAGAAAGAAAGAAGTGATTTGCTTAAGACAAACGAGAAGCTGTGGCTGGAGCTGTGGCAGGATAATAAAGACCTGGAAATGCGTCTATATAATCGTTTTGATGCGACCTTTAAAGATATGCTGGGGAAAATTGTGGAACACATTCAAGAAAATACGTCTAAACTGAGAAAACTTGCTGATCAGCTGAATGACGTTAACCAGACATTCACGGCTCGAATTAAAACAGCGGAACAATTGCCATCTAACGCCGATGGAAAAGCTACAGCTGCGAATTCTGAATGCAAGAAACTCTGAGACAGACTTGCGGCTCTGGAAGATGGATGCAGAAGGAATATAAGAATCGAAGGTCTACCCGAGAATCGTGAAAATCCAAACTCAGTGAAATTCGCAGTTGAACTATTCTCTAAAATAATTGGAGAAGATTTTAAATCAGATACCAAGATAGCAGCAGCTTATCACATACGTGGACCAAATACCTTTAGACCTAGGTCTTTTATTTTCCGCTTCCAGAGATTACTAAGTAAGCTAGATGTGATGGCACTTCTCAGACACAAGCAAGAGATTATATTTGAAAATAACCACATTCGTATTTTCCCTGATTTCTCCCCCGCAACAGCTGCTAAATGTGCAGCCTTCTACAACATTAAACAGGGGTTACGAAAAGCCAATATCAAATACAGCCTCTTGTATCCTGCCAAACTGAAAGTGGATGTTCAAGGCCAATATTACGTCTTCTCCAGCAAGGAGGAAGCAGAAAAGGAATTAAGAAAGCGGATCCCGACACTGTTCTGAAACACAATAGTGAGTCGCATCCTGTTATGGTATGGCAAGGAGATATCACCTGCTGTCTGATCAACTTGTAATGATACAGGTATCATAATTATACATCCTTTTCATTACTCTGACACTTTCTGTTTATGTTTTAATTACAGTTATAGACATGTGTGGAAGAAATTAATTTTTTTTTTACTACCCTAAAGGAGACTGTTTAACATCATACCCTTGGTTTATTGTTATTGTTATTATTGCATTAGGATTTATTATGCTTATCCTGGACCACTTTTAACACTATTCTCTGGATTTATTATCTTAATACTTTAAGATTGCTAAAGATTATGTTTTATACTTATAGTTTGTAAATGATTATATTTTAGGCATATAGTATTTAGACTTTAATGGCAATAGATCTCTCTACTTTTTAATCCTTAAACGCCGCTGCGTGGTGGCTTGTTTTGTGTTGGACATGCTCTGTCTCTAGGTATGTCAGAGGACCGGGACTCCATGAAGAGGGGTCCAGCCTCACATGGGGAGGCAAAATGGGGGGGTGAGGGGATAAGGAGGGGAGAGAAAGAGAGCAGGCTAAATGTAATCTATCCTTGTAATCCTTATAGTTACAGTATAACTACCAACGTAACAATATGCTGCATGGCAATAAATCGTGGGCAAATTGGAAATTAAGGTTAAAGCTGTCACACTTCCAGTTAAGACTATAAAATGACATCAAAAATTCAGAATCAATGTCTCCATGATGGGACAGTTAACTTTGTGAGCTGGAATGTTAAAGGCCTGAATCACGAATTAAAGAGAAAGAAAGTACTCTCTCACCTAACAGGTCTAAAGGCTAAAATAGAATATTTACAGGAGACCCACTTAATAAGCAAGCATCAGTCCCGGCTGCAAAAAGACTGGACTGGCCAAATGTTCCATTCTAGCTTTACAAAGGAAACTAGAGGTGTGTGAAGTCTCATACATAGAACAGTCTCATTTGTAGCATCAGATGTAGTATCTGATCCTGAAGGGAGATATGTGATTATCATGGGTAATTTACTTAACTGTAAAATGATTTTGATAAATATTTATACACCTAATGTTGATGATAAGGAATTCATGCAAAATGTATTTGCATCCATTCCCAATGTGAACACTCATAAAATTATAATGGCTGGGGACTTTAATTGTGTTTTAAATCCACTCTTGGATAGGACTCCTGTCACAGGGGGATGACATCTAACACTGCAAAGACAATTATACAGTTTGTAACTGACTACAACTTATCAGACCCCTGGAGGTTTCTAAACCCAAACTCAAGAACATATTCGTTCTACTCACCAGTATATCATTGCTACTCAAGAATTGATTATTTCTTTATAGATAATAATTTCTTGTCTACAAGTAAATGTTGTAAGTACAATGCTATTGTTATTTCTGACCATGCACCTCTGATCTTGGAGCTAAAGTCATTATGCCCCACACACTCACCTCGCAGATGGCATCTTAACCCGCTTGTATTAGACGAGAACTGTACAGAATTTATATCCAACCAAATCAGTTTCTTCCTAGAGTCAAATACATCCTCAGAGGTGTCTGCAGGAATACTCTGGGAAACTCTAAAGGCCTTCTTAAGAGGACAGATTATTTCATATCTTTCCCACAGGAATAAATTAGAAACCAAGAAAGCATCAGAGCTTAGAAGCGAAATTACTAGAATAGATGAAGAACATGCCAGGCATCCAAGCGAGGCTCTACATAGGAAAAGGCAGGCTCTGAATTCAGAACTCAACCTCTTGACAACTAAAGAAACTGAACAACTAATTTATAAATCAAGACATCATTACTATGAAAATGGATAGAAAGCTAATAAGCTTTTAGCTCAACAAATCCACAAGCAAGAAGTTTGCAATGCAATCCCGGTAATCACCAACACGGAGATGAAATCATTGGCCATAAAAATATAATGCACACATTTAGAGACTACTATAAATTCTTACATTGCAGATACCGCAAATAGATACTTTTAGTGTGGAGGAACTGGATAAACCTTTGGAGCTATCAGAATTACTAGATGCTATAAAGTCACTTCAAGGCGGGAAAGCAGCAGGCCCTGATGGCTACCCTGTAGAATTTTATAAGAAATTCTCCGCTCAGCTAGCTCCCCTCTTATTAGCAACATTTACAGAAGCTAGAGACAATCAAATTCTACCTCAAACTTTTCGCTAAGCATTAATCACCGTCTTTCCTAAACAAAATAAGGACTTATTAGAATGTGCATCATACAGACCAATTTCACTTCTGAATAATGAGGTTAAGATACTCTAAAAAATCATAGCTAGAAGGATGGAGAAAGTGCTGCCTTCGGTAATATCACAAGATCAAACTGGATTTATCAAGGGTCGACACTTATCTTCTAATCTTTGACGCCTGTTTAATGTAATATACTCACCAGCAAAGTCAAACACCACAGAAATAATATTATCATTGGATGTAGAAAAAGCATTTGACATGATTGAATGGAAATACCTTTTCACTACATTAGAGAAATTTGGGTTTGGCCCGAACATTTGTGCATAGATCAAACTACTGTATACAAATCCAGTAGCTTCAGTTTGTATTAATAACATTTGTTCAGACTACTTTAAACTAGAACGTGGTACCAGACAAGGATGCCCCTTGTCACCACTGCTATTTGCAATCACCATTCAGCCACTGGCAGTTCACTGTCGAAATGCTTATCAGATAAAGGGGACCACCTCTTTCAACCCTTGTAAACATATGCAGTTTTTAATATCTGGAAAATATTTGGGACTAGCAGAATACCCGCGCTTCGCAGCGGAGAAGTAGTGTGTTAAAGAAGTTATGAAAAAGAAAAGGAAATATTTTAAAAATAACGTAACATGATTGTTAATGTAATTGTTTTGTCATTG